>CM046881.1:204192135-205392135 GCA_025667525.1 Glebionis coronaria | reverse complement strand
TCCGTCCCGGATTTTAGTTAGCGTTACTCGTCGATGGATTGATTGTGAAAAGATGAGAATATTGGTTTATTAAGTTCACAGTAGATGCTACGTTTAGATTGAGTCGTGAAGGTAAATCATAACTCAAAATAAGTTCAACTAGTCATTCTTACAAGAAATAACGATACTGTTTGGAATAGCGAAAGTCAATGGATGAATCGTATAATCAAAATGAAATATTTTTGTGCGAATGCCACATGCTTAAGCCCACTCATTTACAAATCATTAATTACATGGGTTCGTCAAGTCCATCTAATTAGGATTTAGAAACAAATGGTCGGTAATTTATAATTTCCTTGTTCAAACGAGTGACGATTTCGTTTCAATAAGACAATTATAAATTAGTCTACCTAAGCATCGTTTGCACAAAGCACGAGATCAAGAGTAGATCAAACGGTCCATAGAATTTATAATCTCCTTTTACAACATGATTTTTAAAAATCATCCAAAGTGATGAAAGAATCAACGAATACAATTAAACCATGTTTCAAAAGAAATAGGTGCCCAAAAATGGCATATCAGAAGGTGACAAGTCAAAGTCGTACTCCAATGAACAGGAAGACCTTACAAAGACGGTCTATCAAACAACGTTTACGATTCTAAAGCACAAGAAGAGTATTCAAACTCGGAATCAGAAGGTAAATAACCAGCGGAATCGGTAGTTGGAGGTGAGTTCACGCTTATATAAAATAGTTATCATACAAGTTATCAAAAACTTTACCAAGACCATTGCTTCACTCGCAATGTCTTGAAAGAGCTCAATGTTTATATAAATAATCCCTTCACATAAACATACTAACGAGAAACAAATATATATATATATATACCAGTATACATATTTTATAAGCTTTCGGGCAGCACGAGCGTACAGATGATGTTCAAGGCAATAAAATCGTTTTATCAAAAGAGCAGTTATAGTCTAGGTTTCATCAAAATGACCTAGTTATCTATAACAAGTGCTCTGATACCAATATGTAACACTACCAAATTTCGGATAGCAGTGAAAGGGTCATTGGGAGTATTACTTCATAGCACAACACACAAGTTACAGAAAACGACTCAAAAAGAGGCGTTTGAAAAGTTTAATCCATTCGAAATTTAAAATCAGAGTTTACAAACAGGTCCCAACAATAGTGTAATAATAAATAGTTTTAAAAAGTTTATCGAATGGTAATCATTATTTTATTGCCTTCAAATATTTCGTGCGACTCCATGCTCCAGTTGCTCTTAAACCTGAGTACCTGAGAAATACATGCTAAAATCATCAACACAACGGTTGAGTGAATTCATAGGTTTGCAAATAAAAGCAGTGGACCACAAGATTTCAAGTATTCAGTTTCCAAAGTCAGATAGCATCCATTATCGCACTAAGCTAATGAAACCGATACGTTAACAGAGTTCATATAAGTTTGCCCTTAGTAGGTAATTTGCCATATTACCTAGAGTTCTCAAATACAGCGTGTCCGTTTGAACAGTTCGGTCAGTCAAGTAAGCGCGACTTACCCGGACAAGGATGTCAATCCCAAATAGATCTATTCACAGCATTCATGTTTACTCGACCAGTACAGTCGGTCCAAGTAATTAACGGTTCATGACTAAAAGGGACTTGTTCTTGGCAATAGTGTTCCTTAGTGTAAATGATAATGACAAGATAAACATACAGTTCAAGCAGTTCAAGCACTTGCGTCCATACGTAAAAAGTAGCATGTATCCCCTCGCGGGTTTCATAAAGTAATTAAATAAGCAAAAGCGAGGCTCTGAACTCACCTGATATAGCTATCACACGTTTATTGGGAAAACAAAACAACCAATTATCGACACGAGACCTAACAATGACGAAACACGTCTTAGGCTCAAAATCATATTTTGTATATATAATATATTTTTCATCACTTCTTTGATATATCTAAGGTATGAATATCAAAGCTCTAATTTTAGATACACCACATAATAGCTAAATATTTTAATAAACTATGTACTTAGATATTTAAAAACATATAAGGGTATGTGTTTCTAACCTCATATGTACGGATGGGAATGACAGCTAATGTAACACCCCCAAATTTATACAACTCAATACAGCGGAAGACTCGTTGGTGTTACAGGATAGCACATTACTCACATCATAGACAACGCATAAAAATCGCGTTGTTTAATAATAAACATTTCCATTCATAAATATCAAAGTTACATAGGTCCCAAGTCATATTATTTCATACAAGTTTTACAAAGAATTTGAATGGAAAATATTGTTTAAGTGCGGGCCATGAATTCTTGTCGTCTTCCCGAGAATTACCTTCAAGTACCTGAGATAACACATGTTAAAATAAAAGGTCAGCGATAACGCCGAGTGAATTCATAGAGTTTAATAAAATCCATCAATATAATATCAGTATAAAATTATTACTGAAAATCATTTTGTACAAATCATTTTAATAGGCCATAGAATAGCCAAAGTCATTTTATACAAATCTTCGTCAAAATCATAATATAGGCATTTGCCTTAAAAATCATTATACGAGCCAAAGTCGTAAAAACATCATACAATACGTCTTATGACGTTGTATAAAAATAAAAACCGTTATATGAATATGGTTATGCAAACCAAAACACAAACATAATATCAATAGTATGACCCTGTATTGCTAGTCAGGCAATACATCGTAATTCGGAGCGTCTAGTAGTATTTCGTTAGTTTTGGATTATTATAAGCTGCATGACATTGTTACCTTACTATAACAAACAACGGGTAGCTAGCCCAAAACTCAATTTTCCCATCTAATTAGCGTGTCGTCACAATAATCACGCTTGTGTAAATCTTCTCATACATAAATTCGCTTACCAATCAATGTGGCACGACGGGGATCAACCGTCAAGGCGCGAACTGGGGTGATCGTCCCCAAATAGTACCATTAAATGCATAAGCGTCTACCAAATCCCGGTAGTTCACAATTCATGCTAATGGGACTTTTAGTGACATAACCTAACTTTAATAATCCATTTAATTTCATCTATCGGGTCTTTTAATCATTTATCGGGTCATACAATCGGGTCATTCAGTCATTCGGGTCCAAATAAATAAACAAACAGTCGGGACAAATGGTGTCTTATTTTATAAAAACTAACATGTTATCTCCCTCGTGGGTTTATAAAACATTTCATAAAAACATTTAAAAGAGTTCGAGGCTATGAACTCACGTTGATGTGGGAAAGCGGGTTATCGGCAACTCGGACGTACGGTACGCGCTTCAATCACGGAAACCTAGACAAATAATATTCGTCTTAGACTCATGTCCAATGACTTTATAAAAATAACAATTATGTATACATATGATGATTATATATATATGATGATCAAGTGGGTTTACATATTCTCGTTTACTCATTTTGGTGTTATATATCGATAACTTTTATACTAGTTTACTAGTTTTTCTTATTTACACGTTTTAAGTCCTATAAGCTTATTATAAGTTCTTTAACTTCTTTTCATCCATTTTATACTTATATTATCAGTATCTACACTTTACAAGTTGGGCCCAAATGGGTTAAGCCCAATAAGTTCTTTTTATGAGTGTTTAACTTATTTAGTCCAATTATTAGCCCAATGTGTTTACTTAGCTCGTTAATGTCCGTTTGTCCTATAGTTCGGGTTTTTATCGGTTTTTACTTGTTATACATGTCTATATATCAGTATATAAGTTTTATAAAGTTTACATTAGACGGGTCCAACCATCTAAGTTTTATTTAACAAAAACGTTAATTTTACGGTATTAGCCGAAAAAGTCGTAAAAATCATGTTTATAGTTTTAACAAGTTACCATTTTTATAATTTATACACTTATTCCACCTTTTACATATTTATATAAATATAATCCATAAGTTAGTGGGTTTTAATTTATATTTTATACATTATAATTTTGAGTGCTTATATAATATTATTATACTTTAATTTCCAAAATCTGATTTTTATCTTCACTTTCACCAAAACTGCCATATCTTGAGTTCTATATGGAGATAGAAGCTCAAGTTGTTATCACATAAACTACATGATATGTGCTACATTTAACTCTTCTATAGCTACTGTTGAATCATCCTCTAAGTATTTTCTAAAAATCGTCCAAAACAGTGAACTCAGATTTGTACCTTAAACTTGTTTTGATCATATCTCACTCATTACAATGATTCCATTGCATGGCCAACTCTCACATGTGTAAAAGACATATAGCTTACTGTAAATTGATTCTACTTCATCATTTTATCAGTCCATGACCTGTTTCTTTACTGTTTTATACAGCCATCACTTTTAAGCAAGATTTTAGCCTTGTTCTTTATAGTTTTTCACCTTTTTAAGCATGTTTATCAACACCAAATCCTCACACAATACTTTTATCATCATATAATCATCATATACATATACAATAGGAAATAAAATACATGATTACATAATCAAAATAACAAGAGGATGGGGAGGACAATCTTTATACCACCATGATGATGAAAAGATGGGATTGATGATGAACAAGACTTGGTTTTGGGTAACCAATCTTATGAGATATCAACACCACTTCTAGGATCATTAAGTATTTGTAGACTCTTTGAGAAATCAGCCCTAAGATACCAACAAATCTCCTCCTTGGATGTTAAAATCACCTCCAATCTTCAAGACTTCAAAGGAGCATTATCATGTGTATGAATAACACATGAATTTATGGTTAAAATAGATCAAATGAGGGTTGTTTTTGAGGATTGTGGGACGAAATGATAGAGAGAGGAAGGGTGGTTTAGTGGTTTTGCATGTACAAGTTAAGAAATGGTTAGTGAAAGATGGTTTTGTTTGTTGGATAGCTTACTTGTTAAGCTTAGGCTAACAAGTGTAGCTAGTAAGCTTACACACTTGACACCTCATGGTGTTGAGTCAATGTTTGGCCCTCCCATGTTAGTGGGGTGGGGCAAAACTTGTTTTGTCTCATCCCACTAATTTACGGGTATTCCTCGATTTTAGTTTCCTCGATTTGCGTGCCCTCGGGTCGTTTTACGAAAAACGTTTTTATAAATTATGAATCAACGGCACAAAACGAATCTAGTAAAAATTGTCTCATCAAAAACGGAGTTCGAAAACGTAAATACGTAATCCTAGGGTTTCTGGTTTAGTCGTAAAGGACGTTAAAATAAAATCGCAAGTCCTAATCTCTTCTCGTAAATTTGTGAGTTTATGAACCAACTCAAATTTAAAACTCCAAAATAATATTCATGGACAAATTTATTTTCTGAAATGTCGGACTGACACCAAAGACGGTGTATGTAAACATAAGCACGTAACGTAGAATCCTCCGGTTTAGACGTAGTCGATGATACTTCAAGACATAAATCCAAATTACTTCCCAAAAATAAGTGAGTTCATATTGTAACATTAAAATAATGTTTTCAAATAAATATCGAGAATAAAATATCAACCATAAATTGACGGATTGTCACAGCATTTACCCCTAAACAGGATCTTTGTCCTCAAAGATCATCTTACCTTACTACTCGCTTCTTATAGAGTTAAAGCCATGTGGGTATTTCCTCCACATTCGGTCTTTTCTCACAAGTATAATTCATTACAATACGCGAGTTTCATCAAACATAACTACGGAAATAAGATCCGGCTAAATGTTGACTAACTTTCTCTATCCATGATGTTCACGGGTTTCTGATGAATGCAACTTTTCGCCGATCTAAGCTTTATTAAGAAGAATTCAGATTTTGACTTGATAGATATTTTATCAAGTTCGATATACGATACCTAATTCACGCAGCTCTTGAAGTCCTAGGGTAGATCCAGCTTATATGCCTTTCAAACCAAATCTTTTACATCATCTCAATGGTCCCATACAACGGGGACTTATATCCCATCATTTGTCAAATCATTAATTCATTTTTACAAGGTTAAAATTTTGGCATAACTTCGCTACCCATCTGGCACTTCAAGATCTACATTTCATATTCACATAACCTCCTGCCCACTATCGGCAGTCAATAATCAGATCCTAATTTCAGCAATCATTTCAGATCTCGCGGGTCGGGTATTTTGTAAGGTTAGGTTCGCCATCATAGGAAACCTTAAACCTAAAAGACATGTCCAACTCACAACGGGTGTATGTCGGATGTCTCCGTCTCAACTCTTGCTTACAGATGCTCTAAGATTTAGATCCTAACAAGATTAGGTCTCGATCCTAATACGATAGTTATCAAGGATAATCTCTCCAAAGGAAAACGATTATACTGTCTATTACCAAAGGTCAATCATTCAAACATAAAACAACACTTATATTACTTTGTATCGTTACTTTACCTCGTCCCTTCGATTGGGGTGGTACATAGTACTCTCATCAAGGTTCGTTCTCAATGATTTCTGAGCAAATCTCTCGAAATTCGATGCGAAGCGAGGATCTTGATAAAGATGTTTGATACAAGCACACTATGTTTACATAACTCTTTTTGCATTTATCATTAACGGGAATGATATTAGCAGATTTGGTCAGTCTGTCGACGATGACCCAAATCGAATCAAATTCAGATGATGACCTTCGCAATAGCTAGACGTTTACTAATGTATGAGGCGATGTCTGCCTTCATAATTTGCCATTAATACAACTTCTTCAGACACAGATACTTTTAGTCATCAAGGACATAAATAGAATACTTATACTTACAAATTCCAACATAACTATATCTCACAATCTCCATATTTAGGCAACCACAAGTGGCCTTTTAAAACATTTAACGCTATTGGCTCCTCAATTCTAATGGTTCACATTAGCCGCGAACCACTTTTTATTATCTATATTATCCTTTTTACGATCATCGGCTATTTTTAAATTGTTCGGCAATTTATTTTGCACCTTCATTATTAAGGAACATGTCCTAACTGGTTCTTTATCCTTTATACATAATGTGTCAGTAATTACGTTCACTTTCCTGATGAAATAAATATCATAACCGTATTTACTCAAAATTCTTTCTTTCTTTATATTTTCTAAGTTTTAGTTTCGTCACAACTATCATTTTTATCAGTTTTGCTTAATCTGACGTTTTAAAGCGTCGATAATTATTACAATTAGTTACATAATAATCATTAAATTTTTATGAAACGTAAACGTAAAAATTTTAAATATCTTAGTTCGACCAATTATATAGAATGTTCAAAAATAAATTTGAATTTAATTAACAAGATTTTTGTTGATTTATCGAAAATAATTAATAAGATTCATAAATGTTGAAAAATCTCTAGTTATACTTTGGTCAAAATTTTCTTAGTTGAAAAGCAAAAATTAGTGTTTCAAATTTCAAGTTATGGTTTAAATGTTTTCCTCAATTCTTCTTAGGTTATCTTGAGGTATACACAAACATTTACCCCTAAACAGAAGTTTAGTTAAATGGTTTGTGTATAAGGGAATAATCCCTTAAAACCCTTTGTTAAAACATTTGTCAAAATATATTTTCACTTTCTTTTTAGTATAACTCAAAGTCTTAAATGACTTCTAATTTGAAGAGTCAGTATAGATTCCATTAGCTATTAATCACATAGTCAAATAATGTAAAGGTTTAAGTCTTTAATCACATATCAATTATTCAAGGTACAAGTTTTAATTGTTCGGCCAATTCAGGGCAATCTATAAATAATTATGAACTCCTTCTTATACTTACAAACAAACATATAGTCCTTATTGATCACAAGCATGAATTTATCAAATTACAACCTACACACGTGATTCACCAAATTTATGGATGATACATGTGCATTAGTCAATCCAAACGACATAACATGAAACTCATAATATTCATTACAAGTTCTGGATGTAGTGATTGGAATAGATAATCTCTTTCGCAGATGCGAAGTTGATGATAACCATGCCATGGATCAAATTGCTAAAACCTTGTAAATGATCGAACAAATCTTCCATTTCGAGTTATGGATATCGTTTTCGATTGTCAATTTACTCAGTTCCCAGTAATTTATAAATATAAGGAATGATAACACCATAGCTCTTCATAATGATGAGCTTGGTAGAATAAAAGCTTTCTCCGACAACTCTCTCAGTTGTACGGTAATTCCTTTAATTCAGATGGTGCTGACGTACAATGCACATGCCATAGGTGCATCACCGGAAATATAATCAATACCAATTTCAACTTGCCTTAATGGCAAAAGTCTAGGTAATTCATCAACAAATACTTCCTAAAGTTTCAGATAACAGAAACATCTTTAAATAAATTCATATTAGGTTCTTTCTAGATTATAATATCTATGACTAATTCACAACCATTTACGGTATAATTCCAAGTCTAAATACAGGATATGGTCATCCATCAAGAATTATTTAGTTCACTTTTGATATTCAACATCTTATCATTTAGGGGAATTCTACTCGAGTTCCCATCAATTAAGACAATGTCGTCATCTCATAATCAATCAATCCATTCTACTGGCACTATCAACTTTTCAGTTTTATTGCCGTCGATAAGATGTGAACTTCTCAAAAGACTAATAATAGTTCATAATCCCTCACAAATTCAAGGATATATGAGACAAAACTATTATCTAAAGAGTATGGTCAACGCATAATCTATGCGAGAGAATTTCAAATCAGATACAGACAAAAACATTTAACGAATATGAATATATCCCATGTTTTCATAATTTGAGTACGCATTCGAAAGCTCCTCGGATCGTTACCCAGGTTATTCAAATCAAATCAAATCAAAAGAAATGATAGGAACGTCGATACATCCAGTCGGGTATCAACACTCGGTAATCAAATACTTTTCCTAAGAATCTCGCTACGGGAGAATTGGACAAGAAAGAATTGTCAATTGTCAAATAAGACAATTTCCACAGATGAGTAAATTCGACTCAGAAGAATAGATGGCACAGGCACATAGGTAGGTGTCCCTAACACTATGACCTTATTTTTCACTTCTTGCAGATCTCATAAATTTTAATCTTTCACAATCTTCAAAGAAAATTTAGTGTTTATTAATCAATTTTATGGTGACTACTAATCAGCCTTGCATGGTCCATTCCAAATTGTATGTAGGCGCGCAACTATATACAATTTCAAGATCAGCGATGCAATACTCAATTCGTCAAAAATTTATCATCATGTTTATAATAAAAACATTTTCATGCTTAATTCTTAAATAAGAATCAAAAATAAATTTACAAAGATTTTCTTTGTTATGAAAACAATTAAGTTTTCTAAGGTATTTCATAATCACTTCATTTCGATAACAATCACTTATAAATCTCACTTTGAATAATCCTTATAGTAATGAAAATTCAATTTTTCTCAAGGAATACTGTTTTATCTTTATAAAAACAATGAGTGATCTGCAAAAGAGTGATGAAGAGTTGTTCACCAAGAACTAACTACAATATAATAGGAGATAAGCTTAGCCAAATAATCATGAGGTTCATGACCTCGATGGCACTCAGAAAGAATAATTCACAACGTAACTCAAATCGAGATGAGTACTTGTTCAATGGTTGCATCACTAATGCGAACATTAGGATGAAGCAATAAAAGATAGATAACATCGATACATGTAGGATTTAGCAATCAAAGGTAGTCTTTTCATTAATCACAAACAAGTCAAAATTGTACCGTAACACATTACGTGTCACTATGTCATACAATTCTCAGAACTCATCCTACCAATTGATATCTCAGTTAAGTTAGGGATTTTTTAAAGATACCACAATGAATACTAACCTACAAGAGTCATTAGGTGTTCCACATGTCCCGAAAGATCCATCGGTCCCAATTCAGAAGAAGATTTCTTCAATTTATTTATTGGACACTAGGCATCCTCGTTAGTGGACAATGGCCTAGGAACAACCCTTAACACGAACCTACAATCATTTAAAACTTTATAATTCAATCACAGAACTTAACGACTTATATTAACAATCTCATATTCCATACAGGTTAAATTTTACATTATTCAAGTTTTCAATCAACTTTATACTCAATGCGATATCCTACTTCATTTTCCAATACTTTCAATCCTTATTCTTCGGCCTTGTAAAGGCAATACAATCTCAATATGAATTAACACTTAATTTCCAATCCTATTAGCTCTTACAACAACAATTATCAAATGAGTCACTAGCATGAGATGACTCACACATTCAATTAGACTTCTCGGAAAGGTATTAGTGGCATGAGGCTTTTGGGTAATGGTTCCAATGACAGCCTCAAGTGCAACATTCACCCCTTTCGATTTCGATTTAAGAATTGGATGACAACGAATCAGATGACATCTTTCTAGGTGGTAACGTTTTGTCAAACTCCACTCTATAAGGAAAGATCGTCATGACATCGACATCAGTTTTAATCTCACCAATTCTTCTTCAATTTCACAATCAACTAATATCTACATTCCTACGAGTATCAACCATTTGTTGGGATCATAAATATCCACAACTTGGTTTAGATCTAGGATAGCTAGAATTCCTACGAGAATAGCTTCGATTAATTTACTAGGGGATTTAGGGTTTCTTGTGACAATCTACGTCGTATAAATACCTCGTATAAATATCAAAATAATCATCAAACAATCATGTAATAAAATTACATCATATATATATATATATAATCCAAGTTATATATATATTAAAATAACACTTCTCAGTCTGGCCTTGTCGGTAACTCGGGAATTCTTCGGCACCGTTATAGTCAAAAGATTTTTAGACATTTTTAGAAAAATGTTTATAGTTAAAAGATTTTGAAATGTTTTATTCAAAACCTTGGTTTTAAAAATCTTTCGTTCTCTATAACGAGAGCTCTGGTACCAAACTGTAACACCCCCAAATTTATACAACTCAATACAGCGGAAGACTCGTTGGTGTTACGGGATAGCACATTACTCACATCATAGACAACGCATAAAAATCGCGTCGTTTAATAATAAAACATTTCCATTCATAAATATCAAAGTTACATAGGTCCCAAGTCATATTATTTCATACAAGTTTTACAAAGAATTTGAATGGAAAATATTGTTTAAGTGCGGGCCATGAATTCTTGTCGTCTTCCCGAGAATTACCTTCAAGTACCTGAGATAAGACATGTTAAAATAAAAGGTCAGCGATAACGCCGAGTGAATTCATAGAGTTTAATAAAATCCATCAATATAATATCAGTATAAAATTATTACTGAAAATCATTTTGTACAAATCATTTTAATAAGCCATAGAATAGCCAAAGTCATTTTATACAAATCTTCGTCAAAATCATAATATAGGCATTTGCCTTAAAAATCATTATACGAGCCAATGTCGTAAAAACATCATACAATACGTCTTATGACGTTGTATAAAAATAAAAACCGTTATATGAATATGGTTATGCAAACCAAAACACAAACATAATATCAATAGTATGACCCTGTATTGCTAGCCATGCAATACATCGTAATTCGGAGCGTCTAGTAGTATTTCGTTAGTTTTGGATTATCATAAGCCGCATGACATTGTTACCTTACTATAACAAACAACGGGTAGCTAGCCCGAAACTCAATTTTCCCATCTAATTAGCATGTCGTCACAATAATCACGCTTGTGTAAATCTTCTCATACATAAATTCGCTTACCAATCAATGTGGCACGACGGGGATCAACCGTCAAGGCGCGAACTGGGGTGATCGTCCCCAAATAGTACTATTAAATGCATAAGCGTCTACCAAATCCCGGTAGTTCACAATTCATGCTAATGGGACTTTTAGTGACATAACCTAACTTTAATAATCTATTTAATTTCATCTATCGGGTCCTTTAATCATTTATCGGGTCATACAATCGGGTCATTCAGTCATTCGGGTCCAAATAAATAAACAAACAATCGGGACAAATGGTGTCCTATTTTATAAAAACTAACATGTTATCTCCCTCGCGGGTTTATAAAACATTTCATAAAAACATTTAAAAGAGTTCGAGGCTATGAACTCACGTTGATGTGGGAAAGCGGGTTATCGGCAACTCGGACGTACGGTACGCGCTTCAATCACGGAAACCTAGACAAATAATATTCGTCTTAGACTCATGTCCAATGACTTTATAAAAATAACAATTATGTATACATATGATGATTATATATATATGATGATCAAGTGGGTTTACATATTCTCGTTTACTCATTTTGGTGTTATATATCGATAACTTTTATACTAGTTTACTAGTTTTTCTTATTTACACGTTTTAAGTCCTATAAGCTTATTATAAGTTCTTTAACTTCTTTTCATCCATTTTATACTTATATTATCAGTATCTACACTTTACAAGTTGGGCCCAAATGGGTTAAGCCCAATAAGTTCTTTTTATGAGTGTTTAACTTATTTAGTCCAATTATTAGCCCAATGTGTTTACTTAGCTCGTTAATGTCCGTTTGTCCTATAGTTCGGGTTTTTATCGGTTTTTACTTGTTATACATGTCTATATATCAGTATATAAGTTTTATAAAGTTTACATTAGACGGGTCCAACCATCTAAGTTTTATTTAACAAAAACGTTAATTTTACGGTATTAGCCGAAAAAGTCGTAAAAATCATGTTTATAGTTTTATAACTTATAAAACTTAACAAGTTACCATTTTTATAATTTATACACTTATTCCACCTTTTACATATTTATATAAATAGAATCCATAAGTTAGTAGGTTTTAATGTATATTTTATACATTATAATTTTGAGTGCTTATATAATATTATTATACTTTAATTTCCAAAATCTGATTTTTATCTTCACTTTCACCAAAACTGCCATATCTTGAGTTCTATATGGAGATAGAAGCTCAAATTTTTATCACATAAATTAAATGATATGTGCTACATTTAACTCTCCTATAGCTACTGTTGAATCATCCTCTAAGTATTTTCTAAAAATCGTCCAAAACAGTGAACTCAGATTTGTACCTTAAACTTGTTTTGATCATATCTCACTCATTACAATGATTCCATTGCATGACCAACTCTCACATGTGTACAAGACATATAGCTTACTGTAAATGGATTCTACTTCATCATTTTATCAGTCCATGACCTGTTTCTTTACTGTTTTATACAGCCATCACTTTTAAGCAAGATTTTAGCCTTGTTCTTTATAGTTTTTCATCTTTTTAAGCATGTTTATCAACACCAAATCCTCACACAATACTTTTATCATCATATAATCATCATATACATATACAATAGGAAATAAAATACATGATTACATAATCAAAATAACAAGAGGATGGGGAGGACAATCTTTATACCACCATGATGATGAAAAGATGGGATTGATGATGAACAAGACTTGGTTTTGGGTAACCAATCTTATGAGATATCAACACCACTTCTAGGATCATTAAGTATTTGTAGACTCTTTGAGAAATCAGCCCTAAGACACCAACAAATCTCCTCTTAGGATGTTAAAATCACCTCCAATCTTCAAGACTTCAAAGGAGCATTATCATGTGTATGAATAACACATGAATTTATGGTTAAAATAGATCAAATGAGGGTTGTTTTTGAGGATTGTGGGACGAAATGATAGAGAGAGGAAGGGTGGTTTAGTGGTTCTGCATGTACAAGTGAAGAAATGGTTAGTGAAAGATGGTTTTGTTTGTTGGATAGCTTACTTGTTAAGCTTAGGCTAATAAGTGTAGCTAGTAAGCTTACACACTTGACACCTCATGGTGTTGAGTCAATGTTTTGGCCCTCCCATGTTAGTGGGGTGGGGCAAAACTTGTTTTGTCTCATCCCACTAATTTACGGGTATTCCTCGATTTTAGTTTCCTCGATTTGCGTGCCCTCGGGCCGTTTTACGAAAAACGTTTTTATAAATTATGAATCAACGGCACAAAACGAATCTAGTAAAAATTGTCTCATCAAAAACGGAGTTCGAAAATGTAAATACGTAATCCTAGGGTTTCCGGTTTAGTCGTAAAGGACGTTAAAATAAAATCGTAAGTCCTAATCTCTTCTCGTAAATTTGTGAGTTTATGAACCAACTCAAATTTAAAACTTCAAAATAATATTCATGGACAAATTTATTTTCTGAAATGTCGGACTGACACCAAAGACGGTGTATGTAAACGTAAGCACGTAACGTAGAATCCTCCGGTTTAGACGTAGTCGATGCTACTTCAAGACGTAAATTCAAATTACTTCCCAAAAATAAGTGAGTTCATATTGTAACATTAAAATACTGTTTTCAAATAAATATCAAGAATAAAATATCAACCATAAATTGACGGATTATCACAGCTAACGTGATCGGAAACAATAGTGGAGCTTTGTCGGAGATGACGCGTCTCGTTAGCAAAATGGTGATGATAAAACTGCTTGTTTTACAAAGATTAGAGATGCAAATTGTCCCAAGTAAGCTCTAACAAAACTAAGCGTTTAATTTGTGCTTGACTAGCCGAAACCACACAACTCAGCAGAAAATATTTAACGGAGCTCGTCATGGCAACAAAACTGCGATGAGTAGTGAACACAAAAGCGACGATGGATGATGTATTAATTTTATTTAAAGAAGAACAATGTTTGCATGCGTTTACATGTGTGCCTCATGGAGCAAACTAGTACTTCGATTTGGTTATATATAAAAAAAGACGAAAGGTATCTATGGGTTTAAGAGGCTGAGATAGGTAGAATAGTATAATTATATCTTGCATCTAATTTTTGATGATAAGTAAAAAAAACGTGGAGTATATCTATAACACCTAGCGACAAAAACATGAATCTAATGAAAACATAAATGTGAAAATGGTAGACGTGTGAGCATGCATGTGAAAATGGGTGGCGTGAATAGGGGTGAGATTATATATTAATCTTGCCCCATAATTTATAAAAGCGGGTATTATTAAAAATCGATATTTTAAAAGTTACGCGATTTGAAAGATACATGTAAAACAAGAAAAATAAACGCTCAATATAAAATAAAAACTTTGAGATTCAGACAACTTTGATATTTCGATAATTAAATGAGGATTTATATTTTAATAAATATTAACGCGTTATATAGCGAATGACACTTAAAGATTTATCATAAATTTAATAAGAATGCCTTTAAAATGAAAAAAAATTACGAAAACAATAGAGAATATTTCTATTATTTACGGTCGATGACGGGCATAGACCTTGCCGATAAATAATAAATGACATGTATTCGATACGTTAAACCATAACCTTACAGGTTAACCGAGAATTCAATATTTATTATAAAAACAAACATGAGTCGGGTTATGAATTATGATCCGATAATTACGTATTGCTACAGTACAACACCCTTCCAAGGTGATACCTTAAGCAAAACATGGTTACCTACTTCAAATTCCATAGGTTTCCGTTTACAATCCGCATAGCTCTTCTATCGGTCTTGTGCAACTTAAGTTCTCTGCCTGATGAGAGTGATCTTCTTAGTAGTCTCTTGGATTAGTTCGGGTCCGGTGAGTTGAAATTCTCCTACCTCTGCCCAGCACACGGGTGATCTGCATTACGGCCATAGAGAGCCTCAAATGGTGTTGCTTTGATGCTGGCATAGTAGCTATTGTTGTAGGAGAATTCAACAAACGGTATATGCTCGACCCATACTTTTCCAAAGTCGATCACACATGCCCTTAGCATGTCTTCCAAAGTTTGGATTGTTCTCTCACTCTGACCGTCGGTCTGTGGGTGATAAGTGGTACTCATATCCAAATTTGTTCCTAAATCTCTTTGAAAAGCTTTCCAAAAGTTTGACGTAAACCCACCATCTCGATCACAAATAATTGAGATTGGTATACCATGTCTAGTCACAACTTCCTTCAGGTACATTTTTGCTAGCTTTTTCAAAGAGTCATTTTCCATTATGGGTAGAAAATGAGCGGATTTTATGAGTCGGTCGACGATTACCCAAATTGTATCGTAACCGTGAGATGAAGTAGGAAGTTTGGTGATGAAGTCCATGGTGATGTTGTCCTATTTCCACTTGGGTATCTCAGGTTGGACTAGTAATCCTGACGGTCTCTGATGTTCAGTCTTCACTCTGGCACAAGTCAGACATTTCTTCACGTATGTGGCAATGTCTGCCTTCATGTTTGGCCACCAATACAACTTCTTCACGTCCTGATACATCTTTTCAGATCCGGGATGTATGGAGTACTTAGACTTATGAGACTCGTGCATGATCACGCTTCTCAAGTCCCCGTAACATGGTAACCAACTGCTTCTATGTAAACATAATGTTCCGTCTGCTCTGGCTTCTAACTTCTCCTTGCTTAGATCAGTCCTAAGCATCTTCCTATGTCTTCCTTTCGAATTTTTTCAGGCTTCTGTGCTTGGAGTTGAGCCTATAATATCTGCTTGGGTAGATACAAGCTAATGGTCATAACTAAGGCTCGAACTCTCATGGGAGGATCAGTTCCCTTGCGGCTTAGTGCATCTGCAGCTACATTGGCTTTACATGGGTAATATTTGATGTCACAATCGTAGTCATTGAGAAATTTTATCCAACGACGTTGTCTCATGTTCAGCTCCTTTTGGTCTAGAATATGTTGCAAGCTTTTGTGGTCGGTATGCACTATGCACTTTGTTCCATATAGGTAGTGTAACACCCCATATTGATAAATGAAATGTCACGCGTAATTATTGCGTGTCATCAAAGCATACAAGGATAAATGTCTGAAACATTACATGACCATAGGGATAACCGGAATCAAACATCAGTTCCCAAACATAAGCCCAAAACATAATAAAGTAAAAGAAATGAATGAAAGACTAAGCAAGCATAAGTATATGAAGGCAAAAAGGAAAATAAGTCTTTAGCAGCTTCCATCCAATGCACGTCCTCCAAATGCTCGAGTCTTTCCTAGGGTACCTGCCATTTTGGGACATGGAAAGGAAAGTAACGGCTGAGCAAAATGCTCAGTGCACGGATATAAGCATAGTATAAGTGACTAAAACATAATAGAGACTTAATAGCAGCGGAAATGTATAAGTCCTGGAAAACCTGGAACATGTTCATAAAACTGGTTTTATAGTTTGAAAAGCCTTATGTTTATCTTATGAAAACTGTTTAACATATTTTACCATTAGCCAATATAGGTCATGAAAATCCACCGTGCATGAATACTTGGAGGGGTGACCTCATCATGCAAATTAGAGGGGCTGCCTCTAATTTAATATACTGGTCTTGAGTAGGAGGGATCAGCTCCTTGTGAAGGATGCAAGGCACACACTACATTCACCATGAAATCCTGACTGAAACATGTAACTAGGATGCAACCATACGCCCCACATGATAAATATAATATAAATGGCCAAAAGCTGAAGGGACGCCACGAGCAATCACTCCGCCGTCGTGAAGTCATAACATCAGTGCCTCTAATGTTATGGTTATGGTACCTCCATTACTAGGTGAAACTGGTCATGCATGTATATGGCATTAGGTATTCTAATTTAACATAAGCAATTCAAAAACATATAAAAAAAATACTGGGAAAACAGTTGGCTGCATACGGGGAATCCGAATAAGGAAAGAATGTCCATGCTGAAAGGACGGGAATCCGTACCTTATGTCCAGTGAACGAAGGAGACGAACTGAGAGGAATCCTACTTCCGTATCTATAATGCTACATAAATACATACATGAATAAGTATCTGCTTACTAGTACGTAACTAGTTTTATGTCATGTCTTAGCTTATTTTATATGTTTTTATCATGTTTTACTGTTTTAAGCCTTAAACTATGTTTATCTTATATTTTGTTTACTCTGATTAAGTATTTCTGGTATTTCATGTATTATTATACTTACTTTGTAATAATAAGTAACTTTCTAAAAATAGCAGGTTTTCTAAAATAGAAAGTTTCCAAAAATAGAAAGTTACCAAAAATAGAAAGTTTCCAAAAATAGAAGTTTCCAAAAATAGAAAGTTTCCAAAAATAGAAAGTTTCCAAAATTAGAAAGTTTCCAAAAAATAGAAAGTTTCCAAAAATAGAAAGTTTCCAAAAATAGAATTACTGCTTAAAATAGATAAGTTTCTAAAAATAAAAAGTTTCCATAAATAGATCAGCTGCCTTAATTAAATAAGTTTCCATAAATAGATTAGCTGCCTGAAATAAATAAGTTTCTAAAAATAGAAAGTTTCCATAAATAGATTAGCTGCCTTATTTATATAAGTTTCTAAAAATAGAAAGTTTCCATAATTAGAAATAAGCTGGTTAAATAAGCTAAGTATATAAGCCTAAGTGTTTTCATGATTATTTTCTAAGTCATATAATATAATGTATAGTTTATTAATTATTTCATGTAATTAAAATAAACTATAGGTTAAAATATTTAATTAAAGTATACCATGTTTTTAATTAAATAAAGTTAAATACTTAGGTTAAAACATGTATTATTATTTATTAATAAGATAACCTAAGTCGTGTTAATTAATTAATTATAACCATGGTTTTTAAATAATTAATTAATTATAAGTCTAAAATATAAAATACTTAGGTTAATAATTTCATGATTTTAATAATTAAAATAACCTAAGTCATGTTATTAAATTAATCATGTCATGTTATTAATTTAATTTTAACATAAGATCATAAAAAAAATCAAAAAAATCTAAACATACACCGTGAACCAGATCTTGACTAAGAACCATGAACCGGACATGAAATCGACACCATACCCCGAACCAAATCGGGGTTACCCTTGTCTTGATGCTGCCGTGGGACCCACACCAACCAACCGGGACCATATGGTCTCGGTGGTGGTCAAATGGCCAAACCGAGACCCTCTCGGGTTCGGTTTAGGCGCGGCCAAGAACAAACACCCCTTAAACAACCCTTTTTGATTTATACCAAAACCAATATCATGTTAGATCTATGATTTAATTAGGTTTTATAAAAAAACATAACATGTTCTTAATTATTTAAAAGATTAAATCAAAAGAAAAGGGTTAAAGGATTTACCGAATGCGTGGATCTAAAGAACGATGAACAAACACGAACACTAGCAATAATTCCAAGATCAAAGATCAAATCACACCCCTTTGGTGTGTTTGAGGGTGGCGGCCAAAAGAGAAAAAGAAGGAGGAGGAGAAGTTTTAGGTTTTCTGTAAAATCCTCTGTAAAGAAAAATGAGTAGTGTTTTTTCCCTTAACCCCCTTTTAGTAAATTTTGATTGGCTTGACCCATCTTCCTTCCTAATTTCGTGGCATATAGGCCCACATGAGGTAACCCGATCATTTTCTGTGTCTAATTAATAAGTGTGTTCTCGTGTTCGTGTTTTACGTGTTTGTTCGTGTTTATTTGTGTTCGCGTTTTGTGTGTTCTCGTTAAATAATTACCGTGACCTAATATATTTATTTACGCTCGTAATAAATATATATATGTAATTAATAATAGTTCGTGATTTAATCACGTTCATGATTTCATGATCGCATGTTCGAGATTAATTATTGTCAAATAATTATTACGTGCTCGTGCGTAGTAAATACTTATCGTGTTTTAACACGTACGTAATACGTAAAATCCTAACACGTAATCGTAATCATGCTATAATAGGAAAGTTTTAATCTAGTACGTACGATCTTAAGGGTACTATTCATGGTAAAAGCATGCGGGTTTTACAACTCTTCCCCCCTAAAAAGAATAATTCGTCCCTGAATTATAGATAACGTAACTGGAAGAGAAACATACCTGAATCAAACTGAGAGGGTATGTAAGATTAATGAACGTACAGGTGACATGGTAGAAGGAACGTGGAACGTGACATGTCTTGAAAGGACATGGAACGTGACGTGACTGAAAGGACATATCTAATTGATGAGAGAAAACGGATAAAAGTCCGGTGATGAGACTGCTTTTATACATAGTCTCATCGTCCAAATAGGGCTTAAAATGTATTAAATATCATCAAAACTGCCAAATATATGCTCGTGTTTGTTGCTTGTGTATTTTAGGAACGGATATCGAGAAAAAGACAAAAAATCATAAGAATCAACCAAAAACGAACACGGAAAACGAAGCCGCACAATGAACCGGACCCGAATGTTGAATTTCCAAGAAAAGTCCCTCAATTTTGAATAAATTACAAGTTTGGTCCCTCAACAATTGAAGATTGTCTCTTTATACCCCTAAGAATCTCAAAAATACTTTGGGGTCCCTAAAGTATGATGACTTGTTGAAATCAGCCCTTGAAGATATGAGATTTACATTTTAGATCCTTCCATTTAACATAAGGACCTTGGGTGCAAATGCATGAGGACTAACGGTGACAAGCCATAAGGACCTTGGATGAGAAGCTGTTTAAAGAGTATTGTTAACTGGGGGATTAAATCTGCCATGAACCAAACTTAACTAACCTTTAAACCCATTATAATCCAACAACCACCCATTTACCCACCAAATACCCAACGGCCCAAACCTCAACCCATCACAAGCCCAAAACCCACTTAATCACGTATATTGTTTTTTTTTAAACATAATAATTAACATATTATCTCCCCTAAACCAGATTAAACCCATCCCTGTACCTCATGAACCCTAACAATGAATCTAAGTAAAAACAAGGGGTTATGGCATAATTGCTTCCATATCAGTAATTGAGGTTACCCTAATCTAATCCCCACCTCACACCCCTCACCAAACAGCCCCATGTGATCCTACCCTACCTCTCCTGTTGCGTCACTTTCACCCCCCCAAAACCCCAAATCGACAAGATGGACGGCTATGGCTTATTACTTGGTCCTTACTCACCATTCAATGGTTCAAGATCAAAATCACAGCTGGTACATCACATGTGAGCATTTGACTTCAAAAATCGAATCTTGACCAAGGGCATTCAAGGGATTTCAACGAATTAGGGTTTAGTTTATTTGCTTTCTAGATTCTTCTGTAGCCTAGTATAAAGGCAGTAGGTATTCTACTTTTTTATGTTGTTCCAATTTTCATTTGAAGTTTTTGTAATGAATACAAATTTCTTGAATGATATTGAGTTCCTTTTATTTTAAAGTTGTCATTTACTTTTATTGCACACTTTAATTTTCTGTTAATTTAATTTTCTTGCAAAAAAAATGAGGTTTTAAAGGTTGAATGAAAGATTTTCAAGAAGTGATAAAAGAAATCAGTTTGTTTCAAGTTAATGTTTGAGTTTGCAAAGTTTGTTGGAAGAAAAAAAAAGTTTTGAAGAAAAAAAGTTAAAAATCAGATTTGTGTTATTGTTGTTACTGTTCACGTTCGTTATTCTCAGCAGGGTTTGGGGAAGCTTGTGATCGTGCGATCACATGAGCTCTTAACTTCCGAGAGCATGGAAGTGTGCTCTTGAGGTATGCACTCCACTGCCTCTTGATTTTATTTTTTCTTATCCATGTGAATGTTTATTTGCGCTTTGTGTTCGTTTGGTGTTTTGATGAAACCCGTTTTGTTCTTGATTATATTTTGGCTATAATTTGGTGTTTGTGGAATTTAAAATCAAGAAATTTTTGTTAAAATATGGTTTCCAAGTTTATAAAGAGTGTTTGGGACAGTGAAATTTGAGGGGAGTTGTAGACCCTCGAAGCTCACTTAGCTCTGCACAATCTTTGTGAGCCTTGGGAAGCTTGTTTTTGCACAAGAGAGTAAAGGTTTTAGGTTACAAATCTGTTTTGCGTATGTGTGTGTAGGCAAAAATCTGTTATATGCACTAAAGTATACTAAGTTCCAGATTTTGAAGTTCAAAGTGAAATTCCTTTTTATTAAATATAAAAAGTTGGTATCTTTCTTGAATGTCTGTGTTCCATTTACTTTTATGCAATTGTTTGAGTTAGATTTCACAAATGTAATTCTTTTTTCAATAATTTCGAGAAGTTGGTAATTTGGAAATTTGGTTTCACAAATCTTTTTATTTTTGTGCAAAGTGTGTTGTTTAATCTGTTCCATCAATAAAGTGTTTCAAGATATTTGGTTAAATTTTATTGAGAAGTTTTTAAAGGTTTCAAAAAGTTGAAAAAGATTTTGAGAAAGAAAAAAAAAAGAGTTTTTTGGTTGTGTGGTTACTGTTGGTTCACAACACATAAAAAATGCGCTTGTTATTTTCTGTCGAGAAAGAAAAAAAAGGGTAAAGAAGTGATTATTGTTCTTGTTGATTTGGGTATTGGATTTGTTAGATGCAGTTTTTCGGATCAATTCAAGAAGTGAGTATTATTGTTGTTCTTAAGTTTTACTAAATTTGAATTTGCTACTCTATTATGTTTGTGTGTTTTCGAATTTTTTGTGTTGTTGTTACTACTATTTGTTTGCTTACATGATTGCTGAATATGGACTTGTTCTCTACATATTTGAGTTGACCTGTTTTTAGAATATTGGCATTATAGCTTAAAAGTTCAGCTTATGAGCTAGTATAGGACAATTTGCGATTATTTTAGAGTGCAGCAGGATAACCATAGGCCTTCGCGTTGTATTAAGCTGCCAATCTTTGCAAGATATTTGCTTTATTAATCAGCGAGTCGTGGTAGCATTTCGATTAAGAATTAGTGCATAGCTTGTTCACTTTAGCTGTTTTCGAAATGTATCGCCTTGTGTTTATTGAGCAGAATATTAGCTAGTTAGCACAGAACTATAGCAGGTTGATTGTGAATATTGCAGTACTATCATACGGAGTATTTCTTTAGTTACTGTTGGAGATTAATAGAAGTTAGAAAGTGTTGAATCAGTATCATAGTAAAGTAGTGTAAAGAGCAGATATGTTTGGATAGAATAAGCTAGGATTGATTTTTTTCATTAGAGAATTAAGATACGAAAAAGAGATTTCATTCAAAACTTGAAACAATGATCTTACTGTTGTCTAAAATCACTTTGCACAAGATTGTTAAATGTGCACTTAGGGAACTTCAATTTGATATAATCAGTAACAGCCACGGTCCATTATTTTAGAAGTCAGTTAGGTAAATTGAGGATTTGGTGGAGTAATAATAAACTGCCAAAAAAACTGCTGCAAGTGGGAATAGAACCCACGACCCATCTGCTGCCACCAGACGCATCACTCAGACCATAGACCAGCTGATCTATTATCATTTTTTGTTAATACATCTTTTTATTTTCCTTTTATGCTTTGTTTTACTTCCTGCATGCTTTTAATAAAAGCGAAAAAAATATTGCAAAGTGGGCGATGTGGGTATCAAACCCTTGACCATCCAACAACATCAGACACAGCAGGCCTCTCTACAACCATCTGCTCTTCTTAACCTTCTTGTTTAAAACTCCCTTTTACTTTCTTGTATACCTTTTTTATTTTCTTTTTAGTTTTATATATATATATAAAAGTTGTAGCTTATTCAAAGCTTTTCGAGCTTATTGAATAAGCTGCTTAGCCTAGCTTAATTTTCCCATATAGTAGATAAACTTTAGAACTTAAAATAAATTTTTTTCATTTTTTTTAATTTAATATTTTTTATTCATTTTTAAGATTAAATTCGTTTTTAATTCATAAAAAAATATTTAAAAGTCAAAAAAAATATAATTCGTTTTTTCAAAATTTTATTTTGTCAATTAGGACGTAGGAAAAACAAATTTGTTTTTGTATAGTTTAAATTTCATAATTTTCTTTTTATTATTTATTTTCTAAGATTATTCTCATTTTAAAATTTAAAAAAACTCAAAAAAAAAATAGAAAAAAGTTGAGAAAAAGTTCCAAAAAATCTTTTTTAGTTTTTAATTAATGTTTTTGAGGTTGACAAGTAGAAATAATTAAATTTTGTCTTTTTCTTAGCTAGTTTTATTTTTAGTATTTTAAATCAACTTTAAATACTAATATAAAATAATTTAATCATTCTCAAAATTTTTGGTTTTCGTAATTTTCTTAGTTATACTTTTTAGAATTTTTTAGTGATTTTTAATTAATTTTTAGGTGAAATTTTCCGTTGGGTCGCGTTTTTACGTTCGTACGTATACGCGTTTCCGACCGTTTTTAGCGTAAATCGTTTCCGTTTTCTTTTCTTTATTTCTTTCCAAAAACGTAATCACTCAAATTAAATAACGTCTATAATAATTGTTGGCTAAACACCATACCTCCTCGAGAACGAACTCGATTGTCGGTATTTACGTTTTCCTAAACGTTGATACTTATACTTACCGCGACTTTGGTTTTTTTTTGCTTACTTTTTCCTAAAGGTAAGTAAAACGACTAAAAACCACAACATCAAAAATGGCGCCGCTGCCGGGGAGGTGTGTTTAGCCATATTTATCTATCGTGTTTATTTGAGTGTTTACGTTTTTGTCGTAAATACTTCTTTTTATTTTTCTATACTATTAGCCATACAAATAAATATTGTTAAATAGAACTCTATTAACACAAAATTGTTTTTTTCGTTTTTCTTGTGCATAATATATTGTATTTACGTAGAAAAATTAATAAACAATAATTATCCAAATACGCGAGAAATCGCACCTCAATAGTTGAGCGTTCCGGTCACTATTGTTGTATCGAATTCAAACGAAATCAAAGGCAAAATAGATAAATACTCTTAATTGATTTAATCTCGATAAATACAAACTATAAGGTGGGTATAAGGCGGTTGTATTTCACGACCTAAGGAAAAAAGGCTCTTAAGTGCTTCGCGCCGCCTCGTTTTCTCCGCTCGCTTGTGCGTATTTTGAAAGTGACGATTAATTAGGGGTTTGCCACATCAAGTATTATTAATCTATTTTTGTGAGTTTTAATTATTGAACGTCGAAACGTTTTGGCGTTCCGCCAACGTTTCAAAGTCGACGAGGGTTTTTACTTCACGTAATTGCCTTCATTCTTCTTGGATTCATTAATCGAGACCTTTGATTAGTGGATAATTTTTGTAGATTAATATCTACGTAATACACCAAAATTCCAAAAAAAAATTAAAAAACCAAAAACATAAAAAGATTCTTCGATTTTTCCCTCTATTTTTATAATTCTTTTTCTCAACCCCTCTAAATTTTAATTCTTCATGGATTTTCATTGCCTAGGTTGCGGGAGACGACTGTTTGGTTCCGTATCATGTCCATGGTGTATATGCGAAAGGTGTGGAAATCATATCGACTATGTAGATTTTAGATCTTGTCCCTCATGTAATCCGACCAATTGTTTGTATACTTCTAATGAGGAACGTCACCTCCATTGCCTATATTGTGGAAGCCCTTCCCATTGGCACTATGAGTGTCCAATTCAATACCCAAATCGTCACAATCACGAGCCGAATCCGAATTTCGTTGACCAATCTTCGCAATACTCACCGTCATGTGAGTATTGTGGAGATGAACCTCACTATGGGTACAATTGTCAACCGATGAACCAAAATACATATTTCGACAATCGATTTTCCGGTTTTGACGAATCACACGACATGGGTTACAATTACGATAATGGGGGTGGTTATCCATACGACGAACCAGATTTTTCTCAAAATCCGTGTTGCGACAATTGTGAGGGGCCTCACGATACTTTTTCTTGCCAACCAATGGATTATGATGAACCCAATTCATACGATAATTCCGGTTTTGATAATTTTGAGGCCCCACCCTACAATCTCGATCCTCAAAGTTCCCATGAGCCCGATCCATGTTACAATTCTGATTTTGACCAATCATCTCCACGACATGTTTCCGATGATGATCTCGGTTCTAGCCGCATCGACGAGTGTTGTAGACGCATCGACAAAAGTTCTAATCGCGTTTGTGAATGACTTGAGACGCTCTTTCAACTAATTATGGAAAGAAATAATAACCCAATTGTTGAAGAGGTTGAAAAGAGCATTGAAGTTGAAGAAACGAGGGTGTCAACGAACGAGGTTTTTGTAAATGTTTTCGAAAATAAACAACAAGAAAAACTCGTAGCACGTGTTGGAACGATGAATGTTAAACCTTTGGAACCTAATTTTTCTAATGAAGTTGAAATTATCAAAGATTTTCAAAATCAAAGTACACAAAATTTTGACGAAGATAGTCCGTTAAGTGATTTTGAAAAAGAAGAAATTGATAAGGTTTTAAGGAGAATCATTGACCCCTCGATTTTTGAATAGTATCAAAATTTAATTCCGGAGGGACGCGTTACTACTATTTCTATGTCGTTTGAGAACCCGCATTCGATCCCTTCGAAGGACCAATTTGAAACCATCAAGGCTACAACGTCTCGTGACGAGCCTTTTACTCCTAATCCCACACCGTGTGAGATTATAGATTTATCATGTGAGAAGTCCACCGTTGGCCTTGCTCACATTGATACGTTTTTCGACGCCGATGTCGAAACTACTAAGGCCAAATCTTCAAATGAAGAGCCTTTTACTCCTATACCCACTACGGAAACCGATGCCTCTCTAAGCATGGGGGAGACGAATCTTAGCACTAATCCTAGTGTCTAGATCCCTATTCCAATCCAAAGTGAGCCTACGGTTTACTCCGAAGATGAGGTAAGTGATTTTGCTCTCGATGAATTTTTCCACGAAGATTCTAATGAGGCGAATCACAATAGTGAGTGTGATCCTATATCACGTGATGATGTCACTCCCATTGACACTTCGGGGAGAGAATCAACGACTTTTTCGAACCCTCTTTTCAATGACGATGATTTTGCCGCTAGTGATGACGAGTCACTAATCGACGAGGACGTTCAAAATACCGATTTTAAAATCTTTTCGAACCCTTTATTCGAATTTGATGACACATTCATTTTTGGTGACGTAAATCCTCTCTTTGATGAGACGTTCGAGGACATCGAGAGTGAGGATTCTAAGGATACTAAACTCGATGAGCCGGATTTGCTAGTCACCCACCCGACGTCTCATATGGTTGAGACTTCTCTTTCTACTCATGACGTTTCCATTCTCGAGGGGTTCACCGATGGACCGCCTCTCGATGAGAGTGAGGATTTTAATGAGGCTTTTGCCTTCGATCCGGGGGGAAATTTTGAAACTCCTATTTTGGGCAATTCTCTTTCAATTTTACATTCGTTTCAAAGTATCCCTACCCATCCCCTCGGATTTGATGACCAAACGTACTATAAGTACGTCGTAAGGAGTTTTCTTCCTTACAAGACGTATCCTCCGGCTTTACGTGTTTTATTTTCAACAAAATGTGAGGATACGATATTTGATCCCGGTATATAGGCTTTGCCTTTATTCACGGTTGCTTTTGGGCCTTGATTACATGTAAGCCCCACCAAAAATGACCGAACCAAGATAATCCCTAAATGATCACATTTAAGGGGATTCGAGTCGAGCTTTTGACTCGGTTATCAAAAACAAGGTGCCTCGTGGGGGATTCTCATGCTTATCCATGTACATATTATTGCTTTTTAGTTAACCTAATGTGAGGGGATTTGTGCCCTTCCAACCTTTGTTCCGTGGTTGTTTGTGAATTGTGGTTTTTAGATGATCATCTTCACGATTGGAGCCTCTCGTGTTCGCTTTACGTGAGCACTCGATCGTTTGCTTTGAAGAATTTCTCGATATCCATATAATATATCCTTGATTGTTCTAACCTTAGGTTTATAGCACACGTCATAAATGGCTTTAAATTTAACGGTTACACCCTTTCCATGCTAGATTAGGCATTCGACTACGTCTCTAGTATGGGGGTATTTGCACCCCTAGACTCGAAACATTGAGGACAATGTTTAACTTTAATATGGGGGGGTGAATAGATACTTGCCTTGCCAAACCTTCACGCTTTCCAAAATTTCATCTTTTTGTTATCATTTTGTTGTAAAATAAGGCTAAAAATGGCCAAATTTTAAAATTTTTCTAGTTTTTCATAAGTGTTTAAGACACGAATGTAGGTTTTCCGATGGTGAGAATAAGAGTAATTTTTGACTCGACCGTGCGTGTTGAGCACTTAGCTACGATTCCTTAACTTTTAGGCTAAGTCTCTTAAATGAGGACGAGAAATGATAGAGTTATTTATAAGTCTCGTAATCGTCACGATCTCATGTGTAGTAATTATTAGCTTATTCTTCCCACGCTTTTGCATAATAAATTGTTAATAAATATTGATTTAGCGGTTTAGTCACTATTGTTGGTTTCTAATTTGTTTTAGTAGCTTCCATGTAATTAAATTGGGAAAACATTAAGGTATCGCCAGCGTCACGGTTTTGATGTATTGGCACCCGAATAATCGAAAGCTTCACCTAATAATAAGATTTCAAGTGCTCACCTAAATCTAGCAAACAATTTGAAGCCCCACAAGGCCGAAAAATCTATGCAAAATTGAAAGTGAATCAAGCCTTAATCTTCGAAGCTTTAAAGATCCAAAATTCGCCTTAGCGTGAGGATATATGTCTTTGGCTAATAAAACCACCGATGAGGCGGATAATAAAAGGCAAGGCAAGACCGAAGTCATAATAAAAGCTTCATGGCGAAGTTGAATAAAAGATGGAGGTAAACCAAAGATAATAAGGCCCTTCCGTTAGGGGGCGTATAAAAGTCTTGGTAATAAGTCTCATGTTCAAAACCGTTATAAAACCGTGTTTATCGATTCTTCTTGTCAACTTAATTTTTTAACATCGTTGTCTATTAGGAGGGGTTATTGATTTGATGGTCTTAGTTACACCGTTAGGACTCTATTTTTAGACCTAAATCTCTATTATCGCATAAGTCAACAATGTATCCTCGTGAAACATTCAAGACATAATAAAATATAAGAGATACAACTTAGGAATAATGGGAGGATAAGTACGTGATTAGGGCACATGAGTAGTGTTAGCATTACTAACTTATAATGACAATGATCTCGTTGCACGCTTGGCATGGGATTGGGGTGAAAATCGAGGACGATGAAATTATTTCTAACGAAGCATTCACGTGTTCTTATTCTATGAACCTAAACGTCTCATTTTGCGATGAAAATCATACATTATGTCTAAAACACAAGTAGTAGTAATAGTAGTAGTGTAGCTAGTTTATCATTCAATAAAGTGAATAAAAATGAATTTTGGAGGTGCTACGATACTTTATTCTAGCATTGCGTGAGGGCACGACAATGGTTTAGTATGGGGGAGTGATGAGACTGCTTTTATACATAGCCTCATCGTCCAAATCGGGCTTAAAATGTATTAAATATCATCAAAACTGCCAAATATATGCTCGTGTTTGTTGCTTGTGTATTTTAGGAACGGATATCGAGAAAAAGACAAAAAATCATAAGAATCAACCAAAAACGAACACGGAAAACGAAGCCGTACAATGAACCGGACCCGAATGTTGAATTTCCAAGAAAAGTCCCTCAAGTTTGAATAAATTACAAGTTTGGTCCCTCAACAATTGAAGATTGTCACTTTATACCCCTAAGAATCTCAAAAATACTTTGGGGTCCCTAAAGTATGATGACTTGTTGAAATCAGCCCTTGAAGATATGAGAATTACATTTTAGATCCTTCCATTTAACATAAGGACCTTGGGTGCAAATGCATGAGGACTAACGGTAACAAGCCATAAGGACCTTGGATGAGAAGCTGTTTAAAGAGTATTGTTAACTGGGGGATTAAATCTGCCATGAACCAAACTTAACTAACCTTTAAACCCATTATAATCCAACAACCACCCATTTACCCACCAAATACCCAACGGCCCAAACCTCAACCCATCACAAGCCCAAACCCCACTTAATCACGTATATTGTTTTTTTAAACAGAATAATTAACATATTATCTCCCCTAAACCAGATTAAACCCATCCCTGTACCTCATGAACCCTAACAATGAATCTAAGTAAAACAAGGGGTTATGGCATAATTTCTTCCATATCAGTAATTGAGGTTACCCTAATCTAATCCCCACCTCACACCCCTCACCAAACAGCCCCATGTGATCCTACCCCACCTCTCCTGCTGCGTCACTTTCACCCCCCCAAAACCCTAAATCGACAAGATGGACGGCTATGGCTTATTACTTGGTCCTTACTCACCATTCAATGGTTCAAGATCAAAATCACAGCTGGTACATCACATGTGAGCATTTGACTTCAAAAATCGAATCTTGACCAAGGGCATTCAAGGGATTTCAACGAATTAGGGTTTAGTTTATTTGCTTTCTAGATTCTTCTGTAGCCTAGTATAAAGGCAGTAGGTATTCTACTTTTTTATGTTGTTCCAATTTTCATTTGAAGTTTTTGTAATGAATACAAATTTCTTGAATGATATTGAGTTCCTTTTATTTTAAAGTTGTCATTTACTTTTATTGCACACTTTAATTTTCTGTTAATTTAATTTTCTTGCAAAAAAAATGAGGTTTTAAAGGTTGAATGAAAGATTTTCAAGAAGTGATAAAAGAAATCAGTTTGTTTCAAGTTAATGTTTGAGTTTGCAAAGTTTGTTGGAAGAAAAAAAAAGTTTTGAAGAAAAAAAGTTAAAAATCATATTTGTGTTATTGTTGTTACTATTCACGTTCGTTATTCTCAGCAGGGTTTGGGGAAGCTTGTGATCGTGCGATCACATGAGCTCTTAACTTCCGAGAGCATGGAAGTGTGCTCTTGAGGTATGCACTCCACTGCCTGTTTATTTTATTTTTTCTTATCCATGTGAATGTTTATTTGTGCTTTGTGTTCGTTTGGTGTTTTGATGAAACCCGTTTTGTTCTTGATTATATTTTGGCTATAATTTGGTGTTTGTGGAATTTAAAATCAAGAAATTTTTGTTAAAATATGGTTTCCAAGTTTATAAAGAGTGTTTGGGACAGTGAGATTTGAGGGGAGTTGTAGACCCTCGAAGCTCACTTAGCTCTGCACAATCTTTGTGAGCCTTGGGAAGCTTGTTTTTGCACAAGAGAGTAAAGGTTTTAGGTTACAAATCTGTTTTGCGTATGTGTGTGTAGGCAAAAATCTGTTATATGCACTAAACTATACTAAGTTCCAGATTTTGAAGTTCAAAGTGAAATTCCTTTTTATTAAATATAAAAAGTTGGTATCTTTCTTGAATGTCTGTGTTCCATTTACTTTTATGCAATTGTTTGAGTTAGATTTCACAAATGTAATTCTTTTTTCAATAATTTCGAGAAGTTGGTAATTTGGAAATTTGGTTTCACAAATCTTTTTATTTTTGTGCAAAGTGTGTTGTTTAATCTGTTCCATCATTAAAGTGTTTCAAGATATTTGGTTAAATTTTATTGAGAAGTTTTTCAAGGTTTCAAAAAGTTGAAAAAGATTTTGAGAAAGAAAAAAAAGAGTTTTTTGGTTGTGTGGTTACTGTTGGTTCACAACACATAAAAAAGGCGCTTGTTATTTTCTGTCGAGAAAGAAAAAAAAAGGGTAAAGAAGTGATTATTGTTCTTGTTGATTTGGGTATTGGATTTGTTAGATGCAGTTTTTCGGATCAATTCAAGAAGTGAGTATTATTGTTGTTCTTAAGTTTTACTAAATTTGAATCTGCTACTCTATTATGTTTGTGTGTTTTCGAATTTTTTGTGTTGTTGTTACTACTATTTGTTTGCTTACATGATTGCTGAATATGGACTTGTTCTCTACATAGTTGAGTTGACCTGTTTTTAGAATATTGGCATTATAGCTTAAAAGTTCAGCTTATAAGCTAGTATAGGACAATTTGCGATTATTTTAGAGTGCAGCAGGATAACCATAGGCCTTCGCGTTGTATTAAGCTGCCAATCTTTGCAAGATATTTGCTTTATTAATCAGCGAGTCGTGGTAGCATTTCGATTAAGAATTAGTGCATAGCTTGTTCACTTTAGCTGTTTTCGAAATGTATCGCCTTGCGTTTATTGAGCAGAATATTAGGTAGTTAGCACAGAACTATAGCAGGTTGATTGTGAATATTGCAGTACTATCACACGGAGTATTTCTTTAGTTACTGTTGGAGATTAATAGAAGTTAGAAAGTGTTGAATCAGTAGCATATTAAAGTAGTGTAAAGAGCAGATATGTTTGGATAGAATAAGCTAGGATTGATTTTTTTCAATAGAGAATTAAGATACGAAAAAGAGATTTCATTCAAAACTTGAAACAATGATCTTACTGCTGCCTAAAATCACTTTGTACAAGATTGTTAAATGTGCACTTTGGGACCTTCAATTTGATATACTCAGTAACAGCCACGGTCCATTATTTTAGAAGTCAGTTAGGTAAATTGAGGATTTTGTGGAGTAATAATAAACTGCCAAAAAAACTGCTGCAAGTGGGAATAGAACCCACGACCCATCTGCTGCCACCAGACGCATCAGTCAGAACATAGACCAGCTGATCTATTATCATTTTTTGTTAATACATCTTTTTATTTTCCTTTTATGCTTTGTTTTACTTCATGCATGCTTTTAATAAAAGCGAAAAAGATATTGCAAAGTGGGCGCTGTGGGTATCGAACCCTTGACCATCCAACAACATCAGACACAGCAGTCCTCTCTACAACCATCTGCTCTTCTTAACCTTCTTGTTTAAAACTCCCTTTTACTTTCTTGTATACCTTTTTTTATTTTCTTTTTAGTTTTATATATATATATAAAAGTTGTAGCTTATTCAAAGCTTTTCGAGCTTATTGAATAAGCTGCTTAGTCCAGCTTAATTTTCCCATATAGTAGATAAACTTTAGAACTTAAAATAATTTTTTTTCATTTTTTTTAATTTAATATTTTTTATTCATTTTTTAGATTAAAATCGTTTTTAATTCATAAAAAAAATATTTAAAAGTCAAAAAAAATATAATTCGTTTTTTCAAAATTTTATTTTGTCAATTAGGACGTAGGAAAAACAAATTTGTTTTTGTATAGTTTAAATTTCATAATTTTCTTTTTATTATTTATTTTCTAAGATTATTCTCATTTTAAAATTTAAAAAAACTCAAAAAAAATTAGAAAAAAGTTGAGAAAAAGTTCCAAAAAATCTTTTTTAGTTTTTAATTAATGTTTTTGAGGTTGACAAATAGAAATAATTAAATTTTGTCTTTTTCTTAGCTAGTTTTATTTTTAGTATTTTTAATCAACTTTAAATACTAATATAAAATAATTTAATCATTCTCAAAATTTTTGGTTTTCGTAATTTTCTTAGTTATACTTTTTTAGTGATTTTTAATTAATTTTTAGGTGAATTTTCCGTTGGGTCGCGTTTTTACGTTCGTACGTATACGCGTTTCCGACCGTTTTTAGCGTAAATCGTTTCCGTTTTATTTTCTTAATTTCTTTCCAAAAACGTAATCACTCAAATTAAATAACGTCTATAATAATTGTTGGCTAAACACCATACCTCCTCGAGAACGAACTCGATTGTCGGTATTTACGTTTTCCTAAACGTTGATACTTATACTTACCGCGACTTTGGTTTTTTTTTTGCTTACTTTTTCCTAAAGGTAAGTAAAACGACTAAAAACCACAACATCATCCGGATGAACTTGTCCGTTTACAAGTGGCCTCCCTCTTGGAACGGTTCCTTCAGAAGATCTTGACACTAATGATAAATCTTGGTCCTCCTGACCTTGACTTGGAATACGAAGAAATTCTTGGTTATCAACGGAAGGTAGATCCCCTAAATTCGATCGAGGAAAATAAGAGTTAACGTGCTAGGGTAACTGAAACGTTACGATGCAAGACAATCTGACTTAACTGATAATTAGAAACGATGCGCGAGACATAAAGAAACGTAGTATGTGAAAAATTTTGAACGTGATACGTGAAAAATTTTGAACGTGCTACGTGGAGATATGGCGAGTGTAGTATGAGTAAACATATCGTGATCCATGATACGTGTAATATATCTTGATCATGATATGAGGAACGTGGAATGAACATGACATGTGAAACATATCGTGATCATAGAATATAATGGCGGTAACGCCAAACGCTACAGGGTGAGACATAGAATATGACGAGAAACGTCTATCTAAGGATAGGGAGTTATACTAAACTTGGGTCCGGTCTCTCAAGTTCTTGCAAAACTTCCCAGAACGAAATGAACATAAAATCGTAAGCCCAGATACGATCATGAACGTGAATAGTGTCATGAACGCGAGTGCGAAAGCAAGTCATGGAATCAGAATGAAGACGTGAAGTAATTTAGGAGTACAATTGCGAATCTTTGTCTGACCCGATAGATGAGGGATTACCAAGTGGTCGGATGAGCCTTGGCTGGAACATGTCCGATCAATCTGTTGGTTCTGCAATCCTTGCGGATGTAAGGATTCTGCAGACTTGATCAAACTGTTTGCAATAACCCAGATAGCATCATGCTTCTTCCGAGTTTGCGTTAATCTGGTAACCAAAATCCGTGGAGATCTTGTCCCATTTCAATTCACAATTTCAGATGATGAAAACATCCCAGTTTGTTGGTGTCCTATCTTAACCTGTTGGTATGTCAGGTACTTAGATATGAACATAACTGTATCTTGCTTCGTAGGACTTGATACATAGGAGTTTGTGAAACTCTGAGTTTCTGAATCTAGACTTCTCCTAGCGTAGGATTTTCTATAACACCTAATGTAGTGTAGGGTTCACTCCATTACGCATAATCTGAGTCATGGTAAGATTAACCATGCAAATCCATGTGATCCAGTGTGTCACTGTAATCAACCAGAATTGATATTGGAAATATTTCCAGGGTGAAATTTCTCTTGTCATAGAATTTGCAACATAGTGCAGATATGGTCTTCCTGTTCTTCTTCTAGGCTTAAAAGAAATCAGGTTATCCTCAATGAAAACACTGATGAATTTGCTATGAGTTCATGGAAACTCATTCTTATAATGTCGTTGGAGCATTGATGAGACTAATTCAAAATCATAAATCTAGCATGACCGAGTCGTGTACGAATAGCAGTCATGGACATGTCCTGCTCTTTCCCTCGTCACTGTTGGCAGCATGATCATGAGTTTAATCTTGGAAAAGTGATTAACACTATAAGGTCGATTGGACATGTTGTCGATACGTGGAGGAGAATAACGGTCATGAATGGTGATTTGTTTAAGCCGACGGTAGTCGACACATAATCTCATGGTACCGTCCTTCTCCTTGAAGGTTCTTCTGGAATATATGGGAAGATTTTGGAATAATCAACTGGCTATGCGTAAAAGGACTTAAGTAGTCGTGTCTTACTGACAGGTAGAAAATTTTAGCGACCATGGCTAACAACGCACATGCTTGTAAGCATAGATAATTTGTACAAATTTTCCTGATGGAAAATCAAGCTGAATGTATTTAGGAGCCTGAACATTACTGTACATAATTATGAATCGTAGCATGGTGTGATGTTCATAGTCCATAATTAGGATAAAGTTCATCTCGTGTCTGTCCGAGGAAATGCGTTAGCAGCTTGGATATCATCATTAAGCTGAAGGAAATCCTTCGTATACGTGGGAATACGAAAGGCGTCCTTCATGGTCATGAATCATAAAAATATGGCGAAAGAAATAAAAGTGACATCAGCAACGCGACAGTTCTCACTGATGCGCCGATAATGGTATTGAAATTCTTGTGGCCTGATTAATACATGGCACAACAAAATGGATATACCCTTGGAGGGTACCCTGAATTTCTTAGAAATGTCCAATAGTTGGACGTGAGTCATGTGTCTTGACTCGTGTCTTGGAACTATAAGCGTGACATATGTCTTGACTGGTGTCTTGACATGTGTCTTCAGAAAGTATACGTTAGACATGTGTCTTGATTGATGTCTTGACATGTGTCTTCAGAAAGTATACGTGAGACATGTGTCTTGACTGATGTCTTGACATGTGTCTCGAGACGTAAAACAATAGAACTAGAATATTAGGTTATTATGCCAGACTTGGCGGATCGGTTAGACTACTGATCCTTTGTATGTCTGATCACATCCGCGGCCGGAGCCTCGGTTGCGATTTCTAGGATAGTTTCTGTCATAGTAGTGGTTACTATCGTCCTGTCAGTTCCATGACGGCCATTCTCATGACCGTGATTCATGTAACTATTCAGCTGAGTGGCCGGCTGGTACCGGTTTGCACTCATATGGCTGAAATGACAGCCGAATGACGTGTGACATGTAACTAAGAATTAGGGACAATGATTGATGGAAATTGTCTGATGGTGAAGCATCTTCTCGTCCAATTGCTTTGCTCCGACGCCTTTGTCTTCGTCTAGTAGGATCTCCAGGTTGTGAACAGCATCCGCATCTCGTAGCGTCTCCGAACGTCAGCAGCATCAACCTTTAGTAACATCTCCAAGTTATGAGCGGCATCAGCAATCTTGTAGAATATTAGCAATAGAAATACGCCTTAGATGATTCAGAATCGACTAGCGAATACTCGTGAAGTATTGCAAGTGGAATATACATGGATTAAGGAACGTGTAATACACATGAAATACGGTACGTGGAGTACACGTGGAATGCACATGAAATGATCGGTATTGGGTCGATCATTTGTCACGATTTAAGGAAGTATATCGTTTAAACGGTTAGGAAAACCATCATGATAACCTGGCAATGCCAGTATATACCTCATTCTGGTTGCATAGAGAAACGTTAAAGTGTGGTTACAAAAAATTCAACGATGATTTTCCTGACAACATGATCAATGAAAACCAACCATGACTATCATGAAAGCAGGATTCAATGAAATCCAACAATGCCTTGCATGAAAACATAAATAACAAAAGAGGCGTAAGACGTAATCAACATGAAAACGGAATTATCATGAAGAAACATGCAACCATCTATCATGAAGAAGTGTATAACATAATCAGCATGAAACTGAAGTTAACCATGACAGTATGAAAACATACTTGACATAAAAACAGTGTAACCTATGAGGGGACATGAAAAAAAATTATTCCAATTTAAATCATGAGAAAAATTTTATGCATGAAAAACAGTGCATGAATGCGTAATGTAGTTTATAAAAACCTTTATATGTGCGAGGGGACGCCTATGGGTCGGTCCCAAAACAAAAGACATGGCGAGGGGACGCCTATGGGTCGGTCCCAAAGTTAAAAGTTTCGATAAAAGCACATGCGACTAAATAGGGCCAGTCCTGTACCAACCATTACTTAGTCATAATCCCTGCAACAATGATACATGAAACATACATAAATGAAACTTATCTGTCAAAACTTATCAGAAAAAAAAATTTATATGACTAATTATGAACTATTGGAGTTCAGTCCACATAGCCACAGTTCACGAGGAACATTATACATGAAACAATGACACATAACTACATATGAATGACAGTTGTCCATCCATATTAGTAAAACAATATCGATGAAAACATGAAGGTTAAAACCTCATGGTGTTGAAAACATCATGGTTAAACAACAATGCGCTGAAAACATCAATACATAGAATAACAAACGTTGGCTTAGGAAGCTCTTGGTGACTACCCACTAGTCACAGGTCAAGTTTTAGAGCCTACAGGTCGAAGCCTTGGCTCTGATACCATAATTGTAACACCCCATATTGATTAATGGAATGTCACGCGTAATTATGGCGTGTCATCAAAGCATACAAGGATAAATGTCTGAAACATTACATGACCATAGGGATAACCGGAATCAAACATTGGTTCCCAAACATAAGCCCAAAACATAATAAAGTAAAAGAAATGAATGAAAGACTAAGCAAGCATAAGTATATGAAGGGAAAAAGGAAAAGAATTCTCTAGCAGCTTCCATCCTATGCACGTCCTCCAAATGCTCGAGTCTTTCCTAGGGTACCTGCCGTTTTGGGACATGGAAAGGAAAGTAACGGCTGAGCAAAACGCTCAGTACATGGATATAGACATAGTATAAGTGACTAAAACATAATAGAGACTTAATAGTAGCGGAAATGTATAAGTCCTGGAAAACCTGGAACATGTTCATAAAACTGGTTTTATAGTTTGAAAAGCCTTATGTTTATCTTATGAAAACTGTTTAACATATTTTACCATTAGCCAATATAGGTCATGAAAATCCACCGTGCATGAATACTTGGAGGGGTGACCTCATCATGCAAATTAGAGGGGCTGCCTCTAATTTAATATACTGGTCTTGGGTAGGAGGGATCAGCTCCTTGTGAAGGATGCAAGGCACACACTACATTCACCATGAAATCCTGACTGAAACATGTAACTAGGATGCAACCATACGCCCCACATGATAAATATAATATAAATGGCCAAAAGCTGAAGGGACGCCACGAGCAATCACTCCGCCGTGGTGAAGTCATAACATCAGTGCCTCTAATGTTATGGTTATGGTACCTCCATAACTAGGTGAAACTGGTCATGCATGTATATGGCTTTAGGTATTCTAATTAAACATAAGCAATTCAAAAACATATAAAACAAATACTGGGAAAACAGTTGGCTGCATACGGGGAATCCTAATAAGGAAAGAATGTCCATACTGAAAGGACGGGAATCCGTACCTTATGTCCAATGAACGGAGAAGACGAACTGAGAGGAATCCTACTTCCGTATCACTAATGCTACATAAATACATACATGAATAAGTATCTACTTACTAGTACGTAATTGGTTTTATGTCAAGTCTTAGCTTATTTTATATGTTCTTATCATGTTTTACTGTTTTAAGCCTTAAACGGTGTTTATCTTATATTTTGTTTACTCTGATTAAGTATTTCTAGTATTTCATGTATTATTATACTTACTGTGTAATAATAAGTAACTTTCCAAAAATAGCAGCTTTCCTAAAATAGAAAGTTTCCAAAAATAGAAAGTTACCAAAAATAGAAAGTTTCCAAAAATAGAAAGTTTCCAAAAATAGAAAGTTTTCAAAAATAGAAAGTTTCCAAAAATAGAAAGTTTCCAAAAATAGAAAGTTTCCAAAAATAGAATTACTGCTTAAAATAGATAAGTTTCTAAAAATAGAAAGTTTTCATAAATAGATCAGCTGCCTTAATTAAATAAGTTTCCATAAATAGATTAGCTGCCTGAAATAAATAAGTTTCTAAAAATAGAAAGTTTCCATAAATAGATTAGCTGCCTTATTTAATTAAGTTTCTAAAAATAGAAAGTTTCCATAATTAGAAATAAGCTGGTTAAATAATCTAAGTATATAAGCCTAAGTGTTTTCATGATTATTTTCTAAGTCATATAATATAATGTATAGTTTATTAATTATTTCATGTAATTAAAATAAACTATAGGTTAAAATATTTAATTAAAGTATAACATGTTTTTAATTAAATAAAGTTAAATACTTAGGTTAAAACATGTATTATTATTTATTAATAATATAACCTAAGTCATGTTAATTAATTAATTATAACCATGGTTTTTAAATAATTAATTAATTATAAGTCTAAAATATAAAATACTTAGGTTAATAATTTCATGATTTTAATAATCAAAATAACCTAAGTCATGTTATTAAATTAATTATGTCATGTTATTAATTTAATTTTAACATAAGATCATAAAAAAAATCTAAACATACACCGTGAATCGGATCTTGACTAAGAACCATGAACCGGACATGAAATCGGCACCATACCCCGAACCAAATCGGGGTTACCCTTGTCTTGATGCTGCCGTGGGACCCACACCAACCAACCGGGACCATATGGTCTCGGTGGTGGTCAAATGGCCAAACCGAGACCCTCTCGGGTTCGGTTTAGGCGCGGCCAAGAACAAACACCCCTTAAACAACCCTTTTTGATTTATACCAAAACCAATATCATGTTAGATCTATGATTTAATTAGGTTTTATAAAAAAACATAACATGTTCTTAATTATTTAAAAGATTAAATCAAAAGAAAAGGGTTAAAGGATTTACCGAATGCGTGGATCTAAAGAACGATGAACAAACACGAACACTAGCATTAATTCCAAGATCAAAGATCAAATCACACCCCTTTGGTGTGTTTAAGGGTGGCGGCCAAAAGAGAAAAAGAAGGAGGAGGAGAAGTTTTAGGTTTTCTGTAAAATCCTCTATAAAGAAAAATGAGTAGTGTTTTTCCCCTTAACCCCCTTTTAGTAAATTTTGATGGGCTTGACCCATCTTCCTTCCTAATTTCGTGGCATATGGGCCCACATGGGGTAACCCGATCATTCTCCGTGTCTAATTAATAAGTGTGCTCTCGTGTTCGTGTTTTACGTGTTTGTTCGTGTTTATTTGTGTTCGCGTTTTGTGTGTTCTCGTTAAATAATTACCGTGACCTAATATATTTATTTACGCTCGTAATAAATATATATATATATGTAATTAATAATATTTCGTGATTTAATTACGTTCATGATTTCATGATCGCATGTTCGAGATTAATTATTGTCAAATAATTATTACGTGCTCGTGCGTAGTAAATACTTATCGTGTTTTAACACGTACGTAATATGTAAAATCCTAACACGTAATCGTAATCATGCTATAATAGGAAAGTTTTAATCTAGTACGTACGATCTTAAGGGTACTATTCATGGTAAAAGCATGCGGGTTTTACAGGTAGTGCCTCTAGATTTTTAAGGCAAAAACTATGAATCCAAGCTCTAGATCGTGAGTAGAGTAATTTTGTTCGTGCTTCTTCAGTTGTCTTGAAGCATAGGCAATTACTTTCTTTCTTTGCATCAGTACAACACCTAAGCCTTTGTGTGAAGCATCACAGTAGACAACGAAGTCTTTGTTGCCTTTTGGCAAGGCTAGAATAGGTGCACTACACAACTTCTGTTTGATGGTTTGGAAGGCTGATTCCTCTTTTTCTCCCCATTCAAACTTCACGCCTTTCTGATTAAGCTTCGTCATAGACTTAACTATCTAGAAAATCCTTCTATAAATCTCTGATAGTAAACGGCAAGACCTAAGAATTGGCGAATCTCTTTCGGTGACGTAGGCGATGCCCAATCCTTTACGGATTCGACTTTTGTGGGGTCTACTTGTGTCACACCCCACCATGGCGGAATATGGGGCGCGACGTATGGATATCATCACAACAACAACGTGTCTATAGAGAGAACTATATGAATTAAAAATGTCATAAAAATTGACACAAATGTCATGACAATATCTCATCAATGCAGGAGTCTAGGTAAGTAGGTAACAGTCCTACCTCTTACCCAAGCAAAACAAATAACACAAACAAAGCAACATATAGGTTCATAGTATCACTTACTGAAACAAACAGAACAATAAACTAAGAAGGAACAGTGATCTCCTTCTAAATGCATTCCTACGCGACTCCAATCCTAGCCACATATGTTCTCACGCTTAACCACTTTATCACCTGAAAGAGACACTAAAACACGTCAACATAATGTTGGTGAGAGTCATAGGTTTAGACTCCAACCGAAAACAGATTAAAATAAGCTGTGAACCACCATAAACCACTAAACATATGGACAATGCGCTACAAATATGCATTAACAACTAACATTCAAGATCAATCATTCCAAACAAAATCCAAGGCTCCTAGCCTTGCCAAACACCATGGTACCATAGGCGCCGATACACCTATGTACCAATCCTAAGGCCCCGACTTGTCATTATCCATTGGTCCCATAGATGCTCACACATCTATGTACCTCCCCAAGGCCCCGCCTTGTCAACATCCCCTTGGTACCAAGTCAAACCACCATAACTAAGACGGTACGTGTCCCCCGATCCAAATCATAAACACAATCAAGAATCACATAGCAATTAATCACATAAGTGTACACACAAGTCCATTACCAATCATAAAATATTCACAGCATAAGTTATAAAACCAAACAGTGTCTCTTCCGTCCCATCTGGAAGTCAAAATCATTAAAAGACATGGGACTATGAAACTCACCTGATTGAGCTTCTCCAAAAGTCCGCGCACTAGCAAAAAGCTAACAAATAAAAGCACACAATCAAAACATGAACCAAACACTAAGATGGCTCATCAACCAATGATGGACATCTAGCCTTCTCCCATATATATACCTCATTTATATGCTCTAAGCATCTCATTACACCCCTCTATAAAGCCCTTAACTTAGTTTACTTCATAACCCGTCCCGTTAACATTTTACCCAAAACAGTCCCGGTTTTTAGGTCTATAAACTATAAGCCAAACGCCCACCTAAACATACCCATGATCTCTGTAAAGAAAACCCTATTCCCTTACATATGTTAGATAACTCCTCCCTTTTGTCCCAACCTTAAAGCTACTGTTAAGGCCCCGATATATATATATATATATATATATATATATATATATATATATATACTTCTGCCTATCCGTATTTTACCGATTTTAAACATACAAAAAGTTTGTTATGATTAGGGGGTCTTACCCTAACCCATTTGCTTAGCCACCCTTCAGGTCTCTTATTTAATATATAAAACAACACCCATGCTCATTAGAGGGATCAAGTGTACTCCTAAGTACCCCAATCACCTTAAAACGTTAAATTAAACCCGACTGATTTCAAAACTGTTTTGACCTCCGACTGTTGTAACCTGTTTTTGACCCATCTCCCCACCTCCAATTTAGTTCTCGTTTCTTGCATTTGAAAGTCACTTCAATTACCTATTCAGGGATGCTTGGATCGCAAAATAAGAGTTTGTAGAACTCTAGATATGATCAAAACAATGACTCAAAAATCTGCCCAGTTTTTTAAAAACGAATTTAAACATGATTAAACCCTAATTAACATCACTAATAATCACCAATCATTATCCTAATCATGTTAATTGTTATAAAGCCCCTAATTACAGATCTATTAAGAACTCTAATCCATCATATAAATTGACTACATAAAACTTGAAGCCTTAATGCTATAAAACAAGAAAACTATAAGAATTAAATCAAGATTTTTACCTCAAATCTTCAAGAAAATTATTTTTGATGAATCCCTAAATTAGGGCTTGTAAATATTCTTCAAAAAGGGGAGAAAATTAATGAAAAACTGATTTTTGTGATATAAACATGGTATTTATATGTTTTATTAAAAAGGTTTTTCCAAATTGGGCTCAAGTTGGGTCTTTTGGCCCATTATCCTTTCTTTTTCTTTTCTAGTCGGTTTAAAACCCGATTCATATATTTTTTTTTATTTTTTTTTAAGACTTATTAATATATTATTAATAATACCTTAAGTTACATTAATTTATTTCAGCTCCTAAAACCTCAAAACCGTAAAACTAGTCAATTTACGCGTATACCGTAAAAAATCGTAAAATATACAGTTTTAAAAAAACTCTTGAATTTTGAAATAAAATTTTAAACTAAGTCCTAAATGACTTAAAACCATCCCGAAAAATACTCCCATGACGAAACACCTTACCCGAGACCTCTAATTGCTAAACCCCAAATCGTAAAAAAAAATACGATTTACTATAATACTTATACGTATACGTAAACACCAAAATAACACCATTTCATTTCATAGTCACCAATTTGTGACCTCATGAACATGAAATAACCGTTCCTCGATTTACTTATGAGTACCATATATCCAAAACGATGTCCACACCAACTTCGTTCACGCAAAATAAACATGTAAACACACAAAACACATAGTCACACATAAAATAACCTAAAAATAAGACCGAGTGACGAACCTCAAAACCACGGTTGTCACATCACTCCCTCCTAATAGAAATCTCGTCCCGAGATTTACTCCTTAGGATCGTCATTATCAAATAGCTGAGGATACTTGCTCCTCATAAATCCTTCCCGTTCCTACGTGAACTCTAGTCCACGTTCCAAATTCCATCTTACCATAACTATGGTATAATTACCCTTTTTTCCAACGTCTTAGCTTCACGACCCAAAATCTCTATCGGCTCTTCGATGAAACGAAGACCCATATCGATACTAATATCATCTAACGGTACTTGCAAGTCGGTTCTTGCTAAGCATTTCCTCAAGTTTGATACATGAAATACATCATGCACACTACTCAATTCCTCCGGTAATCTCAACCTATACGCCACTAGCCCAATCCTTTCAAGGATTTTAAATGGACCCACAAATCTAGGTGCTAACTTCCCTTTCTTTCCAAACCACATCACTCCTTTCCATGGTGAAACCTCTAGCATAACATTACCTCCAATCTTAAATCCCAACGGCTTATGCCCCTCGTCCGCACAGCTCTCTTGTCGGTTCTTTGCCATTTTCAACCTCTACTTAAGCACTGCCACCACCTCCATAGTTTTCCGATCCACCTCCGGTCCAATACGTTGGCCGCTTCTAACTTCATACCACTATAACGGTGATCCGCCTCATCTCGTATGAATTAACTCCCACAGTTTCTACTACAATTCCTATCACCAGACCTAACGGCTTCTATCCTCTACGGATTTTCCATCATTCAGAAGTTCTCCCAACCTTTATCACATCCAATGGTATATGCATGATTGCATAACCAAAAGCTTCCCATAAAATTCACATGTAACATGTCATAACCACCACCTCATCCTTACTTTCCCATGCTCGGAACCAAGTAACTAACAATCCTTCATACTAACAGGTGCTACACCTTTTCTCTAGGTGAACGTTCCATTGTTCGTGACTACTAACCTCTTTCTATAACGGTTTTCCCTTCAATATCACCCCACCATCTTGACAACCTCTTGCTCCCTCTAATCATTCTTCCTTCATACTACTTTTCGCTTGTATTTCCATAATCTTAATTTCCATACCATCTTATATCCTGTCTTCAGCCTATAATTTAGGCGTTTCCTCCTTTATTCCCTACATCCTCATCAATTTGGAACATGCCCCTATCACCGGTGACTCTCTCTTTGTAGGAGAATTATTCCTAATATAACGCGTTCTCCAACTATCTCCAAATCTCACGCCAATGTTCTAGGCGTCTTTCTCAATTACCTCTATAGTATGCTCATACCAACCATTAGTCTATCAACGATATACTACGCTTGCTTCGCATCGTTTCTTCCCTTGCCATAATTCTTCATAAGGCATTCCATACCTATTAGGTTAACTTTTACATAAAACCTCCTATTCCATCGCATTTGTGCGCAATCCTTCCAACTTCTCAACTATGTGACTTCTCATTCCTCTTGAAATATGGGATGAATTAGTCCGTCTATCGACTATCACCCAACTCTCATCGTACTTATTCCTCCACCGCATTGTGTATCCCTTCCACCAAATTCGTCCTTACATTGCCCTTTCTAAGCCACTCCTATCTATGTAGGAAGTATAGTCTACGTCCCTTTTCTCCATATGATTGTCCAAGCCACGTAACATAAATGTTGGCGCGTTCTCTGCTTTAGACAACTCAACTCGTGCAACCTACATCCTGCATCCAAACCACCCTAATACGTCATCCATATAGTTCAAGTTCGTCTCAGCTTCACTTCATTATTTTTATTCCATGTCTCATCAACCATGCTTGCCTTTCCCAGATGGTCAATCAAGATGATTAAATATGTGTTGGAGACGTTCATGATCTGTATAGATCATTCTCTACGTCTCGTACCCCAAATGCCTCTAGCATTCTAGGCGGATATAACAATCCAGCTCCACTAACTAAGTCTATCTAGTTCTTCCAAATCTTTAGTTCCCACAATGTATAAACAACCGCCTTTCTTTGTCGTTCTCGTATACATCCAAATCCTTGCTCCACGTATCGTCATGCTTCGCGATTTCATCCAGTCCTTCCGATAAATCCAAGATCTGCTCATTATCCAACCCACCTCTTCAGCCTCCAAAACGCCTCCTCACCCTTCTTCACTTTGCCCCTTGCTGGTTCCACGATATGCCATCATCTCTGACTACTCGTCCTGGCCAACTTAATCCTAAAACTCACACTTGAAAATCTCACGTATAATTCCCTTTCCTAACAACTCCAAAACCAACTCATAATTCGCCTCACTCTCCTTCTTAGATTTGAGTAGATCAAGATGTCGTCGATGCTCCCGATGACAACTCATTTATATATTGTCATACACCCTCGGTTCATTGGCTCTATGAAAACTGCTAGCGCCTCGGCGAAGCCAAAATCATAACCGTAAACCCAAAGCGTTCATACAACATCCTTAGCAGTTTCAACTACGTCCTCCTTGCACCCTCTCTTAGAAGCAATACGAATAAATTTCTACCTCGTTCTACTCGCGAAAATCTACACGTATTCTAAAAGACCAATACTTCCTTTTATCAGACCACTCAACCGCTTTTCACAGCCAATCTACTACTAAGCAACTCAAATTTTACCTTGCATCCGTTGCAATATCTAACAACTCTTGCTCTTAAAATCATGCCATCAACAATTTCCTTAGAAAGGCACTAACTACAATTCCTCTCACTTCTCCTACTTGCTCTATTTATGGTTCTACCTCACAGTAATAGGCAAACCTACTAAATCTCAGGAAATTTTTGGAAAACTTACATGCCTTACGAATAATCATAAATACCTTTGAGGTATTATATCCCCTTCCAACACTCTCTATGGCGCGTTACTTGTGCCAATATCCATACATTATACAAATCTCTATTCATCTCCCTTGGCACTCCTAAGAGACCTCATGACCACATTAGTTCGTCTACAAACTTTTAACTCTTTCATCCCCACTAAGGGCATTTCGACCATTCTCTCAGGGCCACCTACTTAATCGTGTAGGCGCGACCAAGTCTTTCATATGTCTACCTCAACGCTCCCAATCAATACGAACCCAAAACTACATCCTGAATCCACTAGATACGATCAACGAATCAAACCCACGAATAACTAACGACATTTCACGTGCACGTGTTAAAACAGACCAAAACCACGAAAACTCAAAAAGGAAAACTCAAACAGGTACCAATTCAAATGACTCGTGACAAAGAAAAATGATCCAAGAAACACTTAATGGCAACCAAAACATCTTACGTCCCGCGACATATTATTTAAACCGTGCACAAGATCGACTTTTCCAAAAGAATATTTTTTATTTTTCTTTTCTTTACCTCCCCACATCTATGTGACTCAAACAATCTACAAACAACCCTCTTGACGAACTCAAAACTCAACTCAAAGACTAGGTATCCCGTGCATCCCAAATCATAAAAATAAACTACTATTCAAAACTCAACCTTTAACCCGACACTTGTACAATAATTTCGACCAGGATACTGACCTCCCATGACTATACATTCTGAATATTTAAAAAGTACGTTCCGAGTACATAATTTTAGGCTTTTGAATCACCAAAAAAGCTTTAAAAACGAACAAGTTACGACCAAAACAATTTTATACTAGTTGTTTTAAAAACTAAAGAATAAACTTAGTGATTAATGCAATCTTTTTAAATGAAAGACATAATTGTATGTGAAATTTTCATGAACTTAATTTAACCTTGTATAAATAATTATAAATGACGTAAATCGGTTAAACTCAATTATATAAACTATGTAAGTAGAAGGAAATTTTATTTCGCTTTATTTTAAAAAAAAGTCTTTTAGAATTTTGAAATAAATAATTGTTGATTAAGAATTCTTATGTTACATCTTGTTTCAAACACGATTCCAACACCTTACCCTTATGTTACCGTATACAACCAACTATCCAACCCTATAGTAGATTTCCAAGTCTATTCAATATATACCGACAAAAAGGAATGTAAGACTCAACACAAAAGATTTCATTATCCCAAAAGAAATCTCAATTTATTTCAATATACTTAACACCAAGGACACCATTTTAAAACGGACACGTGAAATAGGAAACTCGAAGAATACGCCACAACGGAGGTTGAATATCTAAAAAGAAGCGAGCTAGCCACCCTCCTAAGGATACAATCGATAATTATAGGGGATCATACATATATAGGCATATCGGGATACATATACTTAAATCCGTCTAACATCTACTATACAAGCATGTATTAACCCTCTTTCATGCAATCATACTTAGGAATCCATTGGAGTTATGGTACTTGTATAACTATGTTGGCCACCATACTTATACAATTACCCTTTCCCCAATACACTCCATCCTATGATGACACTTATAAGAATTAATACAACACATAACACATATATCTATCTACTCACATAAGCTCATAACCACATAAACAATAAAGTCCAAAACTCCATCCATTAAAAAAATATAATCAACCTATTGGAATACATAAATCCATAGTCTAGCTAAAACAGCATGGACTAAATCCAAAATGAAAACATAATAAGTTATAAGTCATGTCGCCTATAAGAGTGGAAACAGCTTAAAATCCTACATAACCACCTACTTCTAATAACTCGAACCACCACATGATTCTTAGGGACATGACTTAAAAATCAAAAGAAAAATACTATACCTCAGGTACATAAAATAACTCAACAAAAGACAGAAACTACCATGTACCAAATTATGTACTATAATGTACAATTAAAGCAAAATACAACAATGACTAGCGTGGATGATTATGGTTCAACCTTCACTAGTCACAACCCGAAAAGAAAATAACATGTGGCTAAGTATGAACTACTATGGTTCAACCCATACTAATCAAAACTTAACAAACATCGCAGGTAAAAACCAATAACATCCAGAAAACTTTAATTAATATAAAATGCACACATACTCCTATGACGCCTATATGCAGGGACCCTTAAGTTATAGACTAGGCTGCTAGACTAGGCAACCTAATTCTCTATAACCATTGTCTCTGATATCATTCTGTTACACCCCACCATGGCGGAATATGGGGCGCGACGTATGGATATCATCACAACAACAGCGTGTCTATAGAGAGAACTATATGAATTAAAAATGTCATAAAAGGTGACACAAATGTCATGACAATATCTCATCAATGCAGGAGTCTAGGTAAGTAGGTAACAGTCCTTCCTCTTACCTAAGCAAAACAAATAACATAAACAAAGCAACATATATGTTCATGGTATCACTTATTGAAACAAACAGAAAAATAAACTAAGAAGGAACAGTGATCTCCTTCTAAATGCATTCCTACGCGACTCCAATCCTAGCCACATATGTTCTCACACTTAACCACTTTATCACCTGAAAGAGGCACTAAAACACGTCAACATAATGTTGGTGAGAGTCATAGGTTTAGACTCCAACCGAAAACAGATTAATAAGTTGTGAACCACCATAAACCACTAAACATATGGACAATGTGCTACGAATATGCATTAACAACTAACATTCAAGATCAATCATTCAAAACAAAATCCAAGGCTCCTAGCCTTACCAAACACCATGGTACCATAGGCGCCCATACACCTATGTACCAATCCCAAGGCCCCGCCTTGTCATTATCCATTGGTCCCATAGATGCTCACACATCTATGTACCTCCCCAAGGCCCCGTCTTGTCAATATCCCCTTGGTACCAAGTCAAACCACCATAACTAAGACGGTACGTGTCCCCCGATCCAAATCATAAACACAATCAAGAATCACATAGCAATTAATCACATAAGTGTACACACAAGTCCATTACCAATCATAAAACATTCACAGCATAAGTTATAAAACCAAACAGTGTCTCTTCCATCCCATCTGGAAGTCAAAATCATTAAAAGACATGGGACTATGAAACTCACCTGATTGAGCTTCTCCAAAAGTCCGCGCACTAGCAAAAAGCTAACAAACAAAAGCACACAATCAAAACATGAACCAAACACTAAGATGGATCATCAACCAATGATGGACATCTAACCTTCTCCCATATATATACCTCATTTATATGATCTAAGCATCTCATTACACCCCTCTATAAAGCCCTTAACTTAGTTTACTTCATAACCCGTCCCGTTAACATTTTACCCAAAACAGTCCCGGTTTTTAGGTCTCCAAACTATACGCCAAACGCCCACCTAAACATACCCATGATCTCTGTCAAGGAAAACCTATGCCCTTACATATGTTAGATAACTCCTCCCTTTTTCTCCAACCTTAAAGCTACAGTTAAGGCCCCGATATATATATATATATATACTTCTGCCTATCCGCATTTTACCGATTTTGAACATACAAAAAGTTTGTTATGATTAGGGGGTCTTACCCTAACCCATTTGCTTAGCCACCCTTCAGGTCTCTTATTTAATATATAAACCAACACCCATACTCATTAGAGGGCTCAAGTGTACTCCTATGTACCCCAATCACCTTAAAATTTTAAATTAAACCCGACTGATTTCAAAACTGTTTTGACCTCCGACTGTTGTAACCTATTTTTGACCCATCTCCCCACCTCCAATTTAGTTCTCGTTTCTTTAATTTGAAAGCCACTTCAATTACCTATTCAGGGATGCTTGGATCACAAAATAAGAGTTTGTAGAACTCTAGATATGATCAAAACAATGACTCAGAAATCTGCCCAGTTTTTTAAAAACGAATATAAACATGATTAAACCTTAATTAACATCACTAATAATCACCAATCATTATCCTAATCATGTTAATTGTTATAAAACCCCTAATTACAGATCTATTAAGAACTCTAATCCATCATATAAATTGATTACATAAAACTTGAAGCCTTAATGCTATAAAACAAGAAAACTATAAGAATTAAATCAAGATTTTTACCTTAAATCTTCAAGAAAATTATTTTTGATGAACCCCTAAATTAGGGCTTTTAAAAATTCGGCCAAAAGGGGAGAAAATTAATGAAAAACTGATTTTTGTGATATAAACATGGTATTTATATGTTTTATTAAAAAGGCTTTTCCAAATTGGGCTCAAGTTGGGTCTTTTGGCCCATTATCCTTTCTTTTTCTTTTCTAGTCGGTTTAAAACCCGATTCATATATATTTTTTTTATTTTTTTTTCTTTTTAAGACTTATTAATATATTATTAATAATACCTTAAGTTACCTTAATTTATTTCAGATCCTAAAACCTCAAAACCGTAAAACTAGTCAATTTACGCGTATACCGTAAAAAAAACGTAAAATATACAGTTTTAAAAAAACTCTTGAATTTTGAAATAAAATTTTAAAATAAGTTCTAAATGACTTAAAACCATCCCGAAAAATACTCCCATGACTAAACACCTTACCCGAGACCTCTAAATACTAAACCCCAAATCGTAAAAAAAATACGATTTACTATAATACTTATACGTATACGTAAACACCAAAATAACACCATTTCATTTCATAGTCACCAATTTGTGACCTCATGACCATGAAATAACCGTTCCTCGATTTACTTATGAGTACCATATACCCATAAACGATGTCCACACCAACTTCGTTCACGCAAAATAAACATGTAAACATACAAAACACATAGTCACACATAAAATAACCTAAAAATAAGACCGAGTGACGAACCTCAAAACCACGGTTTTCAAAACTTGTATTCCCTTGCTATCAATCACATGACCAAGGAAATGCACTTTTGGAATCCAAAAATCACATTTGGAGAATTTGGCGTACAGTTTCTCTTCCTTAAGCAATTTCAGTACCTGAGCAAGATGTTGTCCGTGCTCTTGCTCATTCTTGGAATAAATGAGTATGTCATCGATGAACACGATGAAGAATTTATCCAGATATGGTCTTCACACTCGATTCATAAGGTCCATGAACATGGTTGGTGCGTTGGTCAATCCAAATGGCATGACCTAAAATCGTAGTGACCGTAACGAGTTCTGAAAGCTGTCTTTGGTATGTCTTCCTCTCTGATCCTAAACTGATGGTATCCGGATTGTAGGTCGATCTTGGAGTACACACTTGATCCTTGTAGTTGATCAAATAGGTCATCGCTTCGAGGAAGTAGGTAATGATTTTTCACATTTAACTTATTCAGTTCTCTATAATCAATACACATTCGGAAAGAACCGTCTTTCTTTTTGACAAACAGTACTGGAGCTCCCCAAGGTGAGGAACTAGGTATAATAAAACCGTTGTCTGACAGTTCTTGGAGTTGTTTTGCGAGTTCTTTCATCTCGGTCAGTGCTAACCGGTATGGTGCTTTAGCTACAGGTGCAGCTCCTGGTATCAAGTCAATCTGAAATTCTACTTGACGAGTGGGTGGTAAACCAGGTAAGTTGTCTGGGAAAACTTTGGGATAATCGCGGACAATTGGTACGCCCTTGATTTTTTTCTTCTCTGTTTCGTCTTCCTTACCTGCCTGAGAAATATGTGCTAAAGAGATAGGACATCCTTTCAGTACGTACTTCTGGACTTTGGTGCATGAGATGGCACTTAGTCTAGTGTCAGTCCTGTCCAAGTTTCCTTCTCCTCGTACAATCAAGTTTTCTTTCCCCACGGTATACGGACTAGCTTTTCATCACACACAATGGTTGCGTGATATTTTGCTAACCAGTCCATATCGATTATCACGTCGAAACTACCAAGATTCACTGGGATTAGGTTGATATCACAGGGGTGATTCAAAAGGTTTAGGGTATAACCCCTTAAAATAGAATTGGTTTTGATGGTTTTGCCGTCGGCTAATTCGACTCTGTCACAGTTGTCTAACTGGGTAGGGATGATGTCTAGTAAATTGCTAAACTCGGTAGATATGATACTCCTATCAGCTCCGGTATCAAACAAAATGGATGCATATCGATTGTTTAAAAGGAACGTACCAGTAACCATATTGGAGTCGGTCTTGGTGTCTCCTATCATGTAAACTCTGGCTGGTTCTCCTCAGGCAGTCAGTCTCTGCAATCTTCCCCTGATGACGAATCTCGGCTAAGTCGAAGAAGATCCTGAAGGTCTCCTCCTAGGTCAATACAGCAGTGTGGGTCTCATGATGATGACCCTCAAGAGATGATAGGCGATGACGGAGAGTAGAGTTCTCCTCGAGTAGCCACATGAGGTTGTTCTAGAAAGTCGTCCAAGAACCCTGCGCAGCCTGTGACTCAGCAACCACTGACCAGTAGAGAGAATCCATTCTCTGCTGGAGCACAACACGTCCTTGCTGGTCCGCGTGTAGCAATGCATGGATAAAAGCAGTATCCTGTGCATGTCTGGCAACTAGCACGTTAATTTGCGCCTGCATGGTGTCAAGTCTAGCCTGACTGGCTCCTGAATCTTCTCCTATCTCAAAAGTGGAGATAGGAAGAGAGGTGTGCCTCCTCTTGCGAGGTGGTAAAGCCCTAGTGGGGTATGTATGGAGAGTAGAGAGTGGTGGTAGAGGTGGTAGAGTGGGTACAACCTAGTCTGGTTCCCCAGATGGGGAAACATGTATGATTGGTGGCGATGGAGTATGAGAATCTGTCAACACGATAACCCCCTCTGTCGGGTGGTCTCGGGACTATGTATTAGACTCAAGTCTGGGTAGTACGGATGTCGGTGATACGGGTTCAGTATCAGGTGTCATGAGAGTGTCGAATGTAGTTACGATAGTCGGTGACATCATGATAATCTGAAAATAATAGCATTTCAAAGTTGAGTAAGTATTAGCTTACATAATTCAAAAAGTTTACGAAAGATACATATGCAATGATGATGTATGCATGCAGTAGTGTAATCACAATTACGTAGGTACTTAGATGATCATATAGCAAAAGCCATATATCAATGCACAGTTAGCTCAAACGATATGTATGCTCTATATGTGTATGCCTAACTATAAGGATTCCCTAAAAATCAAAATTTTGTAAACATTGATTTTTAAATTCAGTTATAATCCAGTTATATTTTTTAGTATTTAAAATTTTTAATTTTAGATATGGTTCTCTATAACTATGCGATCTGATACCATTTCTTTAACACCCCCAAATGGTCAAATGCAGCGGAAAGGTACGTTTGGGGTGTTACTTTTGAAAGTGGATCGATAGCACACAGTATGTAGATCAATGATCATAAAATGACATTAAAACATATTACATGAGTTTAATTGTGCAAATTAAATAATTGTCTTGAAAACATTATTTGTAGAAAATCCCAGCCCGATGGTAAACATGATGCTCCCTATGATGCTGGAATCCAATGCAAGTACATGCTTACTTTCCTGAGAAAACATAGAAAGTAAAATGTGGGGGTCAACACTAGGTTAGTGAATTCACAAGTTTAATATAAAGTAAAAGTATTGTTATGCAAAACACCACGGGGATAGCAGCGCATAAAGCCACATACTATAGTAGTTCCTGTTGCCCTGTAATAGATGCTAGACATGATGCTCAAGTGCCTAAAAATAAGACATCCTGATGTGAGACCCTCGGTCCGACAATGAAGTAAATCTGTTGCTTGGCCTAAGCGTTTCGTGATAGCAAGTCACGCAGGTCGGGTGTTGTCAATACCCAGATAGATCTATCGATAACATTTCGCGCTACACTATTAACTATTATAGTCCACGGGAATAATGAGGCAAACAATAGGCAGTAATCTGTTGTTGTCTGTAATCGTTTGCATAAACAATAATTAAGTATGTTTTCTCCCCCAATTATAAAACAGTAAAAGATGGGGCCATGAACTCACCTCAGTAGTGATGATGTAAGGATAGTGTCACTGAATGCACTGTAACAGTATGATCACGAAGTGGTGAAATTACCTAAGTAATTTATATGTCTCAGTATATGCATAATAAAAATGCACAAACAAATGTAACTGATGAAAATGCATGATCACGAATCAATAAGTTGTTACTATTGTTAAGCGTTAAACTTATAGTGAGTTATCGATAATAATATATTTTTAGTTTTTAAAAATATAATCTAATTGTTCGTACAACCAAGGTGTAATAAATTAATTAAATAGATTTTTATTTAATTAAATGATTGTAAGAAAATAATACGTTTCACCAAATTTTCTTAGGGTTTCAAATGTACTAACGTAATTCGTTCGTTATAAAATGTCGTAAGTAACTCTAATAGTTTATTTAATTTAATCAATGAAAATATAACTTAGTTTAATTTATTAATAAAATAATTTTATTAATGTTTTAATTAAATTAAATTTATACATTAGTCCTTGTAAAATGTTAACTTCCAAAATAAACCCTAGGGTTTCGTTCGTTAAGTGTATTACTTCGTTAGTCCTTACCCATTACCTTTACTTTCAAAATATACCCCTAGGGCTCATAATACTTTAGAAATGTGGCAATAGTGGTCCCTAGGGTTTAAAACTTTTGTATATTTACAAACCGAGTCCCTAGGGCTCGATTAAGTTTGGCATAATGGCAAAACACACCCTCCAAGTCTCGAATTAAATATAGGTCAGTATTAGGGCTCGTTTTAAGTTTAGATTTTGACACTTATGGTCCTTGTGGTTGTGTTAGGTCTCGGTACAAAAACAAACTCACCCTTATACTTTCAAACTTGGCGGTTTTGGTCCTTAGACTTTATAAAAGTCTCGAAAACAATATATGTGTCGTATAAAGTTATGTTTTTAGCCTATACTTTCACATCTTGGCAAAAATGGAACAACAAGTCTTCGAATAGTGGACTTAGTGTTTATTGGGCTGGGTTGGCCCATTAAGGGTCAGGTTTGGTTTCGTGGGCTTAACGGGCTCATGACTTGGGCTTGTTAATGCTAAGACATGTTTATTAAGAAATTATAAATAGTCCAAATATTGTACATGGGCTTGTGGGCTTATATAGTTAAGGCTTAATGGGCTTATGGCTTATATGGTTCTCGGCTTATGGCTCATATGGTTCTCGGCTTATAGATTATGGCTTAAATACGTGAGCTTATCTAGCTTATTCATGGGCTTATCTAATTTATTCATGGGTTTATATTCTTAGGGTTCACGTTTAACCATATTAGATCTAGTTTGTCTAAGGTTTTTAAGCAAGGCTTTCCAACTAGTTCTTCATAGATATAGGGTTTGGAAGGCATGTTTACCCACGAAACATAATAAGCCGTGGGCTTATATAGCGTTTGTGGGTCGTGTTATGGTGGTTTTACGTGTGCATGCAAACTTAGTCGCGTTTTCTAGGATTCCACATGTATGGTATGTAATGGAGAGTATAAAAAGAAATGAAATGGAGGCTTGGAGGCGTTTTACTTACTTGCTTAGTGTGGATGTGACGAATGAATGAACAAGACTAGCCAGTACCTTGTTTTCTACGCGTCTAGTACCCTTAACCGTGACCTAGTATGCCTTGACAACCAAGATTCGAGTAAGGAATTCAATGCTTCCACTTTAATGACCTTGAGACTAAGATTTCGTGTAGTAAATGATTGTGTAAGAGATGTTTTTGTCTAAGTGATATATAAAGTTTGTGAGATCCAAAAATGGAAGTGGTGAGTGAGATTTGGAATGTCCAAATGCTAGATAAACATCCAAGGTTGATGAAGGTGTGTGGCTCGGGTTGTTTACACGACAAAAGAGAGGAGATGGCTAGATTTTGGTGATCTTCCAAGTACACATTAAATCTTACATGGGATTGTTGTAGTACTAGGTTTTAATTAGTTGTTGTACACTTGCCCCCTAATCTTACTCCCAGCCGTCACATATCTAGAGTTAAAGGGACAATGTGATGTCTTGCATAGTGTGAGGTTTAAATGAAGGTGATGTACATGTTCATGTAAAGTCAAATTAAGTTTGAAAGGTTTAAAGTAAGTGTAAATGTGTATGTATGGTATATTCGGCTAAGGTATGTAGTATAGGATAGTTTTTAGTTCAATTCTAGTGTTCTTGTGTAGTTACTAGGAGTCTAGGTGTTATATTGTATGAGTAGGTTCAAGTCCAAGTCGATTTGGTTAGGTTTAGGGTTTTTGAGTGAAAGTATAGTCTAGAATAATTAAAGGTATAGTTTTACTTATTAAAAGTATAAGATACTTAAATAATTGCTATAATTTGTTAGATACAAAATTATATGATGACAATAGTTTTTGTTGATAGTAGTAACACTTAAAGTGTAGAGAAAATATATAGTATATATATTTTGTAGTAATATGATATTAAATAAGTATTATTAATTGTGTAGGATATTGTAAATCTATGCTTAATCTAGAGAGAGAAAAAGATAGAAAGATGGTGAGAACACACACACACTTAGAGAGAGAAAGTGTAGAAAACACACTTTACTATGTGTATTATGAAGTGAAACACCACCCTCTCCAACTAAGTAGAGGGTTTATATACCCAAGAACATGAGATGGGCTTGGGCTTACAATGGGCCGCCGGTTTCACACAAGTTGTGGGCTCGGCTTGGGCTAGTTTGGATAATGACGTAAAACTAAACTACGAGCTATTACTTAGACTATTATTAGAGTGACCGATCCTTTCTAATACGTAAAACGTATTTCCAACAATCTCCCCCTAAGGGAGGTCACTCCAAACAAGGGCATTACCCAAGTTACAATAAAAAAATAAACCTAGCATACTATGCTTGTCTTGAGCTCGTAGTCTTCGTCTTTCTTTTCTTTTTCTTTTCTGGTGAACATGTTGATGTGATATTTGATATCAATCTTGAGCATTAATCTCTTGCCTTGATCTTGTGCATCCATCACTTGTGATATTCGCCTCTTCGTGACTTCATGTCCCACATACTTATACCTTTGTAATTCTTGAAAGCTTCAGAGTTTGATACATCAGAAGACTTGAATTTTAGGCTTTCTAGAATTAAATGAAGTATTAAGTGCATAAAGTATAAGCATGTGGGGACGACTTCTTCTCGGATTCCATAACGCCACCGTCTTCAAATGCCGCAACATAAGTAGACACGAACGAAATGGCTTTGAACATTTCATTCTAATTCGGTAGCATTTTACCTCCGGTCAGTGAAGACTGTTGGATGATATAAAATATCGTACTTGTGGCAGGTAGATTTAATTAAAAATCTTCTTGACAAGATTTCGCGGGTAAATCCGTTCTCTTTACTCGACCGTCCAAAGTTGTCTACGAACGTAAAGAGTGAATCATTTGGATAAAATTATTCGCATGATTGAAGCCGTCAATTCCGATTCCTGGAACAAGTCTGATTCATTAAAGAATCGCACCATCGTTGCTTTCCAGTTATCACGAGCTCGATTCATATTGAATCTTTCAAGTTACCTACCAAGTGCTGTTTGAGGTTAACACTAGAAGGATTTCCACTCATCACTGTGAACACTAGGGTGTCACTCTGAGTGTTCTAGCAAGATCACTAAGATATTGCGTAGAGGCCTGGAATGTGTTTAAATTCAATTAAGAATTAAACAACTGTTGCTTTCTAGTTATCACAAGTTTGATTCATAAAGAATCTCACAAGTCACCTACCATGAGCTTTTTGATATTCGCTCAAGAAGGATTTCCATCTTCATTGTAAATACTTGCGTATTACTCGGATGTTCAGGCAAGATCATGAAGATTTTGCGTAGGACTCTTAATATCTTTCTTACTTTTCACAGTTTGTGAAAAAGAAAGGAATTATGAAAGTGTGTCCTAATGAGATATTTGATGATCTCAAATGGCTCTATACTCGATCGTGCGTTTTGGATTTTAGTGATCGGAGGCTAGAGAGGAGTGCCACCATTTCAATACCAATTTATTCGGAGTGAATAAATCAACAGATAACGCTTGTCTCCGTGTGATTAAAACAAATATCTTTTAAGAGATATCTAAGTTAGCTGGGATGGGTTGTGCATTGCATCACTGGGTCCATGATGTCTATCTTCAATATCAAGAATCATTAAACAATGATGTCAATAGCATATGTGTTGACCCGGTTTCTGCCTAAGGTTGTAAGGAGGGCTTATTTCTTTGCACCCTTTATCTTTACAGTTCTTTTTTATTCTTCAACCCCTTCAATGCTTACGAATACGTCATAACTAGCACCTTGTTGTGATTGTTCCAGTGCTAACTTAAGTACTTGGTCGACATTCAGCTACATTCACATTCTTTCTCTATCTTTCCTAAGGACTACTATTTCTAGCTATGGAATGTCCTTGGGAAGATTCCTCCGGTTCTAGAGGAATCATTGGACTTTAACCTATCCTACCTTCCTTATGTCACCACAATCTTCACCGTCATGAAATAAATGGGTTTAGGGTAAGTATATGTCACCATGAAATCCATTTTAGATGTGCAAATCCGTTTGCTCCCCCTTAACATATGCCACGATATCCGAAAACATTTCACACATGTCGGGATAAGCCATCACGTTAAGTCAAACCATTTTTGAATAATCATGTCCCATATTAAATCACATTTTATCCCCCATATTAAAAATATTAACTCAATCAATGTTTTTAATATCAGTTGATTTAATGAAGTTTTAACAAAGTTTTAGGAAGAAAAGTGCAAGTCCGTTTTATCTTCATGATACCAAATGTTGAGATATGATACCAATTAGTAAAATTATCACAGATTCACCATATTAGAATAATATGACAAGGTTGGACCTGATTGATGAGAACATCATATGATAAGATCAAATGGTTCTTGTCGGCAAATGTTTGTCGCCTCGTCACGTCTGAAGTCATCTCTTGACACCACATGTACGATTGGTATTGTTGTCTTGACACCAGTTTATGAACTTGGCACGTTCGGTATCGAAGATTCTGAATGCTTGAAAATTGACCCCCCTCAATTGTTGACCCGTGTTCTATTAAAAGAGTTGTAGTCGTCGTTTGAGTAGTTGCATCATCTAGTATGTAGATACCAATTATAGATTGCTTCGGTTTGTAGAGATGATAGCTTCATAAAAACAAGATTTCTCTTGTTTCAACAAATAAATGCACTGATGCGTACATATATCCGTGTTAGACAAAGTTATAAAGTAAACTTGATCCCTTACAAGGTTTTAAAGTAAACCTTGCCCGAGAAAATTAATTCCCGTTGTGAGCCAAAGCTTTCATAAGAAATACTTGACTTTAATATGAAAAGCGGGTTGCAGTAAGAAATAACTATAAGCCATATAGGCATATTTTATGAATTATTTACAACTTTTGTACGAACTCTATTTATGGCGCCGTGTCAATATTAATCAACATTTCTAAGGCCGTAAATATTATCGTACCAAAAGACATGCCTTTGAAAAATAAAGTAAAAATATTTTTGGATTTTATGAAATTTTTCAATATTTATGGTTTTTATATGGTTTTATATTTTTGTATTTTGCTTTTGTGGATAAAAATATAAACAATATATACGAATGATCACCAAGGATACGGAGAATAGTTTACCACCACTATTCTTTCGCTTCATCTGCCAGTTGCTTAAGGGTACCGGGCGAGAAAGTTCTCAATCCTAACTTTTCGGCCAAAAATTCCATTCGAGCGCGATCTAAAGCCTTCGTGAAAATATTTAATAACAAGATTTTGGTTCTTTGAAATATGTCTAATCGAATTGATCATGGTTGAATGTGCGACTCAGTTGTTCTTGGTGTAAAAGAAAGAAAATGTTGTTGATCTATTTTAAAATAAAAATAAAAGCTTGAAAAAATTAAGCTAAAAATAAAGACTTTAAAAGAAATTAAGTAAATTTAATATAAAAATGAAAACTTTAAAAATTAAAACTTTATAAATAAGTAAACTAGAAAATTAAACACTTTGAAAATGAATTAAGACAAGACAATTTAAAATAACACTTAATAAAAATGGCGGGAAAAATAAATGTTTGAAAGTAATTCGGGAAACTAAAACAAAACATAAGTCGGAATAAAATCTATCTTAACCTTAATCGGAATAATAAGAAAAATGAACTAATCCGGAATCCTAATTCCTAGCTAATCCGGAATAATATTTTTGATAGTAATCCGGAATGAATATCTATCTAATCCGGAATAAGTTTAACAAGTAATCCGGAATAAGTTTTAACCTTATCCGGAATAAATTCAAACCCTAATCCGGAATGGACATGAACACAATCCGGATTAAACATGAACATTATCTGGAATGTATTAGTTGCTTATCCGGAATAATTGAAGTCACTACCTAATCCAGAATAGACATGAAGCTAATCCGGAATCTATCTTTCTTTCACAATCCGGAATAAACTAAAACGTAATCCGGAATAAGTTTATTGCTAATCCGGAATTAATTTATACGCTATCCGGAATAATTGTTACTCCTAATCCGGAATAACTTTGATTACTAACCTAATACAGAATAACATAAATTCTAACCTAATCCGGGAAAAGAGGGTTTATAAAACCCGGATAAGAAAAAATGAAATAAGCAAAACCAAATAAGCACTTAACCAAGACTTTAACCAAACTAATTTTAGAAAAAGCTGATAAACCACGATTAAAAAACTTTAGAAAGACTAAATAATCTAAATATTAAAAATCAACTTTTAAAAGATTTAACTATTAAAAACACTTAATTAAAAATAAGACAAACACACAATAAGCTATAAGAACAATAAGCTAAAATATCAAACACATGAAAAACAATAAGAACAATGAAATAAGCACATCAATAAGCAAATAAGCAAAAGATTAAACAAAGTACATGATTAATCAAACAAAACATTAGATTTAAAAAGGGAAAATCATTTAAAAATGTAGTAAAGTTACCACTTTTTATGATTGTGTGTACTAAACTATTTTTTTACTCATTGTGTGTATTAAACTTTTAAATTTATATCATTATATGTATTTTGTGACCATTTTACCCTTACTTTTTTCAAATTTTGAAGGGTAAATTGGTCAATTTACAAGGCAAAATCGTCTCAAAATACACACAATAATCGAAACTAAAAAGTTTAATACACACAATGAGAAAAAAATAGTTTAGTACACAGAACCATAAAAAGTGGTAAGTTTACTATATTTCTAAGTGATAAAAAGCTTGAAATTAAAATGAAGATTAAAGATTTAAGATTACAAGATTAAAGATGAAAGCTTAAAAACATGAAGTAAATCTAGAGAGAGAAATTAATTACACCTACTCCTACTCCTACTCTAATATATCTAATAATAATGAAAAACTAACTAACTAACACCACCTAATGAAGGATTAGGAGGGTATATATAGGAGGAAGGGAAGGTAGGTGATGATGCTTTCTTCTTTCACTTTGTCTTCTCGTCTTTTAGTTTCTTTGACTTTCTTGACGTTGTCTCGGGATTTGTCGATATAAAATGAACTCGTCTTCTAATTTTCTTCATTTATTAGACTTGGTTCTTCGACTTCGTTAAACTTTCGTCTTTAGTCTTTTTCTTCGATAAATCTTCAGAATAAGCCTTTGACTTCCGTTCTTTTTGCACTTTTGATCTTTTGACTTCGTCTTTTGTCTTTTTCTTCGATAAAAGCTCGTGAAAGCCTGTGTTTTCTTCCTTTTTCATATTTTGGTGCTAAAACACAATAAAAACACAAACCACGCATAATTCCGACTTTTACGACATTAAATACACGTTTTGGCTTGGTTTTTATTATAACTAAGTGGTAAAAGGATAAGTGTTTTCACACTTATTAAATCCCATACACTTGACCATTGCAATGCCCTCATGCAATGCATTAGTTACAAAGCAAGATTTACATTCTCCATCATAATTAACCCACCTTGGCCTTTATTAAACTCTAGACACTAAGGAAACTTAAAAAGACAGAAAATTACAAGATGCTTGAAAGAAGAAACAAGTAAAGAAATTTAAGACTTACATTAGTGTTTTGGTGTCATGAATGTTTATCACACTCAAGTTTCACGTTCCCCATACCAAGCTTAAAAACGAGATCATTGTTATTATAAGTTAGTAAAGTTAACACTCACTCATGTGGCTCAATTATTCACTTAGACTCCCTTATTCCTAGGTGTATCTCTTATATTTTATTGTTGTCTTGAATGATCACGAGGATGCATTGTTGACTTATTTCGATAGTTTATTTAGGCTGAAAATAATGTAATCAATAGTTAGCTAAAGGACAAAATCTTTTAAAACTGCTTCTCGAAACCTCATAAAATTCATATCTTGGCATAAATCGATTCACGATTTGAGACCTTTCTCGGATCGATATTTGGCATTTACTTCATACTTCGAATCTTAAGAGACGTTCTTGAAATAATGGTCTTATCTTCATAATAGGAATTTCTTCACTTGAAGTTTTTGAGAGATTCTTCAAGCTTGGACCACGACTTCTTCATTTTTCTCCAATATTTATTTGGGATTTGGATATACAACGATCTGCCTCTTTTTAGGACTTGGATCTATTTATCCTCATACCTTGCTACGGTCTTTTCGGATAGACTTCTCCATGATCTTTAGGGGAGTATTTTCTTTTCGTCGTGTGTCTCGATCCTTCATATTGATTTTTGATAAATGATTCTTCACATCACTTTGGATCTTTAGCGACAAAATGTAGCCCTCATGCCTTGTTAGGGCCTTTTCGGACTCGCCAATATTCGCATCCCGCTTCAATAAGTTATGCCTTGGCTATGAACTCTAATTAATCCCGAGAAACTTTTAAACGATCTTGTGCTAGAAGCTAAGTAACTTTTCAAATCGCACGACCTTATTTATTGCAATTATTTATTAACAAGCGATGGGAGAAAAAGCTAATAATTAACTCACATAAATTCATGAAAGAATACCAAACTTATAATTGACTCTATCATCTCTCATTCTCCACAATTTAAAATCTCAAGGAATGAGACTCGTGGATGCTTAGCCTATTAAATCAATGTTTTGGGTTTTCAAGTCATCTATAGGATCTTGCAACTTCTTAGACTTTTTCATGTTTAGAATTTGCAATTTATAGTTCCCTTGATAAACGACTTTCTAGGATCAATTATAGGAACTTGCGAAAAGTTCTTGTTCTTAAACCCGTATGAGTTAAGACTTTCGCGTTTTAAAGTTCCCTATATAGAAGTCTAGAAAAACTTGATTTAAACACGTTAAGGATACTAGCTAGAGTAAACTTGGATAAGTAAACTCGGGTTGAGTTGAAAGATTCACGACGGGCCTAATATATCAAAGACATCTAAACTTGTTAAAACCATTTTATTTATTATTTTTTTCTCTTTTGACTTTATTCTTGAAATGAAATATATACATACGATGCGATGACAAAAGGATAAAACATAAAAGAAAAAAAATGAAAAATACTACTATGCCAAAATAGATCAAAAATTTTGAAAAATATTGAGAAATTAAATTATAGGTTAAAATGAGGACATATTCATGGAAAAGCCCACTTATACTTCTATAGAAGTCCCCCTACACTTGATATAAACATTGTCCTTAATGTTTAAGCATGTGGGAGTAAAATCCCCTACACTTAGGACATTGTGCACTTTGTTTAAATCTTGCTAAGGAAGAGACAGCTAAAGTGATTCTCGTTTCAACATTTATCGATAAAATAGTGAATCAAGAGTGGTTAGGATAGAACCGGGAAGATGGGTACACGGGATCACGGGTCGTCAAATATCATCAAAAGTGTCTCTTTGAAAGCTTTAATCCCTGCACATAATAAGAAATAAGACAACAAACACCTACATGGCTCCCCCTACACTTATTATGAAAAACGGGTAAAAATGATAGATCATCCGGTTGCCTCCTGAGAAGCGCTTGTTTTTGATAACCGAGTCACGAGCCTGACTCGACTCATAACTAATTCAAGGGAAACGTGACGAGGGATGGAATCTTTTCATGAGAGATGTCCTCCCCAAAGTACAACTTAACACGTTGTCCATTCACCTTAAGGTTTGGCCCTTTTGGTTGAGATAACTCAATGGTGCCATAAGGGAAGATTTTGGCAACGGTGAATGGACTGGACCAACGGCTCTTAAGTTTTCCTAAAAAGATTTTCAACCGAGAGATAAAGAGTAATACTTGATCACCAATATGAAACTCTCGGTTCTTAATCCTAGAATGATGAATGAGCTTAGTCTTCTCCTTATAGATCAAAGAATTCACTTAAGCCTCATTCCTAAGTTCATTAAGTTCATTGAGTTAGATTTTCCTAAGATCACCGGCTTTGTTTATGTCAAAATTAGCCCATTTTAAGGCCCAATAAGCCTTATGCTCCAACTCAACAGGGAGGTGGCATGCCTTTCCGTACACAAGGCGATAAGGGGTACAACCTATAGGTGTCTTATAAGCGGTACGGAAAGCCCACAAAGCATCATCTAACTTATCGGCCCATGAGGCACGATGCTCTCCCACGGTACGCTCTAAGATTCGCTTAAGTCCACGGTATCTCGGCTTGACCATTAGTTTGCGGATGATACGCGGTGGAAAGACGGTGATTGACACCATACTTAGCCATGACTCGTGCAAATTGATCATTGCAAAAATGAATACCGCGATCACTAATGATAGCACGAGGAACACCGAATCGAGCAAACAATTGTTTCAAAAAGTTCACAACCACCCTCGCATCATTCGTAGGTAAAGCTTTTGCTTCAACCCATTTGGATACGTAGTCAACGGCTATGAGGATGTACTTATTCCCTTTGGATGATGGAAATGGCCCCATAAAGTCGATGCACCATACGTCAAAGATTTCACACTCTTGGATGAAATTTCGAGGCATCTCATCTTTATGTGTGATCTTACCTTGTCTTTGGCAAGCATCACAATGTTTAACCATTTCATGAGCGTCATGAAAAATGGAGGGCCAATAGAATCCGGAGTCGAAAACTTTCTTTGCGGTATAATTAGGACAAAAGTTACTACCGGTGGGTCCTTTGTGGCAAGCTTCAAGGATTAGTAAAGTTGTCGTCCCATCAACACACCTACGAATGACAAGATCCGCACATTGCTTGAAAAGATAAGGGTCATCCCAATAATAGTGTTTAATATCCTTAAAGAATTTTTTTTGTTGGGATGTTAACCCTTCCATAAGAACACCACCCGCTAAATAGTTTGTAATGTCCGCAAACCATGGGGTATCGTCAAGATTGGAGTTATTAGACATTAAGGCCTCATGGGGAAAGTATTCATTAATCTCTTGATTAGGAAGTTCCCCTTGATAAGGATCCTAGAGTCTACTACGATGATCCGCGGCGAGGTTTTCCGATCCTTTTTTATCACGAATTTCGATTTTAAATTCTTGTAGGAGCAAAATCCAACGAAGGAGTCTCGGTTTAGCATCTTGCTTAGTCAAAAAGTATTTCAAGGCGGAATGATCGGTGTAAACGATGGTGGTGGAAAGCACAAGATAGGGGGGAAATTTCTCAAAAGCATACACTACGGCTAAAAGCTCTTTTTCGGTAGTGGTATAATGCAATTGAGCCCCCGTCACTGTCTTGCTAGCATAATGGATTGGTTGAAAGTGTTTGTTCACTCGTTGACCTAAAACCGCTCCTACCGCAAAATCACTAGCATCGCACATGAGCTCGAAAGGTAACTCCCAATTTGGAGAGACTAAGGCCAGTGCCTTAGTTAATTTACCTTTAAGAAGTTCGAAAGAATCAAGACATTCTTGAGAAAAGATTAAAGGAGCATCCTTTTCTAAGAGGCGAGTCATTGGTCGAGCTATCATAGAGAAATCTTGGATGAAACGACGATAAAATCCCGCATGACGTAAAAAACTCCTAACTCCTTTGACGGTGGTAGGTGGAGGCAAGGTAGCAATGATGTTAACTTTAGCACGGTCGACTTCGATACCGGCTTTTGAAATTTTGTGACCAAGGACAATGCCTTCTTTTACCATGAAATGGCATTTTTCCCAATTAAGAACGAGATGAGTGTCTTCACACCATTTAAGCATATGTTCTAAATTGTCAAGGCAAGATGAGAAAGAATCACCATAGTGATGAGACTGCTTTTATACATAGTCTCATCGTCCAAAGAGGGCTTAAAATGCATTAAATATCATTAAAATTACCATATATATGCTTGTATTTGTTTACTTGTGTATTTTAGGTATGGATATTGAGGAAATGACAAAAGATCACAAGAAACATGCAAAAACCAACACGGGAAAAGAAGCCGCACAATGAACCGAACCCAAGTGATGATTTTCTAAGAAATAAACCTTGAAGATATGAAGATTGAACAAGAAGGGTCCTCCAATATTGAAGAATTGACACTTTAAACCCTTGTTTATTCATAATTACAAGATTGGTCCTTAAAGTTCGTCAAATTTACAAAAAGGACCCTTAACTTTGAAGAATTGGCAAAAATGGTCCCTCAACAATTATGACTTGTCAATTTCAGTCCTCCAAGAATTCAACAAAACAAGTCAAGACCATTATCCATGAAGAAAATTCCAAAACAACCCTTCAAAAATCAAGAAATGGCAAGAATTACCCCTGAAAATACTTTGCAAAACTTTTTGGGGCAAAAGTGTGAAAAAGTAAAAGTTGTTACAAAAGGATTGGGCGTTGATAGAGTTTTAAACTGAATTGAATGGAAGAAGAAAGATGGAGGACCAAAGTGGGCAGACATCCAATCTTACCTAGACCACTCATAGCCTGCCACCTCACCCCACTCACATTTTCCACCAATCCCCACTCACCATTCCACCACGTCACCAATCCACTCACCACCGATTTAAACTTAATAATTAATTAAGTTTAAACTCGCGCCTAAACACTTATTTAAATCCCAAACAAGATCAAACCCCATGTTCTTCGTGTTCTTAATCCAATTTGGATTTTCCTTAACCTTTGTGAATTAAACCTTAAATCACTCCAGATTTATGATTAAGGCCACCCTTAACATAACCCAACTCCTAAACACACATCACCATCAGCTCACATGTATCACCACCCTTCCCCTGCCCCACTTTTTCACCTCCAAACAAAACCATGCAGCAAATCAACGCCCCAAAGGCTTGCTTATTTTCTAAGCATGTATTGGACGTCCAAGATCACTTTTATCCCTCTGGCATCTCAACAAAATGCTAAGAAGTCCAAATTCAGTCAACATATATTCAAAAATCCAAGGGCATTTTTGGGACATCACTACACTAGGGTTTATGTTTTTCTCAGCTTCTAGTAGCATGTGCACCCTCTATATAAAGGGTTTAGGGTCTTTCTTTTACTCTTGTTCTCAGTTTTACTTTGTCAAGCCTTGTAAAGCCATTTTTCTGAAATTAATAGAATTTGGTATTGTGTTGTGACTGAAACTGAGTTCCATTGATATTTATTGTGTTAAGTAGTTGTATTGTCACGTTTTTGTACTTAAACAAAACCTTGAACAAGTCCAAGATAGCCTATAAGCCTTTGAGTCCCTTGGTTCTTGACTGAGTTCAAGAATTTGGCATGAGCTTGGGTGAGGATTGTTCATTGAGGTGTTTCTTTAAGTGACATAAGTCACAAATCACTAGCTTGAACAATATTGGAGTTTGGTTATACGTTTTTGATTCAAAATTTAGTCAAGTGGTTTGCTAAGTACTTGTGGTCCAACAGCCTGTTTATTCATGTTTAAGGGTGATAACAGCCTCCTAATCTTGGTTGATTAAGGGGTGGTGAGCCCTTAAGGGAAGATTCAGGACTTGTGGGGACCTAAGTCTTGTGAAGACTTGACCTTTTGTCACCTATTTCATCTTATTTTGTGCTAATCTAGGCTCAAGCCTTTGGCTAGGCCTGTTTGTTGTTCTTAGCAGGGGGAAGCTGGTGCTTGTTCTTGCTAGCACCTCAACTCATTGATTCCAAGGTGTGAATGTACATCTTGGAGGTTTGAATCCACAAAACTCATCTTTCTGATTATTTTTTGGTATTTATGTGATTTTGTGATTTTGTGATTTTGCTAGTATAAGTGTGTTTTGTGCCTGCAAATTGGTTATTGATTCACTTGTGGTATGTTATGATGTTAAACTGGGCTTAAATCAATCTTGAGAAGACTTTTACTTGTTTAAAATTGAGTTTAAAAAGTTAAAAGGGTGTTTGGGATTGACTGTTGGTTCTAGTTTATGTGATTTTGAGTTGGAATTGTGGTATTGTTTGAGTGTGTATCTGATATTGAGGCTATTGTGTTCTGATATAAGCAAGTTTTGTGCCTTGAAACACTAAATCAAACAAGTTGCTATAAAATCTTGAATATTTGTTGTTTTGCTCTGAAATCTTGTGCACACCTAGTTTTCATGTTAACCTAGGGATAACAAGTGTTCAATCATTGTTAATGCAACATATGTGATAGATCTGAGGCCTTGAATTTGGATTTTGTGTCAAGTAGATAAGCAAACTTTGTTCAAGTGTTCATAGTTGCCTGTTAGTGTTCATCAGTAACCTTCATGTGCTTGAATCTTGTTCATTTGTTGGATTTGTTGCATGAAATGTGTTAATCTGTGTTACTTAAAGTCATATTGAGATTGTGTATGCATTTGGTGGCTTGTGGTTAACTTATTCTAGCTTAAAAGTAGCTTATTGTCATCAGACCTGCTTGTTACTTGTCTGGAACATATCTGGGCAAAGATTGAATCAATTGCACTGATTGGCTGGGTGATTTTGTGATTATTTGCTTGTTATTGACTCCTTGTGATTCACTGATCACAAGGGTGCCTTGATTGTCCAAAGATACCAAGTAAAACTCTCTAAAAAGCCAAGTCAAAAAGTCAAGGCAGTGGGAACTCCTTTCCCCTGCTTCTAGCCACTGCTAGTTATAATTTGTGTTCAGCTTATTAATAAGTCATTTTGGCTTACTCCAATGTGTAACAACTTATTTTTTGTAATATGTCTTAATCTTTTGAGCTTATAAGTGAATCTGGAAGTTTACAGCTTTTGGTTTTAAGTTTTTGTTAGAAAACGACTATTTTGTCTTTTTCAAAATTAGCTTATTGCTCATTTCTGCTTATTGAGTGTGCTTATTGATAATCTTTTTGTTGATTAAGCTTAGTTAAGCCATTTGTGACTTATTGCAACTTGAATCAGCTCTTGAAATAGTCTAGAACTCAAAAACGACTATTTTGTCGTTTTGTGTAGATTGCTTATTGCATTTTCAGGCTTATTTCTTGAGCTTATTTCAAGTTTCTTTTTGAAAATAGCTTAATTAGGTCAAGAGAAGGACGTGGGTAAAATCTTAGCTTATGGCATCAGCTTATAGCGTAATGGGCCAAAAAGCCATTAAGAATAAGCTGTTTTGAAATAAGCTAGCTTAAGCTCATTTTCAGCTTTTGGACCTTTGGAAAATTGTGTTTAAAATTAAATTTTAAGCTTGACTGGAGCTTTTGAGCCATTTTTGAGGACTTTTTCTAATTGGGCCCAATATCAAGCCCATTAAGGATCTGTTTGGGTATTTGGCCCATTTGAAGGCCCAATAGGGGCATTTTTGGTATTTCAAGTTTATTTTCTGTTTAATTAGGTTACAATAAACTAGTTTGCAAGTTTTTAGAATTTTTGGATTTTTATTATTTTAATATTATTTTAATATTATTTTATTATTAAATTTCAAATTTTAGATTTTTCAAGTTTTTATATTTTTCTTAGGTTAAGTACATAAAGTTAGGAATTTTACAATTTTTAGAATGTTTTTGTTGTTCTTAGATTAATTTTTATAATTATTTTAAGTTTTAATAGATTTTAATTGTTTTTAAATAGTTTTAATTAATTTAAAATTTTCAAAAATAGTTTTAAATTAAGCTAGGGTATTTTAAAGGTTTACAAAGTGATAAATCTCATTTTGGGCTTTTTGTTAATTAAATTTATTTTTAGGGCTTTATTTAGCATTAAAAAAACATTATTTAATTAATTAAAAAGTTTGGGTGAATTTTGATTTTTTGTAAACTCTTAATACATTATTTAGGATTTATTGCAATTTTTTAGGAATTTTTAGAGTAAAATTTTTAATTTTGGTGCTTTTACGGTTTTACGTGTACACCTTTTTCGTCTTAGTGTAATCCGTCATCATAACCGTCATTCTCTTCTTATCCCATTTCTATTTTCTTTTACATAATCATATAATCACAAAGTTAATCATCTCTTTACACAACACACTAGCCTCCTTGGGAAACGAACTTCTCATTGGTCATTAGTGCTTGGTTTTCCTAAACCGACACTTAATACTTTCCACTATTTTGCTCTCTTTTCCTAAAGGGTAGTAAAAAGGCTACATCACATAGACCGAGAAATCGTCTATAAAGACTTCCATAGTTTCTTCAACCATGTCATAGAATATAGCCATCATACACCTTTGTAAAGTCCCAGGAGCATTGCATAAGTCGAAAGGCATTCTTTTGTAAGCAAATGTTCCATAAGGACAAGTGAATGTAGTTTTCTCTTGGTCTTTTGGAGCGATAGGAATTTGAAAATACCCGGAGAAACCGTCTAAGAAGCAATAATAGTCATTACCCGCTAAACGCTCGAGCTTTTGATCCATGAAAGGAAGAGGAAAATGATCCTTACGAGTGGCATCATTGAGCTTGCGATAGTCTATGCAAACTCGCCAACCCGTGACAAGTCGAGTAGGAATCAACTCGTTGTTTTCATTGGGAACAACGGTTATTCCGCCTTTCTTAGGCACACAATGGACGGGACTAACCCATGGCGAATCCGAAATAGGGTAAATCATTCCGGCATATAGTAGTTAGTTAACTTCTTTCTTAATGACGTTATGAATTTTTGGATTAACCCTTCGTTGACTTTGGATTGCGGGTTTAAAGTTATCGTCCATTAGAATTTTATGAGTGCAAAAGTTAGGATCAATTCCACGGATGTCGGAGATTTTCCAAGCAATTGCTTTCTTATGATTTTTGAGCACTTCGATAAGTCGAGATTTTTCATCCTCTTTTAAGTCCTTTGCAATGATGACGGGTAACTTCTTATTGTCTTCTAGGAAAACATATTCTAAATGAGAAGGTAATTCCGTAAGCTCTAAATCCAGAGGAGTGTCGATGGAAGGCTTAGTCAAATTAGGATCATCGTGTGTAACTTCCATAGGAGTAGGTGGAGAAATATGGTCCTCATTGAGAATTTTCTCAATGGTACGAATGTCTTCTTCCCAATCGGAGGGAGAATCGTCATATTTTAAGTCCACATCCCCTGAACTTGCTTCAAATTCTTTTAAAAGAAAGTCACTTTCTCCAAATGGAGTCAATGATGGAGCAATAGAAGCTACGTTCTCAACATGAGGTAAAGGAGAAGTCCCGCTCTTACAAGCCTCGTGAAAATGTTCTTCGCATGCTTCGTCTAGCACATCGATGAAATTCACGGATTCGGGCTCATCGGGACGTTTGGAAAGTTTACCCATGTTAAAGACGATTTTATCATCCCCGACCCTCATGATAAGTTCACCCGCGGCTACATCAATCAATGTACGCCCGCTTCTCAAGAAGGGTCGTCCTACAATTAAGGGAACACGGGGATCCATTTCATAGTCGACGACTATGAAATCGGCAGGGAAAGTGAATTTGTCGACTCTAGCGAACACATCCTCGGCTATCCCCACCGGATGAGCAACCGAACGATTAGCTAATTCCAATGTCATACGAGTGGGGACTAGCTCGGGTAAAGATAATTGCTTCCACACGGACAATGGCATAAGATTGATACTCGCACCGAGATTCGCCAAAGCCATATAATTCTCTACACCCGGAAAATTGCAAGGAATAAGGAATCGACCGGGATCTCCTAACTTAACCAAAAGTTTTCTCAAAAGAACGGCGGAACAATTCTCATTCAATTGGGTATTGGCGATATCGAGAAATTTTTCCTTATCACATAAAAGATCCTTAAATATCTTAGCATACTTAGGCATGTGAGCGAGAGCCTCGGCAAAGGTGATATTAAAATTCAATTGTTTGAACATTTTAAGGAAGTTTGAAACTTGAATATCATCCTTATTCTTCAATTTCTCTTTCCTCAACCTTGAGGGATAAGGTATATTGGGTTGAGATGAAGGATTTGGAATGGAATTCTCACTCACATCCTTAGGTGGAGGAGGGGTAGAAGTGGAAGGTGGAGGAGGGGTAGACGTGGAAGGTGGAGGAACCGGTTTTGGAACCAAAGGTGTGGTATAAACTTTAGGTATAGGAGGGACATAAGGTGTAGAAGAAGGCATAACGGGTGGTATGTCACAAGTAGAAGGTGAAGGACGGTAGGTAGAAGTAGAAGGAATCTCGGGTCCTTGGTTAGGTGGGGAATAAGAAGGTTCTACGATGGTCTTACCGCTCCTAGTAGTGATGGCATTAATGTTGGCCCTAGGATTGGTCACGGTAAAGGGAGGGCACCTTGGGGAAGAAGGGTTTGAATCATTTACATAATTTTCCTATCGGTTGATTCTTGTATCTCTCTGGTCGATTCTTGTAGCGCTTTCATTGTTCGCTCATGTTCAGTCAACTTTTGTAGAACCAAGTCCATTGGATTTTACCCTTGATTATTAAACCCTTGATTAGGAAAATATTGGTTTTGAAATTGTGGTTGAAAACTATTGTTGTTACGAAAACCTTGGTTAAAATTGTTGTTTTGAAACCCTTGGTTTGGCCCATTAAAGTTCCCTTGATTTTGACCATTGAAATCCCTTGGTTTGAATTAAAATTCCTTTGATTGTTGGACGAATTCCATTGATAATTATTCCTTTGTTGGCCTTGGTTCCTTGGTGGATATTGAGCATTGGTCATATGAGGAGGGGTTAGCATGAGGTCGAAAACCGGGAGGAGCCAAATAATTAGTAGACCTATAAGAAAGATTATTAGCATCCACATTAGGTTTAAAGTGCACCCTCTCATTAATGTTATAAGCATACACTTCTTGTTGAGAGGGGTCATAAACCTTATCACAGTTATAGTACGAATGTGGCCCACCACAGTCTCACAAGTTTCACAAGTCTCTTTTAAAGCATGTACATATGTAGTGGGAGGGTTATCTTTTAAAACAAGTTGTTTTATTACTGAAGTAAGTTACTTGAGTTGACTAGCCATCTCACTCTCACTAGCACTAGCCATAGTAGCCCTAACACTCTTGGTTTGGACTTTGGCTTTGTTCTCAATTATTGCCCAAGCCTCATTCCTAGTTTTCACAAGAATATTACCCCCCGATGCACTATTTAGTGAATCTTGGTCATTCAAAGTTAATCCATTATAAAAAGTATTAATTTGATGTACCTTTGTAAAACCGTGTTGTGGACACTTTCTTAAACGTTCCTTAAAACGATCCCAAGATTCACTAAATGTCTCACCGTACTTTTGCTCAAAATTAATGATGTCATTTCGCAAAGCATTAGTACGTGAGGGTGGAAAGAAATAATTTATGAACTTGGTCTCAAGGCCCGTCCATGTTGCAATACTTTGTGGTGGTTCCTTATCAAGCCAAGTCCAGGCTTGTCCCTCGAGGGAGAAAGGAAAGAGGAGCAAACGAATTGCCTCTTGTGAAACCCTATTGTACTTAACCAGTATTGGATAAGTGTACGAACCTCTTGATGTAATCGTGAGGATCATCATGAGTGCGACCCAGAAAAGGTGTTACGGAAACCGTTTGAATAAACCCGGTTTTGAGCTCGAAGTTGTTGGCGTCAATAGCCGGTACCATAATCGCATCATCGTTGCCTTCGAAGTGTGATTGTAAGAGATCGATCATTGGATGCTTCTCTGTTGTATTAACAATGGGAGGCTCTACAACAGGAGGTTCAGTAGCGGCTTGAATGGATTTCCTCCTTCTTGAACGGGTACGCATACACCTATAAAAGAAAAAGATAGCAAAGAAATAGAAGAAAAATAATGGTTAAGGTGAAAAGAAAATATTTTTGGTGCAAAATCTTTGAAAAAGAAATGCTTTTAATGATTTTTAAATGTTTTTGGATTTTTGGATTTTTGAAAATTTTAATTTTTTGGATTTTTAAAATTTTATGATTTTTATGGATTTTTGAAAATTTTAAACACGAAAAATAACGTTCAAAAGTGAACGGATCCCAAAATCCAACGCGTCTCTCACAAAAAACCGTTAATCTTCACGAAAAAAGTCGGCAGTGGCGCCATTTTAATAAGTAGAAATTAGGTTCTTTGAAATTGTGTCTAATCAATTCGAATTGATCACGGTTGAAAGTGTGTAATAACCCGCAAATTAATTTAAACATTTAGACCGAGATCTAATATATTCCTAATATTAGTGCCACTATTTATTACCCGACATATCAATAATAGAACAAAATATAAATACATATGCTTAAAGAACATGGACTCCTACTCACTTGTACAAACGATAGTCACATTTGTTTGAAAATTTGACAAAATAGAAAAGCAAAATGGCTCAACTATCATATAACAATTATAACAATTATACATTTTAGTCAGTGCATAACCACAGTCTTGGACGACTTTACTACTAGTATTAATATCATTTTGTCTAGTGCTCTGCACGTAGCTACTTGCATGTAAATGTAAGTGCCACATTTTTGCCCTAAGCTTTATATGTCTACTCTATAAGCTCCAACATATTATTTATCGGCAAAATTTACGTCTGTTATCGACCGTAAACATTCTCGTTATGACTTTGAAATATTTTCTATTGTTATCATTTTACGAGCATTATTCGTAAAACCTTTTGGTGTCATTCGTTTATACGACGTGTTAACGTTTAGTAAATCATAAGCCCTAATTTATTTATTAAAATATAAACGTTATTCGAATGCCGATGTTTTTATTTTATAATGAGCGTTAATTTTTCGTGTTTAAGGCGTATCTTTCAAATCGCGTAACTTTTAAAATATCGGACATCGATAATACCCGCTTTATCAATTGTGAAATAAAATAAAATCTATTAAACTACACCACTTATCTAAAACTAGCGTGTCCTCTCCTAAATCAACAAAGACACACGTGTATTTTAAACATAAACTTATCATGTATGTATACATTTACAAATATCAACTAATATTCACTTACGCCTCATTTTGATAAAATAAAGAAAACTTCATTTCCATCTCTTGTACCCTCCTCCTGCCGTCCCAACATATACATGAAATACCAATTCACAATTTTGTGCTAACTCAAATAATTATTGATATACTAGTTAAGGCATAAGCTAGTAAACGAAGGAGAAGATATCAATATAAGATATGCCGCACACGCCGTGTATGTAGACATATGGCAAGAATTATGGTCGCGTTTATTGAAGTTTATGTTTGAGGGTTGCTTTTAGTGATATTTATTCTGCTCGCTTCTCAAAATCACTACGTAATAATTAATGTGAGTTCATAGCCTCGCTTTTACTACTTTAATCATATTATAAAACCCGCGAGGGGATACATGCTACTTTTTACAAATAGACGCAAGTGCTTGAACTGTATGCTTATTTTATCCCTTTTAGTCATGAACCGTTAATTACTTGGACCGACTGTACTGGTCGAGTAAACGTGAATGCTGTGAATAGATCTATTGGGATTGACCTCTTCGTCCAGGTTTAACGGAAAACCGACTGGACGCATTGTATTTGAAACTTGAAGGGAATAACGGATGTTAATGTTCGGTTTCATGAGCTAAATGCGATAACGGATGCTATCTGACTTTTTTAATCTGGACACTGAAATCTTGTGGTCCAATACTTTTGCTTGCAAACCTATGAATTCACTCAACCTTTGTGTTGATGTTTTTAGCATGTTTATATCAGGTACTCAAGTTTAAGAGAAGTTGGAGCATGGAGTCGCACGGGATATTTTGAAGGCAATAAAATACTGATTACCATTCGATGAACGTTTTGAAACTGTTTATTATAACATTATGGTTGGGACCTCTTTGTAAACTCTGATGTTTTAATAATCGAATGGATTAAACTTTTTAAACGCCTCTTTTTGAGTCGTTCTCTTTGTACATGTGCTTGTGATTATGAAGTAATAAACCCAATGACCCTTTCGTTGCCTATATTGAATTTGGGAGTGTTACAGATTGGTATCAGAGCACTTGTTATAGAGAACTAGGTTGTTTTCGAAACCTAGACTATAACAGCTTTTTCGCTAAAACAATTTGTATTGCCTTGAAGATCATCCCTGCGCTCATGCTACCCGAAAGCTAGTAAAATATGTGTATTGGTATATATATTAGGTCTTCGTTAGTATGTTTGTATAATGGGTTTATTTATATGAACATCGAGCTAATAGACATTACGAGTGAAGCAATGATTTTTGCAACGTTTTCATGACTTCTATGACACTAGTTTATATAAACATGAACTCACCGTAAGTGTTGATTCTACTAGTTATTTATCTTCTGCTTTCGAGTTTTAATACTCGTCTCTTGATCTGGAATCGTATATTGTTTCATAGCCCACCGTTGTAAAGTTTTCCAGTTGATTGGATCACAGATTTGACTTATCACCTCGTGATGTGCCATTTTGGGCCACCTATTTTTCTTGAAACATGGATTTATTGTGTTCCTTGATTTTCTTGTCACTTTGGATGATTTGAAGAATCATGCCGTAAAGGAAATTATTTTTTTCAATGAAACATTTGATTTGGTCTTGATCTCGTACCTTGTGCAAACGATGCTTATGTAGCCTAATTTATAAAAATCTTGTTGAAAGAATTCGTCACTCGTTTGAACAAGAAAATTATAAATTACCGAATCATTATTTTATAAATATTAATTAGATGGACCTGACGAACCCATGTAATTAATGAGTTATAAATGAGTGGGCTTAAGCATGTGGCGTTCTCACTAACTATTTTCATTTCGACTCGTGATACGATTGTATGGTTCATCGGTTGTCTATCGCTATTCCAATTCTTTTTGTTATTTTCTTGTACAAATGACTATTTAAACTTCTTTTAGTTTATGATTTACCTTTACGTCTCAATCTGAATGTGGCATCTATCGTGAACTTAATAAAATAATATTCTGACCTCTTCGTCATTTTACCAAAAGATTATTGACACGAATTAAGCGCCGGGGCGTCACTTCCTAAAGGGGTAGACACTGTAATAACCCGCAAATTAATTTAAACATTTAGACCGAGATCTAATATTATTCCTAATATTAGTGCCACTATTTATTACCCGACATATCAATAATATAACAAAATATAAATACATATGCTTAAAGAATATGGACTCCTACTCACTTGTACAAACAACAAGCACATTTGTTCGAAATTTTGACAAAATAGAAAAGCAAAATGGCTCAACTATCATATAACAATTATAACAATTATATATTTTAGTCAATGCATAACCACAGTCTTGGACGACTTTACTACTAGTATTAATATCATTTTGTCTAGTGCTCTGCACGTAGCTACTTGCATGTAAATGTAAGTGCCACGTTTTTGTCCTAAGCTTTATATGTCTACTCTATAAGCTCCAACATATTATTTATCGGCAAAATTTACGTCTGTTATCGACCGTAAATATTCTCGTTATGTCTTTGAAATATTTTCTGTTGTTATCATTTTACGAGCATTATTCGTAAAACCTTTTGGTGTCATTCGTTTATACGACGTGTTAACGTTTATTAAATCATAAGCCCTAATTTATTTATTAAAATATAAACGTTATTCGAATGTCGATGTTTTTATTTTATAACGAGCGTTAATTTTTCGTGTTTAAGGCGTATCTTTCAAATCGCGTAACTTTTAAAATATCGGACATCGATAATACCCGCTTTATCAATTGTGAAATAAAATAAAATCTATTAAACTACACCACTTATCTAAAACTAGCGTGTCATATCCTAAATCAACAAAGACACACGTTTATTTTAAACGTACACTTATCATGTATGTATACATTTACAAATATCAACTAATATTCACTTAAGCCTCATTTTGATAAAATAAAGAAAACTTCATTTCCATCTCTTGTACCCTCCTCCTACCGTCCCAACATATACATGAAATACCAATTCACAATTTTGTGCTAACTCAAATAATTATTAATATACTAGTTAAGGCATAAGCTAGTAAACGAAGGAGAAGATATCAATGTAAGATATGCCGCACACGCCGTGTATGTAGACATATGGCAAGAATTATTGGTCTCGTTTATTGAAGTTTATGTTTGAGGGTTGCTTTTAGTGATATTTATTATGCTCGCTTCTTAAAATCACTACGTAATAATTAAGGTGAGTTCATAGCCTCGTTTTTACTACTTTAATCATATTATAAAACCCGCGAGGGGATACATGCTACTTTTTACGAATGGACGCAAGTGCTTGAACTGTATGCTTATTTTATCCCTTTTAGTCATGAACCGTTAATTACTTGGACCGACTGTACTGGTCGAGTAAACGTGAATGCTGTGAATAGATCTATTGGGATTGACCTCTCCGTCCGGGTTTAACGGAAAACCGACTGGACGCATTGTATTTGAAACTTGAACGGAATAACGGATGTTAATGTTCGGTTTCATGAGCTAAATGCGATAACTGATGCTATCTGACTTTTTTTAATCTGAACACTGAAATCTTGTGGTCCACTACTTTTGCTTGCAAACCTATGAATTCACTCAACCTTTGTGTTGATGTTTTTAGCATGTTTATCTTAGGTACTCAGGTTTAAGAGCAGTTGGAGCATGGAGTCGCACGGGATATTTTGAAGGCAATAAAATACTGATTACCATTCGATGAACGTTTTGAAACTGTTTATTATAACATTATGGTTGGGACCTCTTTGTAAACTCTGATGTTTTAATAATCGAATGGATTAAACTTTTTAAACGCCTCTTTTTGAGTCGTTCTCTTTGTACATGTGCTTGTGATTATGAAGTAATACTCCCAATGACCCTTCCATTCCCTATCTTGAATTTGGGAGTGTTACAAAGTGCGACTCAGTTGTTCTTGGTGTAAAAGAAAGAAAATGTCGTTGATCTATTTTAAAATAAAAATAAAAGCTTGAAAAGATTAAGCTAAAAATAAAGACTTTAAAAGAGATTAAGTAAATTTAGAATAAAAATGAAAACTTTAAAAATTAAAACTTTATAAATAAGTAAACTAGAAAATTAAACACTTTAAGAATAAACTAAGACAAGACAATTTAAAATAACACTTAATAAAAATGGCGGGAAAAATAAATGTTTGAAAATAATTCGGGAAACTAAAACAAAACATAAGTCGAAATAAAATCTATCTTAACCTTAATCGGAATAATAAGAAAAATGAACTAATCCGGAATCCTAATTCCTACCTAGTCCGGAATCATATTCCGGAGAGTAATCTGGAATGAATATCTATCTAATCCGGAATAAGTTTAACAAGTAATCCGGAATAAGTTTAGCAAGTAATCCGGAATAAGTTTTAACCTTATCCGAAATAAATTCAAACCCTAATCCGGAATGGACATGAACACAATACGGAATAAACATGAACACTATCCGGAATGTATTAGTTGCTTATCCGGAATAATTGAAATCACTACCTAATCCGGAATAGACATGAAGCTAATCCGGAATCTATCTTTCTTTCACAATCCGGAATAAACTAAAACGTAATCCGGAATAAGTTTAGTGCTAATCCGAAATAAATTTGTACGCTATCCGGAATAATTGATACCCCTAATTTGGAATAACTTTGATTACTAACCTAATACGGAATAACATAAATTCTAACCTAATCCGGGAAAAGAGGGTTTATAAAACCAGGATAAGAGAAAATGAAAATAAGCAAAACCAAATAAGCACTTAACCAAGACTTTAACCGAACTAATTTAGAAAAAGCTGAATAAACCACGAATTAAAAAACTTTAAAAACACTAAATAATCTAAATATTAAAAATAAACTTTTAAAAGATTTAACTATTAAAAACACTTAATTAAAAATAAGACAAACACACAATAAGCTATAAGAAATATAAGCTAAAACATCAAACACATGAAAAACAATAAGAACAATGAAATAAGCACATCAATAAGCAAATAAGCATAAAGATTAAACAAACTACATGATTAATCAAACAAAACATTAGATTTAACAACAAGAAAGGTAGAATGAGAATGATTATAACAAAGCTTGAAATTAGAATGAAGATTAAAGATTTAAGATTACAAGATTAAAGATGAAAGCTTAAGAACATGAAATAAATCTAGAGAGAGAAATTAATTACACATACTCCTAATCCTACTCTAATATATCTAATAATAATGAAAAACTAACTAACTAACACCTCCTAATGAAGGATTAGGAGGGTATATATAGGAGGAAGGGAAGGTAGGTGTTGATGCTTTCTTCTTTCACTTTGTCTTCTCATCTTTTAATTTCTTTCACTTTCTCGACGTTGTCTCGGGATTTGTCGATATAAAATGAACTCGTCTTCTAATTTTCTTCATTTATTAGACTTGGTTCTTCGACTTCGTTAAACTTTCGTCTTTAGTCTTTTTCTTCGATAAATCTTTAGAATAAGCCTTTGACTTCCGTTCTTTTTGCACTTTTGATCTTTTGACTTCGTCTTTTGTCTTTTTCTTCGATAAAAGCCCGTGTTTTCTTACTTTTTCATATTTTGGTCCTAAAACACAACAAAAACACAAACCACGCATAATTCTAACTTTTACGACATTAAATTCATGTTTTGGCTTGGTTTTTATTATAATTAAGTGGTAAAAGGATAAGTGTTTTCACACTTATTAATATCCGCCAATTGATACTCAGATCGGACAAAGTAAAGCTCGATCACTCCATTCTCTACTTGCTCCTTGATAAAGTGGTAGCGAATGTCAATATGCTTCGACTAGGAGAATTGAACGTTGTTACAGCATAAGGCAATTGCACTTTTGTTGTGGTAGTACATAGGAATTTTGTTGAAACCTAGACCATAGTCTGTTAATTGTGATCTCATCCAAAGATTTTGAGCACAACAACCGGACATAGCTATGTATTCTGCTTCCGTACTTGAAATTGCAGCGCTTTTCTGCCTTTTCGATGCCCAACTGATCAGTCGATCTCATAGTAGTTGTAAAGTTCCACCCGTGCTATGCCTTGTATCTTGACAACCCGCGTGATCCGCATCTGCATATACCATTAGTGTAATCGAAGAGTCCTTCGAATACCAAAGTCCCCGATTAATGGTTCCTTTAAGATACCGAAAGATCCGTTTAACAGTAGCTAAGTGTAACTCAGTTGGCCTAGTTTGATACCGAGCACACATAGATATAGCAAATTAAAGATCAGGTCGACTAGCTGTGATATACAGAAGGGTACCGATCATTCCACAATAAAGTATCGGATCAACGACAACTCCATGTGGATCTGCATCAAGCTTAGTTCGTTCCACCATTGGAGTATCCACGGGGTCGCAAGATTCTATCTTATATTTCTTAAGAGATTCAAGGGCATACTTGGATTGATTGATAAAGATGCCTATAGGACTCTGAGATATCTGAAGTCCTAAGAAGAATGATACCTTGCCCATCATTGACATCTTAAACTTGGAAGACATGAGTGTCCCAGACTCATCGGATAAGATTTGGGTCGAGGCAGCAAATATAATATCATCAACATATATTTTTACCATAATCATATCTTTACCTCGTTTCTAAATGAACAACGTGGGATCCACCTTGCCTTTAGCGAAGCCTTGCGTAATGAGGAATTGTGACAATTGATCATACCATGCGCGTGGAGCTTGCTTCATCCCATTGAGAGCCTTCTTAAGCTTGTACACATGATTGGGATATATAGAATTCACAAAACCATCCGGCTATTGAACATAGACCTCTTCCTTGATTTCACCATTAAGAAATGTCGTCTTCACATCCATCTGATAGACGATCATATTCATGTGGGCTGCATAATCAAGGAATAGTATAATAGCTTCCAAACGGGAAACAGGTGCAAAGGATTCCATAAAGTTGATGCCTAGTAATTGCTTGTATCCACGAGCTACTAGTCGAGCTTTGTTCATCAATATTCTGCCTAACTCATCGAGTTTCACCTTGTAAACCCATTTCAACATGAGTAACTACACTTGATCCGGGCATGGGACAAGTTCCCATACTTCAAGACGTACATATTCATTAAGTTCTTCTTGCATGGCTTCTATCCAACAAGATTGGGTAAATGCTTGTTGCCACGTCTTAGGTTCAACTTCACTGAGAAAAGCATCAAAATGACAAAACATTGCACTTTCTTGTAATTGACTTTGTGTGGATTATGGACGATTAGGGTCACTAAGAATAGAATCTATAGGATGATTCTTTGTCCACTTTCTGTCATGTTCACGAATCCGTAGATTGGAGTAGACCATAGTAGGAGGTTCCTCTAAGGTGGACGACCCGTCTTGATTAGAGTCGGGAATTGGTACACTAATGAATAGAAGTTTACGCATTTGAGCGAATTCTAAATCGTGATCATCATCATCCTCTTCATCATCAATAGGCATGACATGGGTAGTTGATTCGGGTGTTGATTGAGAATTACTCGTTGAAGGTATATCTTGACCAATTATAGGTGTAGACGTATCTGGTTGTGCTTCGGTTGCTGGAGTGACCACTTCGGTAACCGGAGCTATTACCTCAGGTTCTGGAGCAACAATAATGGGAGGAGTAAAGAATTCATCAAAGAATGGTTGAAACAGCGTATCCCATTCATTCCTAGAAGGTGGTGTAAATGATGATGAAGAAGGGTTGTTTGGGACAAGACCAGAGCTAATGTTACTGGGTCCCATTTCATGAAGTGCGGGTTCAGAGCGGCTTTGCTCAGAAGCCATTACTGTCAGCTCATCAAAATCAACATTCATAGTTTCGAGGATCTTACGAGAATTATGATTGTAGATTCGGTATGCCTTCTTTGTGGGTGCATAACCAATGAAAATACCAATATCAGCCTTTGGTTAAAGTTTTCCAAATTGTCACCATCATTATTTGGATAGCAAAGAGAACCAAATACACGAAGATATGATAAATGTTGGAGTATGCTCGTGTCATAATAATTAATTATATGGCTAGACACATGTGAGCCTATGGGGTCACACACATATACACAGAGGTACCATTTAATATGACGTATATATTGTATTTACGTTATATATATATAACCTACAAACCACAAGAGAAAAGGTTAGAAAAACCAAGGTGGTCAAGTGTAACTATCAAAGTAATTAGTGCTAATTGATTTAGTCATTACTACTAATCAATAACATAAATATAGATATGTTACAACTTTTCCTATCTTTTTTTTGAAAGAAAATACACGTCCATTTTCATGGACAAAGATGGGGTTGTATGTTTTTCTTGATAAGCCTTTTATTAAAGTAGTTTAAGGCTTGTTGATGAATTACGGTTATAGACTAGAATCTATTTGGTATACAAGGACGTGTAGTGTGTTTTTACATAGAGGTGATCTACTTTGGTCACTTGGGTTTCTTGGTTAGATCATGTGTTGGTAATGGTCTCCGTTTGTTCTTACCGAATCACGCTACAAAGGTATACTTTTATCTCTCTTTTTATTGATTAATCATATGACTATATGAATCCGTTAATAGGTGATCTTTCCGCTGCGTTTATTATTTATTCATATCATGTTTATATGGATAATCACCTATAGTGGTATCACGAGCCATCGTATGATGTCATATGATTATCGGGTATGCGTAAAAGTGGCCAAATCGTGTGTTTTTGGAGGATTAATAAAGAAAAAAACTAAAACAGCCACAAGGGCTTAATTTTCGTGTTAAAACAGACCATAATATGGTCTTATGATCTGTATTTTTTATTCCATGGACACTGGTTACGCATATCTTAATTAGTTTTGTTGCCGATACGTATAAAATGACCAAAAAATGCGTGTTTTGGCACGATTTGTGAATCGGTTTTAGAACAGCCCTATGGACATGATTTCTGTAATTATATGATGATTATAAGGTGTTTAAAATGTGGTTTTAATATCCTAAGGTCATCGGTTATACGTACCAATCGGGGGTTTAATTAATTGTTGATTATTTCTTCGATTTCGTTGGCTAACAAGTGTATCTTGTTGTTTATTTTATATCCATGGCATATATGCATGTTTGGTCATGGAATTAGCCAACACCTTGTTATATTCATAATCCTATGGTATTATTATGTCTCGTATACAAAGCTGATGAAAACCTAGACCAAATATGACATGTTGTGTATTGATTTGCTTTTAATTTCAGTTTTGGAGATTTGCCATTGTTTCGGCTTCAGTAATATGTTTATGATGTTGTTTATAGCCATTGTTTGGGAATGTTATAGTAGGTTAGTGATAGGTTAAATATTGTTAGTCTTAAACCAATTGTAACCGATGCTTGGATGGGAATGGCTAAGGAATTAAAGACATATTATGAAATTCGGAGCTGCTGAGTGACCTGCACTAAAACGCAATTTCCCAGAGTTCTATAAGGAGATAGAAGCCCAATTTTGGTGTGATAATTCACAACTCATGGGCCTTCAAAAGTCTCAACTGGAGCTCAGGCTAGGGAGGACTCCTTCTATGGGTTTTGGGCCCTAGAAGTCGACTGAAGTTTTTTGGCAGATTTGGGCCTCATGTTCATTTTGGGTTCTACTTGCTCTTGATGGTCTTGGAGCAAGTGGGAGCCCACTTTGTGGTTGTGTTGACTTACCCTTAGTTGACTTCTTGGTCCTCGTGATGGATCACGAGATCAAGCTTAGGTTTTTCATCGGTTCGAGGTTTTGCATACTTGTGGTTGTGTGGTTGCTTATTTGCTTGATATCTTGCTATAACTTGCAAATGTTTTTATAAAACTTGATACCAATCACAAACCATTTATAAAACTAAATCTTTGATTTAGTCTAAAGTTTAAATACGATTTAAAACAAAAATCTTGTGTTCATAATAATTCATAACATGTTATAAATGTTATTTAATTTATGTATTGTCTAAACTAACAATACTTCCACTTAGGTTTTATATTAGTCTTTAACTTGGAAAACTTGACACGCATAAAGTAAAACAAGATTAGACTTAAGTTAAGAAATATTTTTAACTTGTGCTACGATGGATGAATGCATGCTTCCTCGTACACACTTTTGATTTGTAAATCAAACTTTTATACCCGTCTCAAATTTAAGTCATGCCGTCCAATCGTTTGAGATCAGTTGCAATTACTTTTTGCATCTTGTGAGACGGATGTGAATTGTAACCCAAGGTGATTATTATCTATGCGTGAGACCTAGACTTATTCTCGCATGTTCTCAAATTGGATGACTTAATCGATACAAAGGTGAGACCTTGACCGAGGCAAGGATGGGACTAAACATGCCAGTTTGACATTTAGTGAAATGTTTGCTTGTGTCATGAGTCCCATAAGGATCTAAGAATTGCACAAGATTTGCAATTGATGAACGTCATCTACCTGTTGAATCTATCATTGCTAGCAGATCAACTGATGTGGTGGTGGGACCTCAATGAGGATCTTAGCCTTTTCGTAAAATTAATTGTTTTTATAAACTTGGGTAGTCAATTTTGTACGGATAATTATCGAAAATACTAAATATGAACTTTATATTTCTATTAATGATTTTGTGCAACACAAACCATAAACAAAGTTTGTTTCCTTTTGTGCTAGAGGAAAACAAACTAAGTCTTCTTTCCTTGTAAGAATAAGACTCGTTCCCATCCTTTCTCCTTGTATGAGAAAGCTGTAGTAGGAACACTTGAATCTTCTCAATTCTAATCAATCTTAATACACACCTACTCAAGAAATCGCATTGTCTTGTAAGTCAAAACGATTAAGTACGGTTGCATATCTTAAAGTGTTAAGATATTGTACGAGTCTTGATTAGAAATTGAAGTCTCATTAAACCGTGAGAGGAAAGGAAATTACTAGCATGTTTTTATAGTATATTGTCCTTACACAAACAAGTTCCATAAGATTATACACACCTTTGAGGTAAAGTAGAAAGAGGAATTGCATGCAAAACTTTCAAGTTAATGACATCGATGGAAATCTCATCACAAATATAGTAGAACTTGATACTTTTATTTGAATATCTATGTACATGTTTACTAGTCTACGAGACTCACATTGGCTATAATGTGTAGACATTCAAAGAACTAGAAAGTATACAAATTGCTACTTGCTTTTTCACTAGTATAGATACATTCAAAATGTTGTCTAAACTAATGGGAGCAATGCATTTTTTTAACCATAGGACACACTTGTAAAGTTGTCTTATTCAGTGGGAGCTATGAGCTTATCACCTTGTAAGTGACCCACTTAATTTCTAGATTGTCTTGAAATAACATCATAGTTTTCTAAGCCTTATTGCATATTATTTTAAAAGATAACTAGTCGCTTTTCTGATGCCGCTTCCCGAAATGTTATCTAAAAATAGTTATACATGATTGCTTATTAAACGATGAATTTCTACATAACCCTTCTATACAAGCTTGATTTAAGTATGACTTAAATCTTATTATATCTGTGATATTTTAATATTATTCATATATGATGTTGTGCCATGCTCAAGTGGGAGAATTATTAGAGTGTGCAAGGTACAACACAATATGGCTTATAATATTCTATTAGGACTTATACATATTGATGTATGTTGTCTAATAGAGAACTAATGTCAAGAAATAATAAAAATTACTTCATCGCATTACCTAAATGTTTTAGCTAATAAGCATATGTCTTCTTATAAAGACATAAATATGAAGTATGTAAATTAACTTGAAAATACTATTGAAGCCAAAAGTAGGCATTCAATAATACTTTATTTCTAGTATATTTATGTCTTCAAGTAAAGACATAAACATGAACTTCCTTGAATTGTTCAAAGACTTATAAAATAAAGTAAGTACTTGACTTGTTGTGTCTTCTTGTTAGGGCATATACAATGAAGTTATTAGATTGTTCAATATCTTATAAAGTATATTTAGCGACCAACATGTTATGTTTTCTTGTTAAAACATGAACATGAAGTTCTTGAACTACTAAAATAATCATACTTTATAGCATGCAATCGTCTTGAATATATTGTTTATGCAATTTGGTTTGGCCAAATTATAAAATATGTGAGCCAAAGAGTATTATGTTATCAAAAGAATTGTGATACTGTCTCATAATTGCAACACTATGTCTCATGTGTAAAATCAAATACTATTATTATTATTATTGATCCTTGATAACATTAACTACTCTCTCTCTTGTATCTTATTAAGGTTAACAAAAATTTGAATATGCTAGTGCTTATTTAATATGGTTCCAAACAAGAAGGTAACTAAGAAACCCTCAATATATGGAATGGGATGACTCCCAGTAAGTCTTAGTTGAAGTCTTGGATTTATTAAAATCATGTTAGATGTTTTATTAACAAAACTTGAATCAAGAAATTTCAGTGTATTTTATACATCCCAAACGAGAACAATTCATTGTGGCTCGACATGCTGTGTACTTGGAGAAAGTATCCTCTTACAAGAAGCAAGTGGGAGCCTTTGTGCATCTTCATAGAAAGTAAGAAATAAAATACAACCTTCTAAATACACTAGTGAACGACATAATGAGGCTGAGCATGTAAATGCAAAAGTCACAAATTGTTGTAACTCCCATTCGCATATACGCAAGGATACCTCAAGCACCTGAAGATATGAATGTCATGTCAATGTTGAGGAATATGAGTTAGAGGATCATTTTGAACCTCATAATTATTGAGACTCATTTTTAAATTTAGAATCTAATGAATGCCTCAAACTATGAATGGTTAGATGTAGTCCATAAAAGAAAATCACTTTTGGAATGTGATTAGCTTTCACTAATCAATACGACTGATAGGTTATAAATGGTCTTCTATGAGAAGATAGATATGGACACAATTGTACACATTTATTGACACTCTCTCTGAATAGAGTTTAAGGCATGCTCAAGCAATTGATCATGATTTAAGGCTTTCTTTTCTTTACGAGTGTTAAATTAATAAAGATATTAATTACCATACTTGATTTCATGAATATGAAATATGGTAATTGGTGTAAAAACTCTAGAAATCTAAGTGTGGATTAGAGCATGCATCTAGGAGCTGGAATCTTAAGTTTGAATCAAGGATATGATCATGATTAAAACAAAGATAACTCTTGAGTACCCTTAAAGCTAGTAGGAGCATATTATTTTGTTTGTTTTAAATCTCATATGTTGTTAACATATTGGAAATATTATTCCATCAAAGCTAGTTTTTAATCCTTGACTTGGAATATATTTCTATTGAGAGATAAAAGAAGTAAAACATATAACCTTAGGACATATGCTTATTATAATAAGACATAGGCGGTTAATAAGTCTAAATATGACACATCATTGAGAAAGTCTCAAAGTTCAATCTGACGTGATAAGATTGATTATGTACATGGAAACCTTTAGTTTACCTAGTGGATTCATTACATATGATATGTGATGTATTAAGACTAATGTTGATACTTGCATGAATGCAAGATGAACTGATCACAAAGTATCTAAGTGAAAGTCATTAGAATACTATATACTTGATCATCGTTTACGGATTTTAGCTAAGAAGATTAGTGTTGAGTTTATACACTAATGCTTACTTTGATTGAGATGGTACTCAATACTAGTGATAGTAGGATTTCATCTTCAATGATAATACTACTACCTAGACGTGCTTGATAAAAAGCATTGTTGCACTACTCATTAGTAAAATAAGAATACTTTACAGTTTGTGAAGTTGTTAAGAAGATTGTCTTAAATAGGTGTTCTACTTGCTTCAAACAACCTATGTAATGTACTATGGCGATGTTAGTATTACTGTATTAGCACTTGAGCGCACATATACAAAATGACAATCATCGTATTATTCAAAATCTTCACTATTTGTGAGTTTCTGAAATAAGTATTCTCAAAGTTCACTCAGATGACAACTCAACAGGTCCTTGTATAAATTCAATGTCTTGTAGTCAAACATGTTCATCATGCTTGGAACATTGGACTTTGACCTTAGAGTAGTCTCATGTATATCTGTTTTTTTTAGTATTTGGATAATGGAACGTTAAGCAGTTTTACTAAATAATGAATTGATATACTTGGTAGATCATCTTCATTTGTACTACTGTGTTCTATATTAGCATGTTTAATCCATGAATAGTTTACTTATTCTAAATTATCCATTGTCAGTTGACGATACGAGAGTATTGTCGAATTAAGACAAATGTGAGTTGGTCATATTCATTAGGAGTGAATATTAATTGATTATGCCGCCAAACTCATATGTGTTCATTGGATGAACATTGGATTGACCTAACCTACGAGAATTCACTACATGGATCGTCGTCAATAGTGAATCTCGCAAGTGGTTAAATATCTCATCCTTAGACTTGAGATGCAAGTAGGTTTTGTATGTGTGGAATGTCAATCTTTGATATGGTTAAACGCTGTCCTGAACAAGGCTGCTATAAAGACCATTTTCAGGTGCGATGTGAAACACTTGAACGACACGTGCAGTCAAAATAGGATTTGTTCCTCCACTTGTATTAGAGTTAGATACTACTGGGCCCCTCGATGAATTGTACAGATGTATGTGTGGCCACACCCAAATGTAATTAAGATGACACTTGAGTAATTTGGTAATCTAGTTCAATATTAATATCAAGAAACAGAATAGTTAAACTTAAAAATGACTTATGATCCATGTCTAAAGTTTAACAGAGTATATGAAACAAAAGGATGACTGATATCTAAACCATTTAAATGAGATGTTTAAGAAACTATCCTCATATGTATCTAGGGGCATTGGCGTGTTGCTTGACGCTAACCTTTGCTTGTATAATTACTTGATTATTATGATGTGCGCAAGTGGGAGCTGTTGGAGTATGCTCGTGTCATAATAATTAATTATATGGCTAGACACATGTGAGCCTATGGGGTCACACACATATACACAGAGGTACCATTTAATATGACGTATATATATTGTATTTACGTTATATATATATAACCTACAAACCACAAGAGAAAAGGTTAGAAAAACCAAGGCGGTCAAGTGTAACTATCAAAGTAATTAGTGCTAATTGATTTAGTCATTACTACTAATCAATTAACATAAATATAGATATGTTACAACTTTTCCTATCTTTTTTTTTTAAATACACGTCCATTTTCATGGACAAAGATGGGGTTGTATGGTTTTCTTGATAAGCCTTTTATTAAAGTAGTTTAAGGCTTGTTGATGAATTACGGGTTATAGACTAGCATCTATTTGGTATACAAGGACGTGTAGTGTGTTTTTACATAGAGGTGATCTACTTTGGTCACTTGGGTCTCTTGGTTAGATCATGTGTTGGTAATGGTCTCCGTTTGTTCTTACCGAATCACGCTACAAAGGTATACTTTTATCTCCCTTTTTATTGAATAATCATATGACTATATGGATCCGTTAATAGGTGATCTTTCCGCTGCGTTTATTATTTATTCATATCATGTTTATATGGATAATCACCTATAATAAATCTGGTAATTTTCCATGGAGAAGCTCATAAGGTGTTTTACCATAGCGTTTACGAATTAGTGACCGGTTTTGGGTGAAGAGTGTTGTAGATACTGCTTCTGCCCATAAAAACAATGGAGCCTTTGCGTAAATTAACATAGTTCGAGCAACTTCCATAAGTGTGCGATTTCGCCTTTCAAAGACATCGTTTTGTAGTGGAGTGCGAGCAACGGATGTTTCATGAGATATGTCAACTTCTTCATAATAATCATGCAAGATTTGATTCACAAATTCGGTTCCATTATCTGTACGAATGCGTCGGACAGTAGTGTTGAGACGCACTTGTATCATCTTGAGAAATCCGATGATGAATTTAGGTGTCTCATTTTTGTTCTAAGAAATTTCACCCATGTAAACCAAGAGTAATCATCGACAATGACGAGGATGTACTTTTTAACACTAAGATTTTCAACACGCATTGGCCCACAAAGATCCATATGCAACAAATAAAGTTTCTCTTGGTTGGTGTCTTCAGTCTTGGGTTTGTATGATTTCTTAGTGCTTTTCGCCATTGTACACGCGGAACACAAATGATTCTTGTGAAATGTAAGTTTAGAAAGACCACGGACAAGTTCGTTTTTCGGTAAATGACTAATAGCGTCAAAGTTAAGATGAAATAACCGTTGATGCCATAACCATGACTTAGTTTTTGATGCTTTGGAGAGAAGATATATGGAAGGCGCGGCCATCATATCTTGTAGAGACAAAGTATACAAGTTGTTCCCTCGAGTACCTTTCAATAAATCAACCCCGTCCAAATTACGGATGAAGCAGGTATGCTCTCGAAAAGCAACTTCTAGGTTAGAGTCACAAAATTGTCCCACAGAAAATAAGTTGTGACCGAGACATTCCACACAATACACTCTTGAAATTATAACATTCCCAATATGATATTCACCGTAGCCCATTATCTTTGCAATATGATCATTTCCAAATCGAACCGTACCAAGAAACTTACAGACGAAATTTCTGAGCTGAGAGCGATCTCCGGTCATATGCTTGGAGCAACCAGAGTCCAAATACCAGAGAACAATTTGGACCACCTGTTTTCAACAACAACAGTAGACAATGCATTGGGAACTATTGGTTCCGGAGTGTTAGCAGATACATATATAATATTATCAGAATTGCTAACATTTGTGTTGCTTAGATTTCCTGTGTTTTCTAATGTGAGTTTTACCATTAACAGGTTTTATTGTTCCAACTTTCTGAGGTTTTAGAGTATTAGCGGGCACTACAATGGGAGTAGACCTATTTAAAGGGTACTTTGTTCCTATAGTAGTGTCGGTGTTCCTAGTTAAAGGACACGCTTGTGTTTTGGTAGTCTTGGTACTCCTAGTTAAAGGGCACGCTTTCTTCGCTTTAGTGGGAATGATCCTAGTTAAAGGGCACGCATTTCATACTATAGTGAAAGTTCTACCAGTGGGGCGCCACATCCAACCAACTTGGGTTAACACTTTCCCAGTCGGATTCCATTCTAATCCATTTTTCCGGGCATTCATCTCATTCACATGGTCAATAAGGCAAGAATCACGACGATTAGAAAACATACATTCATTGCAATTACAACATTTCAAATTATAATTCACAGTAGGCTTAGAACGCTGTACAACCGCAGAGCCTTTAAGTTTAGCTACATGATTCTTTTTATAAAAAATAGAAATAACATTTCTAGGGTGGGATTCTACTTTCTTCTTCACTTGACTGCTAGATGGGGGCAAGATCCTATCATTCTTCTTGTTTCTTTTAAGCTTAGATCTTTGAGCCTTAGTAGTGGTGCTTACTCCTGTAGAAGGCAACACGGGAATATTAGAAACTGGTTTTGATTTTGCCTTATCTTTTGTGACCAATGTTTGAGATGCTTTAGTCCTAGGGCCCTTGTTAAGTGGTGTGACGGTGATGAGGTTCCTTTTGATTGCCCTAGAGGACGATGCTGAGACAGTGGCTACGTTATCCACAACATTCTTACCTTTTAGGGTACGAAGTGTTTCCTTTAACTCAGCCATAGCCAAATTTTTATCACAAATTTGTTCCCTCAAATTAGATATTTCCACCGACTTTTGATTCAATCGTTCAATCAATGATTGATTCTGTGCAGTGGTATTAGCACATGCGGGTTTTACTGAATCGAAGAGTTGTGTATTTTTCTGTTTTAAGTTATCAACTTTGGACAAAATCTTGGAAACTCGATTATCTAGATCAAGTTTAATATTCTCAGCGGCCTCAAGTACATTCACACAGTTAATCTCCTTAGATTTCTCTATGTCTATCGGCAACGATTTAGCAACCTTGTCACTTGGCTGACGCTGTTTTGATTATAAATTCAATCGAAAAGTCTTTTGAAAATTTGAATCATCTATATTAACACCTTCGAATGACGTTTTAAAAAGCTCTTGAAGAAATTTTGTGTACATTCAAGCGAAATACAATGTTTTGAATCTCATCAAAACGTTCTGAAAGCGAAGAATAAGAATCTTGAAGCTTTAAAAATTCAACGTCAGATGTGTGACAAGTACTATCTACCACATTATCCACATATTCAACATTATGCATAATAGAATCATTATCAACACTTTTATTCACACACACACGGAAACAATATCATGAGACATCACTTGCTTCAGAAGCTGATCATTTTGGCGTGAAATTCGTTCTATTTCAAGTAAACTGTTTTCATAAGCATCATCCATTTCATTGAAAACACGTCTAACTATCTTCTATTTCAAAACGCAAATCTTGATCAATATTGCTAAGACAAGCTTTAATATTTTTTACAAATGGAACAATTTCGTCTCGAAATGCAGCTCTAGTATGCTCAAAATTCCATTCACCTTCCGTTATGGCCGAAGTCGTCATACGTTCCGTAATGACCTTGTGAAAATCGGCAAAGTGTTGGTGCACCGCATTTAAGCTATCTGACACCTTACTTACCGGTGGAATTAACTTAGTTAAATCCTTTTTGACAAGTTTAGGAGACGTACTAGGAAGGTTTTCCTTTGACAAACTTTGGGGCACAAAAGCTGATAATTGAGTTAATTCCTTTCGTAAGCGAATACGGGACTTTTTATTAAATTGATCTTTATTATGCTTATCATAATCAAGCTTTTGGAATTTTGAAAGCATTTTAGATCGAGTTTCTTCCGCAAGTGACATTGTCTCCTCAGTACTACGAACATAAGGTGATTCTTTCGATTTGCCAATTAGGGTCACATCATAAAGACAAGGAATGTATTCCTGAGCTGTTTTGCATAGCCGGGATTAGGTGGTAAATCTTGAAGATGCTTAAGTTCGAGTTCTTTAAACGATTTAGTTAGAAGATAAACCTTTTTGTGGAAGCGTATTGTTTTAAAAGCTGTTGTTCCTTGAATTTAAGAAGTTTGGTAGCATTAATTTCGGATTCAAAATTTTTAGACTCGAGAGTTTCAAAATCTATTTTAAGTTTCTGAAAATCATTTACAACCGACTCTTTTTCTTTTAATTCATTGGAAAGATTAGCTTTTAATGATTCTATTTCTTTTAAGTGTTCAATCTTTTTAAAAGGAAATTGGTCAAATTCAGAGTAAGTTATTTTTTTTGCTTGAGGGACGATTTCAAAAGTTTTGACCTTTTCCTTATACAGCGCAAGCTCAGTGGTTTGGTTGGCATTCATATCTATGGTTAATCGAACAGCCACATTCATGTTATCAATAATATGTTTAGGCACCATTACCAAATCACGTTGATCATAAGATTTCATACCCGTCGTAGCATTTGGTTGAGGTTCTATCAAATGTGTTGGATTGGATACCACATCATTTGAGTTACTAGTTCCCGAATGCTGTTCGAGGTTGTCATTTTCATGCTCAACATGATGTGGATTATCATGAACATTATTAGATGTGGTTGGTACCTTACTGACGACATCAGAACCGTAGTGAGAGAGATTAGCAACGAGAGCAGCTTAGGCTAAGTGAATGTCATCACAATCCAAATCATATGCGTCAAGATCATCTGCTTGATATGCTGCATTAGAAGTAGACACGACTGCAATGCCTTCATTATCTGCTGCCCCTAGGTCTGCAATAAATGCTAATTCCTCTGAATCCAAAATCTTTCCTTTAGATTGAGCATTGACCAAATACATCTTCTCACGAAACCACGTTGCATCCCTTCTCCTTTTCGACTGAGTGCATTCCCTATCCATATGAAATTGTCCTCGGCAATTGTATCAAGTCACAACCTTTTGAGGACCAATAGTGCTTCCATTTCCACTAGCTTGAGAATTCACAGCTTGAGCGTTCACGGTCCTTGCAGTAGGTCCATATGAATTTTGCCTTCCCTGAATGGATTGCACCGTCACTTGACCATCTTGAATAGTGGCTTGTTGTCGAGGATTTGAAGAAGTGTAGAGCTGATTGTTCGTTGGTGTAAAACCTCTAGTAGCAACAAGTTTTGACAAGTAGGCAGTGAGATGGTTTAAGACATCAGTTGGCGTATCATTTGGAGTAAAGACCGGTGCTTGAATTAGTGGAAGTTTATTGGAGTAGAAGGCTTGTGCTTGTGGTGCTTCAACTAAGAATATCCTTGCTGAGGAGTATAGCCCATTGGAGAAGTAATAGCTTGTGATGGTGATGCCTGATGTGCTGGTTGCTGTGGATAAGGCTGTTGAAGAACACTTTGTTGAAATGCTTGTTGTGGCATCTTTAATGGTTGATAAGATGGTTGTTGTGGTTGATGATATGTGTGTTGTTGTGGCTGTTGCAAGTATGATGGTTGTTGATAAGTGAAAGCCATGTTTTGTTGGGGAGTTATTTGTTGAGAAGCATACATGGCAAGTGGATCATGAACTTAAGGTGTAGACAACCGAGCCTCGATCACGTGGCATTCGTGTTGTTGAAGAAAAGCTTGAAGTTGATCCACGTTGGTTTGATGCAAATCCTTAGCTAATTTAACAGCGGTCACGTACTTGCTCCATTCAGAAGGAAGAGTGTACAAATACCTGGTGTTTAATTGAAACGTAGGAATTGCCAGGCCATAGATGTTAAGCTCATTCATCAAAAGAGTGAATCTCAAATAGTAATCATTGAAAGACTCCCCGGGGACATAAGCAAACTTATCAAACGTATCATAAGCAAATAGTAATCATTGAAACACTCTCGTTCTTGTTTAGTTAACGAGGTGCCTTGCATTAGAAAACGAATTCTATCCCATAACTCTTTGGTAACTTTATGTTTACTGACGAGTTTGTAGACATCTGGAGGAAGGGCTTGAAGAATGATGTTTGTAGCTTGTTTATCACACTTGTCTTGAATCTTAGCATCTCCAGTTAGTTCACCCGTTGTGCGGGGACGAGTAACAGTACCTTCCGTCACTGTACCATATACCAATGGTCCATTGAGCACCGATGCCCAAATGAGATGTCCGTTCTCTTTGTTCAACATATAAAGTTCCATTCGGGAAGCCCAATTCTCGTACATAGTCTTCACCAACATTGGTGGACGATTATCCGTACCCGAGAGGATGGACTTATCCGTAAGAGATGTGTACTCTATTTCAATAAGTTAAGATTTAAAAAAGTTGATTGAACAATGAAAGAAAGTAAATGTGTTTGTTGTTGTGTGTAGAAGTCGAGAAACAATGTGGAAATCCCCTAAAGTATGTTCTCGATAAACCAAAAATTCAAAGGCAAACAAAAACTCACGATAAAAATTTTCAAAAACACGTTTTTGAAAAAAATATTGGAAAACTTGTCACTCTGTCGCTATGCAAACATATGATTCTATCGCAATGCCTCAGATAAGTTCTATCACAATGTTGCAAAGACATTCTATCGCAATGTTGCAAAAGCTGTCGCAATGTCACAAAAAGAAGTTCTATCGCAATATCACTAAAGCTTTCGTAATACCACCTATCGCAATAAGTCCTATCGCAATAAATCATATCGCAATAAAACCAAGCTGTCGCAATAAATCCTATCGCATTAAAACCAAGCTGTCGCAATAACCTGTCGCAATATCACAAAAGAAGTTCTATCGCAATACGGATCGCAATACTAATCGCAATGTGAAAACCCTAGCCTTTGTGATGGATTGAGTGTCGCAATAACCTGTCGCAATAGTACAAGATTCTTCCAACTAGCACTTTTCTCGGATCAAACACACCAAATTCGAGATTTTAAGCCAAAAAAATGATCTAAAAACCGAAATTTATTGTGATTTTAGCCAAAGTAAATATACCAAATCTCTACCACAACTATGTAGAAGATTTGTATCAAGAAAAAACCATAAAAAACATAAAAAAAATTTGGACGTGGGTTTAATAGATCAAAAGCTACTAAAATCAAGAACACAAACACATAAACAATACAATCATCCTATGGCTCTTAGAGAGAGAAAGTGTAGAAAACACACTTTACTATTGTGTATTATAAAGTGAACCACCACCCTCTCCAACTAAGGAGAGGGTTTATATACCCAAGCCCATGAGATGGGCTTGGGCTTACAATGGGCCGCCGGTCTCACACAAGTTGTGGGATCGGCTTGGGCTAGTTTGGATAATGACGTAAAACTAAACTACGAGCTATTACTTAGACTATTGTTGGAGTGACCGATCCTTTCTAATACCTAAAATGTATTTCCAACAAATTGTGATCATGGTTTTAGGTTTTTAAAATCCTAAAATGATGCATGAGTATGCTCATGAGTTTACAGGTGACTTAAAAGTCCCAAAATGATGTCTTGTGTTCTGTATGCTCATAAAAATGTAGCCATACATAAGATATGAATAAATGTGGTATGTCCGTATGCTCATAAAGATGTAGTCATACATGTTGTTTCCTGTGATCCTATGATTGAATATTCATAATCATAATGCATTGTTTAAAGTTCTTGTTGCTCAAATGTTTTCAACTGTTCCAGATATGATAAATGCTCAAGTTTTAGTGATAAAAATGATGTATGCTCATGAATGATGCATATGATTGTGCAAAACTTATGCAAAGGTGAATATATATATATATATATATATATATATATATATATATATATATATATATATATATATATATATATATATATATATATATATATATATATATATATATATATATATATATATATATATATATATATATATATATATATATATATATATATATATATATATATATATATATATATATATATATATATATATATATATATATATATATATATATATATATATATATATATATATATATATATATATATATATATATATATATATATATATATATATATATATATATATATATATATATATATATATGTATATATATATATGTATATATATATGTATATATGTATATATATATATATATGTATATATGTATATATATATATATATATATGTATATATATATATATATATATATATATATATATATATATATATATATATATCTATATATATATATATATATATATATATATATATATATACATATATATATATATATATATATATATATATATATATATATATATATATATATATATGTATGTATAGATATATATATATATATATATATATATATATATATATATATATGTATGTATGTATAGATATATATATATATATATATATAAATATATATATATATATATATATATATATATATATATATATATATATATATATATATATATATATATATATATATATATATATATATATATATATATATATATATATATATATATATATATATGTATATATATATATATGTATATATATATTATATATATATGTATATATATATATATATATATATATATATATATATATATATATATATATATATATATATATATATATATATATATATATATATATATATATATATATATATATATATATATATATATATATATATATATATATATATATATCATGAGGTGACGTGTACAATGATGTCATAGTCAAAACCTGACAACTACAGGTTTTACAAGAGCTTGCTCTTATGCCTCCACTTCCACCTACAAGTGAGGTAGATTTTTCCAATATCGAGGCCGAACTTGATGAGATGGAACGTCTCCTTTATAATGATGTCCCTTCTTAAGTTACCACGACTAAGGACTTTCAATGTGTGAAATCTTTACACGTTGAAGCTTCCTTTGACCCACCCTCCATTCCTAAGGATTTACCCATTGAAAATCCCTCAAATGAGAATGATGATCGTGTATCCGAGAGTGACACTCTCGATACCTTGTCGGATATTTCTCGTGATGACGAGAATGACGACACGTTTGTTACCTTCTCGAATCCTCTTTTTGAACCTTCATGGATTAATAATCCACTTTACGAAGAGGATGTCGAGATCGTTAATCACATTCATGAGGAGTTACCTAATCAACACTCCTCCCTTATGAATGATGATTTTGTGCTTGATCGTGATCTCTTCGAGAGAATTTCAAATATCATTAATGAGGATATGAAGAACTTTGGTTCGATAAGCCTATTTACGATGAAGAAATAGATGAGACCGAAGATCTTGCGAGTGATGACCATTATGATGATCCCTATGCGTCAATGTGAGAATTTTTAGTGTGCCTAACATCGTCTTAGAAACGCCGAATATTTTTGACATAATTCAATCGGGTTTTCATAAAGAGTTTTTAAACGATGAAAAGGGAAAAGATTTTAAAATGGATTTAAAAGATTTTTCTACTTGTCTAACTCCGTCATCACCGCGTTTATTGAGTGCTATGAGCTCGTCTACTCCTTTTGACGATGCGTCGTGTGGTTTTAGTGTGGGGGAAGCCCCTTATGTTCCCTCACATTTCTCCACCGAGGACGAGATATTCGATCCCATAATTGCTTGTAAAAGGAAATCTCGGTCTTCCACCGATGAAATAAATGAAAATCTTATTCATTTGCTTGGTGTGAGTCTACCTCGAGTAGCTCACTGTGTGGCCTTACCCATTGTCCCACCCTTATATTTCTCACCTCTTTTCTTTAACCTCTTTGAGGTTCTAGCACATGTTGAAGTGGCGTTGTTTCGTTTACTCCATGAAAATGAGGACACCATCTTCGATCCCGGTATTTTGCATCATCAACGGACTTAGTCCTTAATACCAGTTGCTTTTGGGCATTGTTTATCATGTAAGCCCCACCAAAAATGACCATACCGTTATTATCCCTAAATGATCATATTTATGAGGATTCGAGTCGAGCTTTTGACTCGGTTATAAAAAACAAGGTGACTCGTAGGGGATTCTCATGCTTATCCTTGTAAATATTATCATTTTCTAATAGTGTAACGAGGGGACTTGTGCTCTTCCAACCTTTGTTCCGTGGTTGTTTGTGATTGTGATTTATTAGGTTCATCGTCATCATTGAAGCCTCTCGTGTTCGTTTTATGTATCACTCGAGCTTCGATCGTTGCCTTTGGAGATTCTGATATCCGATGATATCCTTTTGATGTTCTAACGTTTATCTTATTAGCATAATTCATAAACGGCTTTTAGGTTATTCGTTTTACCCTTTCCATGCTCGAGATTAAGCATTCGACTTTTGTCTCTAGTATGAAGGTGTTTCACCCCTAGACTCGAAACATTAAGGACATTGTTTAGTTTTAGTATGGGGGTGACTAGATACTTCACCTTGCTTACGTCATCAAGCAATCCAATTTTGATCTTTTTGTTATCGTTTTATGCAAAATAAGGCTAAAAATGGCCAAATTTTGATTTTTTTCTTGTTTTTCATAAGTGTTTATGACACGAATGTAGGTTTTCCGATGGTGAGAATAAGAGTAATTTTTTACTCGACCGTGCGTGTTGAGCACTTAGTTTCGATTCCTTAACTTTTTAGGCCAAGTCTCATTAAATTGAGGACGAGAAATGATAGCGTTAATTAAGTTACTATGTTAAACGTAGAGTACTTGTATTCTTTCAAAAACTCATGTGTTCTAATTGTTTGCTTGATCTCCCTACGCTTTTATAAATAATTGTTAATAAATATTGATTTAGCGGTTTAGTCTCTATTGTTGGTTTCTAATTTGTTTTAGTAGCTTCCATGTAATTAAATTGGGAAAACATTAAGGTATCGCCAGCGTCACGGTTTTGAAGTATTGGCAACCCGAATAATCAAAGGCTTCCCCCAATAATAATTTAAGTTCATCTTCACCTAAATCAAGCAAAAATTCGAAGCTCACAAGGCCGAAAAATCTATGCGAAAATTGAAAGTGAATGTCTTAAATCTTGAAGCCTTAAAGATCCAAAATTCGCTTTAGCGTGAGGATATACGTCAAGTCATAATAAACACCTCATGGCGAGGTTAAATAAAAGACAAGGGCAAGACCGAAGTCATAATAAAAGCTCCATGGCGGAGTTGAATAAAAGATGGAGGTAAACCATGATAATCAAAGCCACCGATGATGAGGTGGGTCATAAAATTCATGGTAATAAGTCTCATGTTCAAAACCGTTATAAAACCGTGTTTATCGATCCTTCTTGTTGACTTAATTTTTTGACATCGTTGTCTATAAGGATGAATTATTAATTCGATGACTTTGGTTACACCGTTAAGACTCTGTTTTTTGACCTAATCTATATTCAAGCATAAGTCAATGATGTATCCTCGTGATCATTAAGACAAAAATAAAATATAAGAGATAAATCTTAGGAATAAGGGAGTCTAAGTACGTGATTAGGGCATACGAGTAGTGTTAGCATTACTAACTTATAATGACAATGATCTTGTTTCACGCTTAGCATGGAATTGAGTGAAAATCGAGGACGACGAAATTATTTCTAACGAAGCATTCACGTGTTCTTATTCTATGATCCTAAATGTCCCATTTTGCGATGAAAACAATACATTATGTCTAAAACGCATGTAGTAGTTTATTTAAAATTTACGTTTTCAATAAATGTCACCTAAAAATGAATTTTGGAAGTGATATGATACCTAATTCTAGCATTGCGTGGGGACACGACAATGGTTTAGTATGGGGGAGTGATGAGACTGCAATTATACATAGTGTCATCGTCCAAATCGGGCTTAAAACGCTTAAAAATATCATAAAATACCCCAAAATATGCTTATGTTTGTTCATTGTGTATTTTAGGTACGGATATCGTGAATTTACCAAAAGATTATAAGAATCAAGCAAAACAAACACGGAAAACGAAGCCGCACAAAGAACCGGACCCGAATCATGATTTTCCATTGAAGTCCTTGAAGTTTGAAGATATGTCAAGATTGGTCCCTCAAATTTGGAAGACTTGTTACTTTTAACCCTTGAAAATCTCAAAAATTGCATTTGGGTCCTTTGAGTTTCAAGATTATACCATATATACCCTTGAAGAATGATGATATTGCATTAATAGTCCTTGAAACAAGTTTACAAAAGATTTTGTGGCAAAAATGGGAAAATACAAACTTGCATTATAAAGGAAAGGGAGGAATTCAGCTGAAAATTTGGAATGAAGAAACTTTGGAAAGCTAGGGACCAAAGTTGGCAGACAACTAAACTTCCCTCACCCACTCACAAACTGACAACTCACCACGACTACCCCACTCCACCAATCCTCACTCCCCACGTCACACATCCACCCACCTCACCCCTCCAACTCACCATCCACTCACCCTAAACCAGATACTTAATTTGAAAAAGTATTTTTAAATCATTTTTCCCACTAAACACCTTTTCACCCCTAATCCCTGATTAACACACACACACACACACACACACATACACACACATACACACTAAAAAACACACTTATGAACATAAACCCTAATTCAATACTCACTCAAATGAAGGGGTTTTTCTCCCTAAACCTCCAAATCATCAATTGATACTATCCTCACTTAAACCCACTTCATAAACCCTTCACCCGTGACCCCTGGACCCCATACAAGACAACCTTGCTTACCCAAAAATGGCATAAAGAGAATCAAGCCAGAAGATCAAGGGTCCTCAGCAATTTCTTGCTCCCAAAGGACTTATTTAACAGCCAAGATCATCACAAACATAGCTGGCACCCAAAGATCACATGCCTCAACTTTTGCCCAGATTTTGAATTTTCAACAAAGGGCAAAGATGGAATTTTCTTGTTAGGGTTTTGCATTGTAACCTAGTTCTAGTATCTTCTATCACTAGTATAAATGAAGGTCGACATGTGACCTTCATTCATGTTCCAGATTTTTGAACAAAATTTTGTAAACCCTTATTTCATGAATATTTAAAGTTTGATTTTTGGCCTTACATTTTGTTCATTGTCTGAGTTCCTTTTTACTGTTTTTCTAGTGTAAGGATAATTTAGTGTTTGCAAAAATCCCATTTACTTGTTCATTCAACAAGTTTTTGAGATACAAACCTTGTTGAAGATCCATAAGCTATAGGCTTTGGTAAAGTTTGAAGCTGACAACTTTAGCTTTCCTATTTGGTGTATAGCTTGTGTTGTCTTAGTTACCTTTTGATTTCAAGGGAAAAGTTTTACAAGAAATCTGTTTTCAAAGATTTTCTCAAATGTTTTTGGTTATCTTTTTTTTTCTTTATTCTAACTCTCACAGATTTTTTGGAGCTTGTTTGTTTTCTTTGTGTGTGAAAGCAGATACTCAAGGTTGTAAGCGGTGTTAGACTGTTTTAGTCTCACCATTTAATATTCCTTCTTTTCCACTTTTTTGAAGATATATCTTCCCCCTTGGTCCTGCTGTAGGGCCTCAACAAGGGACCTCTACTCTAGCATTTATCTCCCTTCACTTAGCTGACATTAAGCAATTAAGACGGCATCAGCCTCATGGTATGGCTTGAACCCTTTCTTGCCATAAATCTACTTATTTGAATGATAAATGTGATGTGTTACTTGCTTTTGTTCTTGTGGTGTTTTAAATGATCAATCCATGTTTTCATAATGGTTAAATGTTAGATTATTGGTTTTCATAAGTGTTTGAAACTGTTTGATACTAGTTGGTTTGAAATTTTTAGTTTAACAGATTATAAGGGGTGTTGGTTTGGTGGATTTAGTGGTGTGAGTGACACACATATTGCTGATACATTGATTTCATTACAGTCCTTGGGTGTGTTTAAGTTAAGTTTTAAGTTTGCGTTTGAAGTTTAGAAGTAAAAAATTGATTTTGGTTTGAATTTTTTTTGCATAAAACTGCTTAGATATCATATAGACAGATTATAGGTCTGATTTTTTGTTTTAAGGATTGTAATCTTGTTACTAGTTAGTTTAACTGATATTCTAGGAGTGTTAGTAGTCAAATTGTGGTTTGGACTATTAGATTGGTAGATTTGGCAAGCCAAAATTCACCTGTTGACCAAATAGATCAGTAAGATAGTGCCCAGACCCACCAAACCATATCAGTAAGTGATATTGCCTAATTTGTATGCTTATTTGTGTAGGGTTTGACTTTTTTTTGCTTATTCTTGACTCCCCACACTCCACTAAGTGTGGGGGTGCCCTTTGTTCCAACAAACAACACCAAACAAAGCCAAAAATCGTCCATCTTTGTTTCTGTGATCCATTAGTGGGAACTTAATTCCCACTACTAATGTTAATTTACCCACTACTGGGCTAAAAGACAAAGCCCAGTCAACAATAACTATCAGCTTAGTATTTTTTTTTTTTGTCTTTAATGGTCTTTTTGCAACCTTTTTGAGTGATTTCAATTTTCTCATTTTTGTTTATTTATTTAATATTTTTAGAAAAGTTAAATTTTATTTTCTTGTTTATTTTATTATTTTTAGCATTAATTTAAGTTTTAATTAGTTTTTAATTTTTATGATTTTGTCTTTTAGTGATAAAAAGTTGTGTTTTTTAGTTTTTCCAATTTTCATAGTTTCAGTAAAGTATTTTAAGATTTTCCAAAGAGAAATTTCATTTTTCACTTTATTTAATTAATTTCTAGAATTATTTTAGGTTGAAAAATAGGTTTTTTTTTAGAAAATAAAATAGGCTTTTAATAAACTGTTTTTGTCTCATTATTGAAAAATTCACTTTTTTCCAACTTTTCCATTTTTTCTACTATTAAGTTAGTTATTTTTAGATTTTTAGAAAAGTAAAATTATTTTTCCCATTAATTTATTATTTTTTATGATTATTTTCATTTAAAAAGTGTTTTTAGCCTTTTAAAAATAGAAAAACAGTTTTAAAAATTTAAGAAAAATGTTTTTTAGTGTTTAATTAATATAAGTAATATATTAGTTTGATAAAATAATATTTTGGACTTTTTCTTAATTATATTTAATTTTAGGGCTTTAATTAGCATTTAAAATTGAATATTTAATTAATAAAAGGTTTTAAAATTTATTATTAAATTTTTATTCTTATTTATATTATATTAGACTTAGTTTTAATTTTTAAATTGGTTTTAGCTTAAATTTTTAATTTCGTCGCGTTTTACGTATTTACGTTTACGTCACTCGTCATAGTTTAATCGTAGTGTAGCTCGTCTTTTAATTTTCTCTCTTTAAACCCAAAAAAGACACTAATCCAAACTTGATTTTTATATAATTAGCCTAATACATATACACCTCCTTCGAGAACGAACTTGAACTTTTCGTCTTTACGGTTTTCCTAAACCGTATCGATTAATACTTACCGGCTTATACTTTCTTTTTCCTAAAAGAGGTATATTTTACTACTATCAATTTTGGCTCATAATGCCTTGGCGTCTTTCGTTTGATGAAAGAATGAACTTGCAGGTTACATTTATGTGGTTTTCGATGGGGTTGAGTCGTCCCATATCTTGGCAAGGCAACTCTGTAGAGATGCAACCATGGTGGGCGTACCTTTTCCCGTAGAACCATGCCTTATTTTAACGTGATCGGAAAAAACGAGAAAGCCTTTGAAGGGTGTAGCCATTCTCGAATTATGTTTTTTAGATAAACAGTGGGTCAGAGTTAGTAATTGGCGATGAAGATATTGTTTCATGCGTGTGTTACCCGGTTTCCAACTATATTTAGTTGGGCGATGATGATGGTTGTCAACGACTTGATTTTCGGCATGGCATCATGTCGTCGTGTTTACAGCCATATCAGGCCACTGACTTGAATTGATGGTAGCACGTTTTCAACTCTAAGCCACTAACGAGGTGCAAATGGTTGTCGTTGCAGTTCTGATGATGATTATAGTTGGTGTTAAAAAAATTTTTATTGTTGTTTGTGGGCCTACCAAGCTTCAATTGGTAAAGGTAATTTGATTCTTATTGTTTCATTGCTATTTGCAGCCACAATGGGCTTGAGACTTGAATTCTGTCATAAACCCCATCTAGGTTGTTCATAAATTCATCATAACTACATAACCATATAAATTATATATATATATATATATATATATATATATATATATATATATATATATATATATATATATATAACAGGAAGGAAATGCCACATCATCTTTTCCTTTAATCCACGTCAGCAGTGCCATAGTTGAAATTCGGATTTTAAAAATTTTAGACACTCGTAGGATTCGAACCTAGGTCTTTCAACCTATTACAAAGAGGCTCAACCATCAGGTCAGACCAATAGTTGTGGTAGGAATTACAAAATTAAATTGATAAAGACATCGGAAGATTGAAAATAAAACCCTTGCCAGTCGTATTAAAACTCACATATTTACATCACAATCCTAAAGCAGTCACAAAAACGTCCGGGATTAACCTAAAATCATCAAACCACACAAAATCAATCGATCATAATTCACATACAAAAGCGCACCAATGATTTCACGATACGAAAATTAGTTTTATTACGGCCAGCCATGATCTCTTGATTAGTTTCCCATTGAGTATTTTCATTTATTCTGTTGATTTATGTGTTATTGTTTATAACCATTATTTTGTTATTAGATATATCAATTGAAAATCGCAGGTATCACTCTCACAATCACAAGTCAATCAATTGCCAGGTTAGTTTTTCTTAATTCTGAGACTCTTTTGTTTTTTTATATAAATTGGAATATTTTTCTATGAATGATGGTGATGATGATTCACCACAAAATCAGTGCAAATAAGTATTTTGCTCTTTATTTTCAGCTGATAACTAGCTCTTAGACATCATTTGATCATACTGTACACACTTATATTAGGATATGTTTTATCATACTGTACCAATTTTCTTATGTGTAATGTTATTGATTGCAGCAGTCCATGAGCTCGTCTAACAGAGAAAAAGGTAAACATCGACCGTTCACTAAAATTATATTTCTTATCTAATAGTTTTGTATAACATTTAACTTGGTGCATCAATTTTTAGCTCTGGCAATATAAAGGGGTTTTCAATTTTAAGCTTTTCGTTGTAATATTTGATTATATATGATATTAATTAGCCAGTAATTTTTGTACATTACCATATCCCATTTTATCTAAATAATGAAAATAAAAAAAGAGATATAGATAGCGAGGGCACAAGTTGGATGACCAACATACTGCCTAAAACTGCTTCGGATCATGTCAAACCTCATAATAAAGAAGGTGTTTCAAATAATCTGGACAACGTAGCTTTCGTCCTTTCAAGTACACTTATTAGGGTCAATATGTTGAATTAGAGGAGAGAAAACAACAACAACACTCCAGTAAATGAGGTTTCTATTTGCCACAGTAGCCAGTGGCTTCAGGTATTCTTTATATGCAAGGTAAATCCCTTCTACTTAAACAATTATCCAAGTCATTGACACTCGAGCTTATGCATATAGATTAATACATTGAAGGTGTTATTGAAAATATTGATTTAGCTTTAAGTTACCTATTTTTACTATCAAAGGCTGAACCCAGAGCTCCCTGACGAAAGAATCCACACGCCTATTGTCACTGATTGCCAAAAAAGCCCCAAAGAAGATATGAACAACGAGAGTGAGCCGATAGTTGTGAGAGTTTGCACCAAGGCTAAAGTAGATTGCTCTCTTACTATACATTACCAAAAAGTCATATTAGCTCCTTCATGCTCTTCTGATCCTCTCCCGTTCACATTTAATATTGTGTTTTTAATTCAAATAAACATATTTTTATGTTCGTTGAGTTTTTCACCCATATATGACTTTTTTTGCTTGACTTTGAAACAAAAATGGGTTAAAGATGAGAACCTTGGCAAAAACATTAAGGATACTGTTCATTTCTATATATTAGCCTATAATAGTCTAATTTCTAGCTATGTTATTAAGATGTTACTATAATAGATGTTTGTTGGATTGGTTTATTTATGAGCTAGGCTTTTCTGCAGAAGTGTTCAGTAATGTTGAATGGTTGCAGTTTGTATCATCATGTACTGTAATTTGCATCATTATATAAACTGAAAGTTGATTATCATTGGTGTAATCTTTTTCAGGTTCAGCTGAGGGACTACAACTCTGAAAAACTTGATAAGCCTGTTCTTTGGACTTTGGCAAGAGATTGAAGGATGGTTCAAGAGTAATTAGAGCAGTTAACAATATTCCCCTTAATTTAGATGGATTTGAGGGCATTCCAGAACTTGGTGGGGTGCGGGATGGCACACAAATTGTTCTATAGAACTGGGCTGAGAGTGAAAACCAAAAATGGACCATCGTCGGTTATTGTAAGTTTTTCGAAGCAATACTAATTTGCAATGTTTTTGCTACATACATTGCTCCCGCATATTAGTCTTACGTCTTAGTTTGATGACTTGTCAAGTATCTCAAATACTTTTTATTAACAATAAGAGGAACATGATTAGAGAATATATATTCCATGTGTCATATTTGTGTGGTTCCTAAGCTTTAATGATTTTATAGCAATATCCATGAACGTTGCAAGTTGTTACTAATGTGTTTGTGTGATCACAACTTATAACATTACTGTCACTAGGTAACCTACCTTTTTCGATGTTCTTAAAGTTATGCCTTTGTGCCACAAAGCTGTAACCGCCTCTACTTTAGACTTAGTTGTCAACCGTAACATTGTTTGACGAGTATTATACACCACCATAGACGAAGGCTATGAATAATAGACTGAAAGCTGGCAAGTCGGTCAATGTATATGCTTTATTGCATCTATTGAGAATCCAGAATAACAATGTTCCATTGTCATTGTTATTGTCAAGCAAGTTTACCTGTGAGTTTTTTTATTTGGGTTTAATAGGGTGTGAAAACCCAGTGAAAGGGGAACTTACCCCGTGATCACTATTTTTGTTGCACTGCTAGGATTATTTACCTTTTATCTTTTTTCCATGTCTGAGTGTGTGTGCGCTGTGTAAAATTTTTATGTGTTAGGAACATGAGTAGCTCTAAATTTTTATTAGGAATAGGTTTGATCATGAGTCCCTTTTTTTGTTTGGTTTTTGCTTCTATAAGTAATTTCATAATTGATAATTTCATAACTGATAATTCGGTTATTTATTTGCACAACCACTTTTGAATAAACCATCAGAACTGAACTTAGTAGCAGCGAAGCTGCTTTACTCTTATCATTCTCAACTTACAAGCGAATTAAATGAATATTCTGACATTGCATTTTGAAAATGGAATATGCGTATTAAGACCCGCCTTTCGTGTCTAAAAAAATGTAGCACTCCTTTTTATAGAATAATGAAAACTGTTATTTAGAGAAGTAGTTGAATCAAATGGTACATTATTGAAATTTGAATATGATCAATATATAATTCATATTTCATATCATATAGATAATACATAATGGATGGGTCCACTTACAAATCCGCTTAGGCCTCACTTACATCATACAACAATATAAATAACTCAACCATTCTGGCTAACGCAACCCCTCCTGCCCACTATCTCCAAAACCTTTCCCTTTATTACCAGTTGATAGATGCATTACATTGTATGTACAAGGGTTATGAATACTGGAGAGTGTCAGCTATGCGTAGGAACAAAGGCCAGACAACCATCACATGCTTATTTTCAGAGCAAAGGGTTTGACGATAGATTGAATAAATAACCATACATCAACACATTGTATGTTTATCTATGCCTCAATTATGGTTTACCTATGACCAGTCATCCCATGACTTGTCCACATCAACCATCACAGCCACCATAACCCTTGAGTCCAATGCCACGTCTAGACATGGCAAAAAAATCAATGGGGGGATAACAGAAGTTTTAAAATGATGGTGAATAAGATGAAAGTGGTATGGTTTTTGTTGCATGGTGGTTCAGTCTTACTACTTTGGTGGTAGTGTTCGGGAAAAAAATTAAACCCATAGGTTATGGACCCTTTAGAATTCCAAGACGATTGGTTAGAATGCAGGTCAACTATAAAACCGTACATACAGATATGTATTTGATGTCTATACAGAGGATTCAGGGGTTGATATGTATTTGATGTCTATACAGAGGATTCATATCGCAGTTGCATATTATTTATATGTGGTAGGTCTTAGGCGCTTGGCTGGATATGTTCTGTTGGTATCTACCAGCTATGGCTATAGACGTGAGTGCTTATAATATTATTCTTATTGACGATCCTGCTACAACTCACGCCATCACTTCGTTCCTTGAGGTTACTGCATTTTCATTTCATATCATGTCATTTGATTCTTATTTGTTCTTATATATATATTACTACGTATTATTTAGGATGCTATGAATGTATGATCAGGTGCGTACTGCAATATAGTGTAATAAAGAAAACCAGGAAATAATTTTCATCACACAATGAAAAAGTTTCATGTTAATGTTGCAGTCATAACTTGACGATTCAAGTAAGTAGCGACTAAATCCAACAAAAAATCCTTAGTAAACCATAATACTACTAATTGACTGACTCTGCAACATAAGCTCGTAACATATCTGCCAAATTCAGAGTTTATAAATAAAATACATAAACATCTACCAATATCATAATTCCACTCGCACCATATTTTTTTATTAGTCTTCAACAGCACATCAGAAAAAACTTGCCTTTCAGGACTTCAACAGCACATCATAGTAAGGCAAACGCCTAGGTGGTGAGCAGGCACGCCCACTACCTATATATGGTGGTGGGAACCTCCGTGGAGGAGGAGAGTAATCATGACGTTCTCCTCTATATGATGGTGGGGACCTCCTAGGTGACCTTCGGTTTTAATAGTCATCCCGCCCAGAACCAGTATGATACATGCCTCTGTCCTCGCCTCTATCACCGCGATCACCACGATAACCTAAAAAAACAACAGGTTACATCAATAAGACATAAAAAGTCTTGCAAAATGCCCTCCTTACCTTAGATAAAATTATATATCGATGTGGATTAACTCTATGATTAGGGTGTATCTATATATAATTACATTTCCGTACCTTAAATTAGGGCTGTCATTTCTTACGAAATCAAAATGGATTCTGTTATTGATGTAGGTGTTTGTTCAACAGCCGGAAGTAGTAGGATTTAGCTACACCAACTTGAGCACTAACATAAAAGAGTATGCCAACAGGTACTAACCTTTTCCAACTAAACCTTCGATTTGCTCATGTATTAGTTGAATTGGGCTAGCTGGTCCGCAAAGGATTAAACCGTCAGATATTTGACTCTCACAAAAAAGCGGAAAAATATGACCGGATTTTGGAATCAAAATTATTTAATAGCAAGTACCCATTGTTGCAGGTGTGTGTCAGCTACCACAACAAAAACAATATCAAATACCTGGTACACACTACTTCAAGTGTTGTGGGTACATAAAAACTGAAAAATCAAGGCAATCTGAAACAGTTTCTACACATATAACAGATATACAGATACAACATCACATTTACAATCAATCTGACTACCACAACACATATAGTAGTATAGTACTTTTACCCAAAAGACTGGTGTTAGGACACCTTTAAATACCTTAAGAACTGAATCATAAAAAATTTGGACCATCAATTTTTATATTCAGATTATGTATGGCACCAAAATCAATCCTTACGTGTAAAAAATGTGATAGTTTAGATGAAAGCGAAAAAACAGCCTGCCATAACAGTTAAGAAAAAAGCATCTTGCTTTTTTGGCGCAAATAAGATTTGGAATGTGTTTACTTTCTTTCCAGATAAGCATAGAGAAATACTGGAAGGACTTATTTGATAACAATAGGAAGATTGGCTTTATATTTTATGTAAATTCTTGCCCCAACCGTTAAGAAATAAGCGTCTTGCTTTTTTGGCGCAAATAGGATTAAATTGTCATTGTCATGAAGGAGTTGCTTGCTGATATATACGTTGTGTTGCAGGATGACGCAAAGATTGACAAAAGTGCCAACAAAAAATAATCACCATGAGGCATACGCATATGCAAGTTGCATAAGGTATCCTAACTGATGTATTAACCTATCAAAGTATCAACTTACTTGATTATTTACTCTGTCACTCATTAAGTTGAATGACAAAATTGCGTACTCAACTCATCCATTATTGTGTTGGTTGCATTTTTTCTTGATATTAATGTCATCTAGAATAGGTTGTTCCTCTGATTATTAATTTATGTATGCAAATCACAAGAGTTGGTACTCCTGAAATCTCATCACTTACAAGCTGTGTATACATGTTCGCTAAGCGGCATAAACTGCTCTAATAATCATATTCGGTGAGAATATTGATGTTTACATTCACAAGGATTTCGTATTGCACATCTCACAGGTACAAATTATATTTAGTACATTGGTATGTGCTTCTTTTTAATAAGCATATATGTAGCTATTTTACGTAAAACGATATGCGCTTCTATTCAACCAATGTGATAAGAGTTTCTTTTTGTGTATAAACACAATCCATGCGCTCATTTAGTAAATATTATATTAAACTGTTATTATCGATTGAAACTATGTTTTAGTCCCAGAGTATGTGAACAAGAATATCAGAAGATATTGGCTGCAGGCATCAAATATAGGCACAAGTGAAGCATGATATCGACTATTGAGTGAAGCACAAGCTCTAAGGGTTAATGAGTTTACAATGGTGAGGGTCAAGCACATGTCTCGCTGAGGGCTAACAGGGTTAGTCAATCTATTATTTAAAGGGGGAGCTGATATTTTTTTGTAACTTTAATCTGAGTGTTGATCAGAAGTGGGTAGGAGCTCCTTTTATAGCCATGTTTTGCAGCATCAAATACTATTATCTTATATGCGTGACAAAATGCTCCCTGTAGTGCTAATCCTACTTCCATCTAGTTCTGATATCAGGCAAGTAAAAGAGTAATATATTGTTCTTCATATTAAACACTCTTGTCTCAACTATTATAACAGTATATACAAACCTAACTACCATCAATGTAAATAACTATAGTACTTCTTATCGAACCGTTTTCATGGGTATATCTCCTTCATCGGACGTATCATCTATGAAACTTATAGAGATGGAAAGATTAAACCCAGTTTTACTTATAAATGGGTCAGTTCGGTATGTTTTATCTTAATGGCTACACTGGGTATAATAGAATAAGATGACAGGTAATTTGTGATACTTAGTAGCTTATCAGATGAAGGTTTATGGGAGAACAAAGCGAGGGATGACGCTGAGACTCTTTGTACATATAACACATACAAAATAAACAAACATCAAAATGTCTTTATGTTACTGGCCCTTCACAGCTAATCATAGCAACTCGCCTTTCATGCTTAAACACAATCTTAAACATTTTCCTTTACCCTCTTGGGGCATTTACATATATCCCCATCAAATCATCAAAAATTACATATATCCCTAAAACATGTTTTAGTTGCATTGTACATTATGCATTAAAAACTTGTATTTTGGGGAAATATGTAATTTATGAAGTTTTATTGGGTATATATGAAATTATCCCTACCATCTTTACATTAACATACTCGCTAATTCAAAACCATCAATTCTAATGTAACTAAAAAACAGAGTAATCATAATAGATATATAAACACGCGTTCCCTAATCCTTATAGCGGATTTAACATAAATTGTGCACCTGACACACAAAACTAGAGGTGACATATCTTGTCCATTTTGATACATACGAGTACTTTTTGATACTTTTCAAAAAAAAGATGGGGCATTTTTTTCCAATTCTTTATTATTGATAGGCTAAACGGGGGCACATGTAAGAAACTAAATAGGCTTATGGACGCACATGTAAAATACTAATTAGGCTACTCGGCGGATATTTTGTATTTAAATTTTTGCCCCGACTTTCAAACAAATATTTTTATTTTTTAATTATATGTTTTAATATGTTTTTTTTCGTTTTAGCTTGCGCCAGTTTAACCCCTCCGTTGCATTCGTGTCCATTCAGCCCCGCCGTCCGTGCCTGTCTTCCCGCCTTTTTCCACCTCTGCACAAAACACTAAAACTTATAATCCAATTTTTATAATCCAATTTTTTCTATTATAGGTCACTGTTTGTACTTCGGGCGATTCACAAGAGGATATACACTTGTAAATGCAAATAGTTAAGATAAAAAAAAAGGCCAATAGTGTATATTCTTCAATTTAAAATGTTGTCTATCAATTTTGTGCGCGTTACATTTGTTTTGATTGACAACACGAATATAGATAAAAAATAAGTTGTTTTTTGACTTCTTAAAAATCACAATTCTATGCAGTAGTATTTGATGTAATCTTTCTGTCCTTAAATAAGTGTTTAATTTGATTTTTTTTCAGCTTTTATCGTTCAAGTTTGACCGTCAATATTTAAATTTGTGTTATATAATGCTTGATACGAATTATATGAATGAATCGAGTTTTAAATGAAATTTCATTACTATAATTTTCATCTAATATAATATAACACAAATATATATATTTACAGTCATAGTTGAACACAAAAAATCGAAAAAAGTTAATGTGGACACTTATTTAAGTATGAAGGAAGTATATAAAAATTCATGCTTTAATCAAACATGTCGTTTGCTCAAACATGTCGTTTGCTCAAATTAACATATTGATCATAATAAGCTAAATTTATTCCTATACTGATGTTCTTCATGACAATGACAATTTCAGCAATATCTTTAGCGAATAACGAGCAAACTTGACATATCAAATGGGTGAAAAAAGAAAGGAGTTTAAAGGTGTTTTGTTAATCATATGCAACACAGAAGTTATTTACGAATATTTTAAAAAAAATTCTTCGTACAACTAAACACATACTAAATTTTCCTTCTAAGTTTTACGATTTTACCTGTAACCTAGCTCTTTTTATTTGTTGTTATTAAAATAACAATTCTTAATTATTATATTACTCTGGTCTTTTGATATTTTGTGTGTACAACGTTTAAAAAATATTAATACGAATACCAATTCAAAATCCATAAAATATAGTTAATAATATAATAAGCACAAATAATTTGACAAACATTGCTACTATATGCTTAAAAAACTGTAAAATATAAAAAATTTTAACACCAAAATTTAGCTAAACAAAAAATATAAACGACAATCAAAAGTCATACCCGTCCATCGGACGGGTTTTGCAACTAGTATATATATATATATATATATATATATATATATATATATATATATATATATATATATATATATCTTAGCACATGAAAATCGGAATTTTTTAAAAAACTGCCCAAAATTGCCCAATGCAGGATTCGAACCTAGGTCTGGTTATTCAGGAGGAAGTACCTCTACCAATAGACCAAGCCACAAGTTGTTGTAGAAGGTTGAAAAACAAAATATTTAACCACGGTTTAATTGTCTACATAGTTATTATATTCGGTGCTCACTTATTTTGTAGACTACTATGGCATTTGAATTGTTTATGTAACTATATTGATGGCACTGAGTATTATAAATAACAGAATCGCTGTATAGGGTATAATATATCCTCTCTTTTTTTGCCTCTTTACACGTCTGTTCCTCATAACATAATTTCACTAATGACCGAGCTTGAAAGTCGGGCTGTTTGGCACGTACTCGGGTGGATCCGGGCAAGGGTTTGCACCAACCGTGTATGCTCAATTACACTCTTTCTAGAATGTGAATGGGATTATAGGAGGTTGTGGTGTGTGTCTAATTTTAGCCACTTTAATGTAAAAAACATGGCGATGATGACCAATTCTGCAATTGTGTTTCTTAGTAGCAGTGTTTGGCGACACTTGTGTCTTTGTAGGTCAGCCGCAGTTGGGTTGCGGTTGCTGCCATGATGGTTGGTTGATAGTAGAGTATCAAGAGGATCTTCAACTATGAGTGTTTATGGTCATAATTTTCCCATGCCGGTTCACTCTCAGAATTTTGGTCTGATGAACGCTCAGGGGGCTATGTCTCATGCTCCTAGCGGCAACTCAAATGACATGAAACAACAACAGATGCTTAGATTCTATCTTAACAGCGCTTGCAGGGTTTGCAACCCGAAACACTATTATCTGCAGTGAAATCTCAGCAAGTAAGGGTAATTATTTCCTTCTTTTGCACCATTAATATCCTTTGTTTATTTTACAAAATCGATAATTTCATTTAAACCATTTAGTGTTTTATTAAAGAAGTTTTCTAACAATGTTTCAAATTTGGGTTATGTATTGCAGGATGGTAATCTGTTGCGCAGACTATTAAAAAAAAGGGATCCTGGCCCAAAAACGGTGCACAATGTGGTGCATCATTTGAGGAAGAAGAACGGGACAATATGGCCGAAAGTGAAGTCATCTCTTTGAATTTTCAGTGATGATCACTACATATATTCAATTCTAATGCAACCGTGAAAAACATGGCCTTAAGCCCTTAACTGAACCGGCCCCATCAGCTGTCACTTCTTCTGATAATGAGAGATTTGTCGTGCAAGTAGGGGCTAACAAGACTGTATTCAAATGCAAGTAGTTCAGTTTTGACACTTTGTGTCTTTGACGATTTGACACTTATACATGCTGCGTTTTTCGTAAGTTATCTTTGATGTCATATACATTTCATGCAGTTACTATATTCCGCTTCAAGAAACCTTCATGCGATGGCTTATCAAGATCAGACATGTGTGATGACGATTAAGCTGTGGTACGTAAGCTTTTGGTCTGGTGCACAACTAAAAAATGAGGTATGCACCTAGACTTGTATCTATAGAATCCTTAAAAGATAATTTCATATGTCAAACTGATTAGTGGTGGCAATTCTGACCATTCACTTAGGAATGGGTAAAATCAGGTTACCTATTTTGACATGACACCAACTTTCCATGCATCCATTGTGCTACATGCGGATATTCCGATATTCAAGCGATATAAATGTACATGTTCTTAGGTGGGCAACTGCTCTAGATGGATTTCGGATTGGTTTGGGTTGGTCATCGAGGTTGAGAATACTACGGGCGAAGAGGAGGATTCAGAAAAAGATGGAAGGGGTGACCTAAAATGATTTCATCTCCTTAATGCTTTAAGTGGTCTTATAAGCTATGTGTTATCCGAACTATTTCGAGGCTAACACTATGACAGTTCATTGTGCAAGACAAGACTTAATTGATGTTGACTTATTTCTTACATTCAGATCAACCTTACCACGCTAAACAAGAAATATGATATATGGTAATGTCTAGCCAACCAAGATCAGATATTTACATCAACCTTACCATGCTAGACAAGCTTGATGCACTTCTCTTAGTAAAACAAGTTTTTCTTTTCTGCTATTCATGAGATTGATGTCTTTTCCCCTGGAATAGATTACTATATTTTTGATTATATATTTTGTTGTTGTTCTTGATTGATCTTCTAAGGACTATTATCATTAGACCTAAATTACCTCAGTTAGTGATATTTGTGTGCCTTTCATCCGAAAATTTTCTCTCATTTCAGCCTCTTGGTTGATTCTTTACGGGTGTTTACAAATTTGCGGTCCTTGGATCTGTTCTAATTAGAAATGGGTCAGGTTTCAGAGTGCGACACTTTACCCTCTCCAGTACCATGTGGATAGTCCCCTCTCCAGTACCATGTGGCCTGGATAGTCCCCTCTCTCCGGTACCATGTGGATAGTCCCCCGAAACCAATTTTCCAAAACTGTTAATTACCGTCGATGGGTGAACGTACTGGAGTCTTCGAAAATAGATATGGACTAAAGAAAACTAAAAGATGCACATAATTGATATGGTCTTAACACAAACTATTGTGAATCCAAATTGGGAGTAAGTAGGTTTCACTTAATTGCATCTTTTGCTGGTGTGTGATTTTGCTTTCTTTTACAGGTCTTAAACATGAAACTACACACATAATAGAAAAGAGATGTAGCATCTATGGAAGTTTTGCTAAATATATCAGTTAGTTGAATAAATTAATCAAAGGTAATGTTTCAAGTGATCTACATATAATATTAGTTATCACGTGCACATATATGTAAGGTTTTTCTACATAGATGGATTGAATCTACTTTGCCTCAAGTACTCATTCTTTTCTTTTTAATCTTTTAAGTGAGCTTGGAGTAACTATTACGATGATAATTTCAGCGAGTAATCTTGAAGAAGCCTGAATGGAACTGTCACAGTCAGAATGACAATGTGAGTTTAGAAGCTTAAGTTACGTGGACATACTTGATACTTATCAAGTTCTATTACCAAGAACATGATGTTAGTAAAAACCAAATATTGGGAATTTTTGTTATAATGTTTAGCGTGAACTCAGGTATTATTACTTCAAGGCTTATAGCCAACAAGGGATCAAAAGGTATTATGTAACTGATATCTGGTATTTGTACCAGACAAATGTTCTTTCGTTTGATGATGCTCTACCCCTGAGGATTTTCTGTGAAGGAGTACCCAGAGACACATAAAGTGGTTCAAAAGTAGCACTTTCCGAGGTTGAAGAGTACAAGAGCATTACCGCTCCCCTTAACAAAAGGTATATTACTCTCAAATATGTTAGGTAGTTTTGTATATCTTTTATATCACATTATATGTACGCCTGTGAAACATATATCTAGGTTTTTTCGATGCGGAGACTACTATTTGGTAACAGTATCATTTCAACTTTTTTTAGGAATTTATTAAATGACACCCCTGCAAGATTGTATCTTTCTCAGTCTTGCTGGTCTTTACGTCATCATGTCCATCATCACAATGGTGATCTCACGTCTTCGTTTCATTATGCATGATTTGATTGTGGATATTAAATTTTATTGTAAATGTGTATATGTATGTTCTTCAGGTTTTTCTTTTTACTTTTTAAGAAGTATGATTATTGGTAATGATCATAATCATGATTATTGCATATTGAATGGCATTTAATTAGTTTGTCATGTTTGGATATAGTAAATTTGAATATCTGATTATTTGATGGTCAAATGATCGCTTTTAAATAGAAAAACTAATATTAAGAGTCATGTTACTGTTAAGTTCTTATGGCATTGCTACTGAGTGAGTTCATATACTCTTTTTGTGTTTCTTTTGATTCCTAAGCTTTTGACCATAAGTAGTTGGACTAATCGATAACCTTTTTTATAATAGGAGAAGGAAACCCATGGTTGGTTCCTACCGAGGATACGTAATATATGATCTGATGGAACAGACCCAAAATTAGACTTGGGATACGTAATTTGTCAATTATGAAACCGAGAACTAAAGATCCAGATTCTTAGCCCTCATTTGTTTTCTGTCAAGAACTTCATTTGTTAGCTCTGATATATGCTTTAAGAATGAACAAAATTATGCTTATGGGACCTTTTAACAGACTAAAGTCTTGCTCAAAAAAAAATTCATTGAATGGAAGTGGTAAATTGCGGCTCACATAAGAACATAATGTTCTCACGTATATTCTGTTACAATCGGTATTGTTCGAATGTAAATGTCGATCCAAGGTACGATATACTTAATTAGGGGTTTTTTTTACGATAGATGTACGTACATATTAGGGTTCTGATTATTATTTGAGTCTGAAACAAGCAGCTTATTTTATACGATGTATTTTACGATAGGTCTATGTGTTTAGGGTTTTGCTTATTAAAAGAGTAAGCAGCTTGATACAATCTTTTTCTTTTGGATGATTCTATTATTGGGCGGAATTTTGTTGGCCTAAATATATGTTAAATTTTGCATCCTTAAACCCTGGTCACTCCCCAAGCTACAGGATACAATAGAAATAATTGCTTATAGTCAATGTTTTAAAACCCGGTTTTTTAATTGACCCGGTTAAGTGACCGGTTCACCGGGTTACCGGTTCAACCGGTTCAACCGCCGGGTCAAACCGGTTTTACACTAAACAGGGAATTACCTTTATTCACACGATGTGCAAAGATGTTACGTACCTTCAATTTTATTTCAAAGGTAAGGAAATAAAATATCAAACCAAATCTTTCTTATAAAGAATGTACTAGCCATATATAATCAGAAAAAGTAAATATACTGTATCATTTTTACTAACCCACTGTATATAATTATAAAGAAAAAACATTTTTGCTAGCCCACTATAATGAAAAGTAAATACACTGTATTTAAAAGTGCTATCATATCATGTTGACTAGAGAAAACCCATATCACCTTCTCCAACACTCCAACCAACCTTTCAATATTTTTTCCCTTATTCAATTCCTTCATCGTTTTAATCAACAAAATTATCACAAAGCCAAAACACTGTCACCCATAGCCAGATCCTTTCACCCATAGTCCCATACATACCTATCGGTCTATCATCACTTTCGGTGACCACCACTCAAAGTCCCATGAATCTGAAGTCCTAAATGGTGACAAAATTAATAAGAGAAAAAAAAGTATGTGGATCATAAAAGCAAAATGGTCTATCACCATCAATAAATCTGAAGCCGTAGTTTTTGGATCTTTAACACATATGTGCATCGGCAGTTACATAGACAGCATCTCTTTAAAATCATCGATCTACATGTTCTTGTTCCATCTCATTCTTAAAGATTAAACCGTCTGGTTTCCGGTTCCGCGGTTCGAACCGGGTTGGCTAAAACCCGGCGGTTCAATCCGGTTTAAACTGCAGCAAAAACCCGGCTTGCAACGGACCGGTCGGCACTCCGGTTCACGGTCCAACCGGTTCAACCGGCCGGTTCGAACCGGTTTTTAAAACATTGCTTATAGTGTGACAAATTTTTAATTTTAGATGTAATATACGATATCAGAAATATATTTGTTGGGCTAATTCTTGAAATGCCCCAAAATGTTACCTTCTTTCCCTTTTTGCACCCAGCAAATGAAAATTTCTCAAAATATCTTATGCAACTTATGCAACCTATGCAACTTATGCGACTTTTCCAAAATTGGTAAAATTTTGGGAAAATTTTGAATTTTTTTTTCTATTTTTGGAAAAGTCGCATAAGTCGCATAAGTTGCATAAGACATTTTGGGAAATTCTCATTTGGTGGGTGCAAAAAGGGAAACGAGGTAACATTTTGGGGCATTTCAAGAATTAGCCCATATTTGTTTTACTAATATGAATTCAGGGCTCCATAACACAGATCGACATATGACACTTGGATCTCAAAGAAGTTTATTGTAGCGTAGTGATTGTATCATTGCAAAACTGTAAAATTCTAACCCGAACTATTAAATTTCATTAAAACACCAAAGGTTAGTCATAAGTTCTATGAGTGTACGTAAAAGAATGTTGTTATCTATAAAGGCATCCGTCTTTGGGTACATGATCATTTGACAAAAACAGCTTTACTTGCTACTGATATCTATTATTTGGTATGCTTAGGCTACACGTATTTGGTCAGCATAAAAGCCTCGCTTCTATTACTCTATTAGTCAATTGACAGCAACGAACCTCTACAATTTTTTTGTGAAGCATCCATCTGCGGTCTATTTATAACCCTCTTGCAGAGAGAGAAAGAGGAGGATATTAGTTAGTATGCACGTTTTGTCAGCAAGTAATTAATCTTTTGGATATGTAATACCTTTACTAAGGCTGTTTAACAACGTTTTTCTTGATCATATGAAGTATCTGCATATATGGTTGGATGGTAACTATATGACTTAGACTTTTTCACTGCTATTGTGTAAACATTTTCTTCTCCTAAATTTTGAAAGTTGCTTTTTGTCACTGAGGTATGTGATCAAGCTAAGTTCTCAGAAGTAACAAAGAACTCATAAGACTACATTTATCAGCGATCGAAACCAACCGGTTGGTATGTATAAAGACAAAAGAAAATTAAAATAATACTTAAAGGACATACAAAGAAGAGAGATGTAACCACGACCGGTTCGTTTGGTGACATTCAAATCTCTGAACCAACCTTCCACTTGTCACTCTTTAATTGGCAAATAATTCTTACATTGCACTCCAATAAAAAAGAAAAACACGAGGAAAGCTGCAGATCTTGAAAATGGATGGTGAAGTAGGAGAAAGAGGATGATGATAGCAAATAGAAAGAGAAAAGGTTATAAATATTATATATAGTATAAAAAGTACTTACAACATGTATAGATTAAAATATGAATCTCAATATCTTAAATGAAAATATTACATACTGTTTGTAAGCTAAATTTTTTGTATACCAGTTATTAGAGGTGGCAAAATGGGCGAGCGGGCGAGCATGGGCGGCGGGCTAAATGGGCAACGGGCTAAACGGGCGGCGGGCTAAACGGGCGCAGGCTAAACGGGCACGGGCGAAACGGGCGGGCTAAACGGGCACAAGCTAAAAAAAGAAAAAAACATATAAAAACCTACAAATACAAAATAAAAATACTTGTTTGAAAGCCGGGATAAAAAATTTAATAAAAAATATTCGTCGAGTATACGAATTTGTATTTTACAAGTGCGCCCGTTAAGCCCATTTAGTTTCTTACATATGCGCCCGTTTAGCCCATTAATTATAAAGAATGGGCAAAAAGTGCCCCATCCTTTTTTAAAAATGGGCAAAAAGTGCCCATATGTATCAAAATGGGCAAGATTTGCCACCTCTACCAGTTATATTTAAAGTTTAAGTATAAATTATGTATAAAAAATATAATATTATATGTTAGGTTGGGTTGGGTTGGGTTGTTGATAAATGGTAGAAAAAATAAAATTGGTTGTATGTATGAGTTGTATAAATAGATGAGTAAAAAAATAATATTTTATTAAGAGGTTGGGTTGGGTTGAGTTGTGAATAAACATGGTCTAAGGTATGATAATTATCATTACAGAACTGAGAACGCAAAGATATAAAACTAAGTATGACTATGATTGACTAATGCATAAGTTGCAGGTCATGGTTGACTTATCACATGGCATTGACTACTTGAGACTTCTAAGCAAGCAATGAGGGAAGATGCTATATCGTGTGTGAATCAATGAGGGAAGCTTCTTTTTGTTGGTGAGTGTGATTCTATTGCCTTTTTATATATTAAGATTGTTCACTTCAAAAAAAACATGACGGGTAGAGATTGTCTGGATCTACTTATCATTGGTGTAAATTTTATAATATCTTCGATAAGTTACAATATATGCTATTTAATAACGGTCTTTTGATGGATCAAGGTCTGTTTACAAACATTATGTATTTGTGTGTAGAGGTAGTAGTGGGTTGGTCTACTCGAGACTTGGAAAGGAGAAACATGGCTTCTCTGGTGAGTAATGTTCCTTTAAAAAAATGAGCAAGCCATTCACACTATCTTTATGATTATTTTAAGATATTAAACCTGAACTTTTGTCATTCTTGACTTTTTAATTAACCCTAAAGTTGGTACAACTGTTGTACCACATGTTGGAAGGTTCTAGAACAAGCTGACAAGATTGTTAAATCCGATTTAAAAGAATATATCTAACGTCACTACAATAAAATGTGCGTTTAGGGTCGAAAATTTCGACCCTAAATACAAAGGGATTTCGACCCTAATATTTAGGGTCGAAATATTCGACCTTAAGTGCTCGACCCTAACTTTTTGACCCTAAAAAACTAGGGTCGAAATACCCTTTGTAATTTAGGGTTGAAAAAATGGGACCCACCACTTTTCAGCAAATATTTTGACCAAAATTTAGGGTCGAAAGCCTTTGTAATTTAGGGTCGAAATTTTCGACCCGAAATAATATCCACGTGTAAATTTTAAAAAGTTTGTGAAAACGTTTTTTTTTTTTATTTATTAAATTAGGGTCGAAATATGATTCAAATTTAGGGTCGAAACTTTCGACCCTAATTAATATCCACGTGTAAATTTTAAAAAGTTTGTGAAAACGTTTTTTTTTTTAATTTAATAAATTAGGGTCGAAAAAATTTTCAAGTTTAGGGTCGAAATTTTCGACCCTAAACATTTTATATTATTTTTTTTCCAGAAATCATGCGTGCAGGATGGATTTAGGGTCGAAACCTAGGGTCGAAATTTTCGACCCTAAGACTTAGGGTCGAAAATTTCGACCCTAGCTATAATTTAGGGTCGAAATTTCGACCCTACCTATATGGTTAGGGTCGAAATTTCGACCCTAAATGGTTTCTGGGCAAAAAAAAAACTGCATTTTGCAGGTTTTTTCCAGATTTTTTTCCGGCATTTTTTCCGGAAAAAAATCTATATTTCAACAAATTCACAATATTACAAATCACTAAACAGTACAATACTAAAAATTTACAATACGTTAAATAGCCAAAACGTTAGAATACATTTCACCAAATCCTTATTTCACAAATGTAACAAGTCTAAAATTATTACACATCACAATAAATCCATGTTTCACAATTTAACAAGTCTTAAGTTATTACACAAAATAAAAAGTCTAAAACCAACAACAACTCCTAATCTGAATAGTCCCCGCCGGCCTGATCATTATCACCCGAATCATCCCCCTCATCAGCATCCGAGTTAATTAGCTCATTATCGGACATGTTGTTGGCATTCTCAAGATCTCGAGCCAACTCGTCGACGGTCCGAGTATCATTTTGATGAGGATTTAGGCTGACGGTTTAGTTGGGACTTTCCCGAGAGTTAGAACTCGAGGGGCCAGTGGTGTTGACAACGGGTCGATTACAGTTGTTGAAACTGTTATTTTGGGTAATTGGAGGTTGGAGTGGGTTGAGTGGAGCATTATATGGAAATCCGGGAGGGGGAGGAATACCACGGAACTGGGGCATAACAGGGACCTGAGACATACCAGGGAACTGAGGCATACCAGGGATCTGAGACATGCCAGGCATAGAAGCGAATTGGGGTGGCGGTATAAAAGGGTTATTAGGTCCGGTATACCCTCGACCCACATGTGAAGTATAATGAGAAATCAAATGACTTAGGCGGGCATTGTTTACCTCAGCATTTTGTTGCGCCACACTAGCATACATATTGGCCAAATTAGCCCGTTGTTGCGCCTCCTCGGTTTGCTTCCTCAACAACTCTTTTTCTTGCTCATGAATCCTAAGTACCTCCGAGAGTTGTTCTCGAGTCACTCCCTCACTATAAGAACTACTCCCGCATCCATATGAGGTACCACCACCCGGCAACTTCCTGCCCCTGCCGACGATATTTTGAGTGTTGTGGCTCGGATTTACTAGATCAATTATTTCTTGATCACTTTTGTACTGCTCAGCACCGCAAGAAATCGCTTCTTTTATGGCCATCATTCTCGACTGTGAAAAAGAAAGAGAAAAAAAGAAGTTAAAAACAAATAAAAATATGTTATTAAAGCATGTATAAATTAAATTACTTACATATCTGTCTGCATTTTCCTCGGACATAGTGCCATTCTTGTTTGTGCGTGCCCTCTTCCAAGTTTGTATAAGGTCCTCGTGGGACTCATGTTTGACTTTCTGTACAATATCAAATACATTAATAACAAGATCTTTACCAAAAAAAATTAATAACAAGATATAAATAAACAATATAAAACTTTTAAATGATCACAAAAACTATAACGATTCTTACATATTCGTTCCTTCCTTGAGCGAATGATTTTTTCCCTTGATGTGTAGAAACTTTGTTTTTCGAGCGGTTAACTGCATTAACTTCACTTCTCCTCACCTGTCTCGGGTCGGACCAATACCGGCACAAATCAAGCCACTCCCTTGCTGATCTGTTGGCCCATGTAGAACTCGATGGGGGCGGTACAAGCGCCGCTTCCTCGGCCGAATCATGGATAGAATAATAGTCACGCTTTAACAAGTTCCTATTTTTGCGCCAAAGTAGCCTCAACTTACAGTTAATTCCAGTTTTTATCCTTTCTCCCACCACATATGTTACCCCGCCATAAGTCACACTATCACGACTATCCAACCAACCCGTCAGGTTGAAATAGGTCTACATGTAAACATATGCATTTAAATAAACAAACAATTTTCAACCAAAACAGTTAATAAGACTAGATGTAACGCAAACAATTAATACCTCAAGTGTAGGAAAGATATGGGTTTTGAGGTGCAATGGTATCTGTTCCCACTCGCAAGCAAGTGGAAGTGGTCGGACTGTTTCCCCCATCAGAGAGCTCAACATCGCAGCATTATCGCCTAACGGATGGAAGCTATTAAGATCATAAACATCAAATGTAACTGGCAAAGGTCCTCCATGCGCCCTATGCTTCCTCCTTAGGCTCGTATTAACCGTAACCATATGTGGTATCGGGTCACCTGCAAAGATTAGTTATTGAAGTTATTGATTCGTGAAAATTCAAACACACTTAATTAACAATAAGAGTTGACATAAAATAAAAATAAATCACAATTTCTTACTTTCGCAATTGCCAGGTACGGACTTTGTAGATCGTCTAGGTGGAGTACCACCACCATCCCCACCGTGTGATCTACCACCTACACACGCCATCTGTAATATAACAAGTACATGAACACACAATTTCGTGGACCGGTTAATGCTAATACAAAAATTCATAAAAATTTACACATTTAAACATATAAGAACAATTTCATTAAAAAAAATTACACATCTAAAGATTAAATCATTGTTTCATTCAAATTACAACTTAAGATCAATTATCACAATCTGAATCATCGCTAGATAAAACTTCTTCAATAACATTATTAGGGTTCACTTCATCATCATCAGACATTTGAACATCATCATCATCAAGGGCATGTGCAACGTCATCATCTTCATTATTGATTAGATCATCATCGTCTTCATTAACCTGTGTGGCGGACACTTCTGCCGATTCGTCATTCAAACTCAAATTTGTATCCTCCAAACAAGTCAAACCAACATTCAGCGTAAAATTTGATGAACTGCTACCATGTATAACATCTTGATCGGACTCTTCAACATCGCCATGATAAACATGTTCGACCACCTTCCAACCCTTTGGTTTTCTAGCAAGGTCTTCAAGGTAAAATACTTGTGATACTTGTGTCGCAAGAATGTATTGGTTATTTTGTGAAATTCCTTATTAGTCAAAATATGATGTATGCCCTGCTCAATGTAAGAACGTCTATTGCGTTTCGTACAATTTGGGGGGTTAATGGTGTCAAACCATTTACATCGAAACAACACAACCTTGCGGTTCCCGATATAAGTGAGCTCCAGAATTTCTTCGAGTTGACCATAATACATCTCTCCATCAAGCCCGGCTGTTGAAACACCGCTGCATTGAGTGGTGTGAAGTTTATCGCGTTCATGTATCACAAACCTCACACCGTTAACTACGCAAGCGGGGTATGTACATGCACTAGTATGTCCGCATGCCAAAGAGAATAACTCTTCATTACAGTCGCCTGTCGTTTTTTTTTCACGAATCTACGAAAGAGATACAAACATATTTAGATATATGAGCAATAACTCCAAGGTAATATATCTAATGTATTTACCTTGTGACTAAACCAGGTGGGAAACCTCGTTTCCACGTTATCAGGCGATTCTCTGCAAAAGTTCATGATATTAGGATAAGTCATCCCGAAAGAAGATTTTTTAAAATATAGATAAGGAAGAGACATACTCTTTGTAAGCCAAGATGTCTGATTCGATTTCAGGACTGTTGTTAAGTATATACCATACAACTGCCCGAAACTCATATGAATATCTTTGACTCTACCCATCAGTTTGCATGCGGACCGGAACACCTGGAATTTATCTTTTTGTTCAGGCAAACCGTCGTCATTCCTGTCAAGACGGTTAAATCTCGTCTCGACATCCTCAGCAAGATAACGCGAACAAAAAGTTAATGCTTCTTCTGCAACATAACCCTCCGCAATAGAACCTTCGGGCTTTGCTTTATTTCGGACATAATTCTTTAGCTTATTCATGTATCTTTCAAATGGATACATCCACCTGCAGCGAATGAGGGCACCTAGAATAGCCTCATCGGGTAGATGTACAACCAAATGAGGCATTATGTCAAAAAAAGCAGGAGGAAAGATTTGCTCTAAATTAATCATCACACTGATCAATTGGTTTTTAGCTTTTACCATGTCCTCCTCCGTCAAAATTCTAGAACAAAGCTGCTTAAAAAACAAGCAAAGCTGGATAATAGGATCTGCAATGTTTTTGGGCAAGTATTGTTGTACTCCGTAAGGAAGTAACCGTTGCATCATTATATGACAGTCATGAGATTTCATGCCCGTTATATTGTCATAATTAGCAGTGACTTTTTGCTTAAAGTTGGATCCAAACCCATCAGGTAGTCTAACTCCTTTGATGAATTTACAAAAAAGTTCCCTGTTAGCTTTGGTGAAAGAGTACTTTGGATGAGGCTTCTCAAACTTCCCGTTTCCTTTTGGAACTAACCACAACTCGGGTCGAACTCCCAATTTTTCCAAGTCTTGCCTTGCCTTTGCCGTGTCTTTGGATTTATCGTTTTGTAACAAGATATTCAGTATTGCCTCAAGCACGTTCTTTTTGATGTGCATGACATCCAAATTGTGTTTTAGTAGAAGAAAGGGCCAATACTCAAGCTCCCAAAAGATAGAACGCTTAGTCCAATTCAATTCAACATTTCTATCAGGAGGTGGGTTGCTTTTCTTAATTTTTGGATGCTTCCCCGGCTTACGACTCAAGAGGCTATTAATTTGTAACTGGATATCCATTTCGGTAAACTTTCCCGGTTTAGGCTTCCGTTCGGCTTTACCATTGAATTGCCTAGTTTTACTCCTTAGATAATGATTTTTTCTTAACCATCTTCTATGACCAACATAAACGATTTTGTTCTTGATAGCCATCGATGGAGTGTCCTTGTTACAAGTGGGGCATGCGTAGTAGCCTTGCCCAACCCACCCAGAAAGACTACCCCGAGCTGGAAAATCATTGATGGTCCATAAAAGCGCCGCTTTCATATCGAAATAAGTACCCGTAGCAGCGTCTTTCGTCCTGACTACTTTCCATAAATCTTTGAGTTCTTTAATCAAAGGCGCCAGGAAAACATCAATATCTTTTGCAGGTGATTTAGGGTCGGGAATTAACATCGTCAACCTTAAAGAAGTTTCTTTCATACACATCTACGGTGGTGTGTTGTATGCTGTCAATATGACCGGCCACATGCTATAATTTTGAATCATAATGCCATAAGGATTAAAACCATCAGCAGCCAACCCTAATCGAACGTTTCTAGGGTCACTAGAGAAATCAGGTACCATCAAGTCAAAATGTTTCCATGCTTTACCGTCACAGGGGTGATTCAACTTGCCATCCTTAGACTGTCCAGTAGCATGCCAAGTCATCCACTTTGCTATGTGTTTTGTGTTGAACATGCGTTGAAGTCTAGGTTTTAACGGAAAGTAACGCACCACCTTGTTTGCAACCAACTTCCCCTTTGTTTTCTTGGGGTCTTTATATCTACTCTCTCCGCAGACTGGACAATCATCCCTCTTTTTGTTATCCTCTGATCCCCAATATAAAAAGCAATCGTTTATACAAGCATGAATCGATTCGTATCCTAACCCGATCTTTCTGTATGTCTTCTTGATTTCATGTGACGATGGGAAATTGAAACCTTGACTACGGGTACAAAACTTCTGGAGACAAGCTAGAATCTGGTTAAACCCGACATCACTAATTTTATTTAAAACCTTGATGTGTGCAATCTCTGTTGTAAATTCCAATGTAGTCAAATTGGTAAGCGTGTGCAACTTTTGGGTGGACCTACTAAGTAACTCTTCAAACTCGTTATTAGGACCCGTTGTTTGATCAGGTGGAGTTTGAGTCGGAGGAGTTTGAGTTGGAGGAGTTTGAGTCGGTGTAGTTTCGACATTAGTTACAAAAATATCTTCTAAGAACGTATTCAAGTCAAGGTGTTCAGGTGAATGTGATACTGGTGTAGGAAGCGGAAGAATCGGTTCACCGTGATATTTCCAAGTGGTATAATGTTCGTCCCATCCGTGTTGGGATAAGTGTACCTCAAGAGTGTGGAGGTCAACCAATCTCTCACAGTTACAACAACGTTTACATGGGCAACGGATCATTTATGTGATGGGGTGCACAAATGTCTTATAATGCTCGAGGAAGGTGAAAAGACCATATAAAAATTCATCGGAATTACGATTGGATATAGTTGTCCAACTCTTATCAATTATCATAACTGCGTTGCAAATAAACATTATTCAAATAAATGATTTAATTAAACACATTAAAAACAAACAATCAGGAATGTTTTTTCACCTACTAGTGCACTATGGAAGGCAATCCTAACCCACTCTTTGAATGTTTCGTCTCATATATGAATGCGTATAACTGATTTACTATTCGAGAATATTTCGGCATCATTTCCCCTCTACTCCCCAAATATGTGTTTAAAGACATATTCGTAGGGAGTAAAGGAGAAACGTTGTCGAAATCATCTCAAATAATAAACCAGTTATACGCATTCATATCCTAAATGAGACAAAACATTCAAAAAGCAGTCCCAAAAATAGGGACTTTCCGAAATTAATTTCTAATAAATTAATTTCGGACGGGTTTTCTAAGGTTGATTAATTTCGGACGGGGCTTTTCCAAAATTAATCGACTAGAATCCTAAAACAATCCTAAAATTATTTACTACAAAAGACTAACAATATATAATATAATAAACATATGCATAATATTAATTACACACCTCGGTCACGGCTGAAATAAACAAAGATGGAAAGATAGAAAAAAGGTCCGGATGAGGAACTTGTCCCGACTGTCCCGGTGCTAACCAAACACAAACATAAAATAAAAAAATCTAAATTAGTTGGTTTCCGAGATTTTATCTAATTTGAAACAAACACTAAAACAATTTCAAAAAAAAAACATTACCTTTTATACGACTGTGACTCGGGAATTCGGTTCTCGACTCGCTTCCCCGCTAACTCGGCTGTGACTCGGGTCTCGGCTACGACAAAAATATCAAAAAAAATTAAACTTATGCCTATATAAGCTGAAATCTATTAAGCCTAAATCAGTTAATCTCTAAATATAATCTGAAATCATAAGCTTAAATATAATCTGAAATCAACTAATAAGCGCATATCGTGATAAGCTTATCAAAACAAATACACTTTTCAAACACCTTTCAACTAAGCCTAAATAAGCCTAAATCAATTAAGCCGAAATCATAAGCACGTGTGGTGGTGGTGGAGGCTACTGCTGCTGCCGATGGTGGTGGTTGCTACTGCTACCGCTGCCGGTAGTGGTGGTTGCTACTGATGCCGCACCGGCGGTGGTGGTGGGTGGATGCTAGCAAAAAAATTAACAATAATTTAACAATAACAAAACATTAACAATCACATTTAGCAAAAAATTAAACAAAATTAATATATTAAACAAAAAATCAATTACCTTTATATTTATTAAAAAAAACAAAGTGGTGGTGCTATATGCCGATGGTGGTGGTGGGACTGAATTTGTGGTGACGGGGTGGACTGTGGTGGTGACGGGGTGGACTGTGGTGGTGGGTCGGAGTGTGGATATACGACTGTGGTGGTGCGAAAATGGTGGTGTGTGGTGTGGGTGATGAATGTGGGTGACGGGGTGGACTGTGGTGCGAAGGTTGTGGTGGGAAGGAGTGGTGGTGCGAAGGTTGTGGTGAAAAGGAGTGGTGGTGCGAAGGTGGTGGTGCGAAGGAGTGGTGGTGGTGGTGCGGATTGGTGATGCGGATTGGTGGTGATGCGAATGGTGGTGGTGCGAAGGAGTGGTGATGCGATTGGTGGTGATGCGAACGGATTGGTGGTGGTCGGATTGGTGGTGGTCGGATGCTTGCTCCCGGTTTTTTTTTGTTGATGAAGATAGAATGAATGATGAAGAGTGTTTTGGGTAAAGTTGTGGATAGAATTTAGGGTCAAAAATTAGGGTCGAAATTTTCGACCCTAAATATTAGGGTCGAAAATTTTGACCCTAATTTTCGACCCTAAATAAAAACCGCGAATTTTTTAATTTTGGTATAAAATTTTAAAATTTTCGTGAAATTTTTTGAAAATAAAAAGTTTTTGTGCCAAATTTAGGGTCGAAATTTCGACCCTAAATTTCGAAACTATAATAGTTTTAAATTTAAAATGTTTAAAAAAAATCAATAAATAGAGTTTTTAAATTACTAAATTATTTATATAAAAAATTAATAAGTTTTTAAATTACTAAATTATTTATATAAAAAGTTAATAAGTATCACCAATATATTTTATTTATGTAAATTTATTTTATAAATTACAATAATTACGTTTTAAAATAGTAAATTTCGAAACGAGAATAATTTTAATTTTAAAATGTTTTAAAACATTAATAAATAGAGTTTAAAATTACTAAATTATTTATATAAAATATTAACAAGTTATTTTGTTTATATAAAAAATTAATGAGTATCACCAATATATTTTATTTATGTAAATTTATTTTATAAATTACAATAATTACGTTTTAAAATAGTAAATTTCGAAACGAGAATAATTTTAATTTTAAAATGTTTTAAAACATTAATAAATAGAGTTTAAAATTACTAAATTATTTATATAAAATATTAACAAGTTATTTTGTTTATATAAAAAATTAATAAGTATCACCAATATATTTTATTTATGTAAATTTATTTTATAAATTACAATAATTACGTTTTAAAATAGTAAATTTCGAAACGAGAATAATTTTAATTTTAAAATGTTTTAAAACATTAATAAATAGAGTTAAAAATTACTAAATTATTTATATAAAATATTAACAAGTTATTTTGTTTATATAAAAAATTAATAAGTATCACCAATATATTTTATTTATGTAAATTTATTTTATAAATTGCAATAATTACGTGATATGAGCCAATACGGTATCGTATTGCATGATATGAGTCAATAGGGTATCGTATTGCATGATATGAGCTAATACGGTATCGTATTGCATGATATGAGTCAATAGGGTATCGTATTGCATGATATGAGTCAATATGGTATCGTATTACATGATATGAGTCAATAGGGTATCGTATTGCATGATATGAGTCAATAGGGTATCGTATTGCATGATATGAGCCAATACGGTATCGTATTGCATGATATGAGTCAATAGGGTATCGTATTGCATGATATGAGCCAATACGGTATCGTATTGCATGATATGAGTCAATAGGGTATCGTATTGCATGATATGAGCCAATACGGTATCGTATTGCATGATATGAGTCAATAGGGTATCGTATTGCATGATATGAGTCAATAGGGTATCGTATTACATGATATGAGCCAATACGGTATCGTATTGCATGATATGAGTCAATAGGGTATCGTATTGCATGATATGAGTCAATAGGGTATCGTATTGCATGATATGAGCCAATACGGTATCGTATTGCATGATATGAGTCAATAGGGTATCGTATTACATGATATGAGTCAATAGGGTATCGTATTGCATGATATGAGTCAATAGGGTATCGTATTACATGATATGAGCCAATACGGTATCGTATTGCATGATATGAGTCAATAGGGTATCGTATTGCATGATATGAGTCAATATTGTATCGTATTACATGATATGAGTCAATAGGGTATCGTATTGCATGATATGAGCCAATACGGTATCGTATTGCATGATATGAGCCAATACGGTATCGTATTGCATGATATGAGTCAATAGGGTATCGTATTACATGATATGAGTCAATAGGGTATCGTATTACATGATATGAGTCAATAGGGTATCGTATTGCATGATATGAGCCAATACGGTATCGTATTGCATGATATGAGTCAATAGGGTATCGTATTGCATGATATGAGTCAATAGGGTATCGTATTACATGATATGAGCCAATACGGTATCGTATTGCATGATATGAGTCAATAGGGTATCGTATTGCATGATATGAGTCAATAGGGTATCGTATTGCATGATATGAGCCAATACGGTATCGTATTGCATGATATGAGTCAATAGGGTATCGTATTACATGATATGAGTCAATAGGGTATCGTATTGCATGATATGAGTCAATAGGGTATCGTATTACATGATATGAGCCAATACGGTATCGTATTGCATGATATGAGTCAACAGGGTATCGTATTGCATGATATGAGTCAATATGGTATCGTATTACATGATATGAGTCAATAGGGTATCGTATTGCATGATATGAGCCAATACGGTATCGTATTGCATGATATGAGTCAATAGGGTATCGTATTGCATGATATGAGTCAATAGGGTATCGTATTGCATGATATGAGCCAATACGGTATCGTATTGCATGATATGAGTCAATAGGGTATCGTATTGCATGATATGAGCCAATACGGTATCGTATTGCATGATATGAGTCAATAGGGTATCGTATTGCATGATATGAGCCAATACGGTATCGTATTGCATGATATGAGTCAATAGGGTATCGTATTGCATGATATGAGCCAATACGGTATCGTATTGCATGATATGAGTCAATAGGGTATCGTATTACATGATATGAGTCCTTATCATCACAACCACCAGCATTGGAGGGAAAACATTGGAGGGAAAACATTGGAGGGAAAACATTGGAGGGAAAATCTTAACAATTTCCCTCACTTTTTTAGCATAAAAAGAGAACCACACACACTCCTTATCATCACAACCACCAGCAGATCACACACACTTATCATCATAAACAAATTGTTATTATGTACATGTTGAAGCATGAAGCTTTTCCGTGCAGGTGTTGACATGGAGATGTAGTTCTTCGAGAATCGTGGACAACTGAAAACTTTGGTAGACTGTAATATGCTTGTCCACGTTCACGGGTTCAACCTCCAGTTTCATATGGATGCAAATTTTTTTTGTGGAAAGACGAACGCGTCCAACTACTAATCAATTCTCTTGGAGGTTCAATGAGCTTTTCTCCTCTAAGCTCTTCTTCAAGACCTTCAACGAGCTTTTTGACTCCAAGCTCTTCTCCTAGACCTTCAACGATTCCAGTTTCTTCTCCAAGCTCTTCAGCGTGTGCAAACTGTGTGCGCTTGAATGGAATGATAATGGTACTTGAGCGTACGATAGAGTTGTACCGCAACTCCGATAGGCACACATTGGATTCAGCTGCACTACTTCACGACCTTTACGATGACATGGGGAACCTTAGTTTGAACTAGTTTGTGATGTGTTTTTTTCCGTGTTTACGAGTCTAATATCGTTGTAATATCAATGTTTAATTAAGCGCGTGTTTAAGTGTCCGTGACGAATAAAATTATGTTTAGGAGTGTTTGGTTCTGTGATTAATTAGTATTCTAGCTTGAATCATTGTGAGAATTTAGTTTGTTGGAGTCACAAAATTTAGTTTAAGTCTGTTGTGTTAGGATTTGCAGTCAAAAGTTCAGTCAAAAGCATTTTACTTCAATCAAATTTTGCTCAAACTCATAAATAAAGGAGCCTTTTTATTCATACAAACATACAAGTACATTTCAAACACAAAAACCATAAAAGATGCAGAAGCATCATTATACACAACAACATGTGTTAGTATGGTTCTTATTCTATATGAATAACAATTATTAATTAGATTAAAAGAGACACAGTCTTAACGAATTCCTTCATCAAACTTTGCTCAAACTCATAAATAAAGGCTCCTTCTAAGCATTTACGAATGCTTATTTATTGATCCTTCATTTTCTTAACGAATTCCTCTTTCTCAGTCATTCTTGCTGCTGTATCTTTAATTAAACCTTCCAACCGACTTGAGGTTTTCTTATCTTCCTAACCAGGCCATTATTGTTGTTTTTTTAGTATTGGAAAACTGAGATGATTGATAATTGGAGGCAAACTACAAACCATTAAATAGCAAAACAACTACCCAATATGGATGGCACACATACATCTATTATCATCTTCCTGTTCACAATGGGTACATAATGAAAGCACTAAAACTAGTACCATCAATAGTGGGACTAATGAAAGCACTAAAACAATGGGTACAGTCATTTGTAGTCTAGTTGGTTTTTCATAGTGGTAACCAGCTTGATCTTTCTGGATTTGTGGTGTAATTGATGAACTTGTTATGTTCTTGTAGTTGCTAAGTTATTTGCACAGCTTTAGTTCTGCTTAGACTTAATTATTTTTAGCTATTACTGCATTATCTAAATATATACATATATTAATATTTTAAAAGCATTAACACTTAAAAAAAAATTTAAAATATATTTAATAATTTAGGGTCGAAATTTCGACCCTAAATATAAACCGCGATTTTTTTAAATTTTTCGTGAAAAATTTTCGTGTGAAATTTTAAATTTTTCGTGAAAAATTTTTAAAGTTTTAAATTTAGGGTCGAAAATTCGACCCTAAAGTTTTAAATATTAAAAATAATTTTTTTTAAATTATTTTTAGTTATTACAAATATAATATATAATACATAAATTAAAACTATTTTAAATTTTATATTTAGGGTCGAAATTTCGACCCTAAATTATTAAATTTAAAATTTAATTCTTTTAAAATTGTTTTTAATTATTAAAAATAAATTATATAATAAATAAATTAAAATTATTTAAAACTTCTAATTTATGGTCGAAATTTCGACCCTAAATTTAGTGGGTCCCACCTGCTTTTTGACCAGCCTTTTTAGGCTCTTTTGGGTTGAAAATGTGTGGGGCCCCACCTTAATTTAGGGTCGAAAATTTCGACCCTAAATTTCATTGATTTTGTTGTAGTGTGTGTTTTAATGAATGCTCACTGCAAGCTTAACTGTAATGCGCAAAAGATTCCAAACACGACATACTTTGTGCGACAAGAACGAGTCATTACTGTTTCTTTGTGTATCTAACTTATGACAGAATCAGCCTCTATAATTATGACATATAATGCTAAAGTACCAAATATACATTCCTTAAATGTCCTACTTTTGTCCAGGATCAACTAAGTTGTTTCATGAGGTACTCCAACATCAGTTTGATCAAAGATGTTTCATGAAGTATTCCTGACACCAATTTTCTTAAAGCTTTACCTGTAGCCACAACCAACTCAAGAATTCGCCTAGCGTCACAAGCAGCTCTACAAATAGAGGCAACAATATAATTTCTTCTTTCGACTATTAATTTCCCATAATTCCAGGAAAAAGAACCTGGATATGTAAATGAAATGCCTGCTTCATTAATAGAATGATATATCAGATGGGAATATGTACTAAAAGAAAAGACAGACACACGTAACATACTAATATTAGTAGTAAATAAGGAATAGAGTGGTTCGGGTGTTGGAGTAGGCGGCGGTGGTTGAGTCTCAAAACATAGATATTTTTTTGAGAAAATGGCTATCCGTCATACTCAATAATGGAATCCCATTAAAAGGTAGCATATGTAGTTTTCATCATAGATCTTTATAGACATACTCAATTTTGTAGCTTGGGATAATATTTGAGAATGGTAGGGTCAGAAAGTCATTAGTAATAGATCCCAAGGTCTTGACACTTCGCCTCAAGGTGTTGACTTCTACGGTCAACTGCATGTTTGCTCTTAGCCTGCTATTGGATATTTTCTCTCATGGTTTTGAACCGAACCAAGATCTGAAAAATGCCACAGAATCTCTACTTCCAGAGTCTATCGATACAGATTTAGATATTTTGTAACTGTTTGTTCCGTCTTAGAGACGATGGACCTAATAATGGTAAATTATTGGAGGTGGAGAAAGAGTAGTCATCTTCCTCAAGCTGAAGAGAGTGTTAAAAACCTTCATATCCACCGAAGAAATTGTTGTACTTGTAATTTTAGTTTTTTTTTCCTTTTTAAGTTAACGAATTTGACCATAAACATGATGTAAAACCGACCATTCATATTATTTGGTAAAAATGATTTTTAATACTTAGAATTACCCAAATGAGACTTTCATTCTTTGTATATTGTGGGTGGTATTGAAGGAACTCAGTGATTGTTTTATGTTTATTCTAAACTTTAATAAAAATAGCTATCATAAGTTATCATGGAAATCCACTAAAATGTATAGATTAGCGATTTGGCGGGAATACCGGGTGTTTTTTTTGCATCAGCCGTTAACTCTTCATCCCCGACGGAGCACCAACCGGAGTGAGCATGAATGAGACTCGGACCCGTGAAGGAAATTGTGAGTTTAATATTTGAAAGTAAACATCACAATGAAGAAAATTTGTATTCGACTACCTATATTTTCTACAGTTTGTCCTTTTTAGTAACATAAAAACGTGTCGAAGTCTGATAACAATAGTTCCTACGTGCTTGTCTATACGAAAAATACTTCTCTATAAATAAAATAGTATTAAGGTTTATCACCTTATTACATGTACTGAAGTATTTTATTATGTGTTTTAGTATTCGTGACCAAGTTTTTTGCTCCATGACCTTTTTGTTTTAGATTTTGATGTTAAATGTCCAACTAAAATTTGATCGGTCGTTTGTGTTACTATGATAATAGAAGACCATCTGATATTTAATATTTTTATATTCTAAATAGGCTATGACTTTATGAAGTCATGCTATATCAAGATCAACCCTTTTTCATACCTGCCAAAATATGATAGATGTAAACAATAACACTCTTTATTGCTTTTAGTAAAAAAATCCATTGCAGTGTCTCACCGATACACTTTTATTCACCAAAGGCCTCTTTGTCTAGCGGTATGTGAGTGACCTTCCAACTTTAAGGTTTCGAGTTCAAGTCTCGGTGGAGACATGTGAGATAAAATTTGTGAGATAGTTAGTGTGAGTTGTAAAAATTGTTGTTCAAAAAAAATAGAGACTTCTATTCTAATAGTATGATCCTAAGTATCCGTTAACGATATATTTTGTGTTTTCAATTAGATTTTAAGTCTTGTCTTACTCTTTGTGTTACTCTTTTGGACTACTACCTATGAGGCCAGTAATAACGTATGGTGTTGCCCATGCATGTGCTAAGATGCAGACTCCATGTGGAATAAAGTGGGAACTTAAATTAGTCCTACAAAAAAAATTATGTTCATGGGATTTCACTATTGTAACAAGTTTGTCAATGCAATTGATTTAAGTATTCACATCAAAGTGGATGATGTTAACTCAAGAGTATTAAGCTTTTGTAATGACTCATAGTATGGCGTTTAAAGTTACACAGTTAGTAATATTCTCTATTCTTATGATTGAGATTACAGGTTCGCATTGAGCGTACACATAACACATGCGACATTTTAACCAACAAGGTACACTATATAAACAATACAAAAGCTCATTTTAATTATGGTAAAAGAAATTATAAAATTTTCATGCGGCAAGTCATGAAGAAGTTAAAATTTGTGAGTGTCTAAAAATCACGTGAAAGAAAGAAATACTTAATATGACCCGATTTTTTAAACGAAACCGTATCGACCAGCTGACTCGGCCGTATCAAGAGAAGCACTTATGCCATATATCACATCAAACAAACATGCTATATACCAATAGAAGCAACGGTAAATGTCTGAACTCCTATAGAATAAAATGAGAATGATAATTATCCGCTACTTGAATGCGTTAAAAAATACAACTTTATTAAAAACAAATTAAAAATTAATTTTTGCCAAATAAAAAATAAGAATATTAGGAAGTCATACTCGTGAGCGCACATTACAAACATATATTTATCAACTAAAAAAAGTAAAACGACAATTATAAGTCATACCCGTCCATCGGACGGGTTTTGCCACTAGTATATATATATATATATATATATATATATATATATATATATATATATATATATATATATATATATATATATATATATATACATTTCCCTAATTTTTAAACATTTTTAATAATATTTTGGACTTTTTTCTTTGTGGGTGTCATTCAAATCTTAAATGGGTTGGATTTTGATTGGGACGCGTTGCAAACTGTCGTGTACACAACACCGAACCAAGGTTCGATATCTTAGGTACACATCCTTAAAGATCTGTTCTTGATGTATACTTTAATCGAACTTTTGATTACTTGATCTCTGTTTTGAGTAAAAATGTATGGTTAAAACTATATTGCTCATTACCGATGATTCCTTTTCAAAAAAATCAAGCTTAGGGTTTTTCGATTTAAGTGGTTTTGATGTTTGAGTTTCGAAAGTCTAATTTGATAAAAATTTTAAATTTTGGATTATGTGAGGAATTTATGGTTTACTTCATGTTTCATGTTAATTTGTAATTTTGTTTGTTGGATTTATTGGTTTGTACAATGTGGATTTTAGGTGTGCATAAACTGAGTTAGTGATATGCGGATGGACAATGCACATTTGGACGAGTCACATACTGACAAGCCAACCTAAGATTTTAACATTGGTAATTGGTAAAGGTTCGTAATAGTTAATTTTTGTTTTTATACACAAGATGTTAGGGGGGTTTTCTTAATTGAAGATTTTGTGTTTCTAAAGAGCATAATATTAATAGAAAATTATGTTTTGTAAGAGAATTGGTTGTGTTTTTGGTTTAACTGTTTGTGCTATGCTTTGGTAGGTGATGTGTTCGTTCGCTATGTAGCAGGCAATGGCGACCTTGGTGCCGTTTGACTTATTTCATTTGCAAGCTAATTTTCTTATCCGACCCGTCTGAGATGAAACACACCTCAAATCATACCATTTATCATTGAATACTTGAGATTTGGTATAGGTCATATTAGCTACATGTGTTAGGTGTGGCGGAGCGCTAAACGTTATTCCACCATATGTCGAAGTAGGCTGACTTAAAGCAGTGGATGCATCACAGGTTACTTCCGTATGATGTGCGAGAGCGTGTCAGCCGTTATGATAATGGTTGGGAATTCACGCAACTGACGAGCGTAATATTGTTCAAGATCTGCCAGTGAGATGACATAATGAATCCAGATACTCTACTCATTTAAGGTACCACTTTCTATTTGTTTCAAGTGTATTCTTGCACTCAACTACAAGTAACTATGAACAAACACAACCGATACACGATTTAAGTTGCACCTTTATATTTAGTATTTAAATTACTTTATACGTAATAGACTTGGGGTAAAGGAGTTCATAAAATTTTATAAGAATATATATAAACAAGTTTTTAGAGCGATATATGAAGTTGATTATTGACAATATTAACGTTAGTTTGCTCCTAGAGGTATATAGGTATCTGCTAGCAACTTAAGAAATTTGATAATGCAAAATTTTATGCTATTAAATCAAAGTTTGGTAACTAGTGAAAACACAACTGATGTCGTAACAGGGTGAACTCGCTTACCAAAACAAGGTTACGAGGCTCAAACTATTATAATCTAATAAGAACGTTTGTTTCTATGGGCTTTAACCAAACACCCCTTGGTCTTTTTCTTCTCGATGTGGTGTCATGTGATAACAAATACAGAGTATGAACTTTCTGCAATTACTTAACAGTTAAAAACCATTACACATCGTACAGTTTCAAATAAGCGAATATAGATATTGTAAGGGTGTGACTTCAATAAGTTTAGTGTAGAAGTTAAAGGACCTTTCGACGTTTCGGTTTCCCCATTACTTGAAAGTGTGTTTAGTGCTACAGTTGAATATTTTTCCGCTGTTTTCCATAGTTATCTCATCCCGATAGATTAAATTCAACGTCAACATTACAATAAGATGCATAGTAAAAAAAGATAGTTTACTGAACAATAAGAAATGTGTACCACCCTAATTCCCATATCTAGAAACAATTAAATCCACCCTAAACTATTAAATCCACCCCAAACAATTAACCAAAATTGGTATAGGTTTTATGCTCACCTAACATACATTAATCCTACATGATCCATTCAATGCCAACTCACCTCATTGAAGCTACAAGCTAAGAGTTCTTCACGAGTTTACCATGGACAGTGACATGAAGATCAATCCAAGGGTGTAGATTACATTACTTAGTGCCCACAACAATTTCAAAGGTCTAATATCATCTTTATACTACAAACATCACATGGGTTTACAAAAGACCAAGAATTTAAAAATTCGAACCAAAGCATATTCAAAGATTCCTCAAGGGCAATTTAGGGACTTCATCTAGCTAAGATTTTATGTTGTTAGGGTTCTAGAATCGTCTTCCACCTTGTATATATAGCATAGCATAAGCAGTTTTCACTTTTGTTCTAAATTTTATATTTCTTCAAAATTCTTGTAATTTAGTGAATTATTGATTAATATAAGATTTGAGTACCATTTAAATTTGTGTCTTTTAAATTATTGCATTTTTAATTTACTTGTTTATCAAATCATTTTTCAAAGAATTTTTAGTGCTTTTGAGACCCATAAGCTATAAGCTGATAATAAGCTTTAGTTGACAACTTGAGCTTACTGCTTCAGGTTATAGCCTATGTTAATTTTTTGTCTTATCTAAATTATTGCAAAATCTTACTTTTCCTATTTTATCAAAAGAAGTTTTCCAAAGAGATTTCATAAAACTTGTTTTGAGATCCATAGGCTGATAAGCCATACTGATTAGCTTATATTGACACTATAAGCTGGTTAGGGTGTTTTACGTCTATGTTAGACTTTTCAGTCCTTTTTAATTTATTTGCAAAAGATTTTTGAAACTTTTTATTTTTTTGTCCTATTTAAGCTATAAGCTCATAAGCGAGCTTAATCATTAAGTTGAGCTTATAAGCTTGTGCTTTTCAGTGCTTCACCTTTTGTTTGTGTTCTTTTATTTCACGGTCAAGTAGATTAGAAGATATCCTCCATTCATTTCCTTTCTTAGAATGTGATAGTCTTGTAACACCATAAGCTCCTTTAAAGCCTTCAGAATAAGCTCCTAAAGCCCAGAGATGCTTAAACTTGCTGCAGCAGCTCAATAAACTGGCCTGGATGTAGGTCAGCTTGGGTATATGCTTAGAACTCAAAGTTTTCTCTTATTTCTATGTATTTTTTGACTTTATGCGATTTGCTCATCTGTGCTTATTTTGTTCTTGATATTTGCTTATTTGTGTTTGTTTCATGTTTTTATCTGTGTTCATGATTGATTATGTGTTTGTTATGTTTTAAATTTTGTACTTGCTTTGTTAAACTTGGCTTAATCAAACTTTAAATGGGTGTTTGGGGCTGAGTGATTTAGCCTTAAGTGACATAAGGTTTGATCCCTTTAGTATCTGTCCACTCTAGTTGGTTTATGAGAGTTTAAAATTTGCATTAATTTCTTTCTTTGTAGATTAAAGTTCAAGTTTGTATGTTTTGATGATTTTCTGTCATAATTTATCAAATAGCCTAGTTCTTGTTTTATCTTTGTTATATTTTTCGGATATGATGTTTTATGTGTTGCCTGGTATATACATGCACATATGATAGGCCTATTTATGTTTAAGTTTAGTTTGTTGCAAATTGAGCATCTTACTTGAACAAATTAGACCCAAAACTTTGCAATATAAATCAACAACTCTTGTTTCCTTGATTGTAGGTTTAGCTTGTAATTTTCAAGATACTGATAGCTTAGGTTGTTTGACGGATCTGTTTTAAGAACTTAAGGATTTAGAGTTGGTATGCTAGCTTATTTGATAAGCTGATATTCAGCTAAATACATAAAACAAGATTGCTTTAGTACTGTTCATCGTAGTTGAGTTTAATTCTTTGCATTTGTTTTTTATTTGTCTAAATTTGTGCTTGTGTGTGATTGCTGGTGTGCTTTTGTGCTTTTACACTGAACTGACCCTAAGTTTAAGCCCAACTGGCCTAATCTTGGCTTATCTGTCCAAACAAGTCCAAAAAGCAAACTGTCCAAAAGAATTGAACCCTGGACCTCTCATTCACATCTCATATAGCCTTTACATCTGTTCTAAGTCCCTTTCTGTTTACCATTTCTTTCTTTTTGTTTTTATTACATTTGTCCAAAAATGACTCACTTTTGAGCTTATTTTGGTTTTTTGCTTAATCTTAACAAGCAACAACTTTCTTTTCATAGTCAAAATCATTTTTTATAGCTTATTTTATTGTTTCCAGCTTTGCGCAACATTATTTTTACTAGAGTTCGAATCACTTTGCAATTTAACTAGTGATTATTTAGCTTTTCAGCCTTATTTCTTAAGCTTACTTCACTTTTTAAAGTTCTAAAGTGCTTATTTTTCCATTTCCAACTGTTTGAAACTGGTCTCAAGTCAAATGGTTAAGTAAATCACAAAAACGACTATTTTGTCATTTTGTGAAAAACTTAAGCCATTTGGTTTGAGCTTATTTCAAGATCTTTTTGTAAAATTCTTTTTGCAATCTCTTTTTGTACCAAAACTGTTGAGGTTTATCAAAAATCAGCTTATAAGCTTGAGCTTTGAGCTTATTAGGCTTATTAGGCCCAATAAGCTAACTTATAGTTTATTTTCGGCTAGGTTTCAGCTTTTGGGTCTTTTAGAAAAGTTGTTTAAATTTGTGTTTTTAGTCTAGATAGCCTTTTACATTTTTTTTTCAAAACTTTTTCTTATTAGGCTTTTTGGCCCATTAAGCTTGCTGATTTTGGTTTTGGCCCATTTGGAGGCCCAAAATTAGTTTTTAATTATTTTCAATTTCATTTTTGTTTTAATTAGGTAAACATTTATTAGGTATGAAATTTTTAAAATTTTTCATTTTTTATATTATTTTAATATTATTTTTCCTCGTTTTGCGTGCCCGAGTAATTCAATTTAGTTTTTAGCCGTCGAGTGTAGTTTCGTCTTTTCATTTAAACCATTCTTTTCCCACACTTGTAACTAATTCAAATACGTTTTAATTGGCACCCCAATCTCACCTCGGTTACAACGAACTCGCCGATCTTTAAATACACGTGCGGTTTTCCTAAATCGTACTCTTCTTTTAATACTTACCCTATATTGATACATCAAGGCCCCTTAGAATTTAAGAAAGTACAAAACAAGTCCTTGAAACAAACGATATCAAAGACAAGGACCAATAGTGTCATTTCCCAAATATAAATTACAAAGGAATTGACCTAATCTATTTTATCAACTCCAAGGACTATTCAATCATTTTTGGAAGATGCTTAGAGGGACCAATTTGCTAAATCATCAAAACTTCAACAAATCCAAGTTTACAAAGATTTAAGTGGCTGCTAGGTCATTTTTTATACTTGCTTAATAAGGTAAAGGGTGAAATTCGTTTTATAAACACAAGGATGATTTTTGTAATTACCCAAACTTCAAACGATTTAATTAAGATAAATCATGGAGGGAAACACCTAATTTTTTTTTTACCAAAAACGGATTAAACACCCATTGTATCTCCTTAAACCGTAAATACTGAAACTTTATGGACTTATATTTAATAGTCGTGTGATATGATCGAACTCGAGATTACGGGATTGCACTCAATACGTAAAGAGTTAATTTATTTAATAAATCTATTTATTGTATTTATTAATTTATTTAATAAATATATATTTATGTACTTATTAAATTAAACTAAGCTTTAACTTTAACGACCGTTAAAAATTAAGAGTTAAGTACAAACGATCGTTGTGGAACAAACAAGAGAAGGAAAAAAGATTCCGGAACACCCCGTGGGGGTGTTACCGACTTTCAACACCAAAGGGGAGGGGGAAGGGAAAAAAAGGAAACTTGTCACTTGCCATTTATTTGTTTATCTTGGACTTCAAGTTATTGAGGCCTATACTGTTGGAAATACGTTTTTCGTATTTAGAAAGTCTCGGTCACTCCAACAATATAGTTAAGGGCTCGTAGTGTAGTTTAATTATAGTTTATGTTATCCCGGACCAAGTCCACTAAGGGACTTGGGTATATAAACCCCTTTCCACCATGGAAAGGGGTGTTGGTTGTTCATTTTACACATAATACATTTTACATTTTCTCTCATCTATCTCTCTACTTTCTCTCTCTAGAAACATCAACCCTCTTGATAGATCATAGATTACCAAGCTTCTACAATTGGTATCAAGAGCCATAGGATGAAATAGAGGTTGGTTTTGTGTTGTTCATGCTTATTTTAGTGTGTTCATGTGTTTTTTATTGATCTTTACCCAAGTTTCAAATTTTTTTTGTGTTTTTGTTATTCCAAGTGATCCATATATATTCTACATAGTTGTGGTAGAGATTTGGGTGCTTTGAACACGTGTCACGATTAGGAATTACAGAAGTTATGTACGTATAATTATACGATAAGCATTAAGTACATGTTAATACATGGTAATTATTATCAATAATAATTATAATCACGAACATAAAATCATGAACGTAAGAATCACGAACATATAATTATGTATTTATGTATATTACTAATACGATAAATATCGTTACGTACAAGTAATTATAAATAACACGAATAATTAAGCGTAACACGTAAACACGAACACACGAACACGTAATAATTAGACACGGGAAAAAGGCTTCGGGTTTCCCTTGGTGGGCCCTACTAGTCGCGGCACAAAAAGGAAGAGAGGGACCCAACCCATTTGTTTTTACCAAATAACAAATTCAGAGGAAATATTATTTTTCATTCACAGAAGATTTTACAAAAATTAAAAAACCTAAATCTCTCTCTCTCTCTCTCTCTCTCTCTCTCTCTCTCTCTCTCTCTCTCTCTCTCTCTCTCTCTCTCTCTCTCTCCTTAGGCCGGCGGCAAGAAAACACCACAAGGGTGTTTGGTTGATTTTGATTAATCAAATCATAAGAGTGTGTTCGTGTGATCAAGACCTTTTCACTCCAAGTGTTTTGGTAATCCGTAACCCTTTTGTTTTTTCTTTTATTTAATTAATCATAACATGAACAAGAAATTAAATAAAAACATGATAAAAACATGTCATGGGATCAAGGGGTAAATAATTAAGGGTGTTTTCGGTTTTGTTTGTTTCGGCCGCCACACAAACCGAGAGCCAAGGGCTCTCGGCGTCGTTGGTTCGCACACCAACCGAGACACATGTCTCGGTGTGGTGGTGGTTCAGTGGGCAGCAGGTACAAGGCACCCCGACTCACGTCAGGGGTGTCCTTGTGGTTTATGGGTCTCGGCGGCAACAAAACCACCACCACCGGCACACAGCCGGTGGCTAGGTTGGTCTAGCAGGGGGAACCGTAGCGCGGCGCAACTGGGGCCACCGACACACAGCCGGTGGGAACCCTTGTGGTGTCAGCGGCTAGCCGAGAGCAAGACCACCGGCACACAGCCAGTGGCAGCATACCGAAAGCAGGGGCAACCGGCTCCGCCAGTTTGCCACTGTTTTGGGGGTGTTTGGTTCAGACCGGTTCACGACATGTTTTAATTAGATAACACAGGTTCGGTTCATGAATATTTTTACAAGTCTAATTAATTTTACAAGTATATTATTTTTACAAGATAATTAAATTAATTAATACATGACTTATAATTAATTTAATAAACATGAAACTTAGGTTATTATTATTATTAAATAATACATGTTTAACCTAAGTATTTAATTATTATTTTACGCTATAGTATTAATTAGTTATTAAACATGAAATATAATTTATTAATAATCATGACATAGGTTATATTAATATAGTATTAATACATGTTTTAACCTAAGTATTTTATACACTTTATTTAATTAAATCATGCTTATATTTAATTAAATCGTATAACCTATAGTTTATTTAGTTAACAGAATATTATTAAATAACTATACTATAACTACATGACTTATGATATTAATTCAACTTATTTCTAAATATAGAAACTTTCTAATTCAGAAAACTTACTATTTTTGGAAACTTTCTATTTTTAGAAACTAATCTATTTTAAGCAGTAAATCTATTTTTGGAAACTTTCTATTTTGGTAAACCTTCTATTTTTGGAAACTTTCTATTTTAGGAAACCTGCTATTTTTAGAAAGTTACTTATTATTACACAACATGTATAATAATACAAGAAATACAAGTAATACTTAATTAGAATATACAGAATACATGATAAATACAGCATAACTTTAAAATCAGTAAAACAAGACATGAACATTTAAAACAAGTTAAGACATGATAAAACCAGTTACGTACTAAGTAATCAGAACTTATACATGTATACTATTTATGTAGCATTAGTGAGATCGAAGTAGGACTTTCTTCCGTTCGTCTTCTTCGTTCATTGGACTTAAGGTACGGATTTCTCGTCCTTTCAGTATGGACATTCTTTCCTTATTAGGATTTCCCCGTCTGCAGCCAACTATTTTCCTAGTATTTGTTTTATATATTTGATACTTGTGTTAGATTAAGAGACTAAGCCATATACATGCATGACCAATGTCACCTAGTTATGAAGGTACCATAACCATAACACTGGAGGCACCAGTGTTATGACTTCCCCACGGCAAAGTGATTGCTCGTGGCGTCCCTTTTCAGTTTTGGCCATTATATTATATCATCATGTGGGGCGTATGGGTGCATCCTAGTTACATGTTAGCAGTATTATTAGAGTGAATGCGATGTGTGCCTTGCATCCTTCACTAGGAGTTGATCCCTCCTACCCAGACTATTTAATTAGAGACAACCCCTCTAATTGCATGACGAGGTCTCCCCTCCAAGTATTCGTGCACGGTGGAACCTCATGACCTATATGGGCTATTTGGCTAATTAAACAGATTTTTATAGAAACATAAGTCTTTTCAAACTATAAAACCTGTTTTATGAACATGACTCCAGATTACTTAGAACTTATGATATTCCACTGCTATTAGTCTTATATGCTTACGTTATTCCATGCCATACTTGTATATTCGTGCACTGAGCGTTATGCTCAGCCGTTTTCCTTTCATGTTACCAAACGGAAGGTATTCAAGGGCGCTCGTAGACTCTAAGCGTACGTGCATATGGATTGGAAGCTTCCTAGCCTTCATTACTTTATGCATTTCCTCATACATTTTGCTACTTATTTTCATGGACATTGTTTAGTCCTTTTCCTTTACAGTACTTATGTTTGTGTGTGATGAGCTTATACTTTGGGGTACCGATGTTTGTTTCCGATTTATGGTCATGTAATGTTTTAAGACATTTTCCTTGTATGCTTTGATGACACGCCATAATCACGCGTGATATTCCATTTACCGAAATGGGGTGTTACAGTATCGACCCAAATTTTTGTACCCACAAGATTTTAATAGAGGAGGACTACAAGCCCGTAATCCAATTTCAAAGAAGGGTAAACCCCAAAATTCACGATGTCATCAAAAGGAAGTCCTTAAACTTCTTGACGCGGGATTGATTTACCCTATTTCCGATAGCCCTTGGGTGAGCCCCATTCATTGTGTCCCTAAAAAGGGAGGAATGACCGTTGTGCCAAGCGATGACAACGAGTTAATTCCAACTCGACTCGTGACCGGTTGGAGGGTGTGCATTGATTATCATAAGTTAAATGACGCCCCTCGTAAAGACCATTTTCCCTTGCCCTTGATGGATCAAATGTTGGAGCATCTTGCGGGAAACAATTTCTATTGCTTTTTAGGTGGTTTTCCTGGTTACTTTCAAATCCCCATCGATCCTCGTGATCAAGAAATAACTACGTTTACGTATCCAAATGGAACGTTTGCCTATCGTAGAATGCCATTCGGACTTTGCAATGCATCGGGAACTTTTCAACGGTGTATGATGGCTATTTTTCATGACATGATCGAGAAGACGATGGAAGTCTTCATGGATGACTTTTCCGTGTTTGGTAGTTCGTTCACTTCGTGTTTAGGAAATTTGGAAAAAATGTTGAAACGTTGCGAGGAAACCAACCTTGTGCTCAATTGAGAAAAATGTCATTTTATGTGTAAAGAAGGAATCGTCTTAGGGCACAAGGTATCAAAAGCGGGGATTGAGGTTGACAAAGCTAAGATAGACGTCATCACCAAATTACCTCATCCCAAAACCATTAAGGGAGTTAGGAGTTTCCTAGGCCACGCGGGCTTTTATCGTCGATTCATCAAGGATTTTTCAAAGATATCTCGACCCATTACACACCTCCTCGAAAAAGATGCTCCTTTTGTCTTTAACGAAGATTGTGTACGAGACTTTAAGATTATTAAAAGGAAACTTGCCGAAGCTCCCATTCTTGTTGCTCCAAATTGGAACCTCCCCTTTGAACTAATGTGTGATTCAAGTGATTACGCTATTGGGGCCGTTTTGGGGCAACGTCATGATAAGCATTTCTTGCCTATTCACTATGCTAGTAAGACGATGACCAAGGCTCAACTTAACTACACCACAACGGAAAAGGAATTCCTTGACGTGGTGTATGCATTTGAGAAATTCCGACCTTACCTTGTATTGACTAAAAGCATAGTGTATACGGATCATTCGGCTATCAAGTACCTCTTATCTAAGCTTGATGCTAAGCCGAGATTGCTTCGTTGGATTCTCCTCCTACAAGAATTTGATGTCACCATACTTGAAAAAAAAGGAGCCGAGAATCTTGCGGCCGATCTCCTCTCTCGTTTGGAAGATCCTCACCAAAGTGTGTACGAGAACAAGGAAATCACCGAAACATTTCCTCTTGAGACACTTGTTGTAGTAAATTCTGTTAGCCTCAAAATATTGAGTCAATCAAGAATGCTCGGTCATATGTTTATTATGTATCGTATATTAGAACGTTGTAATAGGTAGTAGATTAGTCGTGTTATACGGGCTTAACTTTAGGCTAAAGTTCATTCGTAAGTAACTAAAGCCCAAAAGGAAAGCTCGACCCATTAGACTATAGTCCATAAACAAGCCCACATGTGGGTGGACTATATATACCCTTCCTAGCATGTTAGGAAGGGTTTTGGTCATTTGTTATTTCTCTCTCTAATCTAATCCTCCAAGTTTTTCCAACCAATTCTCTCTCTTTTCTCTCTCTACTTTCTCTCTCTAGAATTCATCTATCTTTCTTCTTTATTTCTTGTTTAATCATCTTAAATTATGGGACAACAAATGGTATCAATCGCCACGGGTAGATACGTGATTGGTTTTAGTTCTCTTATTGATTCCGTGGGTTTTTCTTTATCTATAAGCTCAAATCATCAAAAACAGTTTGCGTTTTCGTGGTGTTAGTGAGTAGAAAAATCAACTACATAGGCGTGGTAGTGATTTGGGTTACTTAGATTGGGTAAAAACACGAAATTTTGTGGTGTTTGGCTTCATTTTTGGCTTGAAATCTCGTATCTCAAAAAGTTCTTCCATAATCCTATTTTCTAGGAATTCTGCCATAATTTCACAATATTGCCTCACATTGCGAAATTGAATACATTCACGTATTGCAGAATTGTACTCTTTCGTGTATTGCGGAATTGTTCATATTTTTGCAATTGCGGAATTGTATCGTTGATTGCGTAATTTCATCGTTTATTGCGGAATTGTACTATTTTTTGTCATTGCGAGATTATACCATATTAGGTATTGTAGATTTGAATACTAAAAGGATTGCGGAATTGAACCCTTGTGTTTACTGCAGAATCAATTACTCAAAACATTGCGGAATCATAAGCAATCTAGGATTACGGAATCATAACATTTTAGGTTATTGCGAAATTATAACATCCTGATTATTGCGGAATTGTGTGTTGACAGACATTGCGGAATCATAGGTTTTTGAGCATTGCGGAATTATAACATTTACATATTGCGCAATCATAACCTTTTAACTTTGCGAAATTGTGTCACCTTGAACCACTATTGCGGAATTGAATATTTACATTGCGAAATCTTTGCTAATTTTCGAAAAATGTGTTTTTGAAAATTTTATCTCGCGAGTTTTTTGGTTTAAGAATTTTTGGTTCCTCAAGACGACATTATTTAGGGTTTTTCACATAGTTTCTCGGAATATCAACCACAATCCAATCACACCTCATCTACTTAAGATCCTATTCACTTCTACACTTTAGATATTATCGAGATGGATTCTACTACAGAGTATCGTGTCACGAACAACAACATCATGGTGGCGGGTAACAAAGAAAGACCACCAACGATTGTGTCGGGTCGATATGATCAATGGCAATCCCGTTTTCTACGTTATCTTGACACAAAACCTAACGGTGATGCTTTAAGGCAATGTATTTTTTATGGACCCTATAAACTCGCAAGGATAAATGTTCCTGCACAACCAGCCACAGACACAACTAAAGAACAACCAACTTATAAATGTGATGAAAAAAAGAATCGATCTCACACCAGAGAACCGTGCTTGGTTTGATGCAGAAAAGGAAGCAATCTACTTAATTCCCAGTGGCATTGGAGATGATATTTATTCCACGGTTGATACATGTTCTACTGCTAAAGAAATGTGGACGGCTATTGAAAGATCGCAACAAGATGAATCACTTAACAAACAAGACATGAAAACTAAGATGTTTTGGGACTTTGGCAAGTTTACATCAAAGGATGGGGAATCAGTTGATTCTTATTACTCACGATTCTACAAAATGATGAATGACATGACCCGAAACAACTTGCAAGTTTCCACCATGCAAGTCAATGTCCAATTTCTACAGCAACTTCAACCAGAGTGGACACGGTTTGTTACCTTAGTGAATTAACAAAAAAAGTTCGATGAAGTTTCATACCACACGCTCTTTGATGTTTTGAAACAATTTCAAAATGAAGCAAATGAACTTCGAGCTGAACGTGCTGCAAAGGTTTCAAATCCACTTGCTTTGGTGTCTACCTTTCAACATTACCCATATTAACATTCTCGTGCTCCAAAGACCTACTACACTCAATCATCATCACCACGATCATCCACTGTGTCTAAGTCACTGATGTGTCGATGATAGTATATGTGATAATTAAGATACATTATAGGGTAAATTAGAAAATTACCTTTAGGAAAAAGTAATAGACTAAAATTACCAAAGACGAATTCAATTAAACACGTGGATGAACCAAGTTCCTTGTACACGAAGATCTTATGAATTTGAGACGTTTTGCTTTGATTTGGACAATTGATTCGAATTGGTTTTGGTTTTTAAACTAATATTAATCCTACAAATTTTAAAACTATTTAATTTTATCCGAAAGTGCATGAATCGTAAACCCAAAATAAATGTAATCTAAAAACAATTACTTAAAAATTAAAGTTATTCTAAAAAAAATTAAAACTACATAAAAATCTTATACAAATTAATCTATTCAATTAAAATAAACTTTATACTAATTATAAATCTATTTATTAGTTTACTTTGTTTAAAAACTAAATTAGTTAAAATCTAATTATTTTAATACTAATTAAATTCCTAAATTACTAAACAATTTTTATAATTATTATAAAACTACAAATTACTTTAATAAAAATATCAATTTAAATTTATCTAGACGGAAATTTAGTTACAATCAACTTAAAACAAAACTGCTAGAGACAAAATTACTATATTAATTAAATGAAAGAAAGTAAAATCAAAAGAGCTTGCAGCTCAAGTGGATAACACGTTTGGTGTTTGTCAGTGAGGTCACGGGTTCGAGTCCTAGGAAGGACATAATTTTGTGATTATTTTTTATACTGTTAAAATTAAATGGAAGCGGATCATAGGAATGACCTTTTTGGTTAAATGTATTTGTAATAGAAAATAACAATATCAGTACCATACAAAACGTATGGTATTCTGATAAATCTCAGACACTTACACAAAATCACACCAAATTAAGTAAGCAAAATATAGTAATAACTAAAACAAAACAATACACAAGTTTACTACCAATTAATATGCAGTTACAAACGTGAATTAACCCAATATTCAGTTAAATCAAAAAGCTAGGAAAAGGTAAATAGGCAAAAACATGTTTTCAACAATTCAATACCCAAATGCAATAAAAAGAATCAGATAAGATATTCAGATACTCCCAACACAGATAAACAAAAGCAGACTAAATGTAAACACCCAAACCCTTTAATAACAGATTACTTAGAATTCAGTTTTAACCATCATCTACAAATATCAGCTAAATGAAACTCTTACACATTCCAAAACGTTTAAGCAATATGCAGTTAAACTTTTCCAGCTTGTAACAAAACTCAACTTAGAATAGCAGCATACAACTTATATCAGTAATCTTATATCAGAAAACTTTTCATTCAAAATATAACAATCACAACTTATTCATTCAGATAAGTAAAACAATTCATTAAAAACAATTTTACAGCTGATAAAATCATTAACCAAAATCCAATTCATAAACAACAAATTCAACTACAAACGTCTTAAATTTAGCAGATAAAATTAACACATAAACATCTCAAATACGTATGGAAATTAAAAAGAAATGAACCTTTTGGAGATTTCCGTTGAGTAGAAGGTTGTGCTGAACAACCTTAATGAACTGAATCAACACCTTAGTCCACCACCATCCTTCGAACCGTCACCACTTTGGTAACCCTCGAACCAGATTCATATCACGAAACAACTTACAATAACTCGAACCACCTTTTATTTTTTATAAATCAAACCATTGGGGTTTGATTTTATTCCAAGTTTCAATTTAACTATTTAAATCAAACTATTATATTAGCTTGATTAAATAAGTTTTCATGTTATAACTAAATAGATTAGAGGAAAGAAAATTGAAATAAACTTTTAATAGTAATTAAAACGAGACAAATATTCAACTCAATAGAAACTTTTCATTAATAAAAGAAATCTGATTACAATACTTATAAAAAGAGAAATACAATTTAATTCCTAAACATATTTTAGCATAATAACAGTAAAGTAAAAATTGGATGTGAATTACATATCAAATGGGGGTTTTTATAGGATAACCCCAAACCCTCTTGGTAGAGTTTGTTGAGGAGAAATCTTGATCTCAGCCATCCAAAAAGCATCTTCGTTCTTCTCTCTCTTCCAATCTTGATCTAACGGTGGAGATAAGGCTTCTTTTCACACGGATTGCCAACCTGGCACTGATTTGTGCTAGTTGTGCTTTCTCCCGTATGATGTGGCAAGATTTAATTGGGTGTTGATAAAAGATAACGTGTTTCCACCAATCATCATCAAGGGAGAGAGCCACATCATCTGTTTTCTCCATCTTCTAGTTTCCGAAAAAGTGGGGGATTTAATTCCCTTCGTATGAATCACACGTGGGAAACAAAAGCCCCAATTAATTTGTGATTAAATGAACTAGGGTTTTCTTTAAACAGTAAATTAACAGGGTTTTTTAGGGTTGGGGGTAAATGGGGCTCTGGTTACTTTGGTGAGAGAGAAAAGAGAATGAAAACTTTGTTTTCATCGAAACATTTGTGTGGTGAAAATGTGTATGTGATAAATGAAAGTTGACCAAAAGAGTATACTTTATAAACGTTTTTCTCCGTTTATTCATTTTGTCATCATGGGTTAATTGATGGACTGTCCTTTATTCATTTGTGCTTGGGCTTTCGGATTAACCTTGGGCCTTTATAAAAATTTATTCATCATAGCTTGGTAAATTGGTTTGGGTCCAAAGTAGACAATCCGTCACATGTTAATGGACTCTTGGTTTTGGGCTTTTACTCCAAATGTGAAAAACTTATATCATTAAATGGGCTTTTAGGCCCATTATTCCAAATGTGGGACCCACAAGGCCTAAACTTCTTTCAAATGGTTAAATCCACTAAAAACCAAGCTTAAATCTTGGCTTCCTCGATCTTTTCTTCAAACTCGTGTCGTTTTCGCCAGTTTTCGTGAACTTGGTACCTACACACATGAAACAACAAAACATGCACATACAAGGCTATTTTCATGATATTCATGCATTTATTGATTGTTTTTAGATACAATTGATATGAGTAAAATTACTCATATCAAACTCCCCCTTGATAAGCAATTACCATGTCCTCACGCAATGATAAAGTAAAACTACAATCTACACTTTTATTCAACTTTTTGATATTTTATTTTGCAAAGACATAGTGTATTGCTTTCATTATTTAAAAAATAACTTTTAGGATCATAAAACTCAAATAGATTCATCGTCCCGGACTTTTCACTTTTCCATGCCAAGTGCAAAAACAAGATCATTGTCAATCATAAGCCCCAAAATTAAACCAACTCATACAAGTAATTTGTGTTAAACTCAATCTCCTATTATTCCTAATTGTATCTATAGATTTTATTTGTCATTCACCCAAAGGCTCATTTGACTTATTTTTGATATTTATTAGTCCAAAAATGAAGGCAAGAACGGTGTAAACTCAACACTCAAAACCGAACCTCGACTTCAAAAACCGTTGTTACTAAAGAAAGCCCACATCAAGGATAACTTAACACGATTTGAGGAATAAATCCCCGGACCCGAAATTTGGCTAATAGGACTACTTAAAAGAAACAATAAAAACCTCCAAAGTCAATTATGACCTTATTAATGGAGTTAGCAACAACTACATCATAACACCTTGTGGCTCTTTAAGATGCAATTGTGCTCCTTATTTAAAATCCACACCCTAAGGCTCCTTGGACAAACATAAGGGAATTGACATCACCATCCCACCTTATGGCTCATGATGATGAAGCAATTTTTATTCAACACGTCCCCTTGCCATACACCCTAAGGCTCTAATGACAAAGTTAGTGCTACATGACTCCCACCCGAAGGCTCCTAGAGAACATGTTTTTATTTATTCTTCTTTATTAATATGATATTTATAGTAAGCCAAATTTCCGCAATCCCATGATCAAAAGTCCATGACGCTGACACCCTTAATGTGTTCTCACTTTAATTACAAGGGAAGAAAAAGAAGGAGTTACGAGTTAAGATATCAAGCCTAAACCGCTAAAAACTTCATTTATTAAGCAATAATTATTCAAGCGTGAAAAATAAATACGAGGAGATTAAATCAAACACAAAAATATTTGCACAAAGAAGAGTTATTTTTAGAAACTTATGATTGAACTCTATCATCTCTTGTTCTCCATATTGTAAAATTTCAAAAATGTGAAATCAATGGATACTTAGCCTATTAAATCAAAGTTTTGGGTTTTCAAGTCATCTATAGGATCTTGCATCTTCTTATACTTTTTCATGTTTTGGAATTTGCGTTTTAAAGTTCCCTTGATAAACGACTTTCTAGGATCAATTATAGGAACTTGCGGAAAGTTCTTGTTCTTAACTCGTATGAATTAAGACTTTCGCGTTTTAAAGCTCCCTATATAAAAGCCTAGCCAAACTTAATTCAAATACGTTAAGGAAAAGCTAAGGTAAAAACCGAGTCGAGTCAAAAACTATTTTAATTTTCACCAACGGAAAGCCTACATTTGTGTCAAAAGCACTTATTTCCTTTATTAAAACATAAAAATGACACTAAAAATTTAAAATTTTTATGAAAAATGAGAAAAACAACTACGTTTAGACACGAAAAAAGCAATTGCAAGTGATTATATCGATTGACTCCCCCATGCTAAAACCAAACATTATCCTCAATGTTCCTTACTCAAGAGTAACACCCCCTTGCTAAGACACGAAGAGTCTAATGCAAAATCCTAGCATGGAAAGAGCACGCAAATCTATAAGCCGTTTATTAATTATGCCTCAAGATAAAACGTTAGTCAATAAAAATCAAGGGATAGAGAGTGTGCCCCTTTTTTGCATTCAAAGAATGGAAGATCAAGTGGACTGGCAAAAACCGAACACGAGAGTCTTCAATGATAAGGGTCATACCTAAGATTCACAACACAACAAAACACGAGCACGAGCTTGAAAGATCAAGCCTTATTAGTTGTAAGAAAATAGAAAGAAGATAGAATGTATGGGACTCCCCCACAAGGCACCTCGTTTTTGTTAACCGAGTCATGAGCTCGACTCGATCCCCGCATTCATTGGTCCTTAGGGAAAGTTTGAAGATCCGGGACAACCTCCGTAGGTATGTCCCCTCCAAAGTAGTGTTTCACACGATGACATTCACCTTAAAGTTAGGCCCGTCTTTTTGAGCTAGCTCAACGGTGCCATAAGGAAAAACTTGTGAAACGGTGAATGGTCCGGACCAACAGGATTTAAGCTTGCCCAAGAAAATCTTAAGTCTAGAGTTGAATAAGAGGACTTGATCACCAACATTGAAAATGTGGTTTTTGATCTTAGAGTCATGAATCCTCTTAGTCTTCTCTTTATAGATCAAAGAATTTTCATAAGATTGATCCCTTAACTCACTTAGTTCATTCAATTGAACCTTGCGATGATCACCCGCGGTCCTCAAATAAAAGTTACAATGCTTAAGAGCCCAATACGCCTTATGTTCGAGTTCAATTGGCAAGTGGCATGCCTTTCCGTAGACCAACCTAAATGGTGTACAACCAACTGGCGTTTTGTAAGCCGTACGGAAAGCCCACAATGCATCGTCCAATTTATCTGACCATGAAGTGCGATTTTCTCCAATAGAACGCTCCAAAATCCTTTTAAGAGCTCGGTTTGAAACCTCCACTTGACCACTCGTTTGAGGGTGATAAGCCGTAGAAAGTCGATGAGTGACACCATATTTCTTTAGAACTTTTTCAAATTGTTCATTACAAAAATGGGTCCCACGATCACTTATAATAGCCCGCGGAGTTCCAAACCTAGCAAAAAGTTGTTTCAAAAAGTTCACCACAACTCGAGCATCATTCGTAGGCAAAGCCTTAGCTTCAACCCATTTAGACAAATAGTCCACGGCTACGAGAATATACTTATTTCCTTTCAAAGATGGAAATGGCCCCATAAAATCGATCCCCTACATGTCAAAGATTTCACAAACTTGGATAATGTTTTTAGGCATTTCATCCCTTTGTGAGTTCTTTCCTTGACGTTGACAAGCATCACAAGTCTTGATCAAGTCTTGGGCATCACGATATATGGAAGGCCAAAAGAAGCCGGCATCAAAGACTTTCTTCGCGGTGGCGTTGGCACCATGATGTCCCCTGGTGGGTCCGTTATGACAAGATTTAAGGATATCTTGAGCTTCTTTGCCAAACACGCACCTATGAATCACTTGATCCGCGCACACACGAAACAAATAGGGGTCGTCTCAAAAGTAATAGGATATATCCTTGAAAAACTTTCGTTTTTGTTGGGACGACAAACCTTTGATCACAAACTTCCCCGCATGGTAATTTGCGATGTCCGCAAACCATGGGGTACTATCATCACCAGGAAAAGCAATCATACCAAGCGTCTCGAGAGGAAATGTTTCATTGATTTCCTTGTTCTCTCGATCGCTTTGATGAGGATTCTCAAGTCGAGATAAATGATCGGCCGCGAGATTCTCGGCTCCTTTTTTGTCTAGAATTTTGACATTAAATTCTTGAAGGAGGAGAATCCACCGCAGCAACCTCGACTTAGCATCTTGTTTATTAAGAAGATATTTGATAGCCAAGTGGTCCGTATACTATGTGGTTTGAGATAAGACGAGATATGGTCTAAACTTTTCAAAAGCATACACAACGGCAAGAAACTCATTTTCCGTTGTAGTATACTTTGTTTGAGCATCCGTCATAGTCTTACTTGCATAGTGTATAGGCAAGAAATGTTTTGACTTACGTTGCCCCAAAACCGCACCTACCGCGTAATCACTAGCATCACACATAATTTCAAAAGGTAGGTCCCAATCCGGAGCAACCAAGATTGGAGATTCGGTTAATTTCCTTTTAAGCATCTCAAAGGCTTGAATACACTCATCCGAAAAGATGAAAGGAGTCTCTTTTTCCAAAAGATGGGTCATAGGCCGAGCTATCTTAGAGAAGTCTTGTATAAAACGTCTATAGAAGTCGGCATGGCCGAGAAAACTCCTAACTCCCTTAACGGTGGTGGGTGGAGGTAATTTGGCAATCACGTCGATTTTAGCCCTATCAACCTCAATACCGGCCTTAGAGATCTTATGTCCTAACACAATTCCCTCTTTGCACATGAAGTGACATTTTTCATAATTAAGCACAAGATTTGTTTTCTCATAACGTTGCAACATTCTTTCAAGGTTAGAGAGACATGAAGTGAAAGATTCCCCAAAAATCGAAAAGTCATCCATGAAGACTTCCATGGTTTTCTCGATCATATCATGGAAAATGGCCATCATACACCTTTGGAATGTCCCCGGAGCATTGCATAGTCCAAAAGGCATGCGACGATAGGCAAATGTTCCATAAGGACAAGTGAATGTGGTCTTTTCTTGATCACGAGGGTCAATGGGGATTTGGAAATAGCCGGAAAATCCATCCAAAAAGCAATAGAATTCATTCCCCGCTAGTCTCTCTAACATTTGATCCATAAAAGGTAATGGAAACTGATCCTTCCTAGTGGCATCATTAAGTTTCCTATAGTCAATACAAACACGCCAACCGGTCACAAGTCTAGTAGGAATCAATTCATTATCCTCATTAGTAACAACCGTCATTCCTCCTTTCTTTGGAACACAATGCACGGGGCTAACCCATGGACTATCCGAGATAAGGTAGATCATTCCAGCGTCTAGAAGTTTAGTGACTTCCTTTTTGATCACCTCATGAATCTTTAGATTGAACCTTCTTTGATTTTGGATAGCGGGTTTATAATCATCCTCCATTAGAATTCTGTGAGTACAAAATTTTGGATCTATACCCTTAATGTCGGAGATTTTCCATGCAATGGCCCGTTTATGTTTCTTAAGCACTTTAATAAGTTCATCCTTTTCATTTTCCTTTAATCCCTTAGCAATAATCACCGGTAACTTATCCTTTCCTTCAAGAAAAGCATACTCCAAATGAGTGGGAGGTTCCTTAAGTTCTAGGTCGGGTGCTTCCTCAATAGATGTTTTCACTCTAGTCTCATTTTCATTCACGACTTTTAAATCCATAGGTAGCGATTCATAAGGATCTTCATTCAAAAAGGCTTCAAGTAAATCGATATCTCCCTCCATATCATGATAATCCTCATCATATGTAGATATCAAATCCGGTGTGCTAAGAAAAGCATCCACCTCCTCCAAGATAAAATCACTAGCCCCAAATGGAGTAAGGGGTGGAGATGAAAGGGCAATAATCGGATCCGATAAAGAAGGATTGCCACTTTCAGAATTAGCCGAGAATCCAAGCACTTCTTGAGAATATTCTTCACAAGTAACATCAATCACATCGATTTGATTAATTGATTCCTCGTAATACTTGAAAAAATATTTAGTGTTATCACCAACATCAAGTGTAACACTTTCATCATCAAAACGTAAAGTCAACTTCCCCGCTCTCATGTCAACTATAGAACTAGCCGTCATTAAAAACGGTCTTCCCAAAATAAGTGGTACACGAGAATCTTCGGGATAATCGCAAACTACAAAGTCCGTTGGAAAGACGAGTTTCCCTACTTTGACAAACACGTCCTCGGCTATACCTTTTAGAAAGGTGGTCGATCGATCCGCTAGCTCGAGAGTCATCTTAGTAGGTGTAAGCTCGGGAAGTGATAACCTTTTCCACACGGAAAGAGGCATCAAATTAATGCTAGCGCCAAGATCGGCTAATGCTAAGCATTCTTCCATATTAGGGAACTCACATGGTATCAAAAACTTGCCCGGGTCTCCAAGCTTTTTGGGAAGCTTTTGTGTAAGAACCGCGGAACAATTAGCATCTAAAGATGTAGACACTTCAACCAATTTCCCTTTATCATTCATCAATCTCTTAATAGTCGAAGCAAACTTAGGCATGTAAAACAATGCATCCGTGAAACTAAGATTAATATGAAGATTCTTAAACATCTCTAAAAAAGTAGCCATTTGAGCATTTGACTTTTCGCGGAGCTTCTCTTGGTTAAGTCTTGAAGGGTAGGGTCGTGTGGGTTTAGTCTTCGGAAGCTCGGGTTCCGGAATAGGCAATTGGTCAACCTTTGGTGGAATATGAATTTCCTTTTCTTTAACCACCTCGGGTTCTTGCTCCACTTCCCTCACCGGAGAGGTACTCACATGTGGAAGCAAAGGTCCGTCTAAAGCTTTCCCACTAAGTGTGGTTATAGCTTTCATCTCACCCTTCGGGTTTGGAATGGTGTTGCTTGGTAAGCCACCCGAAGACGAGGAAGGTTGTCTCATAAAAGATTCAAACATCGAAAGCAATTTATTTTGACTTTGTTCCATACTTTGTTGCATACGATTTTGGTTTTGCTCTAGCCTTTGTTGATTAAGCTCAATCTTATTGTTTTTCCCTTTAATCGTATTTTGAAAATCAAGTTTCAAAGTATTAATTTGCCCTTGAATGTTGTTTTGAAAAGCTTTCAAATTTGCCTCATTTGACTTGATATAGCTTGACAACTCATTTTGGTTATTGATTTTAAAACCTTGATTGTTTTGATTAGCATTAAACCCATTTCCTTGATTATAATTCCCTTGGTCACCACGGTTAAAATTATTCCCATTATTCCCATTGTTGTACCTATTTTGAACCGGTGGAGCAACATGATTTTGACGAGGAACTTGACCGTTGGAGCCATAAGTTCCCGTCGCGACAAAAGCACTAGCTTGATCAAACCCCGTGGTTGAACAAGCATAATTAGGATGTGCTCCACCACATGATACACAAACATTCTCAACCATATTAATCGATCCATGAGGATTCTTCCTAATCTCATTCAACAATGTAGCAAATCCATTATCAATCTTAGAGTCCAATCTAGCAATCTCGATATTAGACGAATTCACATTGGAAACACTCGGTGTTTTTCGTGAATATTATGCTCTAGACTTATTCTCAATTATACACCACGCGTCTCTCGTAGTTTTTCTTAAAAGATTAGCACACGCGGCGGCATTTAACGAATCTTGTTCAATCATATTAAGCCCATTATAAAAAGTATTTATTTGATGCAATTCCGAGAAACCGTGGTGTGGACATTGTCTCAACAAATCTTTAAATCTTTCCCAAGCAACCCCAAACGATTCATGCATTTTTTGTTCAAATCTAGTGATCTCGTTCTTAAAGTGTGTTGTCTTAGATGGTGGAAAGAAATAATTCATGAACTTAGACACTAAATCGTCCCATGTTAAGACCGAACCCGGTGGTTCTTTCTCATACCAAATCTTAGATGGTGGAAAGAAATAACTCTCAAGCCAAATGAGCCTGAGAGTATAAGCAGTTACAAAAACAAGAATACAATCTAAATATTAAGCTGAATTCAAATAAGCAGGAACCAAATAAGCTCAAACAGTTTAAAACAAATAAGCATATTATAGCAAATAAGCCAACAAGCAGTCCAACATAAACAAAAACAAAATAAGCTAAAAGAGATATAACTAAAATAAGTTTATAAGAACTTAAACCAGGAAACTTAAAAGTCTAAAAAGCAATTATTATCAAGCCAAACTAACAATAAGCTGAAAGTAAAAAGCTATAAATCCTAGTACTACTTGAATCAGAACAACAAAATAAATCGAAAACTAAGCAAATTCCTATAGACTAGCACTTACCAAATGAAAACTAACAAAAATAAATAAGCAGATCTAAAGTACTAATATCCAAACAAACATCAAGCTAAAACAGATCCATATATCTCGAAATCAAACAGCGTACTAAACAAATATGAAACAAACCTAAAAAAACAGTGAATAAATCAAACATAAACTAAAAGCAGGAAAGCAAACTTAACAATAAGCAAATTAATATTAACTAAATTGAATAAAACTTTAACAAAAATTTTAAGGAAGATGAACCTATTGTTGAATCCGTTGGGAAGAAGACAAGGCGCTGAGCCGTCTTATCAACGAAACCAAACACCACCGTATCAACCCAAACAAGCCTCGATCCAAAATATTCGAACCAAACAGATTCCAAACCGAATACAGTAACAATCCTTTATTTTTTTTTGTATTTTCCCAGTAGGGGAAAATTCTTTACACTTTCTTTATCTTCTTTTTTTTTTCTTTTTTTTAATAATAATAATACGGAAGAACAGTAATAATATAAATAAAAAAACAGATTCAACTTGAGAATAAAACAGTAACTGAAATTAAATAGAGATGAAATTTAATAAGAAAAATTACTTTTCATTAATTTAACTCAAGATTACAAATACTGGAATTAAAAGATACAAGATTAAAATCCTAAATCTATTTTACTGATAATTAAAAAAAATAAAGAAAAGCACAATTACATTTGTGAGAAATGGGGGTTTTTATAGGAAAACCCTCAAACCTTGGTGCCCACGGCTTGCAATCCTAGCCCTTCAATTCTTCTCTTCTTTTCTTTGCTTGATCCAACGGATGAGATTGATTCTTGCAGTGGAGATTCGCCCATGAGTCACGGATTGCCAACATGGTGCATGATTATTGGTGGGATTGTTTTTGGTGAGGTGTTCCCACCAATCGAAAGTAGCCACGTCGGAGAGAGAATGAGGACCATCTTGGTGGATGCTGCGAAAAATGGGGGGATTTAATTCCCTTTGGGTGAATTACCCAATAAGGGTAAAAGCCCCATGATGTAGTGGGTAATTTTTGATCCTGGAAATTAGGGTTTGTGGGTGGCTGTGAGTTTGGTGGGAGAGAAAAGAGAAAAACAGTAAAAAGGGGTTTCTTGTTTTTAACGTTTGGTGTGGGGAGGGGATAATATTCGTTTATTAAAGAAAATGGGTGAGAGGTGTGTACACGTGTGAGTGGGAAAAGGATAAGTGTTTTTGTGGATGTGTTGACCGGACTCAAAAATTCTTTGCAAAACAAAACTTACTCCATCCGTTATCTCTTGTGCCATAGTTTGGGCTTGAAGCCCATTCCATCCGTCCCAAATAGCTGTCATCAAAAAGGGCTTGGCAGCCCAAAATAATTTATTCACATTTGTTTAAAGCCCAATAGTAAATAATCCATATTGGGTTTTTTGGCCCAATAAGAACATGTAGGTCCCACGAAGCTCAAAGATCTTTTAAAGGATTAAATCCGCTAAAGTCGAGCTCGATTTTGGCTTCCTTGATTGTTTTCTTTAAACTTGTGTCGGTTTAGCCAGTTTCGTGAACTTTTGGTCTTTTGACTTTGTCTTCGACTCTTTCTTGACTTTTCTTCGACATTTGTCCGTGAGATCCCGTGTTTTCTCTTCTTTTGATCATTTGTACCTATTTAACACACAAAACACAAAACCACGCGTAATTCCGACATTTATGATATAAAACACATGATTAGGTCTTGTTTTAACTTGATTTTAGTGGCAAAAGGATAAGTGTTTACACACTTATTAAATCCCCTACACTTGACCATTGCAATGACCCCATGCAATGCATAGTTTTTAAAGCATTACATTTTTCTCATAATCAATCCATCTCGGCCTTTATTACTATTACTTACTACTACGATGAAAAGATAAAACTTAAGAAAGAGACAAAAGTTATAATCATTTATTAACTTGGAAATTATTAGATGGAAGAAACTTGTAAAGAAGTCTAAGACTTTAATTAGGGCTTTGGTGTCATGAATATAAATCACCCTCAAGTTTCACGTTCCCCATACCAAGCTTAAAAACGAGATCATTGTTTACCACAAGTTAGCACAACTAACACTTACTCATGTGGTTTAGTTAATCACTTAGACCCCCTTATTCCTACGGTGTATCTCTTGTATTTTATTTTTGTCTTGAATGATCACGAGGATGCATTTTTGACTTATTTTGATAATTTATTAAGGCCGAAAATAAAGTGGGACGATTTAATCAATAGTTAGCTAAAGGACAAAATCTTTTAAAACTGCTTCTCGAAACCTCAAAAAGTTCATATCTTGGCATAACTCGTTTCACGATTTGAGACCTTTCTCGGACCGATATTTGGCTTGTACTTCAAACTTCGAATCTTGAGAGACGATCTTGAAATTATGGTCTTCTCTTCATTTTGGTATACATCTTCATTAGGAGTGAAAGATGCTTCAAACGTTGACCACGACTTCTTCATTTATCCTCTTCTTTATTTAGGATTTTGATATACAACGATCCGCCTCCTTTTCGGACTTGGATCTATTTATCCTCATACCTTGTTAGGGTCTTTTTGGATAGACTTCTCCATGATCTTTAGGGGAGTAATTGCTTCTCGTCGTGTGTCTTGATCCATTATATTGATTTGGATTAATGATCTTCACAATCTCTTAGGATCTTTAGCAAAAAGTGAAACCTCATGCCTTGTTAGGGTCTTTTTAGACTCGGGTATCCTCATGCCTTGTTAGGGCCTTTTTGGATAAGCCAATCTTCGCGTCCCGCTTCAATAAGTTATGCCTTGTCTATGAACTCTAATTAATACCGAGCAACTTTTAAACGATCTTGTGCTAGAAGCTAAGTAACCTTTTAAATCGTACAACCTTATTTATTGCAAATATATTTATTTAACAAGCGATGGGAGAAAAAGCTCATAACTAACTCACATAAGTTAATGAAAGAATACCCAACTTATAATTAACTCTATCATCTCTCGTTCTCCACAATTTAAAATCTCAAGGAATGAGATTCGTGGATGCTTAGCCTAATAAACCAATTAAGGTCCATATGGTTAAGGATACTAGCTAGAGTAAACTTAGATAAGTAAACTCGGGTTGAGTCAAAATATTCACGACGGGCCTAATATATCAAAGATATCTAAACTTGGTTAAAACCATTTTATTTATTTATTTCATTTTTGACTTTATTCTTGAAATGGAAATTATTACGATGCGATAATAAAAGGAAAGAAAATAAATAAAAATACTACTAGGCCAAAATAGATCAAAAATTTGAAAAACGTTGAAATTTTTTTAAATTTTCCGGTTAAATGGGGTCAAATTCATGGAAAAGGCCACTAAAATTCGATAGAAGTCCCCCCTACACTTCATATAAACATTGTCCTCAATGTTTAAGCATGTGGGAGAATAAACTCCCCTACACTTAGGACATTGAGTACGTTGTTTAAAATCGAGCTAAGGAAGGGACAACTAAAGTGATTACATTTATTCGTTTTTATTTATATACAAGTATGAATCACAATAGTTTTGATAGAACTGGGTACACGGGAACACGGGATCACGGGTCGCGTCAAAAGTACCAAAAGTGGATCATCAAAGCACATGTCCCTGCACACAATCACAACACACAAACAACCTACTTGGCTCCCCCCTACACTTATTGGTGGAAAATGGATGAAGGTGAAAAAGGGTGGAAAGGATGGTAAAGGTAAAAATCTAACCTAGTTATACGATGCTTGATTTATTTATCACGAGTCTCTAGCTCGACTCGATTTCCCGAATTGATTCAAGGGAAATGTGGAGAGGGATGGAATCATCCCGTGAGAGATGTCCTCTCCATAGTACAACTTAACCCGTTGGCCATTCACCTTAAAGTTGGGCCCATTTGGTTGGGATAACTCAATGGTGCCATAAGGGAAGACTTGGGCCACGGTGAATGGACCGGACTAACGGCTCTTAAGTTTACCCGAAAAGATTTTCAACAGAGAGTTAAATAGTAAAACTTGATCACCAATATGGAACTCTCGGTTTTTAATCTTGGAATCATGAATGAGCTTAGTTTTCTCCTTGTAGATTAATGAATTTTCATAAGCCTCATTCCTAAGTTCATTGAGTTCATTGAGTTGGATTTTCCTATGATCACCGGCTTTGTTAATGTCAAAATTAGCCCATTTTAAGGCCCAATAGGCCTTATGCTCCAACTCAATGGGGAGGTGGCATGCCTTTCCGTACACAAGGCGATAAGGGGTACAACCTATAGGTGTCTTATAAGCGGTACGGAAATCCCACAAAGCATCATCTAATTTATCGGCCCATGAGGCACGATGCTCTCCCACGGTTCGCTCTAAGATTCTCTTAAGACCACGGTTAGAAACCTCGGCTTGTCCATTAGTTTGAGGATGATACGCGGTGGAAAGTCGGTGATTGACACCATACTTAGCCATGACTCGTGCAAATTGATCATTACAAAAATGAGTCCCGCGATCACTAATAATAGCACGAGGCACACCGAATCGAGCAAACAATTGTTTCAAGAAGTTAACAACCACCCTCGCATCGTTAGTAGGTAAAGCCTTTGCTTCAACCCATTTGGATACGTAGTCAACGGCTACGAGGATGTACTTGTTTCCCTTCGATGATGGAAATGGCCCCATAAAGTCGATGCCCCATACGTCAAAGATTTCACATTCTTGGATGAAATTTTGAGGCATCTCATCTTTATGTGTGATATTTCCTTGTCTTTGGCAAGCATCACAATGTTTAACCATTTCATGTGCATCATGATAAATGGAAGGCCAATAGAATCCGGAGTCGAAAACTTTTTTAGCGGTGTAATTAGGACCAAAGTGGCCACCGGTGGGTCCTTTATGGCAAGCTTCAAGGATTTGTAAAGCCGCCGGCCCATCAACACATCTACGAATGATTAAATCCGCACATTGATTGAAAAAATAAGGGTCGTCCCAATAGTACGTTTTGACATCCTTGAAGAATTTTTTCTTTTGTTGGGACGATAACCCTTCGATAAGAACACCACCCGCCAAATAGTTTGCAATGTCGGCAAACCATGGGGTATCATCAAGATTGGAATTAATAGACATTAAGGTCTCAAGGGGAAAGGATTCATTAATCTCTTGATTTGGAGGTTCCCCTTGATAAGGATCCTCAAGTCTACTAAGGTGATCCGCGGCTAGGTTTTCCGCTCCTTTTTTATCACGAATTTCAATTTTAAATTCTTGTAGGAGCAAAACCCAACGAAGGAGTCTCAGTTTAGCATCTTGCTTGGTCAACAAGTATTTCAAATTGGAATGGTCGGTGTAAACGATGGTGGTGGAAAGCACAAGATAGGGGCGGAATTTCTCAAAAGCATACACTACAGCTAAAAGCTCTTTTTCGGTAGTGGTATAATGCAATTGAGTCCCCGTCATTGTCTTACTAGCATAATGAATGGGTTGGAAATGTTTGTTAACTCGTTGACCTAAAACCGCTCCTACCGCGAAATCACTAGCATCGCACATGCGCTCGAAAGGTAACACCCAATTTGGAGAGACTAAGACCGGTGCCTTAGTTAATTTACCTTTAAAAAGTTCGAAAGAGTCGAGACATTCTTGAGAGAAGATGAAAGGAGCATCCTTTTCTAAGAGATGAGTCATTGGACGAGCTATTTTCGAGAAATCTTGGATGAAACGTCGATAAAATCCCGCATGGCCTAAAAAACTTCTAACTCCTTTGACGGTGGTAGGTGGAGGTTACTTAGCAATGACGTCAACTTTAGCACGGTCGACTTCGATACCGGCTTTGGAAATTTTATGACCGAGGACGATGCCTTCTTTTACCATGAAATGGCATTTTTCCCAATTAAGAACGAGACGAGTGTCTTCACACCGTTGGAGCATACGTTCTAAATTAGCAAGGCAAGAAGAGAAAGAATCACCATATACCGAGAAATCTTCCATAAAGACTTCCATAGTTTCTTCAACCATGTCATGAAATATCGCCATCATACACCTTTGGAAAGTCCCGGGAGCATTGCATAAGCCGAAAGGCATTCTTTTGTAAGCAAATGTTCCATAGGGACAAGTGAATGTGGTTTTCTCTTGGTCTTTTGGATCGATAGGGATTTGAAAATATCCGGAAAAGCCATCTAAGAAACAATAGAAATCATTACCCGCTAAACGCTCGAGCATTTGATCCATGAAAGGAAGAGGGAAATGATCCTTACGAGTGGCATCATTGAGCTTACGATAATCGATGCAAACTCACCATCCCGTTACAAGTCGAGTAGGAATCAACTCGTTGTTTTCGTTGGGAACAACGGTGATTCCGCCTTTCTTAGGCACACAATAGACGGTACTAACCCATGGCGAATCCGAGATAGGGTAAATCATTCCGGCATCCAGAAGTTTGATAACTTCTTTCTTAATGACTTCATGAATTTTTGGATTAACCCTTCTTTGATTTTGGATTGCGGGTTTAAAGTCATCTTCCATGAGAATTTTATGAGTACAAAAATTAGGATCAATTCCGCGAATGTCGGAGACTTTCCAAGCAATTGCTTTTTTATGATTCTTAAGCACATCGATAAGTCGGGATTTTTCATCTTCTTTTAAGTCCTTAGCAATAATGATGGGCAACTTATTATCCTCCTCTAAGAAAACGTACTCTAAATGAGACGGTAAATCCTTAAGCTCTAAATCCGGCGGATTGTCAATGGAAGGCTTAGTCAAAGTAGGATCATCGTTTGTAACTTCCTTAGGAGTAGGTGGAGAAATATTGTCCTCATTGAGAAGTCTCTCAATGGTACGAATGTCTTCATCCCAATTGGTGGGAGAATTATCATAGTTAATATCGAGAGGACCCAAGCTAGCTTCAAAATCATCTAAGTCACTTTCTCCAAATGGAGTCAATGAAGGAACAATAGAAGCTACGGTCTCCACATGAGGTAAAGGAGAAATCCTGCTCTTACAAGCCTCGTGAAAATGTTCTTCGCATGCTTCGTCGAGCACATCGATGAAATTCACGGATTCGGGCTCATCGGGAAGTTTGGAAAGTTTACCCATGTTAAAGACGATTTTGTCATCCCCGACCCTCATGATAAGTTCACCCGCGGCTACATCGATTAATGTACGCCCGGTTCTCAAGAAGGGTCGTCCCACAATTAAGGGAACACGGGGATCCATTTCATAGTCGACTACGACGAAATCGGCGGGAAAAGTGAATTTGTCGACTCCTACAAAAATATCCTCGGCTATCCCCACCGGATAAGCAACCGTACGGTTAGCTAATTCCAATGTCATATGAGTGGGGACTAGCTCGGGTAAAGATAATTGTTTCCACACGGACAATGGCATAAGATTGATACTCGCTCCGAGATCCGCCAAGGCCATACAATTCTCAACACCCGGAAAATTACAAGGAATAAGGAATCGACCGGGATCTCCTAACTTAACCGGTAATTTTCTCAAAAGAACCGCGGAACAGTTCTCATTCAATTAGGTATTGGCAATATCAAGCAACTTTTCCTTATCACTTAAAAGATCCTTAAACATCTTAGCGTATTTAGGCATGTGAGCGAGCGCCTCGGCAAAGGTGATATTAAAATTCAATTGTTTGAACATTTTTACGAAGTTCGAAACTTGAATATCATCCTTATTCTTCAATTTCTCTTTCCGCAACCTTGAGGGATAAGGTATATTGGGTTGAGATGAAGGGTTTGGAGTGGATTGCTCACTCACATCCTTTGGTGGAGGAGGAGGAATAGGAATAGAAGGTGAAGGAACCGGTTTTGGAACCGAAGGTGTGGTAGAAAATTTGGGTATCGGTGGAACATAAGGTGTAGACGAATGCATAACGGGAGGTATGTCACAAGTGGAAGAAGGAGGTTGTGTCGAAGAAGAAGGTATCTCGGGTCCTTGGTTAGGTGGGGAAGGTTCTACGGTAGTCTTACCGCTCCTAGTAGTGATAGCATTAACATTAGCCCTAGGATTGGTCACGGTGTTCGAAGGGAGGGTACCTTGGGGACGAAAGGTTTGAATCATAGTCAAAAATTTCTTATCGGTCGATTCTTGCATTTGTCGATTATGTTCTTGCATCTCTCTCATGATTCGTTCATGGTTGGATAATTTTTGTAAAACCAAGTCCATTTGAGGATTATGCATGTTCATTTGATTATAACCTTGATTAGGAAAACCTTGGTTTTGGTATTGATTAGAACCTTGATTAAATCCTTGATTTTGAAAACCTTGATTAGTTAACCCTTGGTTTTGCCCTTGAAAATTCCCTTGATTTTGATTAAAACCCCGTTGATTAGAATTTCCTTGAAAATTACCCCGTTGAGGACCTTGGTTCCTATGTTGGGCGGGTGGGGGTGGTCTTTGTGGTGCTACAAAACCCGGGGGAGCCAAATAGTTATTATACTTGTAAGACAAATGGTTAACATCAACATTTGGTTTGAAATGAATCCGATCATTTTCATTGTTGTTATAAGCATAAACTTCTTGTTGATTATTGTAAACCTTGTCACAATTAAAGTATGAATGTGGTCCACCACAAGTCTCACACGTTTCACTTTTTTCTTTCACGGCATTCACATGTGTAGTGAGGGCGTCGGTTTTTAGAGCAAGTGTTTCAACAAGCAAAGTAAGTTTATTAATTTGATCATTCACCTCATTATTACTCGTACTAGCACTTGCCATATTAGCCCTAACACTTTTGGTTTGCACTTTTGTTCTCAATAATGTCACAAGCCTCGTTCATGGTTTTCACAAGAATATTGCCCCCCGCGGCACTATTAAGTGAGTCTTGGTCGTTTAGAGTTAAACCATTATAAAACGTGTTGATTTGATGTACTTTAGTGAAACCGTGTTGTGGACATTTTCTCAAAAGATCTTTAAAACGATCCCAAGACTCACTAAATGTTTCCTTATATTGTTGTTCAAAGGTGATGATCTCATTTCTTAAGGACGTGGTCCGTGATGGTGGGAAAAAGTAGTTAATGAACTTGGTCTCTAAGTCGATCCATGTGGTAATACTTTGGGGTGGTTCCTTATCAAGCCAAATCCGGGCTTGTCCCTCGAGGGAAAAAGGAAAAAGTTGGAGGCGAACGGCCTCTTGTGGCACCCCATTGTATTTGACGGTATTAGCTAATTGGATAAAACGTTTGATATGAGCGTGTGGGTCATCATTAGTACGGCCTAAAAATGGTGTAGCGGAAACCATTTGAATAAAACCCGATTTAAGTTCGAAATGATTAGCTCCAATATTTGGCACCACAATCGCGTCATCGTTTCCTTCAACGTGAGATTGTAGAATCTCAATCATTCGTCGATTATCCGTTGCCATCGTATTGTTGAAAGCTCGATTCTTGGGATCGGCTTTAATGACGGTCTTTTTGTTTTTCTTCTTCTTCTTTTTAGAAGAATTAGAAGTATTTGGTACAACAATCGGTATGTATGTATACGCGCGAGTGCGCATACAATTAAAACTTTGGAATGAGGTAGGTGACCTCGGTCGACTTTGAGAGGAAAAGGATTTTCCCTCTCGAGGAGCAATATGAAAAAGCTACAAAAATATATACGTAAATACTACTTGAGTTGGCAAACCAATAATCGGTCGTCCCTCTCAATATACGCACAAGCAAGCGGAGAAACGAGGTGGCACGAAGCACTTAAAAACCTTTTTCCTTAGACGGCCTTTTATAGCGCGTCGCCTTATACCCACCTTATAGTTTGTATATGTCGAGTTCAAACGTCTTACTAGTATTTATCTATTTTGCCCTTTTTTCTTGTTATGGATGCGACTACAATAGTTAGGTGATGAAATCCCAACTAAGGCTTATTTGAAAAGTAAGTAATTTATTGTGCTACGTAATATATTATAGTAAAAGGAAAAAACTTTTTGTATTTTTTAGAAAAATATATATTCACAAGAAAAATTGAAAGAAATCGAAATAAAAATTAGCACTAATACGTAATATTTTTGGTGTAATACTTTTAGGAAAAAGTATTACTTTTGTATTTTTTTTTAATTTTTTTGGTGCAAATCTTAGGAAAGAGTTTGCTTTTGTGATTTTTTTTAATTTTTTTGTATTTTTAAGTTTTTGATTTTTTTAGATTTTTGATTTTTTGTGCAAGAAAATTAACGTTCAAAGCGAACGGATCCCAAAATCCAAACGCCTTCACGAAAAATCGTCAATCGTACGAGCGAAGCGGCCGCGGCGCCAGTTTGAAACTATGTATTTTAGTCCAATTAATTTTCGTTCCACGGATCGACTCGAATTGAAATCGGTTTAATCGTAAAACTTGATTTGTTTTTGGTCACGATATTTTTTTTGGTATTTTTGAACTATTTTAAAAAGTCTATTTAAAATAAAAGCTATTTAAAAACTGTTTAATCTAATTTAAAAGTTAAACTAATTTAAATGACAACTAATTTAACTATATAAACTAATTTTGAAAACAAAATTTAACTTTTAGTAAAACTTTAAAATTAAATGAAAACTTAATTAAACTTTAATCGAAATCTATTTTTAAATAAAACGTAATCTAAATTAGAAACTAATTAATTTTAAACTAAAGACTTTTTTAAATAAAAACTATTTTTAAATGAACAAGATAAAATTTAAACTAATTTACAATTTTAAGAAAGTAAATAAAATATTATTTTTGTCTTTTTTGTATTTTTATAAAAACTGAATTAAATCAAAACTTTTGTATTTAATTTAAATAAAACTAAACTTGTATTAAACTAATTTTAATAAAACTGCCACTAATTTAAACAACCTATATTAATTTAACTGGACCTAAATGAACACAAAAAGGGTGCTAGAGTAACTTGTTGGGGCGTTTGGTAGTTGAACGAGGGGTCTGGGGGTCGAATCCCACCAGGACCTAATATTTGCTTGATATTTTTTTACTTTTGGAACTTTTTCTTTTGGAAAAATAACTCTCAAGCCAAATGAGCCTGAGAGTATAAGCAGTTACAAAAACAAGAATACAATCTAAATATTAAGCTGAATTCAAATAAGCAGGAACCAAATAAGCTCAAACAATTTAAAACAAATAAGCAGATTATAGCAAATAAGCCAACAAGCAGTCCAACATAACAAAAACAAAATAAGCTAAAAGAGATATAACTAAAATAAGTTTATAAGAACTTAAACCAGGAAACTTAAAAGTCTAAAAAGCAATTATTATCAAGCCAAACTAACAATAAGCTAAAAGTAAAAAGCTATAAATCCTAGTACTACTTGAATCAGAACAACAAAATAAATCGAAAACTAAGCAAATTCCTATAGACTAGCACTTACCAAATGAAAACTAACAAAAATAAATAAGCAGATCTAAAGTACTAATATCCAAACAAACATCAAGCTAAAACAGATCCATATATCTCGAAATTAAACAGCATACTAAAAAAATATGAAACAAACCTAAAAAAACTGTGAATAAATCAAACATAAACTAAAAGAAGGAAAGCAAACTTAACAATAAGAAAATTAATATTAACTAAATTGAATAAAACTTTAACAAAAATTTAAAGGAAGATGAACCTATTGTTGAATCCGTTGGGAAGAAGACAAGGCGCTGAGCCGTCTTATCAACGAAACCAAACACCACCGTATCAACCCAAACAAGCCTCGATCCAAAATCTTCGAACCAAACAGATTCCAAACCGAATACAGTAACAATCCTTTATTTTTTTTGTATTTTCCTAGTAGGGGAAAATTCTTTACACTTTCTTTATCTTCTTTTTGTTTTCTTTTTTTTAATAATAATAATACGGAAGAACAGTAATAATATAAATAAAAAAATAGATTCAACTTGAGAATAAAACAGTAACTAAAATTAAATAGAGATGAAATTTAATAAGAAAAATTACTTTTCATTAATTTAACTCAAGATAACAAATACTGGAATTAAAAGATACAAGATTAAAATCCTAAATCTATTTTACTGATAATTAAAAAAAAATAAAGAAAAGCACAATTACATTTGTGAGAAATGGGGGTTTTTATAGGAAAACCCTCAAACCATGGTGCCCACGGCTTACAATCCTAGCCCTTCAATTCTTCTCTTCTTTTCTTTGCTTGATCCAACGGATGAGATTGATTCTTGTAGTGGAGATTCGCCCATGAGTCACGGATTGCCAACATGGTGCATGATTATTGGTGGGATTGTTTTTGGTGAGGTGTTCCCACCAATCGAAAGTAGCCACGTCGGAGAGAGAATGAGGACCATCTTGGTGGATGCTGCGAAAAATGGGGGGATTTAATTCCCTTTGGGTGAATTACCCAATAAGGGTAAAAGCCCCATGATGTAGTGGGTAATTTTTTATCCTGGAAATTAGGGTTTGTGGGTGGCTGTGAGTTTGGTGGGAGAGAAAAGAGAAAAACAGTAAAAAGGGGTTTCTTGTTTTTAACGTTTGGTGTGGGGAGGGGGTAATATTCGTTTATTAAAGAAAATGGGTGAGAGGTGTGTACACGTGTGAGTGGGAAAATGGATAAGTGTTTTTGTGGATGTGTTGACCGGACTCAACAATTCTTTGCAAAACAAAACTTACTCCATCCATTATTTCTTGTTGCATAGTTTGGGCTTGAAGCCCATTCCATCCGTCCCAAATAGTTGTCATCAAAAAGGGCTTGGCAGCCCAAAATAATTTATTCACATTTGTTTAAAGCCCAATAGTAAATAATCCATATTGGGTTTAAGGCCCAATAAGAACATGTAGGTCCCACGAAGCTCAAAGATCTTTTAAAGGATTAAATCCGCTAAAGTCGAGCTCGATTTTGGCTTCCTTGATTGTTTTCTTTAAACTTGTGTCGGTTTAGCCGGTTTTCGTGAACTTTTGGTCTTTTGACTTTGTCTTCGACTCTTTCTTGACTTTTCTTCGACATTTGACCGTGAGATCCCGTGTTTTCTCTTCTTTTGATCATTTGTACCTATTTAACACACAAAATACAAAACCACGCGTAATTCCGACATTTATGATATAAAACACATGATTAGGTCTTGTTTTAACTTGATTTTAGTGGCAAAAGGATAAGTGTTTACACACTTATTAGTAATACAATATATTAATCAGAAAAAACAAGAAAAACGATACAAACTATATAATAGAAAAATAACAAAACTTTTCGAGAACGGAAAGGGTCTTCAAATCAACGATCAACAAATCTCGACGAAACGAATCGTACACGAGATCCCCGGCAGCGGCGCCAAAATTTTTGATGTGTCGATGATAGTATATGTGATAATTAAGATACGTTATAGGGTAAATTAGAAAATTACCTTTAGGAAAAAGTAATAGACTAAAATTACCAAACACGAATTCAATTAAACACGTGGATGAACCAAGTTCGTTGTACACGAAGATCTTATGAATTTGAGACGTTTTGCTTTGATTTGGACAATTGATTCGAATTGGTTTCGGTTTTTAAACTAATATGAATCCTACAAATTTTAAAACTATTTAATTTTATCCTAAAGTGCATGAATCGTAAACCCACAATAAATTTAATCTAAAAACAATTACTTAAAAATTAAAATTATTCTAAAAAAAATTAAAACTACTAAAAAATCTTATACAAATTAATCTATTCAATTAATATAACTTTTATACTAATTATAAATCTATTTATTAGTTTACTTTGTTTAAAAACTAAATTAGTTAAAATCTAATTATTTTAATACTAATTAAATTCCTAAATTACTAAACAAATTTATTATTATTATAAAACTACAAATTACTTTAATAAAAATATCAATTTAAATTTATCTAGACAGAAATTTAGTTAAAATCAACTTAAAACAAAACTGCTAGAGACATAATTACTATATTAATTAAATGAAAGAAATTAAAATCAAAAGAGCTTGCAGCTCAAGTGGATAACACGTTTGGTGTTTGTCCGTGAGGTCACGGGTTCGAGTCCTAGGAAGGACATAATTTTGTGATTATTTTTATACTGTTAAAATTAAATGGAAGCGTACCATACAAAACGTATGGTATTCTGATAAATCTCAGACACTTACACAAAATCACACCAAATTAAGTAAGCAAAATATACTATAACTAAAACAAAACAATACACAAGTTTACTACCAATTAATATGCAGTTACAAACGTTAATTAACCCAATATTCAGTTAAATCAAAAAGCTAGGAAAAGGTAAATAGGCAAAAACATGTTTTCAACAATTCAGTACCCAAATGCAGTAAAAAGAATCAGATAAGATATTCAGATACTCCCAGCACAGATAAACAAAAGCAGACTAAATGTAAACACCCAAACCCTTTAATAACAGATTACTTAGAATTCAGTTTTAACCATCATCTACAAATATCAGCTAAATGAAACTCTTACACATTCCAAAACGTTTAAGCAATATGCAGTTAAACTTTTCCAGCTTGTAACAAAACTCATCTTAGAATAGCAGCATACAACTTATATCAGTAATCTTATATCAGAAAACTTTTCATTCAAAATATAACAATCACAACTTATTCATTCAGATAAGTAAAACAATTCATTAAAACAATTTTATAGCTGATAAAATCATTAACCAAAATCCAATTCATAAACAACAAATTCAACTACAAACGTCTTAAATTTAGCAGATAAAATTAACACATAAACATCTCAAATACGTATGGAAATTAAAAAGAAATGAAACCTTTTGGAGATTTCCGTTGAGTAGAAGGTTGTGCTGAACAACCTTAATGAACTGAATCAACACCTTAGTCCACCACCATCCTTCGAACCGTCACCACTTTGGTAACCCTCGAACCAGATTCATATCACGAAACAACTTACAATAACTCGAACCACCTTTTATTTTTTATAAATCAAACCATTGGGGTTTGATTTTATTCCAAGTTTCACTTTAATTATTTAAATCAAACTATAATATTAGCTTGATTAAATAAGTTTTCATGTTATAACTAAACAGATTAGAGGAAAGAAAATTGCATAAACTTTTAATAGTAACTAAAACGAGACAAATATTCATCTCAATAGAAACTTTTCATTAATAAAAGAAATCTGATTACAATACTTATAAAAAGAGAAATACAATTTAATTTCTAAACCTATTTTAGCATAATAACAGTAAAGTAAAAGTTGGATGTGAATTACATATCAAATGGGGGTTTTTATAGGCTAACCCCAAACCCTCTTGGTAGAGTTTGTTGACGAGAAATCTTGATCTCAGCCATCCAAAAAGCATCTTCGTTCTTCTCTCTCTTCCAATCTTGATCTAACGGTGGAGATAAGGCTTCTTTTCACACGAATTGCCAACCTGGCACTGATTTGTGCTAGTTGTGCTTTCTCCCGTATGATGTGGCAAGATTTAATTGGGTGTTGATAAAAGATGATGTGTTTGCACCAATCATCATCAAGGGAGAGAGCCACGTCATCTGTTTTCTCCATCTTCTAGCTTCCGAAAAAGGGGGGGATTTAATTCCCTTCGTGTGAATCACACGTGGGAAACAAAAGCCCCAATAAATTTGTGATTAAATGAACTAGGGTTTTCTTTAAACAGTAAATTAACAGGGTTTTCTAGGGTTGGGGGTAAATGGGGCTCTGGTTACTTTGGTGAGAGAGAAGAGAGAATGAAAACTTTGTTTTCATCGAAATATTTGTGTGGTGAAAACGTGTATGTGATAAATGAAAGTTTAGCAAAAGAGTATACTTTATAAACGTTTTTCACCGTTTATTCGTTTTGTCATCATGGGTTAATTGATGGACCGTCTTTATTCATTTGTGCTTGGGCTTTCGGATTAACCTTGGGCCTTTATAAAAATTTATTCATCATAGCTTGGTAAATTGGCTTGGGTCCAAAGTAGACAATCCGTCACATGTTAATGGACTCTTGGTTTTGGGCTTTTACTCCAAATGTGAAAAACTTATATCATTAAATGAGATTTTGGGCCCATTATTCAAAATGTGGGACCCACAAGGCCCAAACTTCTTTCAAACGGTTAAATCCACTAAAAACCGAGCTTAAATCTTGGCTTCCTCGATCTTTTCTTCAAACTCGTGTCGATTTCACAGGTTTTCGTGAACTTGGTACCTACACACATGAAACAACAAAACATGCACATACAAGGCTATTTTCATGATATTCATCCATTTATTGATTGTTTTTAGATACAATTGATATGAGTAAAATTACTCATATCAGTCACATGCTCCAAAAAGATCCCGAGGCAAAGAAGTTGCAAGAGCACCATCACCCACACCTGAGCAATCATCCGAAGAAGACAGTGATGAAGAAATTGCTCAAAAGGATAGGGAATTCAAGTAACAAATGGCTTTTATTATGAAACAATACAGGAAAATCTACAAACCTACCAACAACAACTATAGAACATCATCTAACACGAGGAACAACTATGCTCAGAGTCCTCCAAGGTGTGACACACGAAGACGTGCTGATAGTCCTCCAAAGTATGATCGACAACCTGCAAAGTATGATAATCAGAGGGTTGCTACTGTTGTTGGAAATAGAGAAACTATTGGTACTCAAGTTGTGCAACAAACTGGGATTCAGTGTTTTAACTGCCGAGGTTATGGGAATTAGGCTAGGGAATGCAGACAGCCAAAGAGGGTCAAAGATTATGGTTATCATAAGTAAAAGATGCAGATATGCAAGAAAATGGAAGCTGGGATCAAGTTATCAGCTGAGGAAGGAGAAATGCTTGACTACACAGATGATGAACTCTCCGACCAAGAACTCGGGGCACATTATTCTTACATGGCAAAGATTCATGAGGTCCTTAACGTCACTAAAGATGACAATGGTCCTATCTTTTATATCGAGCCAATAGATAAGGTACAACATGATGATGAATATAATGTGTTTGGTGATACACATGAGCATAGTGATCTACCAACAACAATTACTGACACGTGTATGATGGAAACGGTTGATAGCAATACCACACCCGATTCATCAGACATGTGCAATAATGAGTTTGAGGATGATCAACATGCAAATGAGTATTGATGTAGGTAAATCGTACACGTTTTAGGAAAAACGCGTATGAGCGGCAAGTATTAATCAATACGATTTAAGAAAACCGTAAAGACGAATAAATTCCAAGTTCGTTCTCGTAGGAGGTGTGTGATTATGAGTGCCAATTATATAAAATCAAAGTTTAGATTAGTGTCGTTTTTGGTTTAAAAGAAATACGAGCTACGACTACGATTAAACTACGACGAGTGACGTAAAACGCGAACGTAAATACGTAAAACGTGACAAAATTAAAAATTAAACCTAAAAATTAATTCAAAATTAAAACTAAGTCTAAAATAATATAAATAAGAATAAATATTCAACAAATAATTTTTAAAACCTTTTATTAATTAAATATTCAATTTTAAATGCTAATTAAAGCCCTAAAATTAAATATAATTAAAAAAAAGCCCAAAATATTATTTTATTGAACTAATAAATCACTTATATTATTTAAAGACTAAAAAGTAATTTTCCTAAACTTTTAAAACTATTTTACTATTTTTTAAACACTAAAAACACTTTTTAAACTAAAATAATCATAAAAATAATAAAATAATGCTAAAAATAAATTTTATTATTCTAAAAATTATATTTTAACTAAATTAACAAGGGAAAAATGAAAAAGTTAAAAAAATGGCTAAAAACGAAAGTACCCCAAAGTACTCCAATGTGGAGTACTTCTGTGTTGTCCAAGATCCCACCAGACAACAGGCTTGTCCAAGATCAGTGTTGTCCGATATCGTACAACACTAAAAAAACAAAGAAAATGCAGCTTTCTCGGACAACACATAGAAATGCTACTGTATGATTTCTCGGCTCGTTTTGGGTTGTTTCGAGCTTGTTTCTTGCTTTTTTGGGCACAAACGGCACCCCCACAACAATTGAGTTGTGGGGAGTCAATTAAAACACTAAAAACACAAACAAACTCACAATCAAAGCCACACAATCAAGCAAGAAAAGATAAAAAGAGGGCAAAGATGTAGAAAAGAACTTGCTGTTGGTCTAGTGTGCACCTACAGTGGGTGGTGATGACATCCTAACTAGATTTATAGTACTCCCAAGTAAACAATAAAGGCACACAACCCTAAATCTACCCTCACACTACTTGCTAACAAGATTATATGACAAAATTCAAAGATCAAAGCTAAAATCCCCCACTGTGGACAGAAACAAAGGGGTCTGGTGGCTGTTTTGCTAACAGTGAGCTCCTAGGGCAAGTTCAACTAGCTAAAAGCCTCTAAATCCTATAGACCAGCTAATGCACAACTACTACTAACCTATGAACTATATGTGAAACAAGTTTCATACCTTAAAACCATAAATTGAGGTCACGATTCCTGCTGATATGAATGGTTCACAAAAAAAGGACTTGGCTGGTCTAAATGGTGACGCAGTGAGCTAATATTCTGTTTTTTTACCACCAAAACCTTAGAAAACCCTTTAGACCAGATAATGAACACAAGATACTACCCTAAAACTATAGAATTATCAAAATTTAAGCAACTAAACCAATGATTTACACCTAAAAGCTGCTGATGAGCACAAGAAAGACGAAAAGTAGGGGCTGCAGTTCTAGTAGCTAACAGTGGACTACTTAGCTATATTTGAACCAACGAAAAGCTTATAAAAACCTACTACCAGATTAAACAAGCTCAAACCTACCCTACACCTATCCGTGTATCACTTTCAAGCCACCAAAAATAAATTCCAAGCCTAACTCCTATTGTTATGCAGAAAATTGGGAGTCTGATGGTTGAAGGCAGTAATAGTGGGCTATCTAAACCACGTTCGAGAACCCACAAGAAACCTAAGATGAATACCAGCTATCTAAATTCCTAATTTGAGAACCTACAACCTAAAATTCAAGGTTCCACGGTGCTATAAGGAACTGAGCACTATTTTGCCGAAAATACTTCTAGAAATCGGACTGTTAGAACCTACTTGTTGTCTAAGCTAATGCAGAACCTAAGGGGACCTCAACACAAATTCTACTAACTGGATTCTAACCAAAAACCAGCAACGTGATCAACTCGGTCAAGAGTTTTAATCATAACAGTTCTACACAGCTTGTGCCAAGCACTCCTTCAAATGATGCACAAAGCAACTAGGACTATAATTATAACCTAAATTAAGCAGACGAGCATGTAAATCAAACAAATCAAAATCATATAAACAAAATAATCATACAAGCAAAGACATAAGCAGTGCAACATAATAAATAACAGGGCAAATAAGCATGCAGAATCTACACAGAAAAAGTAAAATGGTCGAAGGAGTACTTGTGTTGAGTCACAGGGATGTCCCTTAGCCTAATCTTGCCACAAACACCTCAATTACCTTTTTTTGAACTTAATCAACAAGAACCTCAGCTTATTACATCAACTTAACCACAAATAACATCTATAAAGACCCATCTACCACAATCTACTATCTTTGAATCTTCAAACCTGAAAAGATTAGACAAACAACAAGGAATAAAAGCACGAGCTGATGAGTAGCTTATTAGGGTGTATTACCAAATAACCCTCAATAGGCTAGCTTACCAGTGTAAATGGATTTTTTTGGAATGAATTTTTTTTCAAAGAATTTAAATAAGACAGAAATTAAACATAAGTTAACAAGACAAAATTACAAGCCTAAGTGTCAGTTAAGCTTATCACTTGGCTTATTAAATTATGGGTCTCAAATATCAAACCTGTTAAAATTTCTTCTTTGATAAACAAGAAAGGAAACTTAGAAAATAATCTTAACAGAGACAGAACAATGTAACAATGAGCTATAACCTAAACTTATATGCTTATGTGTCAAGTAACCTATAAGCCAACTTATAGCTCAGTGGTTCTAAAAAACAAGTTAATTTCTTGAAAAATCTTTGATAAAACAGAAAGTTTAAATTAGCAAATAATCTAAAAGCTGGAAAAGTAAATAGATCAAAAGACAATGGAACTCAAATCTGCTTTTTCATTAAATTGCATAAATCTTTACAAAATAAGAAAAACCAAAATCTGGAACAAGAAACTATCCTAGCTGCTAAGTCCTATTTATATACAATGGGAAAGACTCAAAACATAAACCCTAGTCGTCTGAAATTACCAATTTACCCAAGCAGCTTCAAAAGAATATCCAAGTTTTTGAATTTGCTTCTAGAATGGTCTTTGGTTGGCATGTGAAGTAGCAGAGGTGCATAGATGATCCTGACCGTATACTTGTTGTGGTGAGCACGTCCAAACATCCAAGCCATTAATTAGTCTTCATGAATCTTGAAAAGTTGCCATCCCGTGATAATAGTGAGCTGGTGAGGGTCCCATGATGTTGAGGTATCAATTACGAGCATATGGGCTTGTTGAGAGAGAGGTAAATGATGAAAACCCCATGGTAAAAATCAGGTAGCTATTGGAGTTAAGTTAATTGATACTGGGATTGGTCTAGGGTTCTTAAGACAATTAGAGTGGGATTAAATGTTAAATTGGGTATAACTTATGTTTCCCACGTGAATAATATTTGACATTTTGGCTTGGGTTGTTAAATTAAACCGGGTAGCCAAATGGGCCAATGGTGAGGGTTGGTTGGGTTAAGAATCGGGTTTGTAGTGGGCATGGGTATAAGTAATGACAACAATGATCCCTGGACTTCTAACAAGTATGCAAACAAGGTCTTTCAGTCACAATCTTCCATTTCCTTTGTTATATCTATGGACAACTTGTCACATTTGGCACATGGTATTTCCAAACTTTGTACAAGGATCTTTTGTGTAATTTTGGCATTCTCCAAGGACTAAACATGTAATGTCTTTCCATTTTAGGGACCCAAATGTAATTTTGGATATTAACAAGGGTTTAAAATGACAAGTCTTCCAAAGTTGAGGGACCAATCTTGCCAATTCTTCAAAATTCAAGGACTTCAAAGAAAATTCATGATTCGGGTCTGGTTCTTTGTGCGGCTTCGTTTCCCGTGTTCGTTTTGGCTTGATTCTTGTGATGTTTTGTTGATTTCATGATATCCGTACCTAAAATACACAATGAACAAACACAAGCACATATTTGGGTATTTTGATGATATTTTTAAGCGTTTTAAGCCCGATTTGGACGATGAGACTATGTATAATTGCAGTCTCATCACTCCCCATACTAAACCATTGTCATGCCCTCACGTAATGCTAGAATTAAGTATCATAGCACATTCAAAATTCATTTTATGATGACTTTTATTGAGGACATAAATTTAAATGAACTACTACACGCGTTTTAGACATAATGTATTGTTTTCATCACGATTAAGTGACTTTTGGGATCATAGAACAAGAACACGAACACGTGAATGCTTCGTTAGAAATAATTTCGTCGTCCTCGATTTTCACCCAATTTCATGCTAAGCGTGTAACGAGATCATTGTTATTATAAGTTAGCAACACGATCATATCTCATGAATGTTAATTACGAACCTAAACTCCCTTATTCCTACTTGGTATCTCTTATATTTTATTTTGTCTTAATGATCACGAGGAAACATCATTGACTTATGCGTGAATAGAGATTAAGTCTAAAATAGAGTTCTAACGGTGTAACCAAAATCATTAAATTAATAATTCACCCTAATAGACAACGATGTCAAAAAATTAAGTCAACAAGAAGGATCGATAAACACGGTTTTATAACGGTTTTGAACATGTGACTTATTACCAAGACTTTTATACGCCCCCTAACGGAAGGGCCTTATTATCATAGTTTTACCTCCATATTTTATTCAACTCCGCCATGGAGCTTTTATTATGACTTCGGTCTTGCCTTGCCTTTTATTATCTGCCATCATCGATGGTTTTGTTATGGCCAAAGACGTATATCCTCACGCTAAAGCGAATTTTAGATCTTTAAAGCTTCAAAGATTAAGGCATAATTCACTTTCAATTTGGGCATAGATTTTTCGGCCTTGTGAGCTTCAAATGTTTGCTTAATTTAGGTGAGCACTTGAAATATTATTATTAGGTGAAGCTTTCGATTATTCGGGTGCCAATACTTCAAAACCGTGACGCTGACGATATCTCAATGTTTTCCCAATTTAATTACATGGAAGCTACTAAAACAAATTAGAAACCAACAATAGTGACTAAACCGCTAAATCAATATTTATTAACAATTTATTATAAGAGCGTGGGGAGAATAAGCTAATAATTACTACACATGAGATCGTGAAAGATTAAGAGACTTATAAATAACTCTATCATTTATCATCCTCATTTAAGAGACTTAGCCTAAAAAGTTAAGGAATCGAAGCTAAGTGCTCAACACGCACGATTGAGTCAAAAATTATTCTTATTCTCACCATCGGAAAACCTACATTCGTGTCTTAAGCACTTATGAAAGACAAGAAAAAAAAATTAAAATTTGTCCATTTTTTGCCTTATTTTGTAACAAAACGATAACAAAAAGATGAAATTTGAATTGTGTGGTGACGTAAGCAAGGTGAAGTATCTACTCACCCCCCTATACTAAAACTAAACATTGTCCTCAATGTTTCAAGTCTAGGGGTGAAAACACCCCCATACTAGAGACGAAGTCGAATGCTTAATCTCGAGCATGGAAAGGGTAAAACGAATAACCTAAAAGCCGTTTATGAATTATGATAATAAGATAAACGTTAGAACATAAAAGGATATCATCGGATATCGGAATCTCCAAAGGCAACGATCGAAGCTCGAGTGATCCATAAAACGAACACGAGAGGCTTCAATGAACCTAATAAATCACAATCACAAACAACCACGGAACAAAGGTTGGAAGAGCACAAGTCCCCTCGTTAGGTTAACTAAGAAAGCGATAATATTTACAAGGATAAGCATGAGAATCCCCCACGAGGCACCTTGTTTTTATAACAGAGTCAAAAGCTTGACTCGAATCCCCATAAATGTGATCATTTAGGGATAATCATGGTATGGTCATTTTTGGTGGGGCTTACATGATAAACAATGCCCAAAAGTACATGGAGTACTTTAAAAATCCCATACTCGTATACCGGGGTCAAAGATAGCGTCCTCGTTTTCGGATGAAAGACGAAACAACGCTACTCCAACGCATGCTAAAACCCCAAAGGGGTAGAAGAAAATAGATAAGAAGTAGAAAGGTGGGGCAATGGGTAAGTCAACGTAATGAGCTACTCGAGGTAGACTCACACCAAGCAAACGAAATTTTTTTCCATTTATTGCATCGGTGGAAGACCGAGATTTCCCTTTACAAGCAATTCCGGGATCGTAAATCTCGTCCTCGGTGGAGAAATGTGAAGGAACATAAGGGGCTTCTCCCACACTAGATCCACACCAACCGTCGTCAAAAGGAGTAGACGAGGTGGTAGCACTCATAAAACGCGGTGATGACGGAGTTAGACTTGTAGAAAAATCTTTTAAAACATTTTTAAAACCTTTTCCTTTTTCATCGTTTAAAAACTCTTTATGAAAACCCGATTTGATAATGAGGAAAATATTTGGCGTGTCAAATTCAAAATTAGTCGCGCTAAAAATCCTCACATTTAAGTCGCGGTGAGGGGGTGGCAGATTATATAAGTTCTCAAAACGTCGATCGATAAAGAACATTGCCCCCTCGGGGTCTACATACTCGTCATCTTCATGAACGTCGATCTCATCGATTTCTTCGTCATAGATACGCTTGTCAAACCATGGTTTGTCATTCCCCTCTTTGATGATTTTAAAAACTCTCTCGAAGAGATCACGATCAAGCACGAAACCATCATTCTTTTGTGAGGATCGTTGATAAGTTAGATCCTCACGAATGTGGTAAACGTCATTCTCAAACGAGGAGTGTTATAAGGTAACTCCTCTAGAATGGGACTTGTGTCTATAGCGAGAAATTCATCAACCTCCTTAAAGAATTCTTCATCATCACAATCATGAAACGAAGGACGATCGATGATATGGTCATCAACGTTCTCGAATTCATCATCAAAAATAGGGTTATGATGAAAAATAGGTTCGTATACGGAATTCGAGTACGTTGTGAAAGTGTCGTCATTCTCATCATCATAAGAAATTTCCGACATGAGATCGTCCTCTTCATTTGAAGATTTATCCAAGGGTAAATCCTCGAAGATGGATGGCGGATTAGCAAGTATATGCTCGATCTCGGTAAAATCACCATCGCCATCAAAGAAAGTGTCGATGTGAGCAAGTTCTCGAGTGGATTTCTCGAGAGTCACAACCATGGTCTTACAAGCCCTTGGGCTATACATAGGTGACATTTCTATGATGGGTGAGATTGCATTGGGTTGGGCCACTTCCTTAGCCTTAATGGATTTGGGGCTAAGAGTGGGAGGCACTTCAATGGGTTTAGAAGTATGGGCCTCAAAGTCATGGTCCTTCGAAGGTGGTGAAGACGAGCCCATATTGGTCTTTGTCGTGATGGCACTAACGTCACCCTTCGGAATTGGTGTTTCATTTGTTTCACTAAATATATCCCAAAGTGATTTTTCATCCATAAATTTACGCATCCCCTTTTGAATTAGGTACACGTATTCTTTATCATTAAAATCATAATCTTTAAAACCGTTCTTCTTAATTTTTTCAAAACATGCATTAAGCCTCATTCTTTCCGCTAAAGTGAACATTTTGAAATCATTAGGTTTTGAAACCTCTGTTTTTTCATTATCATTAAACACTTGGGATTTACTCGTGAAAAAGTCCATTTTATCCTCCCCATATCTCATAGTAAGTCTCCCCTCGTGAACGTCGATTACGGTTCGAGCCGTTGATAAAAATGGTCGACCTAAAATAATGGGACATTTAGGGTCACACTCGTAATCAAATATAACAAAATCCCCGAGAAAAACAAACTTTCCAATTTTAACATAGACATCCTCGGCTATTCCATTTGGTATTAATGGCGTACAATTTGCAAGCTCGATAGTCATGTTTGTGGGGGTAAGTCTAATAAATCTCATTAATTTCCGAAGAGAATGAGGCATAAGGTTGATGCTAGCACCTAAATCGGCAAGGGCTAAACATTCCCCAATCTCGGAAAAATCACAAGGTAATAGAAATTGGCCCGGATCCTCTTCCTTTCTCGGCATACGCCTTTTAGGTTTTTTAAGAAGGATCGATGCACAAGTTTCTTCAAGGGTTACTTGGGTGAGGTCGATGAAGCTCTCTTTTTGAACCGTAAACGGAATTTGAGGTACACGAGGGTGTGCACTCTTTTCCTTGGTCACCACGTTCAACCCCTCGACTTTAGAACATGAAGGCGTCTTAGAAGTCGAGGGTCGAGAGGAAGAAACAACTCTAAATCCATCAAGGTTAGGGGTAATCACACGACCTTTTCCAATAGATGAGGCGGCTTTACATTGTCCATTCGGGTTGGGTACGGTGTTACTAGGTAACGTACTCGAAGACGAACTCGCTTGATTGCTCATGATTGCCGAAAACATCTTTTTAATCTCACTTTGACCTTGTTCAATTTTATTATTTTGACCTTTCAAAGTGTTGGAAAATTCGTTTTCAAAGTACCAATTTGTCCCTCTAATCGTCTCATATTAGTCTGATTAGTTTTCAAATATTCTTGAAAATCGTTTGAAGAACTATTTTGATTAGCATTAATGTTCCCTTGGTTTTGATTACTTCTTTGAAAATTCCCTTGATTACCATTCGAAAAATTGTTTCCTTGATTAGCGTTGTTTTGAAAACTCGAGTTTTGGTTGTTGTTGTTATCTCTGTTTTGCGAACTTAAATTACGACCTTGATTATAACCTCCTTGATTTGAAAAATTTCCTTGTTGATTATTTCCTTTAAAATTGTTTCGGTTTTGATTAAAATTGTTGCCTTGGTTATAATTGCCTTGTTGCGATGGACCGACGTTATTTTGATTTTGATTAGAAAAATTGTTGTTTAACGCACTCACATTCGACGTTTGGCCATCCGTAGCCGCACACTCGTAATAATTATGAGGTCCACCACAAAACGTACACGATGTCTCAACCGTTTTCACCGTAGCGGGAGCGTCTTTCTTTTGCATCTCAATGAGAAAAGACGTAAACACATTCGTCAACTTATCGACTTTCGCATCAACTCTCTCAATGTCGCGATTAGAACTACTAACATTGGCGACATTGGCAACACTCGGTGCATTGCGGAGTTGGTAAACCTTGGATCGATTCTCGATAATCATTAAAGCGTCTTTTGGAGTTTTGCACAAAAAGTTGCCACAGGCGGCGGAATTCAACGAATCTTGTTCTTGAAAACTAAGACCGTTGTAAAACGTATCGATTTGGTGCAACTCGGAAAATCCATGGTGAGGACATTGCCTAAGCAATTCCTTGAAACGATCCCACACGTCTCTAAAAGATTCATTCGGTTTTTGCTCAAATCTCGTAATTTCATTTTGGCATTCTCCAAGGACTAAACATGTAATGTCTTGTCATTTTAGGGACCCAAATTTAATTTTGGAGTTTTACAAGGGTTTAAAATGACAAGTCTTCCAAAGTTGAGGGACCAATCTTGCCAATTCTTCAAACTTCAAGGACTTCAAAGGAAATTCATGATTCGAGTCCGGTTCTTTGTGTGGCTTCATTTCCCGTGTTTGTTTTTGCTTGATTCTTGTGATCTTTTGTTGATTTCACGATATCCGTACCTAAAATACACAATGAACAAACACAAGCACATATTTGGGTATTTTGATGATATTTTAAGCATTTTAAGCCCGATTTGGACGATGAGACTATGTATAATTGCAGTCTCATCAAGTATGATGATGAGGAGCGTGTCGCGCTTGCTAATTTAATTGCTTGTTTACAAAAAGATGTCAATGAAATAGAAAGAGTCAAAAGCAATTAAAGAAGGCAAACGCAACGCTCACTCAAAACTTTGAAGAATGTAAAGCCGCTCATATAAAATCTAGTGAGACTATTGATAGTTATAGGGTTGAGCTTCTTCAAAAGACCAAAGAGCTTGAGGGGTACAAAAGTCGTGTCATCAACGTTAAAAAGGACGATTTTGAAAATAAATACAACGAAGCTCTTGCTTTGTTAACTAAATAAAAACGTCAATTTAATGTCTTATTAAGTGATGAACGTCAAAATACGTACCTTGCCACAACAAAAGTTAAGGAACTTGAACAGCGGCTTTCTATGAATACCACCAATTCTGCTAAAATTCTTGACGAAAAGAAACAAGAGGTTGAAACATTAAAACAATATTTCAAAAATAGACAAGGCAAAGATACTGAAAAAGAAAAGGATCTCGAAGAACAAGTCGATTTTTTGATAAAAGTTTTTTATAAAACGCATGACTCTATTCAAACCGTTAGAATGATAGCACCTCGGTCGTTTCTCAAGGGTCAACCTAGCTTTGCCACCCCCAAGTACCTCAAAAAAGCTCAAGCTGCTAACCCTCAGTTGTATCTTGATGAGTCCAAATGGACCGATCATGATTGCCCAGTAGCTATCCTCGATAATGAAGAGACGTCCCTTTGGGATGAGGAGAGTAGATCACCGGTCAATAAAGATTTTATGACATCATATAATTATGCTTATGAAAACACTCTTTATGGTCTTTTCACTCCACCAAAATAGAAGTCTCGTGAGGAATTGTTTTTAGAATGCAAACAAAGACGAATTCAATGGAAGAAAGCTTTTGCCACTAAAAGGAAAACTAATGTTTTTAAATATATTAACTATTTGCCTCTTGATGCTTCTAAAAGAAAACGTAGAAAAACACTTGGTTTTCTTAAGCACCACATTGATAATGTTCAATCAATTGTTGAAAGCGATTGGGAAAAACGTCAAAAGGATAAGTTGAAAATAGAAATTCCTCACGACATAACTGTGCTTGTCAAAGAACTTTTAATACCAAATACGAAGATAATAAAAGAACATGTTCTTGAGTTTGAAAACTTGATTCGGCCTGAAATGTTTGATGATTTGAAATATGTTGAGTCTCTTGAAAAAGAAATTGATGAACTTGAAAATGAGAAATCAAATTTTTCAAACGAATATGATTTACTCTTAGAAGAATGTCTCTCCAAAATATTTTGTGTGTTACTCTTCAATCTTGTGCTGATATCGATGAATATTCTGATGTTGCATGCAAATATCTTGATAAGATCAAAGTGTGTGAGCGTCTTGAACTTGAGCTTTTGAAACGTAAATAAAATGTTGAGAAAAAGGCTTTTGAGTTACTTCAACATAAAACTGATTTCTTAAAAAACATTGTCATTCTCTTGAACTTGCTTTGAAAAGAGACATCGAAAGTTTTCCACATGATAATAAATTGCAAGAAAAACTTTCCCAAATGTGTCGAGAAATGAATGAAAAGATTTTGGAAATTATAGAGTTGAAAGCTCAGTTACAAGACAGGGAAACAGCGATAGCTGAGTTGAAGAAACTCGTTGCTAAGATGGGTGGGAAAATTGTGGAACCTAGTGTTAAGAAACCTGTTGTTAGACAACCCAATGCGCACAAAGTGACTAGACCCTCTGTCTTGGGAAAATCATCTGTTTTCAATAATTCTGCATTTGCAAAACCTGGGTTTTCCCCCAAGAAAGATGTGAAGGATAGGTTACCACAGAATACTCCTAAAACACATATTCGATCACAAAGCATTACGAACACTAATGTGATTAAACCAGTGATGTATAGATTGGCCACTAAACCCACACACAACAAAGAAAGTCAATCACCTCAGACTTCTAGAAACACTAATAGACGTGTGTCTTTTACTACAGGAGTAGTCCCCACTGCTAGTGTTAGCCGGCCTCAGCTTAAGAGCACTCGAATGAATGAAAAGGTTTGGCAATACAAAAGTCAAGGGAAGATGAAGGAAGTAGAAGACCACCCTAGGATTTTCAATGTTTCTAAGAATAAAATGTCTGTAATCGCGTGTAATGACGATTTGAATGATTCGACTTTGAATGCTTTAAATGTTAAGTTTGTTTGTGCGAAATGTGGAAAGTGTGCTAATGCCAATCATGCTATGTGTGTTTCGAATAATGTCAAAAGCGTAGCTACTAGAACTAAGAAGCAAACTGTGATGCCTATTAGTGCTAGAAAACCCAAACGCAAAGTGAACCATTCTGGTGCAACCCCCCCCCCCCCCCTTCGAGAAAAGTATGGCATCAGACTCCACTACTAAGAACCCTAGAAGCAGAATTAGAGAATTATATGAGTCTGCAAGTAAGTCTTGGAAATGGTGGTTTGCTAATCAATGTCCTCCAGGATATAAATGGATGCCTAAGGTTAGGACTGAAAATGTGGCAACGAGCGTTAGTGTGTCTTTAAGTGAAACTAATGGTTCGGATATCACAACTAACATGGAATCTAATTTAGCAAATGCTCCATCGTGCTCTAATTCTTCTGCAGGTGATCGAGATAATTCTCTTCATACTGGACTCCGGATGCACGAAGCACATGACGGGGAATCTCAAGCTTCTAATTAACTTCGTGGAGAAGTTCCCGGGTACGGTCCAATTCGGAAATGATCAGTTTTCACCGATCCTAGGATATGGAGACTTGGTTCAGGGGAATATCACTATCAAAAGGGTTTACTACGTCGAAGGGCTCAATCACAATCTTTTCTCGGTTGGTCAATTCTGTGATGCGGATTTGGAGGTTTCTTTTAGAAAGAAGACATGTTTTGTTCGTGATTATGATGGGAATTACTTACTTACCGGTTCACGGGGTACTGATCTCTACACTATTTCACTACAAGACTCCACGTCTTTAACTCCAATCTGTTTCATGGCTAAAGCTTCAATGACTCAAGCTTGGTTATGGCATCAACGTTTATCTCATTTTAACTTTGATACCATCAACTTGCTTTCCAAGAAAGATATTGTGAGAGGCCTTCCAAATTTGAAATTCATCAAAGATCATCTTTGTTCTTCTTATGAGCTTTGTAAAGCTAAACGGAGTAGTTTCTAGACAAAGACTACACCAACCTCTAAAGGACGGTTAGATCTTCTTCATATAGATCTGTGTGGCCCCATGTGTGTTAAAACCATCAATGGGAAGAAATATGTTATGGTAATTGTCGATGATTACTCAAGGTACACGTGGACTCTCTTCTTAAGGTCCAAGGATGAAACACCTGAGGTTCTCATTAACTTTCTTAAGCTGATACAACGTGGTCTTCAAGCTCAAGTAAAAGTGGTACGTTCTGACAGAGGCACATAATTCTTGAATTCAACTCTGAAGAAATATTTTGAAGCTGAAGGGATTGAACATGAAACATCTATTGCTTGAACACCTAAACAAAACGGAGTTGTTGAAAGACGAAATCGTACTTTAGTTGAGGCTGCTCGAACATTATTATCTGCTTTAAAACTACCATTATTCTTTTGGGCCGAAGCCGTATCAACCGCATGTTACACACAAAACCGTTCCTTAATTATCCCAAGATACGAAAAGACACCATATCACATAATTAATGATCGTAAACCTTCACTCAAACACCTTCATGCTTTTGGATGTACGTGTTACATTATTCGAGATGGTGAAAATCTGGACAAGATGAAAGAGAAAGGTGATGCATGCATTTTAGTGGGATATGCAATTCAGTCTAAGGGATACAAAGTGTACAACAAGAGAACAAAATTGATAGTCGAGACTATTCATGTCAGATTCGATGAATTACAAGAAATGGTACTTGAACAAAACAGTTTAAGTCCCGATCCACAACGACAAAAGACTTATGTGCACAACTGCACGGAACTCGAAACTCAAGACTAGGGGTGGAAACGAGCCGAGCTGAGCCCGAGCTCGCCAGAGCTCGAGCTCGGCTCGTTTAAGTTTCATAAAGCTCAAGCTCGAGCTCGGCTCGTTTCGATCTTTATTATTTAGGCTCGGGCTCGGCTCGTGGAATGTTAGATAGGATCGGGCTCGGCTCGAGCTCGGCTCGTTTATTCAATTTGGCAATGTAAAAATAAAATTTGGCTCGAGCTCGACTCGTAATATATCTAAATTAGGCTCGTTAAAAATTTTAATATTAAGCTCGTTAATAAGCTCGTATATAAAACATTAGGCTCGTTTAGGCTCGCGAGCTCAAACGAGCTTTGGACGTAAAGCTCGAGCTCGAGCTCGTTTAATAAACGAGCTGAAACTTAGGCTCGAGCTCGGCTCGAGCTCGTTTAGGCTCGGCTCGTTCGAGCTTTTTACTGATCTGATCTCGAGCTTTTCACGAGCAGCTCGGCTCGTTTCCATCCCTACTCAAGACCACAGCAATGAACCATCAAGTTCAAAGCTGGTTCCTGAACATGTTCCTAGAGCAGATATGACAATGGACATGACACTTGAAGAGTTGGAAATGTTATATGGACCAATGTTTGATGAATATATCACGGGGGAGAAACAAGTTGTATCGAAGTCTTCCGTTGTCACTCATGATATGAATGATGATACCGATCATCATCAACAAAAGGATACAACTTTATCTACTTCAACACGGGTTGCTGCATATTTACCTCCTTAGAATATCTCTTCAACAATTGATCCTAATACATCTACAACTACTGTCATTGCTCCACAGAACACAAATCAAGCAGACGATACATTATCTGACAATGACGATTTTCACAACCCATTCGATACATCGATACACGAAATTGGAGAGTCTTCTACTCGCCATATTGATCCGTCTAATATGCATACGTTCTATCAACGACATCCTTCAACACATTATTGGACCCGATAACATCCTTTGGCCATCTCCTGCAATCCGGTACAGCATTCTCGCACAAAGCACATCGATGTCAGATACCACTTCATAAAGGAACAAGTTAATAGAGCTATCGTTGAACTATACTTTGTTGGAACGGATTACCAATTAGCCGACTTGTTTACAAAGGCTCTGTCGAAAGATAGGTTTGAGTACCTAGTTAGGCAAATTGGTATGAGATATTTAACTCCAGCAGACCTGGAGATTCTGGAAAAGGTGCCTGCTTGATTTATCTATCAAACATCATCTTGTAAATATCATTGAAAAAAGCAAAATACCAAAATATAAAACATTTCAAAACAAAACACAAAATTAAAAATCTTTGAAAAACGAAAAATATTCTTCTCGACATGCCTTTCAGTATCCATAATATGGACGTACCTAGAAATGTCGCTCAATAACGACACGGGTGTGTACATAAAGCTTGAATGAAAGTTGTAAATATTTTTCAAAACATGTCATTTCTACTTTTAATAAAGGAAAATGTCTCTTTTGGACAAATTTTCCAACAACGGATAGAGCAATCTATCTTGGGTTGAGCTTGTCACAAAACATTCAACGTTTTGAGCTCAATACAATGGCTTGTAATCACTTTCAGATTGCAACCCGGATCGCTATTCACGGGGGAGTGTACGATTTAGTGCGCTTACCCTCAGCAAAAGAAGAGAAATCTTCTTACACTTGAGTGGATTTGTCAAGACATTCAAAGTCTATGAACTCAAGTTTATGCTTTAGAAAAACCTCTTCGCCAAAAAGAAATAGGATTTTTCAAAAAGCGTTGCACACAATTTTTTCAAGAATTTATCAATGATTATTCAATATCTTTCAAAAATTGTGTGTTCAACAAACTCCCATCCTCAAAAAGCAAAATGTTGATCACATCCTCACAATAACAATTCAATTGGATCAATTTTTGAGGGGGAGCATTTCAACTTCATGCTAAAATTGACACATCTTTCTCCCAGAAACTTTCAAGACTATTTTTTCAAAATATATTTTAATCAAATTTTGTATCTCTAATATCAAAATATTTTATATATTAGAGATAGGGGGAGAGAATGTGATTAAAATGTGATCTTATATAAGACTCAAGCACTTTAACTCTTACCTACATGTGCAAAACACTTTAGGTTATCGATGCACATGTGAAGGGGGAGCATTTTCTGATACGAAAAAGCTATCAAGGTGTTAAATGTTTTTCAAACACTTTGGTAGAATTTAAAGTGGTTTATGGTTACAATCAAATACCCACAACATCTTTAATTCACGACGTTATTGGTGTCAAAAGGGTGGTTAGGTTTAAGTCCTATGATCTAACCAGAACCGGAGGGATCTTTCTAGGGACAATCCAATAGATTATCAGAAGTCCTTAGGAAAGATGGAGTAGAATGTGAACGTAGCTGAATGCCGACTAAGTACTGATGCTAGCACTAGAACAATCACAACAAGGTGCTAGTAATGATGTCTTGGTAAGCATTGAAGGGATTGAAGAATGAAAAAGAAATGTAAAGATAAAGGGTGTAAAGAAATTAGCCCTCCATACAACTTAGGTAGTAACCGGGTCAACACATCATGAAGACAACTCATCATAGACCCAGTGATATATGCACAACCCTTTCCCTAGCTACTCAGGCTTCTCTCAAAAGAATTTTGTTTTATTGTCATGGAGTTCAACATGACTTCTATTAACTTTCTCACTCCGAGATAGTTGATATTGAATATGTGGCATCTGCTCCAGCCTCCGACCATTAAAAGTGCAAAAATCGAGTCTAGAGCGAAGAGATAAATCAAATCTCATTAGGACACACAGAATGACGATAAAGGAGTCCTACGCTATATCCTTGCGATATTGCTAGAATACTCAGAGTGATACTACTTAGTATTCACAATGATGAGTGGAAATCCTTCCAGTGTTAACATCAAACAGCACTGCGGTAGGTCATATGTAAGATTCTTTATGAATTGAACATGTGTTAAACTAAAAAGCAACAGTGGTTTGATTCTTAATTGATTCAAGCTCGTTTCAGGTTCCTATGGAATATCTTTATGGTCTTGCCAGAACATTCAGAGTGATATTCATTAATATTCACAATGACGAATGGAAATCCTTCTAGCGTCAACCTCAAACAGCGCTACGGTAGGTGACTTGTGAGATTCTTATGAATCAAGCTTGTGTCAACTAGAAAGCAACAATGGTAAGATTCGTTATGAATCAAACTTGTTCCAGGAATTTGAATTGATGACTTTAATCAAGCGGATATTTATCCAACTGATTCACTCTTTATGTTCGCATTCTTGCTTTGAGACGATCGAGTAAAGAGAACGGCTAGTACAGCCGTAAAACCCTGTTAAAGAGATTCTTAATTGAATCTACCTATCACAGGTAAGGTATTTAATATCGTATAACGGTCTTCACTGACCGGAGGTAAAACGCTACCAATTTAGGACGAATGTCAAAGCCATTCAGTCCGTGTCTATGTGTTGTCTTGAGAAGATGGCGTCACGGTGTACTCAGCAAAGTCAAAGATTCAAAACCATACTCATGCCTAAAGACATATTTAATAATTAATAGTCTGAGCATGTGGATGAAGACACAAGATCTCAAGATGGCAAATACAAGTCAAGGATGATTTGAAGATCTCAAGATTAAAGACAAAGTTGAAAGACAACGAAAAAGGCTCAAAGATCTCAGCATGAAGAAACAAGACTACTATTACACGTTCAAGACTCATTTATGGCGAGATTAGTAATCTCTAAAATATCCAAATGACAAAGGGTAATGACCTCTCATAAATGGTAATGACCTCTCAGTGGGGGAGATTGTTAGCCTCAAAATATTGAGTCAAACAAGAATACTCGGTCATATGTTTATTATGTATCGTATATTAGAACGTTGTAATAGGTAGTAGTTTAGTCGTGTTATACGGGCTTAAATTTAGGCTAAAGTTCATTCATAAGTAACTAAAGTCCAAAAGGAAAGACCGACCCATTAGACTATAGTCCATAAACAAGCTCGCATGTGGGTGGACTATATATACCCTTCCTAGCATGTTAGGAAGGGTGTTGGTCATTTGTTATTTCTCTCTCTAATCTAATCCTCCAAGTTATTCCAACCAATTCTCTCTCTTTTCTCTCTCTACTTTCTCTCTCTAGAATTCATCTATCTTTCTTCTTTGTTTCTTGTTTAATCATCTTAAATGATGGGACAACAAATTCCAAGGAAGATTCTACCACCCCATGGTTTGCGGACATTGCAAATTACCATGCGGGGAACTTCATCATTAAGGGTATGACGACTCAACAAAAACGAAAGTTCTTTCGTGACGTCAAGTTCTACTTTTTGGAAGACCCTTATCTATTTTGGACTTATGCGGATCAAATTATTCGACGTTGTGTGTTTGGCACCGAAGCTACTAATATCCTTAGAGCTTGTCACGAGGGACCCACGGGTGGTCACCATGGTGCTAATCTCACGTCGAAGAAGGTCTTTGATGCTGGTTTCTTTTGGCCTACTATTTACCGAGATGCACATGCACTTGTCAAGTCGTGTGACTCATGCCAACGTCAAGGAAAAGCCTCACAAAACGATGAAATGCCAAAAAATATCACCCAAGTTTGTGAGATCTTTGACGTTTGGGGCATTGATTTTATGAGGTCGTTCCCATCATCTCGTGGTAATAAGTACATCCTTGTCGCCGTTAACTACCTATCCAAGTGGGTGGAAGCTAAGGCTTTGCCCACGAACGATGCTCGTGTGGTAGTCAAGTTTTTGAAGCAATTATTCTCTCTGTTTGGAACCCCACGTGCTATCATAAGCGATCGTGGAATTTTGTAACGGCCAATTCGAAAAGGTTCTAAAGAAATACGGGGTTACACATCGGCTTTCTACGGCTTATCACCCACAAACGAGTGGGCAAGTCGAGGTTTCAAACCGAGCTTTGAAGAGAATTTTGTAGAGGTCGATAGGAGAAAACCGACAATCTTGGTCGGATAAGTTAGACGGTGCTTTATGGGCCTTTCGTACCACTCATAAGACGCCCATTGGGTGCACTCCTTACAAGCTTGTGTATGGGAAGAATTGTCACTTGCCAATTGAACTCGAACACAAAGCTTAGTGGGCCCTAAAGCATTGTAATGATGACATTGATACCGCGGGCGAACACCGAAAAATGCAATTAAATGAATTTGATGAACTTATGGCATTGCTTATGAAAATTCATTGATTTACAAAGAGAAAACCAAAAAGTTTCATGATTTTAAAATTAAAAACCAGGTTTTTAACATTGGGGATCAAGTGTTGCTTTTTAACTCGAGATTGAAAATATTTTCCGGCAAGTTGAAATCCCGTTGGTCCGTACCATTCACCATTACCCAAGTGTTTCTTTATGGGACCATCAAGCTAGCTCAAAATAATGGTCCTAACTTTAAGGTGAATGGTCATAGGGTTAAGCACTACTTTGGTGGGGAATTCCCTTCTTTGGACGACCTCGACCAAGTCACCCTCCCTATTGATAATTAGTATTGAGGGGATCGAGTCGAGCTCATGACTCGGTAATAAAAAACGAGGTGCCTCATGGGGGAGATCCCATGCTTATCCATGTACATATTATCGCTTTCTAATGTAGCTCATATGAGGGGATTTGTGCCCTTCACACCTTTATTTCATGGTTGTTTGTGAATTGTGGTTTTTAGATGATCATCTTCATGATTGGAGCCTCTCGTGTTCGTTTTACGTGAGCACTCGATTTTTTGCTTTGAAGAATTTCTCGATATCCAAATGATATATCCTTGATTGTTCTAACCTTATTATTTTTAGCACACTTCATACACGGATACTGATTTAATGGTTCCACCCTTTCCATGCTAGATTAGGCATTCGACTTCGTCTCTAGTATGGGGGTATTCTACACTTAGACTCGAAACATTGAGGACAATGTTTAACTTTAGTATGGGGTTGAATAGATACTCGACCTGGCTCAACCTTCACGCTTTCCAAAGTTCATCTTTTTGTTTATCGTTTTGTTGCAAATAAGGCTAAAAATGGCCAAATTTTAAAAAATTTCTCATGTTTTCATAAGTGTTTCAAGACACGAATGTAGATTTTCTGATGGCGAGAATAAGAGTAATTTTTGACTCGACCGTGCGTGTTGAGCACTTAGCTTTGATTCCTTAACTATTTTTAGGCTAAGTCTCTTAAATGAGGACGAGAAATGATAGAGTTAATTATAAGTTACTATGCTAAACGTAGAGTACTTGTATTCTTTCAAAAACTCATGTGTTCTAATTTTTTTCTTATTCTCCCTTCGCTTGTATATATATTTTGCTAATAAGTATTGACTTAACAGTTTAGTCTTGATTGTTGGTTTCTAGTCTTTTCTAGTAGCTTCCATGTAATTAAATTGGGAAAACATTAAGGTATCGCCAGCGTCACATTTTTGAAGTATTGTCACCCATAATAATCAAAAGCTTCACCCAATAATAATTTTAAGTGCTCACTCACCTAAATCAAGCAAAAATTCGAAGCTCACAAGGCCGAAAAATCTATGCAAAATTGAAAGTGAAAAGCCTTAAACTTTGAAGCATTAAAGATCCAAAATTCGCTTTAGCGTGAGCATATACGTCTTTGGCCATAATAAACACCTCATGGCGAGGTTAAATAAAAGGCAAGGCAAGAACGAGGTCATAATAAAAGCTCCATGGCGGAGTTGAATAAAAGATGGAGGTAAACCTATAAAATAAGGCCCATCCGTTAGGGGGCGTATAAAAGTCTTGGTAATAAGTATCGTGTTTAAAACCGTTATAAAACCGTGTTTATCGATACTTCTTGTTGACTTAATTTTTTGACATCGTTGTCTATTAGGGGAGGTTATTAATTTGATGGTCTTGGTTACACCGTTATGACTTAATTTTTTGACCTTAATCTCTATCATCACATAAGTCAAACAGTGTATCCTCATGAACATTCAAGACAAAAATAATATATAAGAGATACCAATTAGGATTAAGGGAGTCTAAGTACGTGATTAGGGCATATGAGTAGTGTTAGCATTACTAACTTATAATGACAATGATCTCGTTACACGCTTGGCATGGAATTTGGTGAAAATCGAGGACGACAAAGTTATTTCTAACGAAGCATTCACGTGTTCTTGTTCTATGAACCTAAACGTCCCATTTTACGATGAAAATCATACACTATGTCTAAAACGCAAGTTGTAGCAAGTAGTAGTAGTATAGTAAGTTTACGTTTCAATAAAAGTCGATAAAAATGAATTTTTGAGATGCTAAGATACTTTATTCTAGCATTGCGTGAGGGCACGATAATGGTTTAGTATGGGGGAGTGATGAGACTACTTTTATACATAGTCTCATCATCCAAAACGGGCTTAAAACAATAAAAATATCATAAAAAAGTGCCAATATATGCTTGTGTTTGTTCAATATGTATTTTAGGTACGGATATCGAGAAAATGACAAAAGATCACAAGAATCAATGCAAAAACGAACACGGGAAAAGGAGCCGCACAATGAACCGGGCCCAAGTGTTGAATTTCTAAGAAGTCCTTGAAGAATTGAAGATATACAAGAATGGTCCTTCATCATTGAAGAATTGACACTCTTCACCCTTGTATATTTATAAATACAACTTTTGTCCCTAAAGTTTGTCAAAATTCCAAAAAGGACCCTCAACTTTGAAGAATTCGCAAGAATGGTCCCTATAAATTGAAGACTTGTCACTTTTAGTTCTCCATATATTCAAAGATACAAGTGAAGACCTTAAAGTATGAAGACATGTCAAGAACAACCCTTCAAATATCATGGCATTACACAACAAGTCCTTTATAACACCCTTCGAAAGTTTTTGTGGTCAAAATGCAAAAACAAAAACTTAAATAACAAAGGAATTGAAGTTTGGGCTGATAAAACTACAAATTAAACAAAGAAGAGAATTGAGGGACCAAAGCTGGGAGACAAACAAAGTTACCTAGACCAACCACACTCTGCCACCTCACCCCACTCACCCTCTCAACCAATCACAACACCCCTCCTTGCCACCTCACCAAACCACTAACCCGGTTTAATATTACTTAAACCCTTTTTAAACTTGACGCCTAAACATGTTTTTATACCCAAATCTGGATCAAACTCACCTAAATTCCCAGCCAAGAACACATAAGCCCTAAACAAATTACCCTATATAATCAAAGGGATTTTTGTTAATCTTCTCCAGATCTATGATTACCACCAAGCTAAGCCTAAAACCACTCCTAAACACCTTTCCCCATCACCCACATGGTTTATCAAACCCTCCCCTGCCCCACCTTTCACTACCAAGCAATACCAATGCAGAGAATCAACGTCCCATAACTTTGATTTCATCCTAAGCTCAACATAAACGCCTAAGATCACTATACAACAACTAGCGTCACATGTTACACCAAAATCAGTCAAAGAAATTCAAACTCCCAAGGGCATTCAAGGAGTTTCAAGCATTAGGGTTTTAGTTTATTTTCAGCATTCTAGAACTTGTAAACCCTATATATAAAGGGTCTTAGAGATAGCATTTGTTCTTGTTCTTGGTTTTCTTTTGGTCACAAATCTGTAAAGCTTTTGTTCAATGGAATGAAAAAAGTTTGATGTTGTTGACGAATTCCAAGCACCACATTTACTTTACTTGTTTGATTATATATTTTTTGAGTTTGTGTTGATTAAAGGTTTCAAAATTTGGTTTTAAGTTTCTGCATTTAGTGTTTCAAAAGGTTTTCAAAATCTCTGATTTGTCCAAATTTTCTTGTTTAAACACTAGAATTTTTTGGATCATAGGTTGATCATATCACCCTGATAATAGCTTATCAAGGTGAAGTGAGACCTCTGGTTTGGGAGGATTCAAGTTGTGGGGACGAAATATTGGAAAATTTTGTTTACTTTTCTTGTTATTATTTTGCTTGTTAATCTGCTATTGATCTAACCCCTTGAGTCTTAGTTAACCCACACCATAAGCCTGTTTGTGGTGTTAGTGTATCAAGGATTAAGGTTGTTTGCTTTTGTTTGTTCCATAACAACTTACTTTCCTAATCCATAAGTCTTCTTTGTCCACACTCCTTAACTGCAGTAGTTAAGGAGCTCTTTCCTTTCATCAGAGACACCCCTAGCTTGACCTAATTGTTGGTCAATCTTAGGGGAGCATTGCTGCCTCCCATAGGAAGTAAGTGGGAGGAGGTATCACCTTCTTTTCATCCTTTTTTGTTTACTTGAATAAAATTGAATGTTAAGTGAATTTGGTGTTGAATGCTATATGATGTGTTTTGGTTGATTAAATTTGTTTCTTAGTTCACTATATTGTTGCTGAGATACTTGTTTAAGGTTTTTTTGGTCTTAAAAACATTTTGCTTTGTTAAAAATCTGAAAACAGGTTTGAAGTAGTGTTTGGGATTGCATGCTAGTAAGAATTGAGTAGGATTTTAAGGGTAGTTTGTGTCTGTATCTGATATTGGGTTGGTTTAGTGTGAAAATTTGCATAACTTGTGAACTAAAACACCAAATCTGAACCTTTGCTAAATGAAAAAGTAAAAAAAAACTAAAAAAATGGCTAAAAACGAAAGTACCCAAAAGTGCTCCAATGTGGAGTACTTCTGTGTTGTCCAAGATCCCACCAGACAACAGGCTTGTCCAAGATCAGTGTTGTCCGATATCGTACAACACTAAAAAAAACAAAGAATATGCAGCGTTCTCGGACAACACATAGAAATGCTACTGTATGGTTTTTCGGCTCGTTTTGGGTTGTTTCGAGCTTGTTTCTTGCTGTTTTTGGGCACAAACGACACCCCCCACAACAATTGAGTTGTGGGGAGTTAATTAAAACACTAAAAACACAAACACACTCACAATCAAAGCCGCACAATCAAGCAAGAAAAGATAAAAAGAGGGCAAAGATTTAGAAAAGAACTTGTTGTTGGTCTAGTGTGCACCTACAGTGGGTGGTGATGCCATCCTAACTAGATTTATAGCACTCCCAAGCAAACAATAAAGGCACACAGCCCTAAATCTACCCTCACACTACTTGCTAACAATATTATATGACAAAATTCAAAGATCAAAGCTAAAATCCTCCACTGTGGACAGAAACAAAGGGGTCTGGTGGTTGTTTTGCTAACAGTGAGCTCCTAGGGCAAGTTCAACTAGCTAAAAGCCTATAAATCCTATAGACCAGCTAATGCACAACTAGTACTAACCTATGAACTATATGTGAAACAAGTTTCATACCTTAAAACCACAAATTGAGGCCACGATTCCTGCTGATGTGAATGGTTCACAAAAAAAGGGACTTGGTTGGTCTAAATGGTGACGCAGTGAGCTAATATTCTGTTTTTTTACCACCAAAACCTTAGAAAACCCTTTAGACCAGATAATGAACACAAGATACTACCCTAAAGCTATAGAATTATCAAAATTTAAGCAACTAAACCAAAGATTTACACCTAAAAGCTGTTGATGAGCACAAGAAAGCCGAAAAGTGGGGGCTGCAGTTCTAGTAGCTAACAGTGGACTAATTAGCTATATTTGAACCAACGAAAAGCTTATAAAAACCTACTACCAGATTAAACAAGCTCAAACCTACCCTACACCTATCCGTGTATCACTTTCAAGCCACCAAACATAAATTCCATGCCTAACTCCTACTGTTATGCAGAAAATTGGGAGTCTGATGGTTGAAGGCAGTAATAGTGGGCTATCTAAACCACGTTCGAGCACCCACAAGCAATTTAAGCTAAATACCAGCTATCTAAATTCCTAATTTGAGAACCTACAACCTAAAATTCAAGGTTCCACGGTGCTATAAGGAACTGGGCACTATTTTGCCGAAAATACTTCTAGAAATCGGACTGTTAGAACCAACTTGTTGTCTAAGCTAATGCAGAACCTAAGGGGACCTCAATGCAAATTATACTAACTGGATTCTAGCCAAAAACCAACAACGTGATCAACTCGGTCAAGAGTTTTAATCATAACAGTTCTACACAGCTTGTGCCAAGCACTCCTTCAAATGATGCACAAAGCAACTAGGACTATAATTATAACCTAAATTAAGCAGACGAGCATGTAAATCAAATAAACCAAAATCATATAAACAAAATAACCATACAAGCGAAGACATAAGCAGTGAAACAGAATAAATAACAGGGTAAATAAGCATGCAGAATCTACGCAGAAAAAGTAAAATGGTCGAAGGAGTACTTGTGTTGAGTCACAGGGATGTCCCTTAGCCTAATTTTGCCACAAACACCTCAATCACCTTTTTTTGAACTTAATAAACAAGAACCTCAGCTTATTACATCAACTTATCCACAAATAACATCTATAAGGACCCATCTACCGAAATCTACTATCTTTGAATCTTCGAACCTGAAAAGATTAGACAAACAACAAGGAATAAAAGCACGAGCTGATGAGTAGCTTATTAGGGTGTATTACCAAATAACCCTCAATAGGCTAGCTTATCAGTGTAAATGGATTTTTTTGGAATGAATTTTTTTTCAAAGAATTTAAATAAGACAGAAATTGAACATAAGTTAACAAGACAAAATTACAAGCCTAAGTGTCAGTTAAGCTTATCACTTGGCTTATTAAATTATGGGCCTCAAATATGAAACCTGTTAAAATTTCTTCTTTGATAAACAAGAAAGGAAACTTAGAAAATAATTTTAACAGAGACAGAACAATGTAACAATGAGCTATAATCTAAACTTATATGCTTAAGTGTCAAGTAACCTATAAGCCAGCTTATAGCTCAGTGGTTCTAAAAAAACAAGTCAATTTCTTGAAAAATCATTGATAAAATAGAAAGTTTAAATTAGCGAATAATCTAAAAGCTGGAAAAGTAAATAGATCAAAAGACAATGGAACTCAAATCTGCTTTTTCATTAAATTGCATAAATCTTTACAAAATAAGAAAAACCAAAATCTGGAACAAGAAACTATCCTAGCTGCTAAGTCCTATTTATATACAATGGCAAAGACTCAAAACATAAACCCTAGTCGTCTAAAATTCCCAATTTACCCAAGCATCTTCAAAAGAATATCCAAGTTTTTGAATTTACTTCTAGAATGGTCTTTGGTTGGCATGTGAAGTAGTAGAGGTGCAGTGATGATCCTGACCGTATACTTGTTGTGGTGAGCACGTCCAAACATCCAAGCCATTAATTAGTCTTCATGAATCTTGAAAAGTTGCCATCTCGTGATAATAGTGAGCTGGTGAGGGTCCCATGATGTTGACGTATCAATTTCGAGCATATGGGCTTGCTGAGAGAGAGGTAAATGATGAAAACCCCATGGTAAAAATCAAGTAGCTATTGGAGTTAAGTTAATTGATACTGGGATTGATCTAGGGTTCTTGGGACAATTAGAGTGGGATTAAATGTTAAATTGGGTATAACTTATGTTTCTCACGTGAATAATATTTGACATTTTGACTTGGGTTGTTAAATTAAACCGGGTAGCCAAATGGGCCAATGGTGAGGGCTGGATGGGTTAAGAATCGGGTTTGTAGTGGGCATGGGTATAAGTAATGACTTTAATGATCCCTGGACTTCTAACAAGTATGCAAACAAGGTCTTTCAGTCACAATCTTCCATTTCCTTTGTTATATCTATGGACAACTTGTCACATTTGGCACATGTTATTTCCAAACTTTGTACAAGGATCTTTTGTGTAATTTTGGCATTCTCCAAGGACTAAACATGTAATGTCTTGTCATTTTAGGTACCCAAATTTAATTTTGGAGTTTTACAAGGGTTTAAAATGACAAGTCTTCCAAAGTTGAGGGACCGATCTTGCCAATTCTTCAAACTTCAAGGACTTCAAAGGAAATTCATGATTCGAGTCCGATTCATTGTGCGGCTTCGTTTCCCGTGTTCGTTTTTGCTTGATTCTTGTGATCTTTTGTTGATTTCACGATATCCGTACCTAAAATACACAATGAACAAACACAAGCACGTATTTGGGTATTTTGATGATATTTTAAGCGTTTTAAGCCCGATTTGGACGATGAGACTATGTATAATTGCAGTCTCATCAAGTATGATGATGAGGAGCGTGTCGCGTTTGCTAATTTAATTGCTAGTTTACAAAAATATGTCAATGAAAATAGAAAGTGTCAAAAGCAATTAAAGAAGGCAAACGCAGCGCTACTTAAAACTTTGAAGAATGCAAAGTTGCTCTTATAAAATCTAGTGAGACTATTGATAGTTATAGGGTTGAGCTTCTTCAAAAGACCAAAGAGCTTGAGGGGTACAAAGGTCGTGTCATCAACGTTAAAAAGGATGATTTTGAAAATAAATACAACGATGCTCTTGCTTTGTTATCTAAAGAAAAACGTCAATTTAATGTCATATTAAGTGATGAACGTCAAAAAACGTACCTTGCCACAACAAAAGTTAAGGAACTTGAACAAAGGCTTTCTATGAATACCACCAATTCTGCTAAAATTCTTGACGAAAAGAAACAAGAGGTTGAAACATTAAAACAAGATTTCAAAAATAGACAAGGCAAAGATACTGAGAAAGTAAAGGATCTCGAAGAACAAGTCGATTTTTTTGATAAAAGTTGTTTATAAAACGCATGACTCTATTCAAACCGTTAGAATGATAGCACCTCGGTCGTTTTTCAAGGGTCAACCTAGCTTTTCCACCCCCAAGTACCTCAAAAAAGCTCAAGCTGCAAACCCTCACTTGTATCTTGATGAGTCCGAATGGACCGATCATGATTGCCCAGTAGCTAGCCTCGATAATGAAGAGACGTCCCTTTGGGATGAGGAGAGTAGATCACCGATTGATATGAGCTTAAATACTCATATCATTTGTATCAAATAACAATGAAATATTGCACTAAATGTATCAAATATGCCTTGGATATGCTTGTTTCTTGTTTTCATGTGTGTAGGTACCAAGTTCCTGAAAATCGGCAAAACCGGCACGAGTTTGAAGAAAAAGATCAAAGAAGCTAAAATCGAGCTCGACTTTAGTGGATTTCATCATTTAAAGAGAAACGGGCTTAGTGGGTCCTACAATTGGGTAAATGGGCTCAAAAGCCCATTTAAGTTTCAAGTTGGTTTTGTGTTATGTTTTGAAGATCCAAAAGGCCCAAAATGGATTCATTATACACCGCTGGAAATGAGGAGATATGGGCCTCAAGCCCAATGTTTATAGAAAAGAAACGAATGGACACAAATTGGGCCTGTTAGGGTTTATTTTAAGGAAACGTGTATTTAACACGTTACATACACATTTCCCATTCATTCACAAACAAATAAAGTAAATAAATATTTACTCCACTCGTTTTCTCAATTGTGTCACACGTCATAACGCACTTATGAATTAATTAAACCGTTTTATATCCCCTCCCACTCACCACTCGTTTCACACACAATTAAATACATTTTTTCGATACACCCTATGTGAGTTTTCTCTCTCACTCTTCTTCCCCATTTTTATCACCCTAAAAAACCTGCAAATTGTTACTGTGCTCAAAACCCTAGTTGGGTAAAAAGTTAATAAATATTGGGGGTTTTGTTCACACACTTGATTCATACGTGTGGGAATTAATTCCCCCATTTTTAAGGAAGAGAGTAGATGGAACGAAGGTAATACGTGGCATCTCATCATTGGAAGCAACACCTCATCATCCCATATCCACCAATCACAAGCCTCAAAAGAAGCACAACTAGCACACGGATGCCACGTTGGCGATCCGTGTGCTAGATTGAGTCATCTCAACCATCCAATCAAAGAAAGAGAAAGAAAATAAAGATCAAAGGCTGAGAAGAAGAAGGAATATTCCCAAGATTATTCGGATATACGCATCACAAAACCCTGGGGATGGCTATAAAACCCCCAATTTCTATTGTATTTTTCCATCCTTTCTTTTACTTTTAATATTATTCTGTTAAAATAGTTGTAGGATTTATTATTGTATTTTCTTTTAATTAAATCTTGTAATCTTTCTAAAGTTTAATAAAATATCCGTTGGCTTCATTACAATTGTGTCTCGTTTTATTATTAATTGAAGTTTATACGAATTAATCTTATTAACTGTTTAACACAATAATGTTTGAGATGTTAAACTTAAACTAATTAATAGTTTTAGTTTGATATTATAAGTAAAAATTGGATCCATAAAATTATCCCTACTGGATGATTTAAATATATAAGTCTGCTTGGTACGATTGTGGTATTTGGTTCATGTGTTTGATGTTTGAATGGTGGTTCGAGATGGTGGTGGTCCGGTTTATCTAGACTGCTCAGTGCAGGTCTACTGCCTAATGGTTTCGTCTAAAGGTTCTAATCCTTTTTACTTTTTATGAATTTACAGTTTTTTTATTGTCTTATAATCTGCTTCTGTGATTTTTTCTGTGATGTTGAGTATAAGTTGTTAGATTATGTGACGTTACATGATGAAACATTTTGAATGATTTAATTGTTTCGTTTGGTTAGTTTGATAAAATCTGCTTGAGTATTCATATGTTTTGATAATTTACTGTTGGATTTATAGTTTTAAATATTTTGAGGATTAGTTTAAGAAATCTGCTCTAGTTGATTTTGGATTGATTTTACTGAGTCATAATCTGTTTAGTTGAATTTAAACGTTTTTGTTTAGTCGTTTTATTGTCACTGCTTAAATGAGTTTTATTGGATATGCTTAAATGGAAATCGTAGTCTGTACTTTACATTTAAGTTACTGATATATGTCTATTATGGTTTAGAATTGTTGAAGTCTGCTGTTCAGAATTGTTTTTGCTTGCTGATTCATCCTTAAGATTTGTTAACTGAAAGAATTAATTAGAATATGAGCAGTTTTTAGTTAATCTTTGCATTGAGGTTATTAGCAGATTAATTTAGTTTTGTCCTGCTTTAATCTTTAATATTGGATTTGCTGAGTTTATGTGTGATTTTGGTTTGAATCTATGGTTAATGTAGCTTGTTTGTTTCCAGTTTTCTTTTATCTGATCTTATATGCAATTTTGGGATAAGTTGATAGGATTTTTTATAACTGCCTGAGCTTTATGATTTGTTAACTGTTTTACTTTTAGTAGTTTACTCTTGTATGTTTTTGCTGATATAATTTGTTCAACATTCAGCTTATCAGATCCTAATGATCTAATAAGTCTCATAAGCTGTTTTCCTGACAGCTTTTATCAATAAGCTTACAAAAAGTCACTCCTGTGACTGGTTTCTTTTAATCTGTCAAAAAGAAATTAATTTCCAAAAATAATGTCACTAACGGGTTTCGAACTCGAGACCCTTCGCTTGTAGGACCAACGTGACAGCCAACTGAGCTGGTTGGCTTGTTGATTTATTTTCAGATTGTTTCATTAATATAGTATAGTTTTAACTTGGCAGTTTTTGTTTATTAGTAAGGGTAAATTAAAGTTACGTTTTTTATAAACTTTTGATTACTTTTTGTATTAAATAAAATCTTAGTTTAAATACATTAAATTATAAATATAATATTTTAAAATTAAGATAATAATAATTAAAAAAATAGAATAAATAAATAAAAATAATAAATAAAATGTTTTTATTTAAAAGCTTAATTAGTTAATTTTTAATTAGACTTTAATAATTAAAATAGAAATAATTTTCTAAATAGATTTGTTCAAAGTAATTTTTAATTAAGTAATTAGTTTAAAAAGTTTAAATTAGATTTTTTTTAAAGTAAAGTAAAAGTTATTTTAATTAAATAGATTTATTTTAAAGATTTTTAATTAGTCTAACTTTTAAATAGTGTTAACTTTTAGGTAATTAATTGTTTCTAGAATTTTAAAATTAGCGGGGTTTAAGATTCATGCACTTTAGGTTAAAACTAAATGGTTTAAAATTTGTAGATTTTAATTGTAGTTTAAAAACCGAAAACCAATTCACATCAATTGTCCAAATCAAAGCAAAACGTCTCAAATTCATAAGATCTTCGTGTACAACGAACTTGATTCACTCACGTGTTTAATTGAATTCGTCATTGGTATTATTAGTCTATTACTTTTTCCTAAAGGTAATTTTCTAATTTACCCTATAACGTAATCTCAAATAATTCACTATACTATCCACGACACATCAAAAATTTTGGCGCCGCTGCCGGGGATCTTGTGTACGATTCGTCTTTGTGGAGATTTGTTGATCGTTGATTTGAAGACCCTTTCCGTCCTTGAAAAGTTTGTTATTTTTCTATTATATAGTATGTATCGTTTTTCTCGTTTTTTGTGAATAATATATTGTATTACGTAGCACAATAATTTTACATATCTTTCAAATAAGCCTTAGTTGGGATTTCATCACCTAGCTATTGTAGTCGAATCCAAAACAAAAATAAAAGGCAAAATAGATAAATACTAATAAGAAGTTTGAACTCGATTTATACAAACTATAAGGTGGGTATAAGGCGACGTGCTATAAAAGGCCGTCTAAGGAAAAAGGTTTTTAAGTGCTTTGTGCCACCTCGTTTCCCCTCTTGCTTGTGCGTATATTGAGAGGGACAACCTATTATTGGTTTGCCGACTCAAGTAGTAATAAATCTTATTTTTTGTAGTTTACTTATTGAACCTCGAGACGTTTAGGTTTTCACCTATCGTTTCAAAGTCGACCGAGGGTAATTTACTTCCATAGTAGTTATCCTTATTCCTTGTTTTTTATCGATCATTATTGATTGAGCAATACCAAATAATACCAAAAATAATCTTCTTCTTGTCTAATTTCTTTTCTTCAATCCTCTAAATTCTCGTCTTTGTAGTGTATGCAATTACGTTCTTCTCGTCTTGTGATTGATTTTAATAGGCTTGAAAATATTCCTCGTAGAAATAGAAATCGTCAACAACGAATAGTGGAACCCGAGCTTCCACCTATTGTTGTAGAGATGGCCGATAACCGAACAATGGAGGAATTGCTCCGTGCACCCACCGAAGGGTATGGGGAAGCAATCGTTATGCCGGCTATTTTGGCGGATCATTTTGTGATTAAGACGGGTCTTCTATCGCTCATTCGTGCCAACCAATTTCGTGGCAATGAGACCGATAGCCCGCATTCTCACATTCGGAATTTTAATCGAATTACCTCGACTCTCAAGTTTAGAGATGTGCCGAATGACGTGATTAAGCTCATGCTTTTTCCGTACTCGCTCGAGGGTAATGCTAAGATTTGGTATGAGAAAGAACCACCGGGTTCGATCTTAACATGGGATGATTTAGTGTCAAAGTTTATGAATTATTTCTTTCCACCTTCTAAGACAAAACACTTTAAGAATGAGATCACTAGATTTGAACAAAAAGTGCATGAATCGTTTGGGGTTGCATGGGAAAGATTTAAAGATTTGTTGAGACAATGTCCACACCACGGTTTCTCGGAATTTCATCAAATAAATACTTTTTATAATGGGCTTAATATGATTGAACAAGATTCTTTAAATTCCGCCGCGGGTGGTAATCTTTTAAGAAAAACTCCGAGAGACGCGTGGAGAATAATTGAGGATAAGTCTAGAGCACAATATTAACGAAACACACCGGTTGTTTCCAATGTGAATCCCGAGATTGCTAGATTGGACTCTAAGATTGATAGTGGATTTGCGACTTTGTTGAATGAGTTTAGGAAGAATCCTCATGGATCGATTAATATGGTTGAGAATGTTTGTGTATCATATGGCGGAGCACATCCTAATTACGCTTGTTTAAACACGGGGTTTGATCAAGCTAATGCTTTTGCCGTGACGGGAACTTATGGCTCCAACGGTCAAGTTCCTCGTCAAAATCATGTTGCTCCACCGGGTTTTCCACCGGTTCAAAATAGGTACGACAATGGTAATAATGGGAATAATTTTAACCGTGGTAACTAAGGGAATTTCAATCAAGGAAATGGGTTTAATGCTAATCAAAACAATCAAGGTTTTCAAGGGAATAATCAAAATGATTTGTCAAGCTACATGAAAACGAATGAGGCAAATTTGAAAGCTTTTCAAAACAACATTCAAGGACAAATGGCAACTTTGAAAAATGAGTTTCAAAATACGATTAAAGGGCAAAACAATAAGATTGAGCTTAATCAACAAAGAATTGAACAAAGATTTGGGAAAATGTTTGAACAAAGTCAAAATCGTATGCAACAAAGTATGGAACAAGGTCAAAATAAATTCCTTTCGATGTTTTAATCGTTTATGACCAAACCTTCCTCGTCTTCGGGTGGTTTACCTAGCAAAACCATTCCAAACCCGAAGGGTGAGATGAAAGCTATAACCACACGTAGTGGGAAAGCTTTAGACGGACCTTTGCTTCCACGTGTGAGTACCTCTCTGGTGAGGGAAGTGGAGCAAGAACCCGAGGTGGTTAAAGAAAAGGAAATTCCTATTCCACCAAGGGTAGACCAATTGCCTATTCCGGAACCCGAGCTTCCGAAGACTAAACCCACACTACCCTACCCTTCGAGACTTACCAAAGAGAAGCTCCGCGAAAAGACCAATGCTCAAGTTTCTACGTTTCTAGATGTGTTTAAGAAAATGTATATTAATCTTAGTTTCGCGGATGCATTGCTTAGCATGCCTAAGTTTGCTTCTACAATTGAAAGGTTGATGAACGATAAGGAGAAATTAGTTGAAGTGTCTACATCCTTAAATGAAAGTTGTTCCGCGGTTCTCTCTAGAAAGTTTCCCAAAAAGCTTGGAGACCCCGGTCAATTTTTTATACCATGTGATTTCCCTAATATGGAAGAATGCTTAGCATTAGCCGATCTTGGCGCTAGCATTAACTTGATGCCTCTTTCCGTGTGGAAAAGGTTATCACTTCCCGAGCTTTCACCTACTAAGATGACTATCGAGCTAGCGGATCGATCGATCACCTTTCCAAAAGGTATAGCCGAGGACGTATTAGTCAAAGTAGGAAAGCTCATTTTTCTGACGGGTTTTGTAATTTGTGATTATCCGGAAAATTCTTGAGTGCCTCTTATTTTGGGACGACCGTTTTTAAATACGGCTAGTTCTTTAGATGACATGAGAGAGGGAAAGTTGACTTTACGTTTTGATGATGAAAGTATCACTCTTAATGTTGGTAACATCTCGAAGTTTTCTTCCGAAGACGACGAGGAATCAATCAATCAAGTCGATGTGATTGATGTTGCTAGCGAAGAGGTTTCACAAGATATGCTTGGTTTTTCGGATACTTCTAAAAGTGGCAATCCCACTTCATCGAATCCTATTATCTCTTCGGCTAAGCCTCCACTCACTCCATTTGAGGGAGGTGACTTCGTTCTTGAAGAGCTTGAGAATAATGGTTATTCAAAAATCGAAAAGGAAATTGATGATTACCTTAGCACACCATTTGATCCTAGTGAGTTTGATTTTGAGAATTTTGATCCTGAGGGAGATTTTGCGTTGATTGAAAAATTGTTGAATTTGGATCCTTTTGAATCACCACCTATGGAACTAAAAGTTGTGAATGAAAATAAGACTAAAGTGAAAACATCTATTGAGGAAGCACCCGAATTAGAACTTAAGGAATTACCCACTCATTTGCAGTATGCTTTTCTTGAGGGAATGAATAAGTTACCGGTGATTATTGCTAAGGGATTAAAGGAAAATGAAAAGGATGAACTTATTAAAGTGCTTAAGAAACATAAACGGGCCATTGCATGGAAAATATCCGACATTAAGGGTATAGATCCTAAATTTTGTACTCATAAAATTCTAATGGAGGATGATTATAAACCCGCTATCCAAAATCAAAGAAGGGTCAATCCAAAGATTCATGAGGTGATCAAAAAGGAAGTTACTAAATTTCTAGACGCCGGAATGATCTAACCTATCTCGGATAGTCCATGGGTTAGCCCCGTGCATTGTGTTCCAAAGAAAGGAGGAATGACGGTTGTTACTAATGAGGATAATGAATTGATTCCTACTAGACTTGTGACCGGTTGGCGTGTTTGTATTGACTATAGGAAACTTAATGATGCCAGTAGGAAGGATCGTTTTCCATTACCTTTTATGGATCAAATGTTAGAGAGACTAGCGGGGAATGAATTCTATTGCTATTTGGATGGATTTTCCGGCTATTTCCAAATCCCCATTGACCTTCGTGATCAAGAAAAGACCACATTCACTTGTCCTTATGGAACATTTGCTTATCGTCGCATGCCTTTTGGACTATGCAATGCTTCGGGGACGTTCCAAAGGTGCATGATGGCCATTTTTCATGATATGATCAAGAAAACCATGGAAGTCTTCATGGATAACTTTTCGGTTTTTGGGGAATCTTTCACTTCATGTCTCTCTAACCTTGAAACAATGTTGCAACGTTGTAAGGAAACGAATCTTGTGCTTAATTATGAAAAATGTCACTTCATGTGCAAAGAGGGAATTGTGTTAGGACATAAGATCTCTAAGGCCGGTATTGAGGTTGATAGGGCTAAAATCGACGTGATTGCCAAATTGCCTCCACCCACCACCGTTAAGGGAGTAAGGAGTTTTCTCGGCCATGCCGGCTTCTATCGTCGTTTTATACAAGACTTCTCTAAGATAGCTCGGCCTATGACCCATCTTTTGGAAAAAGAGACTCCTTTTATCTTTTCGGATGAGTGTATTCAAGCCTTTGAGATGCTTAAAAGAAATTTAACCGAATCTCCAATCTTAGTTGCCCCGGATTGGGATCTACCTTTTGAAATTATGTGTGATGCTAGTGATTATGCGGTAGGTGCGGTATTGGGGCAACGTAAGCTAAAACACTTCTTGCCTATACACTATGCAAGTAAGACTATGACGGATGCTCAAACAAAGTACACTACAACGGAAAAGGAGCTAGTTGCCGTTGTGTATGCTTTTGAAAAGTTTAGACCATATATCGTCTTGTCTCAAACCATAGTGTATACGGACCACTCGGCTATCAAATATCTTCTTAATAAACAAGATGCTAATCTGAGGTTGCTCCGGTGGATTCTCCTCCTTCAAGAATTTAATGTCAAAATTCTAGACAAAAAAGGAGCCGAGAATCTCGCGGCCGATCATTTATCTTGACTTGAGAATCCTCACCAAAGCGATCGAGAGAACAAGGAAATCAATGAAACATTTCCTCTCGAGACGCTTGGTATGATTGCTTTTCGTGGTGATGATAGTACCCCATGGTTTGCGGACATCGCAAATTACCATGCGGGGAAGTTTGTGATCAAGGGTATGTCGTCCCAACAAAAACGAAAGTTTTTCAAGGATATTTCCTACTACTTTTGGGACGAACCCTATTTGTTTTGTGTGTGCGCGGATCAAGTGATTCGTAGGTGCGTGTTTGGCAAAGAAGCTCAAGATATCCTTAAATCTTGTCATGAGGGACCCACCGGGGGACATCATGGTGCTAACGCCACCGCGAAGAAAGTCTTTGATGCCTGCTTCTTTTGGCCATCCATATATCGTGATGCCCAAGACTTGATCAAGACTTGTGATGCTTGTCAACGTCAAGGAAAGAACTCACAAAGGGATGAAATGCCTCAAAACATTATTCAAGTTTGTGAAATCTTTGACATGTGGGGGATCGATTTTATGGGGCCATTTCCATCGTCGAAAGGAAATAAATACATTCTCGTAGCCGTGGACTATTTGTCTAAATGGGTCGAAGCTAAGGCTTTGCCCACGAATGATGCTCGAGTTGTGGTGAAATTTTTGAAACAACTTTTTGCTAGGTTTGGAACTCCGTGGGCTATTATAAGTGATCGTGGGACCCTTTTTGTAATGAACAATTTGAAAAAGTTCTAAAGAAATATGGAGTCACTCATCGACTTTCTACGGCTTATCACCCTCAAACGAGTGGTCAAGTGGAGGTTTCAAACCGAGCTCTTAAAAGGATTTTGGAGCGTTCTATTGGAGAAAATCGCACTTCATGGTCGGATAAATTGGACGATGCATTGTGGGCTTTCCGTACGGCTTACAAGACGCCAATTGGTTGTACACCATTTAGGTTGGTCTACGGAAAAGCATGCCACTTGCCAATTGAACTCGAACATAAGGCGTATTGGTCTCTTAAGCATTGTAACTTTGATTTGAGGACCGCGGGTGATCATCGCAAGGTTCAATTGAATGAACTAAGTGAATTAAGGGATCAAGCTTATGAAAATTCTTTGATCTACAAAGAGAAGACTAAGAGGATTCATGACTCTAAGATCAAAAACCGCATTTTCAATGTTGGTGATCAAGTCCTCTTATTCAACTCTAGACTTAAGATTTTCTCGGGAAAGCTTAAATCCCGTTGGTCCGGACCATTCACCATTGCACAAGTTTTCCCTTATGGCACCGTTGAGCTAGCTCAAAAAGACGGGCCTAACTTTAAGGTGAATGGTCATCGTGTGAAACATTACTTTGGAGGGGACATACCTACGGAGGTTGTCCCGGATCTTCAAACTTTCCCTAAGGACCAATAAATGCGGGGATCGAGTCGAGCTCATGAATCGGTTAACAAAAACGAGGTGCCTTGTGGGGGAGTCCCATACATTCTATCTTCTTTCTATTTTCCAACACCTAATAAGGCTTGATCTTTCAAGCTCGTGCTCGTGTTTTGTTGTGTTGTGATCTTAGGTATGACCCTTATATTTGAAGACTCTCGTGTTCGGTTTTTGCCGGTCCACTTGATCTTCCTTTCTTTGAATGCCAAAAAGGGGCACACTTTCTACCCTTGATTTTTATCGACTAACGTTTTATCTTGAGACATAATTAATAAACGGCTTATAGATGTGCGTGCTATTTCCATGCTAGGAATTTGCATTAGACTCTTCGTGTCTTAGCAAGGGGGAGTTACTCTTGAGCTAAGAAACATTGAGGATAATGTTTGGTTTTAGCATGGGGGAGTCAATCGATATAATCGCTTGCAATTGCTCTTGTCGTGTCTAAACGTATTGTTTTTTCTCATTTTTCAATAAAATTTTAAATTTTTTGTGTTGTTTTTAAGTTTTAATAAATAAAATAAGTGCTTTTGACACGAATGTAGGCTTTCAATAAGAATAGTTTTTGACTCGACTCGGTTTTTAACCTTAGCTTTTCCTTAACGTATTTGAATTAAGTTTTGCTAGGCTATTATATAGGGAGCTTTAAAACGCGAAGGTCTTAATTCATACGAGTTAAGAACAAGAACTTTTCGCAAGCTCCTAATTGATCCTAGAAAGTCGTCTATCAAGGGAACTTTAAAACGCAAATTCTAAAACTTGCAAGAGTATAAGAAGATGCAAGATCCTATAGATGACTTGAAAACCTAAAACTTTGATTTAATAGGCTAAGTATCCATTGATTTCACATTTTTGAAATTTTACAATATGGAGAACAAGAGATGATAGAGCCAATTATAAGTTTGGTATTCTTTCGGGAATTTATGTGAGTTAATTATAAGCCTATTCTCCCATCGCTTGTTAATAAAATTATTTGCAATAAATAAGGTTGAACGATTTGAAAAGTTACTTAGCTTCTAGCCCAAGATCGTTTAAAAGTTGCTCGGTATGGATTAGAGTTCATAGCCAAGGCATAACTTATTGAAGCGGGATGCGAAGATTGGCGAGTCCAAAAAGGTCCTAACAAGACATGAGGGCTATGTTTTATTGCTAAAGATCTCAAGTGATGTGAAGAATCATTTATCAAAAATCAATATGAAGGATCGAGACACACGACGAAAAGCAAATACTCCCAAAAAGTCATGGAGAAGTCTATCCAAAAAGACCATTATAAGGTATGAGGATAAATGAAGCCAAGTCCAAAAAGGAGGCGGATCGTTGTATATCAAAATCCCAAATAAAGATTGGAGAAAAATGAAGAAGTCGTGGTCCAAGTATGAATCTCTCAAAACTTCAAGTGAAGAAATTCCTATATGAAGAGAAGACCATTATTTCATGAACGTCTCTCAAGGTTGGAAGTATAAAGTCGCTGCCAAATATCGGTCCGAGAAAGGTCTCAAATCGCGAAGCAAGTTATGCCAAGATATGAACTTTATGAAGTCCCGAGAAGCAGTTTTAAAAGATTTTGTCCTTTAGCTAACTATTGATTAAATCATTCACTTTATTTTCGGCCTAATAAATTATCGAAATAAGTCAACAATGCATCCTCGTGATCATTCAAGACAACAATAAAATATAAGAGATACACCTAGGAATAAGGGAGTCTAAGTGAATAATTAGCCCACATGAGTTCGTGTTAGTCTACCAACTTATAATAACAATGATCTTGTTTTTGCACTTGGCATGGAAAAGTGAAAAGTCGAGGACGATGAATCTATTTGAGTTTTATGATCCTTATAGTTATTTTATATCTTTACAAAATAAAACGTCAAAAGTTGAATAATGGTGTAGTTATAGTTTTATTTTATCATTGCGTGAGGACACGGCAATTGCTTAGCATGGGGGAATTTGATATGAGCTTAAATACTCATATCATTTGTATCAAATAACAATGAAATATTGCACTAAATGTATCAAATATGCCTTGGATATGCTTGTTTCTTGTTTTCATGTGTGTAGGTACCAAGTTCGCGAAAATCGGCAAAACCGGCACGAGTTTGAAGAAAAAGATCAAAGAAGCCAAAATCGAGCTCGACTTTAGTGGATTTCATTATTTAAAGAGAAAACGGGCTTAGTGGGTCCCACAATTGGGTAAATGGGCTCAAAAGCCCATTTAAGTTTCAAGTTGGTTTTGTGTTATGTTTTGAAGATCCAAAAGGCCCAAAATGGATTCATTATACACGGATGGAAATGAGGAGATATGGGCCTCAAGCCCAATGTTTATAGAAAAGAAACGAATGGACACAAATTGGGCCTGTTAGGGTTTGTTTTAAGGAAACGTGTATTTAACACGTTACATACACATTTCCCATTCATTCACAAACAAATAAAGTAAATAAATATTTACTCCACTCGTTTTGTCAGTTGTGTCACACGTCATAACGCACTTATGAATTAATTAAACCGTTTTATATCCCCTCCCACTCACCACTCGTTTCACACACAATTAAATACATTTTTTCGATACACCCTATGTGAGTTTTCTCTCTCACTCTTCTTCCCCATTTTTATCACCCTAAAAAACCTGCAAATTGTTACTGTGCTCAAAACCCTAGTTGGGTAAAAAGTTAATAAATATTGGGGGTTTTGTTCACACACTTGATTCATACGTGTGGGAATTAATTCCCCCATTTTTAAGGAAGAGAGTAGATGGAACGAAGGTAATACGTGGCATCTCATCATTGGAAGCAACACCTCATCATCCCATATCCACCAATCACAAGCCTCAAAAGAAGCACAACTAGCACACGGATGCCACGTTGGCGATCCGTGTGCTAGATTGAGTCATCTCAACCATCCGATCAAAGAAAGAGAAAGAAAATAAAGATCAAAGGCTGAGAAGAAGAAGGAATATTCCCAAGATTATTCGGATATCCGCATCACAAAGCCCTAGGGATGGCTATAAAACCCCCAATTTCTATTGTATTTTTCCATCCTTTCTTTTACTTTTAATGTTATTCTGTTAAAATAGCTGTAGGATTTATTATTGTATTTTCTTTTAATTAAATCTTGTAATCTTTCTAAAGTTTAATAAAATATCAGTTGGCTTCATTACAATTGTGTCTCGTTTTATTATTAATTGAAGTTTATACGAATTAATCTTATTAACTGTTTAACACAATAATGTTTGAGATGTTAAACTTAAACTAATTAATAGTTTTAGTTTGATGTTATAAGTAAAAATTGCATCCATAAAATTATCCCTACTGGATGATTTAAATGTATAAGTCTGATTGGTACGATTGTGGTATTTGGTTCATATGTTTGATGTTTGAATGGTGGTTCGAGATGGTGGTGGTCTGGTTCATCTAGACTGCTCAGCGCAGGTCTACTGCCCAATGGTTTCGTCTAAAGGTTCTAATCCTTTTTACTTTTTATGAATTTACAGTTTTTTTTATTGTCTTATAATCTGCTTCTGTGATTTTTTCTGTGATGTTGAGTATAAGTTGTTAGATTATGTGACGTTACATGATGAAACATTTTGAATGATTTAATTGTTTCGTTTGGTTAGTTTGATAAAATCTGCTTGAGTATTCATATGTTTTGATAATTTACTGTTGGATTTATAGTTTTAAATATTTTGAGGATTAGTTTAAGAAATCTGCTCTAGTTGATTTTGGATTGATTTTACTGAGTCATAATCTGTTTAGTTGAATTTAAACGTTTTTGTTTAGTCGTTTTATTGTCACTGCTTAAATGAGTTTTATTGGATCTGCTTAAATGGAAATCGTAGTCTGTACTTTACATTTAAGTTACTGATATATGTCTATTATGGTTTAGAATTGTTGAAGTCTGCTGTTCAGAATTGTTCTTGCTTGCTGATTCATCCTTAAGATTTGTTAACTGAAAGAATTAATTAGAATATGAGCAGTTTTTAGTTAATCTTTGCATTGAGGTTATTAGTAGATTAATTTAGTTATGTCCTGCTTTAATCTTTAATATTGGATTTGCTGAGTTTATGTGTGATTTTGGTTTGAATCTATGGTTAATGTAGCTTGTTTGTTTCCAGTTTTCTTTTATCTGATCTTATATGCAATTTTGGGATAAGTTGATAGGATTTTTTATAACTGCCTGAGCTTTATGATTTGTTAACTGTTTTACTTTTAGTAGTTTACTCTTGTATGTTTTTGCTGATATAATTTGTTCAACATTCAGCTTATCAGATCCTAATGATCTGATAAGTCTCATAAGCTGTTTTCCTGACAGCTTTTATCAATAAGCTTACAAAAAGTCACTCCTGTGACTGGTTTCTTTTAATCTGTCAAAAAGAAATTAATTTCCAAAAATAATGTCACTAACGGGTTTCGAACTCGAGACCCTTCGCTTGTAGGACCAACGTGACAGCCAACTGAGCTGGTTGGCTTGTTGATTTATTTTCAGATTGTTTCATTAATATACTATAGTTTTAACTTGGCAGTTTTTGTTTATTAGTAAGGGTAAATTAAAGTTACGTTTTTTTATATACTTTTGATTAATTTTTGTATTAAATAAAACCTTAGTTTAAATACAATAAATTATAAATATAATATTTTAAAACTAAAATAATAATAATTAAAAAATAGAATAAATAAATAAAAATAATAAAAAAATGTTTTTATTTAAAAGCTTAATTAGTTAATTTTAATTAGACTTTAATAATTAAAATAGAAATAATTTTCTAAATAGATTTGTTCAAAGTAATTTTTAATTAAGTAATTAGTTTAAAAAGTTTAACTTAGATTTTTTTAAAGTAAAGTAAAAGTTATTTTAATTAAATAGATTTATTTTAAAGATTTTTAATTAGTCTAATTTTTAAATAGTGTTAACTTTTAGGTAATTAATTGTTTGTAGAATTTTAAAGTTAGCGGGGTTTACGATTCATGCACTTTAGGTTAAAACTAAATGGTTTAAAATTTGTAGATTTTAATTGTAGTTTAAAAACCGAAAACCAATTCACATCAATTGTCCAAATCAAAGCAAAACGTCTCAAATTCATAAGATCTTCGTGTACAACGAACTTGATTCACTCACGTGTTTAATTGAATTCGTCATTGGTATTAGTCTATTACTTTTTCCTAAAGGTAATTTTCTAGTTTACCCTATAACGTAATCTCAAATAATTCACTATACTATCCACGACACATCACCGATCAATAAGGATTTTATGACATCATATAATTATGCTTATGAAAACAGTTTTTATGGTCTTTTCACTCCACAAAAACAGAAGTCTCGTGAGGAATTGTTTTTAGAATGCAAACAAAGACGAATTCAATGGAAGAAAGCTTTTGCCACTAAAAGGAAAACTAATGTTTTTAAATATATTAACTATTTGTCTCTTGATGCTTCTAAAAGAAAAAGTAGAAAAACACTTGGTTTTCTTAAACACCACATTGATAATGTTCAATCAATTGTTGAAAGCGATTGGGAGAAACGTCAAAAGTATAAGTGGAAAACAAAAATTCCTCACGACATAACTGTGCTTGTGAAAGAACTTTTAATGCCAAATACGAAGATAATAAAAGAACATGTTCTTGAGTTTGAAAACATGATTCGGTCTGAAATGTTTGATGATTTGAAATATGTTGAGTCTCTTGAAAAAGAAATTGATGAACTTGAAAATGACAAATCAGATTTTTCAAACGAATATGATTTACTCTTAGAAGAATGTCTCTCCAAAAATATTTTGTGTGTTACTCTTCAATCTTGTGCTGATATCGATGAATATTCTGATGTTGCTTGCAAATATCTTGATAAGATCAAAGAGTGTGAGCGTCTTGAACTTGAGCTTTCGAAACATAAAGAAAATGTTGAGAAAAAGGCTCTTGAGTTACTTCAACATAAAACTGATTTCTTAAAAAACATTGTCATTCTCTTGAACTTGCTTTGCAAAAAGACATCGGAAGTTTTCCACATGATAATAAATTGCAAGAAAAACTTTCCCAAATGTGTCGAGAAATGAATGAAAAGAGTTTGGAAATTATAGAGTTGAAAGCTCAGTTACAAGATAGGGAAACAGTGATAGCAGAGTTGAAGAAACTCGTTGCTAAGATGGGTGGGAAAATTGTAGAACCTAGTGTTAAGAAACCTGTTGTTAGACAACCCAATGCGCACAAAGTGACTAGACCCTCTGTCTTGGGAAAACCATCTGTTTTCTATAATTCTGCATTTGCAAAACCTGGGTTTGCCCCCAAGACGGATGAGAAGGATAGGTTACCACAAAATACTCCTAAAACACATATTTGATCACAAAGCATTACGAACACTAATGTGATTAAACAAGGGATGTATAGATTGGCCACTAAACCTGCACACAACAAAGAAAGTCAATCACCTCAGACTTCTAGAAACACTAATAAATGTGTGTCTTTTACTACAGGAGTAGTCCCCACTGCTAGTGTTAGCCGGCCTCAGCTTAAGAGCTTTCGAATGAATGAAAAGGTTTGGCAAAACAAAAGTCAAAGGAAGATGAAGGAAGTAGATTACCACCCTAGGATTTTCAATGTTTCTAAGAATAAAACGTCTGTAATCGCGTGTAATGACGATTTGAATGATTTGACTTTGAATGCTTTAAATGTTAAGTTTGTTTGTGTGAAATGTGGAAAGTGTGCTAATGCCAATCATGCTATGTGTGTTTCGAATAATGTCAAAAGCGTAGCAACTAGAACTAAGAAGCAAACTGTGATGCCTATTAGTGCTAGAAAACCCAAACGCAAAGTAAACCATTCTGGTGCAACCCCCCCCCCCCCCCCCCCCCCCCACCCCTGAGAAAAGTATTGCATCAGACTCCACTACTAAGAACCCTAGAAGCAGAATTAGGGAATTATATGAGTCTGCAAGTAAGTCTTGGAAATGGTGGTTTCTAATCAATGTCCTCCAGGATATAAATGGATGCCTAAGGTTAGGACTGAAAATGTGACAACGAGCTTTAGTGTGTCTTTATGTGAAACTAATGATTCAGATATCACAACTAACATGGAATATGATTTAGCAAATGCTCCATCGTTCTCTAATTCTTCTGCATGTGTTCGAGATAATTCTCTTCATACTGGACTTCGGATGCACGAAGCACATAACGGGGAATCTCAAGCTTCTAATTAACTTCATGGAGAAGTTCCTGGGTACGGTCCGATTCAGAAATGATCAATTTGCACCAATCCTAGGATATGGAGACTTGGTTCAGGTCAATATCACTATCAAAAGGGTTTACTACATCGAAGGGCTCAATCACAATCTTTTCTCGGTTGGTCAATTCTGTGATGCGGATTTGGAGGTTGCTTTTAGAAAGAAGACATGTTTTGTTCGTGATTATGATGGGAATGACTTACTTACCGGTTCACGGGGTACTGATCTCTACACTATTTCACTACAAGACTCCACGTCTTCAACTCCAATCTGTTTCATGGCTAAAGCTTCAACGACTCAAGCTTGGTTATGGCATCAACGTTTATCTCATCTTAACTTTGATACCATCAACTTCCTTTCCAAGAAAGATATCGTGAGAGGCCTTCTAAATTTGAAATTCATCAAAGATCATCTTTGTTCTTCTTATGAGCTTTGTAAAGCTAAACGGAGTAGTTTCAAGACAAAGAATACACCAAGCTCTAAAGGACGGTAAGATCTTCTTCATATAGATCTGTGTGGCCCCATGCGTGTTCAAACCATCAATAGGAAGAAATATGTTATGGTAATTGTTGATGACTACTCAAGGTACACGTGGACTCTCTTCTTAAGGTCCAAGGATGAAACACCTGAGGTTCTCATTAACTTCCTTAAGCTGATACAACGTGCTCTTCAAGCTCAAGTAAAAGTGGTACGTTCTGACAGAGGCACATAATTCTTGAATTCAACTTTGAAGAAATATTTTAAAGCCGAAGGGATTGAATATAAAACATCTATTGCTTGAACACCTGAACAAACGGAGTTGTTGAAAGACGAAATCGTAATTTAGTTGAGGTTGTTCGAACATTATTATCTGCTTCAAAACTACCATTATTCTTTTGGGCCGAAGCCGTATCAACCGCATGTTACACACAAAACCGTTCCTTAATTATCCCAAGACACGAAAAGACACCATATCACATAATTAATGATCGCAAACCTTCACTCAAACACCTTCATGTTTTTGGATGTATGTGTTACATTATTCGAGGTGGTGAAAATCTGGACAAGATGAAAGAGAAAGGTGATGCATGCATATTAGTAGGATATACAACTCAGTCTAAGGGATACAGAGTGTACAACAAGAGAACAAAATTGATAGTCGAGACTATTCATGTCAGATTCGATGAACGACAAGAAATGGCACTTGAACAAAACAGTTTAAGTCCCGATCCACAATGACAAAAGACTTATGTGCACAACTGCACGGAACTCGAAACTCATGACTAGGGGTGGAAACGAGCCGAGCTAAGCCCGAGCTCGCCAGAGCTCGAGCTCGGCTTGTTTAAGTTTCATAAAGCTCGAGCTCGAGCTCGGCTCGTATCGATCTTTATTATTTAGGCTCGGGCTCGGCTCGTGGAATGCTAGATAGGCTCAGGCTTGGCTCGAGCTTGGCTCGAGCTCGGCTCGTTTATTCAATTTGGCAATGTAAAAATAAAATTTGGCTCGAGCTCGACTCGTAATATATCTAAATTAGGCTCGTTAAAAAATTTACTATTAAGCTCGTTAATAAGCTCGTATATAAAACATTAGGCTCGTTTAGGCTCGCAAGCTCAAACGAGCTTTGGACGTAAAGCTCGAGCTCGAGCTCGTTTAATAAACGAGCTGAAACTTAGGCTCGAGCTCGGGCTCGAGCTCGTTTAGGCTCGGCTCGTTCGATCTTTTTACCGATCTGATCTCGAGATTTTCACGAGCAGCTCGGCTCGTTTCCACCCCTACTCAAGACCACAGCAATGAACCATCAAGTTCAAAGCTGGTTCCTGAACATGTTCCTAGAGCAGATATGACAGTGGACATGACACTTGAAGAGTTGGAAATGTTATATGGACCAATGTTTGATGAATATTTCAAGGGGGAGAAACAAGTTGTATCAAAGTCTTCCGTTGTCACTCATGATACGAATGATGATACCTATCATCATCAACAAAAGGATACAACTTCATCTACTTCAACACGGGTTGCTGTAGATTTACCTCCTCAGAATATCTCTTCAACAATCGATCCTAATACATCTACAACTACTGTCATTGCTCCAGAGAACACAAATCAAGCAGACGATACATTATCTGACAATGATGATTTTCACAACCCATTCGGTACATCGATACACGAAATTGGAGAGTCTTCTACTCGCCATGTTGATCCGTCTAATATGCATACGTTCTATCACCTACATCCTTCAACACATCATTGGACCCGAGAACATCCTTTGGCCATCTCCTGCAATCCGGTACAGCATTCCCGCACGAAGCACATTGATGTTAGTTACCACTTCATAAAGGAACAAGTTAACAGAGGTATCATTGAACTATACTTTGTTGGAACGGATTACCAATTAGCCGACTTGTTTACAAAGGCTCTGTCGAAAGATAGGTTTGAGTACCTAGTTAGGCAAATTGGTATGAGATGTTTAACTCCAGCAGACCTGGAGATTCTAGCAAAGGTGCCTGCTTGATTTATCTATGAAACATCATATTGTAAATATCATTGAAAAAAGCAAAATACAAAAATATAAAACATTTCAAAACAAAACACAAAATTAAAAATCTTTGAAACACCAAAAATATTCTTCTCGACATGTCTTTCAGTATCGATAATATGGACGTACCTAGAAATGTCGCTCAATAACGACACGAGTGTGTACATAAAGCTCGAATAAAAGTTGTAAATATTTTTCAAAACATGTCATTTCTACTTTTAATAATGGAAAATGTCTATTTTGGACAAATTTTCCAACAACGGGTAGAGCAATCTATCTTGGGTTGAGCTTGTCACAAAACATTCAATGTTTTGAGCTCAATACAATGGCTTGTAATCACTTTTAGATTGCAACCCGGATCGCTATTCACGGGGGAGTGTACGATTTAGTGCGCTTACCCTCAGCAAAAGAAGAGAAATCTTCTTACACTTGAGTGGATTTGTCAAGACATTCAAAGTCTATGAACTCAAGTTTATGCTTTATAAAAACCTCTTCGCCAAAAAGAAATAGGATTTTTCAAAAAGCATTGAACACAATTTTTTCAAGAATTTTTCAATGATTATTCAAAATCTTTCAAAAATTGTGTGTTCAACAAACTCCCATCCTCAAAAAGAAAATTTTGGATCACATCCTCACAATCACAATTCAATTGGATCAATTTTTGAGGGGGAGCATTTCAACTTCATGCAAAGATTGACACATCCTTCTCCCGGAAACTTTCAAGACTATTTTTTCAAAATATATTTTAATCAAATTTGGTATCTCTAATATCAAAATATTTTATATATTAGAGATAGGGGAGAAAATGTGATTAAAATGTTATATAAGACTCAAGCACTTTAACTCTTACCTACATGTGCAAAACACTTTAGGTTATCGATGCACATGTGAAGGGGGAGCATTTCTGATACGACAAAACTATCAAGGTGCTAAATGTTTTTCAAACACTTTGTTAGAATTTAAAGTGGTTTATGGTTACAATCAAATACCCACAACATCTTTAATTCACGACGTTATTGGTGTCAAAAGGGTGGTTAGGTTTAAGTCCTATGATCCAACCAGAACCGGAGGGATCTTTCCAGGGACAATCCAATAGATTATTAGAAGTCCTTAGGAAAGATGGAGTAGAATGTGAACGTAGCTGAATGCCAACTAAGTACTGATGCTAGCACTGGAACAATCACAACAAGGTGCTAGTAATGATGTCTTGGTAAGCATTGAAAGGGTTGAAGAATGAAAAAGAAATGTAAAGATAAAGGGTGTAAAGAAATTAGCCCTCCATACAACTTAGGCAGTAACCGGGTCAACACATCATGAAGACAACTCATCATGGACCCAGTGATATATGCACAACCCTTTCCCTAGCTACTCAAGCTTCTCTCAAAAGAAGTTTGTTTTATTGTCATGGAGTTCAACATGACTTCTATTGACTGTCTCACTCCGAGATAGTTGATATTGAATAGGTGGCATCTGCTCCAGCCTCCGACCATTAAAAGTGCACAAATCGAGTCTAGAGCCAAGAGATCAATCAAATCTCATTAGGACACACAAAATGACGATAAAGGAGTCCTACGCTATATCCTTGCGATATTGCTAGAACACTCAGAGTGATACTACTTAGTATTCACAATGATGAGTGGAAATTCCTTCCAGTGTTAACATCAAACAGCACTGTGGTAGGTCATATGTAAGATTCTTTTAGAATTGAACATGTGTAAAACTAAAAAGCAACAGTGGTTTGATTCTGAATTGATTCAAACTCGTTTCAGGTTCCTACGCAATATCTTTATGGTCTTGCCAGAACATTCAGAGTGATATTCATTAATATTCCCAATGACGAATGGAAATCCTTCTAGCGTCAACCTCAAACAACGCTACGGTAGGTGACTTGTGAGATTCTTATGAATCAAGCTTGTGTCAACTGGAAAGCAACAATGGTAAGATTCATTATGAATCACACTTGTTCCAGGAATTTGAATTGACGACTTTAATCAGGCGGATATTTATCCAATTGATTCACTCTTTATGTTCGCAGTCTTGCTTTGAGACGGTCGAGTAAAGAGAACGGCTAGTACAGCCGTGAAACCATGTCAAGGAGATTCTTAATTGAATCTACCTATCACAGGTACGGTATTTAATATCGTATAACGGTCTTCACCGACCGGAGGTAAAACGCGACCAATTTAGGACGAATGTCAAAGCCATTCAGTCCGTGTCTATGTGTTGTCTCGAGAAGGTGGTGTCACGGTGTACTCAGCAAAGTCAAAGATTCAAAACCATACTCATGCCTAAAGACATATTCAATAACTAATAGTGTGAGCATGTGGATGAAGACACAAGATCTCAAGATGGCAAAGACAAGTCAAGGATGATTTGAAGATCTCAAGATTAAAGACAAAGTCCAAAGATAACGACAAAGGCTCAAACATCACAGCATGAAGAAACAAGACTACTATTACACGTTCAAGACTCAATTATGGCGAGATTAGTAATCTCTAAAAATCTCCAAATGACAAAGGGTAATGACCTCTCATAAAGGGTAATGACCTCTCATTGGGGGAGATTGTTAGCCTCAAAATATTAAGTCAAACAAGAATACTCGGTCATATGTTTATTATATATTGTATATTAGAACGTTGTAATGGGTAGTAGATTAGTCGTGTTATACGGGCTTAACTTTAGGCTAAAGTTAATTCATAAGTAACTAAAGTCCAAAAGGAAAGCCCGGCCCATTAGACTATAGTCCATAAACAAGCCCGCATGTGGGTGGACTATATGTACACTTCCTAGCATGTTAGGAAGGGTGTTAGTCATTTGTTATTTCTCTCTCTAATCTAATCCTCCAAGTTTTTCCAACCAATTCTCTCTCTTTTCTCTCTCTACTTTCTCTCTCTAGAATTCATCTATCTTTCTTCTTTGTTTCTTGTTTAATCATCTTAAATTATGGGACAACAAATTCCAAGGAAGATTCTACCACCCAATGGTTTGCGGACATTGCAAATTACCATGCGGGGAACTTCATCATTAAGGGTATGACGACTCAACAAAAATGAAAGTTCTTTCATAACGTCAAGTTCTACTTTTGGGAAGACCCTTATCTATTTCGGACTTATGCGGATCAAATTATTCGACGTTGTGTGTTTGGCACCGAAGCTACTAATATCCTTAGAGCTTGTCATGAGGGACCCACGGGTGGTCACCATGGTGCTAATCTCACGGTGAAGAAGGTCTTTGATGCTGGTTTCTTTTGGATTACTATTTACCGAGATGCACACGCACTTGTCAAGTTGTGTGACTCATGCCAACGTCAAGGAAAAGCCTCACAAAACGATGAAATGCAAAAAAATATCATCCAAGTGTGTGAGATCTTTGACGTTTGGGGCATTGATTTTATGAGGTCGTTCCCATCATCTCGTGGTAATAAGTACATCCTTGTCACCGTTGACTACCTATCCAAGTAGGTGGAAGCTAAGGCTTTGCCCACGAACGATGCTCGTGTGGTAGTCAAGTTTTTGAAGCAATTATTCTCTCGGTTTGGAACCCCTCGTGCTATCATAAGCGATCGTGGAATTTTGTAACGACCAATTCGAAAAGGTTCTAAAGAAATATGGGGCTACACATCGGCTTTCTACGGCTTATCACCCCAAACGAGTGGGCAAGTCGAGGTTTCAAACCGAGCTTTGAAGAGAATTTTGGAGAGGTCGATAGGAGAAAACCGACAATCTTGGTCGAATAAGTTAGACGATGCTTTATGGGCCTTTCATACCACTCATAAGACTCCCATTGGGTGCACTCCTAACAAGCTTGTGTATGGGAAGAATTGTCACTTGCCTATTGAACTCGAACACAAAGATTATTGGGCCCTAAAGCATTGTAATGATGACATTGAGACCGCCGGCAAACACCAAAAAATGCAATTAAATGAATTGGATGAATTGAGGGACATTGCTTATGAAAATTCATTGATTTACAAAGAGAAAACCAAAAAGTTTCTTGATTCTAAAATTAAAAACCAGGTTTTTAACATTAGGGATCAAGTGTTGCTTTTTAACTCGAGATTGAAAATGTTTTCCGGCAAGTTGAAATCCCGTTGGTCCGGACCATTCACCATTACCCAAGTGTTTCTTTATGGGACCATCGAGCTAGCTCAAAATGATGGTCCTAACTTTAAGGTGAATGGTCATAGGGTTAAGCACTACTTTGGTGGGGAAGTCCCTTCTTTGGACGACCTCGACCAAGTCACCTTCCCTATTGATAATTAGTATTGAGGGGATCGAGTCGAGCTCATGACTCGGTGATAAAAACGAGGTGCCTCGTGGGGGAGATCCCATGCTTATCCATGTACATATTATCGCTTTCTAATGTAGCTCATATGAGGGGATTTGTGCCCTTCCAACCTTTATTTCATGGTTGTTTGTGAATTGTGGTTTTTAGATGATCATCTTCACGATTGGTGCCTCTCGTGTTCGTTTTACGTGAGCACTCGATCGTTTGCTTTGAAGAATTTCTCTATATCCAAATGATATATCCTTGATTGTTCTAACCTTAGGTATTTTTAGCACACTTCATACACAGCTATTGATTTAATGGTTCCACCCTTTCCATGCTAGATTAGGCATTCGACTTCGTCTCTAGTATGGTGGTATTCTACACTTAGACTCAAAACGTTGAGGACAATGTTTAACTTTAGTATGGGGGTGAATAGATACTCGACCTTGCTAAACCTTCACGCTTTCAAAAGTTCATCTTTTTTTTTACCGTTTTGTTGCAAATAACGCTAAAAATGGCCAAATTTTAAAAATTTTCTCATGTTTTCATAAGTGTTTCAAGACACGAATGTCGATTTTCTGATGGCGAGAATAAGAGTAAATTTTTACTCGACCGTGCGTGTTGAGCACTTAGCTTCGATTCCTTAACTATTTTTAGGCTAAGTCTCTTAAATGAGGACGAGAAATGATAGAGTTAATTATAAGTTACTATGCTAAACGTAGAGTACTCTTATACTTTCAAAAACTCATGTGTTCTAATTGTTTACTTATTCTCCCTTCGCTTGTATATACATTTTGCTAATAAGTATTGACTTAACAGTTTAGTCTTGGTTGTTGGTTTCTAGTCTTTTCTAGTAGCTTCCATGTAATTAAATTAGAAAAACATTAAGGTATCTCCAGCGTCACATTTTTGAAGTATTGGCACCCCTAATAATCAAAAGCTTCACCCAATAATAATTTTAAGTGCTCACTCACCTAAATCAAGCAAAAATTCGAAGCTCACAAGGCCAAAAAATCTATGCAAAATTGAAAGTGAAAAGCCTTAAACTTTGAAGCATTAAAGATCCAAAATTCGCTTTAGCGTGAGCATATACGTCTTTGGCCATAATAAACACCTCATGGCGAGGTTAAATAAAATGGAAGGCAAGACCGAAGTCATAATAAAAGCTCCATGGCGGAGTTGAATAAAAGATGGAGGTAAACCTATGATAATAAGGCCCATCCGTTAGGGGGCGTAAAAAAGTCTTGGTAATAAGTATCGTCTTCAATTGCCTTGAAGCGTAGGCAATCACTTTCATCCTCTGCATCAATACGGCTCCTAAGCCTTTGTGTGAGGCATCACAGTATACAACTAAATCATCGTTGCCTTCAGGCAATGCCAGTATAGGTGCACTGCATAACTTCTGCTTGATCAGTTGGAAAGCTGATTCTTCCTTCTCTCCCCACTCGAACTTTATTCCCTTCTGTGTGAGTTTGGTCATTGGTTTGGCTATCTTGGAAAAATCTTCAATGAACCTACGGTAGTATCCGGCAAGGCCTAGAAATTGGCGGATCTCCGTCGGTGATTTAGGAGATACCCAATCCTTGACAGATTCGACCTTTGCTGGATCCACATGAATACCGTCACAATCGATGACATGACCAAGGAATTGCACTCTAGGAATCCAAAATTCACATTTAGAGAATTTGGCATAGAGCTGCTCCTCCTTGAGTACCTTTAGTACTTGTGCAAGATGTTCTCCATGTTCTTGTTCGTTCTTGGAATAAATGAGTATGTTGTCAAGGAAGACTATCACGAATTTATCCAGGTAGGGTCTGCACACACGGTTCATAAGGTCTATGAAAATAGCTGGTGCATTGGTCAACCCAAATGGCATAACCTGGAATTCGTAATGGCCGTAACGGGTTCTAAAAGCTGTCTTTGGAATATCTTCCTCCCTGACTCGTAGCTGATGGTATCCAGATCTCAAGTCAATCTTGGAATACACACTTGACCCTTGCAGTTGGTCAAATAGGTCGTCAATGCGAGGAAGCGGATAACAGTTCTTCACAGTTAACTTATTCAGCTCTCTGTAATCGATGCACATTCGAAAAGAACCATCTTTCTTTTTGACAAATAACACAGGAGCTCCCCATGGTGAGGAACTGGGTCATATGAATCCTTTGTCAGATAGCTCTTGAAGTTGTTCAGCTAATTCCTTCATCTCTGATGGTGCCAACCGGTATGGAGCTTTAGCTACAGGTGCTGCTCCGGGAACCAAATCAATTTGAAATTCCACTTGTCGAGTCGGTGGTAAGCCTGGCAACTCATCAGGAAAGACTTCTGGAAAATCTCGGACAATAGGTACGTCCTTGATTTGCTTCTTCTCGGGTTTGTCTTCTTCATCTGTTTGAGAAATATGGGCCAAGAAGATAGAACATCCTCTCAACAAATATTTCTGAGCTTTGGTACAAGAGATAACACTAAGTCTAGTGTCAGCGAGGTCGGTGTTACCGTCACCTCGAACGATTAGAATTTCGTTTCCCCATGGAATACGGACTAGTTTCTCGTCACAAACAATGACTGCGCGGTATCTCGCTAACCAGTCCATGCTGATAATAATATCAAAACTACCAAGGTTTACAGGGATAAGGTCAATGTTGAACGGGTGTTTGGAAAGATTTAAGGTGCAACCTCTAATGATAGTGTCAGCATCTACAGTTTTACCATCAGCTAATTCTACAGAGTAACGGTGATCTAAGCTTGTAGGGACAACTTCTAGTGCTTGACTAAATTCTGTGGATATAAAACTTCGGTCTGCTCCAGTATCAAATAAGACAGATGCATAACGATTGTTCAATAGAAACGTACCAGTTACGACATTTGAATCGGGGTTGGCTTTTGCATTGCCGACCACGTACACTCTGGATGAAGCTCCTCCACTATTCTTGTTCTGGTTGGCCCGCTTAGGGCAACTTGGTCTCGTGTGTCCTGGTGCTCCACACTCGTAGCACACAACTCCCTTCTTGGGTCCATTGTTGTTTCCTCCAGTAGCGTTGCGGTTCCCCTGCTGTCCGTTCCCGTTCCCACGGGCATTGTATACACCCCTGTTGTTGTAGCTTCCAGTGTTTTGAGTGGGTCGGGCCTGAGTGACAGCATTAACTCGACAGGTTTTAGCAAAGTGACCTACTTGTCCACATCTATAGCAGGTCTAGCATGGGCTATCAAACGTATGATGATAGTTTCACTTTGGGCACAAAGGTTTGGCGCCCACGTACGAGTTAGCTCCTACAGAAGTAGCACTGTAAACTTGCCCAGCATTCTGCTTCTTAGGATGCTGCTGGTGCTGATTGCGGAAGTACTCGTCTGCCTTTCGCTTGTTGTCAGTCTGCCTCTCGGATAGGGTACGGACTCTTTTGTTTATCAACTCAGTAGCGAACTCAATGGCACTCTCGACGGTAGTAGGTCGAGATGCGAGCACACTGTCGTGAATGGCGTCTGGGAGTCCACCCACGTACTTCTCAATCTTTTCATCCTCTTCCACAAACATCCTGGTGCACATGAGGGTCAACTCTTGGAACCTTTGGTTGTACGCAGTGATGTCATTTTTCTTGCATTTGAGATCCCATAACTCGATCTCCAGCTTCTTCATTTCTCCCCTTGGGCAGTACTTCTCAGTCATCCTCTCCTTCAACTCAGTCCAGTTGAGAGCATAGGCAGCATCGTGTCCAAGAGTAGCAACAACAGATTTCCACCAAGTAAGAGCACTCTCAAGTAGGGTGCAGGCGGAAAACTTCACTTTGTTCTCTTCTGTACAATCACTGATGCGAAATACCGTTTCCAACCTCTCAAACCACTGCATCAGTTCCACCACTCCTTCCTTGCCCTTGTAATAGGAAGGTTTACATTTCAAGAAGTCGGGGTAAGAGCAACCCCTGGTGGTCTGATTATTCTGGCGGTTGTTGGAATTTTGACTGTTGTCCACGTTCCTGCTGGCAGCCATCGCAGATGCGATGCCCTGGTTAATCGTTTCCCTTAATTGGGCAGCAGTGACGTTTTGGGTAGTCTCGGCATTGATGGGGTTCGTTCTAGTGTTTACCATTTTTCTATAATTATACAAAAAAAGGAAATCATTAGTTCAAGGTGTTAGCACAGTTTTATATAATTACACGAAAAGGAATTTCATGCATAAACTTTGCAACAAATTGGATAACCTGTTTAAAGTTCATAATATAATACAGTACGGATATAACAAAAGCTAATGAGTACATGCCATAAGTCTAGAATAGGAATACAGTACAAAATGCACAACCTAATCCAAGACAGAGCACATCCCGCCTGTCTGGGATGGTGGTACATGAAATCTAAAGTACATCATCTATGAATCCCTAATCTAAATAGTACAGTACAGGAATACAACTGACTAAAGAAAAGTACAAATACAAGAGATCCTATATCATGATAGCCGGAGTGCAACCCTAATAGCTTATCATGATGTACAAAAGATCTAGCACATCTAATCTACTGATGCCTAACTGACTCCTCGGATACGGCTGGCGCCACGGGCGGAGATGAGACAGCCGGTGCCTACATGGCATCCTGCATCGCGGTCATAGCAGTCCTAGTCTCTCTGAGCAGTCGGAGTGCCTCACGGAACTGGTCTCTGAGAGTCTGCTGAACTCCCCGGAGATGAGCGGTCTCTAACGTCAACCCCTGATGGCGGAAGTCCTGGAGGTCGAAGAATATGGCAAGAGTCTGCTCCATGGTCATAAGAGCGGTGTGAGTCTCTGTCTGCTGAATCTCCAGTAGGTACATCTGCTCTCGTAGGAACTCGTTCTCATCCAGCAACCACTGGAGAGAATGGTAAGTAGTCGACCACACTCCTCGGGCAGCGTGTGCCTCTGAACTCACGGTCCATGATAAAAGGTCCTGGCGCTGCTGTAGAACAGTGCGCTCAGTCTGTCCGGCCGCTAGCAGAGCAAGAATGTTTGCTACGTCCTGGGCCTGGCGTGCGGCAAGTGCCGTGATCTGGGCCTGGACAGGATCAGCATGTCTGGCCCGGGAACCCTCACCGATCTCAAAGGTGGAATCGAGAGGTGCCTCGTACCTCCTCTTACGAGGTGTCAGAGACTCGGGTTCATGCTCCCGTAGTACAGTCACGAGTGGTACAGGTGGTGTAGCAGTAGGAGGCTGGACCTCTTCCCCAGCGGGGGAAACAGGTGGTGAAGAAATAAGCGCCTCAATGGATGCAGCGTCGACAGAAGCGTGACTATCACCGGAGTCACTGGCAGATAACCATCCACACAAGACGGTCGTCGGAGATACGGCAGCAGGTGTATCAGTAGGTGAAGTCATGATAAATCTGAAAGTAATATAGTTTTAATTGATATAAGTATAAACTTACTCAAGTTAAAAATTTTGAGAAATATAATTTAAAATTATATAATACTGCCATTTAACACTCGCCATGCTAAAGGTTACGTTAATACTTATAAGATTAATTAACTGGATGTTAATAATCAATGCACATGCAATCACACAATCAATGTATGCTCTACAGTCTATATGCTTAACTATTCTAGTCCCGAAAATCCCAAAAGATTTTTAAAGCAGTTATAGTTCAGATTATATAAAATTTTTATTTTTATATTTATTTTAAACTTGGTTCTGATTCTCTATAACAATCGCTCTGATACCATTCTGTGACACCCCCAAATTGAGTCAAACGCAGCGGAAATAATATTTGGGTGTCACGTAGGTGGATCAACAGCAGACAGAATATAGAGCAACAGATAAAAGATTATCCTTACATTTATTACATGATTGAAAGTGCAAATAGTATTATAGTAGTCTTTAACATTGTTTGAAAGTCTGAATTTATTCCCAATTTATAAAATCCCAGATGAGCTCTATAAATGCAATCTATCATGATGCTTGACTTCATGCACACCATTACCTGCTTTAGTTACTTGAGAAAACATGCTTAGAAAGTCAACATAAAGTTGGTGAATTCACAGGTTTAATTAAAATAAGTTTGGACATTAGATATTCCCAGAAGTAGTAATGCACAAAGCACTAATACTTAAAAGTAAATACATTTCCATATTGCCCGAAACTGAAACTTGACAGTTAAGTCCTTAACAGATAAGGACCCTTCGCCTTATCATTATCAAGGCACCCATAACAAAAATAAGTGCTGACATGTGAAACATCTGTTGTCCCGGCCGAGGCACAGTGAGCATGACTCACCCAGATGAGGACGGTCAATCCCAAATAGATCTATTTATAACATTCAGGTAATTCAATAATTCTAACAGTTTCGGATGCACGGGTCATGCTGTTCATCTACAATAGGCATGGTAATCAAAGGTTTCACAGTTCAATCTGTGTCCATAAAATCAATATGTTGCATGTTTTCTTCCCCATTAAAAGGTTTAAAAGTTTGTCAATATATAAAGTGGGGTCGTGAACTCACCTCAGTAGTACAACAATAAGTCAGAAGATAAATCTGATAAGGATGCTCACGATACAGTCAACGACCTAAATAATTATAAGGTCTCAGTAAATGCATAACATAATGCATAAAAGTTCCAGAATAAATCTGTACATGCTTAAACGAGTTTAAGTATTTAATTACAATACTTGTAATTTGTTCGTCGTAGTACAAGTTCTAATAGTATTTATTTTAGGTATAAAATAAATAATAAGGTTTAATTAATTAATTCACTTAATTAATATTTTGTACTTACGTTGTTTATAAAACACTTTAAATATTTATATAGGATAGTTTTATATTCGTTTAAAGTGATAGGAAATAAATATAATTAATATATTTATTTTATAAGTTAACCATTTTCAATTTATATTTAATATATAAATAAGGTTTATAAATGTATAACATTTATTTAAAAATCCATGTTTACGTAAGATTTATATTTATTAAGTTATAGGTTTGGAAAAATAACAATTGTTACGTTTATTTAAGTTTTACGTTTAAATAATGATTTAAAATATATAAGATTTTAAGGTTCGTAATACTTGTATAAAAATACGTTTTAGTCCTTTTAAATAAATAGGTACTCGCGATTAAATTACTTTTATACCCCTAGGGTTTCTAAATCTTTCGAGTATTTACAGTTTTGGTCCCTCCCTAGTTACACGTGTAACTAGGGTTTCCTAAAGTTTCATAAAGTGTCAATTTTGGTCCTTATAGTATGTGGCCTATTTTAGGGCTTATTATAGTTTCACTTAATGGCAGTTTTGGTCCCTATAGTTTCGGCTAATAATAAGGTTTAATTATAAGTTACACTTTTGCCCCCTAGGGCTTGTATGGGTTCCGGCTATTGGCAAGTTTAGTCCCTAGGGTTTATTTTAGGTCGCGGCTTATTTCCAAAATAGTCCCTAGGTTTTCCAAAGTTTACACAACTTACCCTAATATTTTAGTAATCTCTTTTTAGTCCTTTTTAACTCTACAAGGTTTCGGATATGTTCAAAACACACCCTTATACTATCGGCATTATTTAAAAAGTGGTTCAAAGTTTATGTTTTTGAAATACAAATTTCTACACTTATTCATTTAGATCCCTTTTACTTACTAAAATTACATTTTTGTCTGAAAGTATTATCTATGCCATTTTTAACCCGAAAGTTTATATATTTACTATTTTAGTCTCTATCATTTAAATCCAAAATAATTATAGATCTTTATTTTTAACATGTAACTTTATAAAATCATATCTTTGACACTAAAAGTCTTATAAAATATTTATTTAATGAAAATGATTATCTATCTAGGAAAAGTATTATAGTGAGCTTAAACTAATCTTATGAGGCCTAGTAGTGATCTTAACATTTTAAGGCACCTAATAACATGAATCTAATGTTTCTAGTTATATCTAAACATTACAAGATCACTCAAAATCATAATATGAGCTTAAAAGCTCACGTCCAATATTATTTGCATGGTTAGGTTTTCATGATTTTTCAAGTTAAACAAGATAATGTTGATGTGTTCTTCAAAGTTGACAAGTTTTTACATCAAGTTTTGTTATATATAAAAATTAGCCGTGGGTTTCACTTATGTTTTTAGGGTTTCCATACTTGTTTAAATGTTATCTTTACCAAAAATAAACATGTACACATCAATATATATAAAGGTAATGTATTAGAAAAGATAGGTTTTAACTTGGACTTACTTGATTATATAGGTTTAGGAATGATATGAGAATGGGTAGAAACAAGTGACAAGCTTTCAACAATGGAGGTCTAGGAAATCATAAACATGTCGTGGGCTTCAAGTAGTCTTCTAGGGTTCTTGTTCTTGCTTCAATGATCAAGGTTTCTTGTAGGTTGAGCTTAGGATTAACCTTTAGGTAGTAGAAGACATAGTATAGGAGTAGTAGTAAAGCTCGAAGGTTTAAAAATGGTGGTTAATGGGGTTTAGCCGTGAGTTGAGAGAGAGAAGAGTGAAGTGAGATTGGAAAATATTTTGTGTTGTGTGTTGTGTGCATGTTTCGGCTTAAGAAGAAAGAGAACAAGGATTTGGTGAATCTTGTACCTAGTACTCAAGATCCTAGGAGATACAAGTTAGATATGAAATATCTTTCAATGTATTTGACACATGCTTAAACTAGAAAGTTTACTTCCTTCCCATTTTTGATGTGTAGCCGTGTGTTTGCACAAGGTCAAAGGGGGACAAGTTCTTACAAGCATAGTAGAAGGCATGAGGGTTTGGAGTGTGTAAGTGGTTTATGTAAGAAAGCATGATTAGGTGTAAGTAAAGTAAGGTTATGCATGCATTAGTATAGGGTATTAGTGGAGTGCATGATTACACTAGGTTACTTGTGGTTAGTTAAATCAAATGATGGTAGTATATGCATGCATACATACACACGTTTTATTATATGCATGGGGAGGGTTTTGGGTAAATTTTGCCAAGTGTTGTATGATAATAATAGTCTTTGTATATTATTATAGGTACTTGTTGTGTTGTAGGTATTTTTGTTGAAGCTTTTAGATAACTTAGTGAAAGTGTATTATTAAATACATTACTAAAATTAGTTTACTTGAATAAAGTAAATAAGTGACAATGTAAAATAATATACATTGTTTTTAAAGTGTTTAGGTATTTAATCCTTTTAAGTAATATATGTAAGTATGTACATATAAAAATAATTCAAGTACTTAATAAATAAATTAAGTAAGGTTACAGTTTATTTCAAAATATGTCATGAGGTGATGAATTTCATTATTCAATCAAGTGGCCAGTCAATTGCCAAGGTAGTCAATAAATGACTAAAGGTTCATATAAATATAGAATAAATATGAAAGGTAGTATGACAATAGGTATATGATAATTAATAAGTCATATAAAAGTGAAATTATATAAATTCCAAATATAAATAGTACTACAGTTGACAAAGTCAATGAGGGTAAAAACAGAGGTTTTACACCACCGTAATTAGTTCCTCTGCATAGATCCGCAAGTATTAAAAACACAAATAGCAATATGTGTCTTAACATAGAGGATGATGATGAGTTAGGCGATCTTGGTGAACCCGCAAATTATAAATCCGCCATACTTGATCCTGAAAAGAATAAGTGGATGGTTGCTATGGATGAGGAAATGAAATCCATAATAGTAAATGATGTTTGGATTCTTGTAGAACCACCACCGAATGCTAAAGTAGTGAGACATAAGTGGATATGCAATAAGAAAACCGACATAGACGGAAAAGTACAATCCTATAAAGCTCGTTTAGTAGCTAAAGGTTTTACATAAACTTTTGGCGTAGACTACGAGGAGATATTTTCTCCTGTAGCAGACTTAAGAGCTATTAGTATTCTTATAGCTATATCAGCATACTATGACTATGAGATATGGCAAATGGATGTTAAAACTGCCTTCTTGAACGGCCGCTTAGATGAAGACATCTATATGCAACAACCAAAAGGGTATGTTAATCCTGAGAATCCAGGACATGTGTGCAAACTTCAAAGGTCCATTTATAGTTTGAAGCAAGCATCACGTAAATGGAATAAAAGATTTGATGAAGAAATTAAAAAGTTTGGATTTGTTCAGAATCGTGATGAGCCATGTGTATATCGCAAAGCTAGTGGGAGTGATGTAGTATTCCTAGTCCTATATGTTGATGACATATTAATCATGGGAAGTAACATTCCAAGACTTAAAGCTGTTAAGGATTATCTTGGAAAATGTTTTTCTATGAAGGATTTAGGATAAGCTACATACATTCTAGGAATTAAGATCTATCGGGATAGGAAAAGACGCTTGATTGGTCTATATCAAGATGCTTATATAGATAAGATCTTGAAGAAGTATAATATGCATAATTCCAAGAAAGGTTTTCAACCTATGGAAGTTAAGCATAATCTGAGTCATGAGATGGATGCATCAACTCCTAAAGAGGAGGCATACATGTAGAAGGTGCCTTACGCTTCGGCTGTAGGATCTATAATGTACGTTGTTAGATGCACAAGGCCTGATGTGGCGTTTGCTCAGAACTTGGTCATTAGATACCAACAGAATCCAGGGAAGCTCCACTGGACTGTTGTTAAACATATTCTAAAGTATTTAAGAAGTACGAAAGATATGTTTTTGGTATATGGAGGGAAACTAGACACAGAACTGAATGTTACAGGTTTCTGTGATGCGTCCTGGCAATGTGATAAAGACGATACGCTTTTGTTATCAATGGAGGAGCAGTTAAATGTAAGAGCAAGAAACAGACAACGATTGCAATGCATGCTACTCAATCTGAGTACATGGCTGCTTCAGAAGCTGCAATGGAAGCTGTTTGGATTAGGAATTTTATAGAAGATCTTGAGTGATGCCTTCAATTAAAGAACCTATAGATATGTATTGTGACAATTTTGTCGCAATAATATTTGACAATGACCATGGAGTCATGAAAGGCGTCAGACACTTTATGCGTAGACATCACTACGTCTGAGAACAAGTTGAAGCTCGTGAAATCAAATTGATAAAGGTTCACACAGATGATAACGTAGCCGATCCTTTAACTAAGGCTTTTCCTAGACCAAAGGTAGTTAAGCATGCCAAGGCGATTGGGCTGCAACTAGCTAGCGAATTCATGCAATAAATCTGTGATTAGTATTTGGATAAAAGATGTTATGACATTATTATATAATAAAATAAAGATTGGGTTTCGTTTATTTTTATTATTTAATAAGTGTATCCTATTTTACATGTTTTAATCCATGAATAAATGTTATGCTAAATGTCCGTTGTCGATTAATAATATGGGAATATTATTAAACTAAGACAAATCAAAATAGCGATAGAGTATACTTGAAAGTATATTGATCGATTTTGGATGATATTCGATGAATCGAATATCGGACTTATCCCAACTATATGTTATTGCTTTATGGATATTTGTCATTAAGTAAAACATAAATAGTTATCCTTAGACTTGAGATACCAGGAAACTGTTATGAATCTAGTGTATCTATGTGGAATAATCTAACCCTAAACGTAACTGGTAGCTATAAGGATTATTTTCGGAAGTGTTGCAAAATTCATAAGTTTTGCTCGTAGTCAATATGGAATTTATTTCCTCCAATTTCGTTTTGGAGTTTAATACAGTTGGGCCCCTCGTGGGATTAGTAAGATGTTTGTGTCGCCACACCCAAATTTGTTTTGGTAATCTTGCAGAATCTGTGAACGAGAAACAAAATGGTTAATGAAAGGAATGACTGAGATCCATATCCTTATTAACGTTGTATTAGAAATAAAAGGATAATAATAACGATGCATAATCGTTAAAAGGTTTTGTCCAGGAGACATTACTCGAGTTGTACTAGAGACATTGCTATGTGTAACTAGACGCTAGTCAATGTAATCACGATATTCAAAATATGTCCAAGTAGGAGCTGAAAGTTTATGAACTTATATTTAATATTCGTGTGATAGGATTGAACTCGAGATTACGGGATTGCACACAATACGTAAAGAGTTAATTTAATTAATAAATATATTTATTGTATTTATTAATTTATTTAATAAATATATTTATGTTTTTATTAATTTAACCGATCAAGTAACTATATAACTTTAACAATCGTTAATTAATTAATAGTCAAGTTATAACGAGCATTAAATAAACATATAGTATATAAACAAAAGGAAAGAAGGACGGAAGGTTCCGGAACACCCCATGGGGGTTGTTCGACCGTCGGTTATAGCCTAAGGGGGGGGGGGGCAAAAGTTGCCTTATATATATTTGGGCTACAATGGGTTGGAAGTCTATAAATACACCTCCTAATCCCTCATTATCAACACAACATAAATCTTTCTCCCCTCTTTCTTTTGGTTTGATCGCAAGGTGTACCCAACGAAGGGTTTCGGTTGGTTTTTCTTGGTTGATCGATTGTATAAATAATCTAGTCCTAGCCCCTCTCTAGGGTTGTTGGGTAGATTAATTACAAGCGTTGTAGCTCGGTTTTCACGTGCTAGAATCACGGTTAGCTCGTTGTATTACGTGCGTACAAGATCGTAATATAGTCTTACTTTATACTATATCTTGGTATATACGGTATAAACCTGAATTGGTGATTGTTATTCGTCTTGTGGAATTGCTTTAGCGTAAAGGTATGTAACCCTAATTTGATTAATTATAATTGTGTTATTAATTATGATCTTGTTAAATCGCTTCCGCTATATGTGCTTTGATCTCGTTTAGGGTTTTATATAATTGTTATGATACTAATAAACTTTCAAGTTTCACTTAAAGACGCCGATCCATAAAGTGATTGACTTGTTAGTAGGAGATGTCCGATATACAACTTTTAGATATCGTATGAGTTGGTGAACCATTCTTACATATTCTACGAATATTACCATCTCTCATATATGTCTTAATTCAATTATATTCCCATATAATCAATCGACATAGACAATTTAAAATAACATATTATTCAAGGATTTAAACATTCAAAAATAGGACCAATAAATATTAAAAAACGAAATATCCAATACTTCAATTCACAAAATAAATATTGTTTAACAATATCCTTTATCCAAATACTAAAAGATCAATGCATGATAACCTTAGTTGAAAAATCATGCCTCAAGATATGACGATCATTGATATTTTGATTTTGTATGGGTTCAATTTTACTCTCGATATCCTCTCGAATTGATCTTGGTTTTAAGTGGAATAATTGTTCTTGGTTATAAAATAAAAGGGTTTGGTTTTCTAGTCTAAAAGGTAGAAATGAAAATTTAAATCAAAGACAATTACATTAATTATAATTAGCAAAGACTTGTATTAAACTTAAGATTAAAATTAAGATTAAAATTAAAATTGAAATTAAAGTTCAATAACATAAACAAACAGTAAAACAGATAAACAGTAACCTAAAAGGAAAATTGATCCGGAACTTTAACCTTGGTTCGGAAGTTTACACTCATCCGGAACTTACTGATCCGGAAGTTTTGGAAAATAAATCGGTTCGGAACTTCTTCTTGATTCGGAACTTTCCGGATGAAGGCTTGGTTCGGAAGTTTTAGCTTGATCCGGAACTTTACTGGTTGATTCGGAACCTTCCGAATGAAGGGTTGATTCGGAACTTTCCGGATGAAGGTGCTTGGTTCGGAAGTCTTGGCTTGATCCGGAACTTTAGCTTGGTTCGGAAGTCACTGGTTCGGAAGTTTTAAAACTTCCGAATGAAGGGCTTGGTTCGGAACTTTGAAACTTCCGAATGAAGGAGTTTGGTTCGGAACTTTCAGTTTGATTCGGAAGTCACTGACTCGGAACTTAATGCTTGGTTCGGAAGCTTCCGAATGAAGGCTTCATTCGGAACTTTTTGTTTGGTTCGGAAGTCTGGAAACCCAGAACAGTAGCAGGCACACGAAGAACAAGGAGCTCAAATTTTAATCAAAATCAACCCAAATACTTAAAAAGGTTTTACCAAATTAAACACAAATCATGTAAATACCAAAAGCAACAAATCCCACCAATAAAAACACAAATCCAAACAACTTTTGAAGATCAAATCAAGAAAAATAAAAACTTAAGAACTTGAAGATAAAAATGAAGATGAACAAGATTAAATGGAAAGATTAAACAAGACTCTATATTGAATGATTAATGTTTTAACAAGATCAAACAAGAATTTAAATAACAAGATTTGGAAAACAAAGATTAAAAATCACCAATCACCCTAGTGGTGATGGTGATGAAACGGAACAGAGAGAAGGAGTGGGGAAGAAGAAAAAACTAAGCTAGCTCCCCAAAAGTGTGAGGGATGGCCTATTTATAGGCTTGTCCTTTGGTTGGTGAGTGGGCTTTCTCCCGTTCTTCTTGTCTTTTCGTCTTTTCAGAAAAGTTTCCGTTTTCGATTCTGATTCGGGATTTGTCGCCGATTAAATTCAACTCGTCTTTTAATTTCTTCGTTCAATAGACTTGAGTTTCTTCGACTTATATAAATCTTCCATCTTTGGTCCTTTTCTTCGATAAATCTTCGAATAGGCCCAGTGACTTCAAATCTTTTGCATCTCTTGGACAATAGACTTTATCTTGAGTCTTTTTCATCAGTAAAACCCGTGCAATCCCATGTTTTCTTCGATATTCATCCGGTTGGCTCTGAAAACACAATAAACACAAAAACCACGCATAATTCCAAACAAATGATATTAAATACGTGTTTTGGTCTCGTTTTAGCCCGAATTAAGTGGTAAAAGGATGGGTGTTTACACACCTATCAAATCCCCTACACTTAACCATTGCCATGCCCTCATGCAATGCTTAGTGATAAAGCAAATTTACACTTTTCTCATAATTAATCAACCTTGGCCTTATTTAAATTCTACTAAACAAAAATTAAAGAAAGAAAACTTCAAAGGTAACAAATGGATAGAAAACCATTTTCACTTGAAAATAGCTACATGGAAATAACTTGCAGAGAAATCGATGACTTACATTAGGGCTTTGGTGCTGCGAAGATTTATCACCCTCAAGTTTCACGTTCCCCAAACTAAGCTTAAAAACGAGATCATTGTTATTATAAGTTAGCAATTCAAACACTTACACACATGGCTTAATTAAATGCTTAAACTCCCTTATTCCTAGGTGTATCTCTTATATTTTATTTTTGTCTTAGAATGATCATGAAGATGCATTTTTGGACTTATTTCGATAGTTTATTAGGGCTGAAAGCAAAGTAGGACGATTTGATCAATAGTTAGCTAAAGGACAAAATCTCTTAAAACTGCTTCTCGGGATATCAAAAAGTTCATATCTTGGCATAACTTGGTTCACGATTTGAGACCTTTCTCGGGCCGATATTTGGCATGTACTTCATACTTCATATCTTCGAGAGACGTTCTTGAGATAATGGTCTTCTCATCATAATAGAGTTTCTTCACTTGGAGACTTTTGAGGGGTACTCCAACTTTGTTGACCACGACTTCATGATTATTCTTCAATCTCTAATTGGGATTTTGAGATACAACGATCCGCCTCCTTTTCGGACTTGGATCTATTTATCCTCATACCTTGTTAGGGTCTTTTCGGATAGACTTCTCCATGATCTTTATGGGAGTTGATTGCTTTTCGTCCTGAGTCTTGATCCTTCATATTGACTTTAGTAATAATGCTTTTCACATCACTTTGGATCTTCAACAATAAAATTGAATCCTCATGCCTTGTTAGGGCCTTTTCGGACTCGCCAATCTTCGCGCCCCGCTTCATAAGTTATGCCTTGGCTATGAACTCTTATCATTACCGAGCAACTTTTAAACGATCTTGGGCTAGAAGCTAAGTAACTTTTCAAATTGTACGACCTTACTTATTGCAGATAAATTATTAGCAAGTGATGGGAGAATAGGCAAATAATTACACCAAGTGAGCTTGCGCAAGAATACCGACTTATAATTGACTCTATCATTTCTCGTCCTCCACAATTTAAAATCTCAAGTAATGAGACTCGTGGACACTTAGCCTAATAAACCAATTAAGGTCTATATGGTTAAGGATACTAGCAAGAATAAACTTGGATAAGTCTATTCGGGTTGAGTCAAAATAAACGCAACGGGCCTAATATGCCAAAGACTTCTAAACTAGCTACACCACTTTATTAATATTTTTGACTTTATTGCGGGATATATACATATGAAAGCAACGATAAAAATTTAAAAATTACGACTAAATGGCCAAAGTTAATAAAAAATTTGAAAAATGTTGAAAAATAGGATTTTCTGGTTAAATGAAGGCATTTTCATGGAAAAGTCCACTTAAAACTTCGATAGAAGTCCCCCCTACACTTAAGATAAACATTGTCCTCAATGTTTAAGCATGTGGGAAAAGTTTCCCCTACACTTATGACATTGTGCACGTTGGTTAACTCAAGTTAAGGATGGGACGACTAAAGTGATCAATTTCAAATGTGAGTATGAAGAAAACTGAATCACGATAGTTGAGAGATAGAACCGGATTTCGGATAACACGGGAGCACGGTTCTTCAAAAATTCCAAGAGTGCACTTATCCCTGTAATCACACCACACAAAGACAAACACGTATAGAAGTCCCCCCTACACTTAGGGGATTAGAACATAAAAGGATAGATACTCGGCCTGCCTCCCGAGGAGCGCTTGTTTTTGATAACCGAGTCACGAGCCTGACTCGACCCAAAATTAGTTCATGGGGAACGTGGTGAGGGATGGAATCACCTCCTGAGAGGTGTCCTCACCAAAGTACAACTTCACTCGTTGGCCATTCACCTTAAAATTAGGTCCATTAGGTTGAGCGAGCTCGAGAGTACCATATGGAAAAATTTGGGCAATGGTGAATGGGCCGGACCAACGAGATTTGAGCTTTCCCGAGAAGATTTTCAACCGAGAGTTAAAAAGTAAGACTTTGTCTCCAACATGGAACTCTCGGTTTTTGATCTTGGAGTCGTGAATGAGCTTAGTTCTTTCCTTATAGATCAAAGAATTTTCATAAGCCTCATTACGGAGTTCATTCAGCTCATTGAGTTGGATCTTGCGTAGGTCACCGGCTTTGTTAATATCAAAATTAGCCCACTTCAAGGCCCAATAGGCCTTGTGCTCCAACTCAATGGGGAGGTGGCACGCTTTCCCGTACACAAGACGATAAGGCGTACAGCCGATCGGGGTCTTGTAAGCAGTACGGAAAGCCCACAAAGCATCATCAAGTTTATCCGCCCATGAGGCACGATGCTCTCCCACGGTCCTTTCAAGAATTCGCTTAAGACCTCGGTTGGATATTTCGGCCTGGCCATTAGTTTGTGGGTGGTAGGCTGTGGAAAGACGATGATTTACACCGTACTTAGCCATGACTCGAGCAAATTGGTCATTGCAGAAATGAGTCCCACGATCACTAATAATGGCACGAGGCACACCGAATCTAGCGAAAAGAGCTTTCAAAAAGTTACAAACCACCCTTGCGTCATTAGTAGGCAAAGCTTTGGCTTCAACCCACTTTGAAACGTAGTCAACGGCTACAAGGATGTATTTGTTTCCTTTAGATGAAGGGAATGGCCCCATAAAGTCGATACCCCAAACATCAACAATCTCACACTCTTGAATAAAATTCTGAGGCATCTCGTTTTTATGTGTGATTTTGCCTTGCTTTTGGCAAACATCACATCGTTTGACCATATCGTGAGCGTCACGGTATATGGAGGGCCAATAAAATCCCGAATCAAACACTTTTTTAGCGGTGTAGTTGGGACCAAAGTGACCACCGGTGGGTCCTTTGTGGCAAGCATCAAGGATTTCAGACGCTGCCGGTCCATCAACACATCGGCGAATAATCAGGTCAGCACATTGTTTGAATAGGTAAGGGTCGTCCCAAAAGTAAGTCTTAATGTCGGTGAAGAACTTCTTCTTTTGTTGAGACGTCAACCCTTCCTTGAGAATTCCACCCGCCAAGTAGTTTGTAAAGTCTGCAAACCACGGGGTTTCATTCGGCTTCGAGTTTATAGACATTAAGGTCTCCAAGGGAAAAGAATCATTGATTTCTTTTGTCGGATGATCCCCTTGGTATGGATCCTCAAGTCTGCTGAGATGGTCCGCGGCTAAGTTTTCTGCTCCTTTTTTATCGCGGATTTCGATTTTAAATTCCTGGAGCAGCAAAACCCAGCGAAGAAGTCTTGGTTTGGAATCTTGCTTTGTCAACAAGTACTTCAGCGCGGAATGATCGGTATACACAATGGTGGTAGAAAGGACAAGATAGGGGCAGAATTTTTCAAAAGCATAGACAACAGCTAAAAGCTCTTTTTCGGTTGTCGTATAATGCAATTGTGCCCCAGTCATTGTCTTGCTAGCGTAATGGATCGGTTGGAAGTGTTTGTTCACTCTTTGTCCAAGAATCGCTCCAATAGAAAAATCGCTAGCATCGCACATCAACTCAAAGGGTAACTCCCAATTAGGGGTAACCAAGATGGGTGCCTTAGTTAGCTTATCCTTAAGCGAGTTGAAGGCTTCAAGGCACTCTTTGGAGAAGATAAAAGGAGTATCTTTTTCCAAGAGGTGGGTCATCGGGCGAGCGATTTGAGAAAAATCTTTGATGAATCGACGGTAGAAGCCCGTATGACCCAGAAAACTTCTCACACCCTTCACGGTTGAAGGTGGAGGCAACTTAGCGATGACATCGACTTTAGCACGGTCAACTTCAAGACCGGCTTTCGAGATCTTATGTCCAAGCACGACGCCTTCTTTTACCATAAAATGGCATTTTTCCCAATTTAGAACAAGGCGAGTGTCTTCACACCGCTTTAGCATACGTTCTAAATTGGCAAGGCAAGCAGAGAAGGAATCCCCGAAGACCGAGAAATCATCCATGAAGACTTCCATGGTTTGTTCAACCATGTCATGGAAGATAGCTAACATGCACCTTTGGAAAGTCCCGGGCGCATTACATAAGCCGAAAGGCATTCTTTTGTACGCGAAAGTGCCATAGGGACAAGTGAATGTAGTCTTCTCTTGATCTTGGGGATCGATGGGTATTTGAAAATAACCCGAGAAACCATCAAGAAAGCAGTAATATTCATTACCTGCTAAGCGTTCAAGCATTTGGTCCATAAAAGGTAGAGGGAAATGATCCTTTCTCGTGGCATCATTGAGTTTGCGGTAGTCTATACAAACTCTCCACCCAGTAACGAGACGAGTGGGAATCAACTCGTTGTGTTCATTGGGAACAACGGTCATTCCGCCCTTCTTGGGCACACAATGGATTGGACTAACCCATGGTGAATCCGAAATAGGGTAAATCATACCCGCATCAAGAAGTTTGATAACCTCTGTTTTGATGACTTCATGGATTTTTGGATTCACCCTTCGTTGGCTTTGAATAGTGGGCTTATAGTCGTCCTCCATGAGAATTTTGTGCATGCAGAAGTGAGGATCAGTTCCACGAATATCCGAGATTTTCCAAGCAATAGCCTTCTTATGAGCTTTCAGCACGGCAACGAGGCGAGTCTTCTCTTCATCTTTCAAATCCGTTGCAATAATGACGGGCGACTTCTTGTTGTCGTCAAGGAACACGTACTCGAGATGTGGCGGCAACTCCTTAAGTTCCAAATCCGGAGGATTTTCGACGGGAGGCGTGTTCAAAGTCGGAGTATCGATAGCAATGACCGTGGGAGATGGAGGCGAAGGATTGTGTTCGGTGAGAAGATTGTCAAAGAAATTCATGTCTTCATCCCCATCGATAGGAGAATCATTAGTAGCTAAATTCACATCTCCCATGGTATCTTCAAGATTGTTCCAGAATAAATCACTATCTCCAAATAGAGACAACGATGAATCAATAGAGGACACGGTCTCAACAGTGGGAAGAGAGGTAGGAATACTTTTGCAAGCATCATTAAAGTGTTCTTCACAAGCCTCATCAAGAACGTCAATACAATTAACGCTCTCATATGAATAAGGCTGTTTAGACAACTTGCCCATGTTGAAGACTACTTTATCGTCACCCACTCTCATGATAAGCTCACCGGCTTCAACATCAATGAGAGTGCGACCGGTCCTAAGGAATGGACGACCAACAATGAGTGGCACACGGGGGTCCATCTCGTAGTCAACGACAACAAAATCGGCAGGAAAGGTGAATTTGTCGACTCCTACAATGACGTCTTCGGCTATCCCCACTGGATAAGCAACCGTACGGTTAGCTAATTCCAAAGTCATTTTGGTGGGGACTAGCTCTGGGAGAGATAATTGCTTCCAAACACTTAGAGGCATGAGATTAATACTGGCACCTAGATCGGCTAGGGCCATGCAGTTCTCTACTCCCGGGAAATTGCAAGGGATAAGAAAACGACCCGGATCACCAAGCTTGATTGGCAATTTCCTTAAGAGTACTGCAGAGCAGTTCTCATTAAGTTGGGTGTTGGCAATATTGAGGAGCTTTTCCTTGTCGCTCAGAAGATCTTTAAACATTTTGGCGTATTTGGGCATGTGAGCGAGAGCCTCAGCGAAGGAGATATTGAAATTCAGTTGTTTGAACATTTTAAGGAAATTCGAAACCTGAATATCATCCTTGCTCTTTTGCTTCTCTTTCCTCAACCTTGAAGGATAAGGTATATTGGAAGAAGAGGAAGGCTTTAGAGGAATAGGATCACTCACAACCACGGGTGGAGGAGGGGTAGAAAGAAGAGGTGGAGAAATTGGGGAAGGAGAAGGAGGAGGAATAGGAGCAGGAGACTCGTTCTCCTTAGTCACAACCACCGGTGGGGGTATAGGAAGCTCGGGTTCCTTGGTACCTTTACCACTTCGAGTGGTGATTGCTTTCATCTCCCCTCTTGGGTTCGCAACGGTGTTACTCGGAAGAGTACCCGAAGAAGAGGGTTGATTACTATTGAAGAAACTAGCCATCATGTTCCTCAGATCATTAGTTTGGGTATCCAACGTATTTCGCATGTCGGCTCTCAAATCATTTCCTTGCTTGACCAAGTCTGCTTTCAAATTGCGCACTTCCTCTTGGAGATTTCCCACTATCACATCATTGGTCCTCATGTAGGTTGCAATCTCTTGGTGTAATGCAGTGGTGGCTTGGTTGGGAGGAGCATTGTATGCAGGTGGTTGGTAGGCAGGTTGTTGGTAAACTTGATTGTTACGTGGAGGTGGTTGTTGTTGCTTGTGAGGAGGGATGTATGGTTGTCGAGGTTGTTGTTGTTGTTGAGGAGGGCGGTTAAGGTTTTGTTGTTGGTTTGGGTTGGTAGGAGGAAAACCAGGTGGTGAAAGATAGTTGTTGGATCGATAGCTAAGCAAGTTACGGTCACCTTGAGGTCTAGCTTGATATGCAGGTTGAGGATAGGTGTCATATGCCGCATTCACATTCTCAGCAGGGTAATCTGGGGTGGCAGTACAAGTTGTGTAAGAGTGAGGACCACCGCATATCTCACAATGTTGGCTGACAGCGTTCACTTGAGCGTTTTTGGCGTTGTTGCTGTTGTTATTGCTGACGGTGTGGGTGACAAGCGATTCAAGAAGCGTGGTGATTTTGTCGAGTCGCTTGTCGCTGTCATTAGTGCTAGCACTAGCAACATTGGTCTGAACACTCTTGGTTTGCACACGAGACTTGTTCTCAATGATATCCCAAGCAGCATTGGAAGTCTTAGCCAATAAATTACCCCCCGAGGCACTGTTCAGTGAATCTTGGTCATTCATGCTTAAACCATTGTAAAAAGTATTGATTTGATGAACTTTGGTAAAACCATGTTGTGGGCATTTTCTTAAAAGATCTTTAAAGCGATCCCAAGATTCACTGAATGACTCATCGTACTTTTGTTCAAAGTTTATAATCTCATTCCGCAAAGCGGTAGTACGAGAGGGTGGAAAAAAGTAGTTGATAAACTTTGTTTCCAAATCCGTCCACGAGAGAATACTCTGTGGCGGTTCCTTAGCAAGCCAATGCCGGGCTTGTCCCTCTAAAGAAAAGGGAAAAAGTTGTAACCTTATAACTTCTTGTGGAACACCATTGAGCTTGACCGTGTTGGTGAGTTGTAGAAATCTCTTGATATGGTCATGTGGGTCATCAATGGTTCGTCCCAAGAACGGTTGAGCGGAGACCATCTGGATAAAGCCTGATTTAAGCTCGAAATTGTTGGCAGCAATTGGTGGTATAACAATTGGATCCGTGTTGCCATCGACATGAGCTTGTAGCAATTCAATCATTGGGCGGTTATCCGGAAGGGGCTCATTGTTGTTATTATTGTTCATGTTGTTGTTGTTATTATTGTTTGGAGGTGGTACACCGGCCATGTCTAAGTGATCGAGAGGCTCGGGCTCTTGATATGACGTGGAACGAGTGCGCATACACCTGCAAAAGAACGAACAAAGAGAAACAAAGCACAAATATTTTTGGTTTTTATGTTTTTTTTTAATTAATTTTTTTTTTTTTTGTATTTTTGAAAATTTTATATTTTTTAGTTGTTTTTGAAGATTTTCTTGAAAAAGTAACGTTCACGGGGAACGGATCCCAAAATCCAAGTTCTCACAAAAAACTTTTGATCTTAACGAGAAGAGCCGGCAGCGGCGCCATTTGATATTTTGATTTTGTATGGGTTCAATTTTACTCTCGATATCCTCTCGAATTGATCTTGGTTTTAAGTGGAATAATTGTTCTTGGTTATAAAATAAAAGGGTTTGGTTTTCTAGTCTAAAAGGTAGAAATGAAAATTTAAATCAAAGACAATTACATTAATTATAATTAGCAAAGACTTGTATTAAACTTAAGATTAAAATTAAGATTAAAATTAAAATTGAAATTAAAGTTCAATAACATAAACAAACAGTAAAACAGATAAACAGTAACCTAAAAGGAAAATTGATCCGGAACTTTAACCTTGGTTCGGAAGTTTACACTCATCCGGAACTTACTGATCCGGAAGTTTTGGAAAATAAATCGGTTCGGAACTTCTTCTTGATTCGGAACTTTCCGGATGAAGGCTTGGTTCAGAAGTTTTAGCTTGATCCGGAACTTTACTGGTTGATTCGGAACCTTCCGAATGAAGGGTTGATTCGGAACTTTCCGGATGAAGGTGCTTGGTTCGGAAGTCTTGGCTTGATCCGGAACTTTAGCTTGGTTCGGAAGTCACTGGTTCGGAAGTTTTAAAACTTCCGAATGAAGGGCTTGGTTCGGAACTTTGAAACTTCCGAATGAAGGAGTTTGGTTCGGAACTTTCAGTTTGATTCGGAAGTCACTGACTCGGAACTTAATGCTTGGTTCGGAAGCTTCCGAATGAAGGCTTCATTCGGAACTTTTTGTTTGGTTCGGAAGTCTGGAAACCCAGAACAGTAGCAGGCACACGAAGAACAAGGAGCTCAAATTTTAATCAAAATCAACCCAAATACTTAAAAAGGTTTTACCAAATTAAACACAAATCATGTAAATACCAAAAGCAACAAATCCCACCAATAAAAACACAAATCCAAACAACTTTTGAAGATCAAATCAAGAAAAATAAAAACTTAAGAACTTGAAGATAAAAATGAAGATGAACAAGATTAAATGGAAAGATTAAACAAGACTCTATATTGAATGATTAATGTTTTAACAAGATCAAACAAGAATTTAAATAACAAGATTTGGAAAACAAAGATTAAAAATCACCAATCACCCTAGTGGTGATGGTGATGAAACGGAACAGAGAGGAGTGGGGAAGAAGAAAAAACTAAGCTAGCTCCCCAAAAGTGTGAGGGATGGCCTATTTATAGGCTTGTCCTTTGGTTGGTGAGTGGGATTTCTCCCGTTCTTCTTGTCTTTTCGTCTTTTCAGAAAAGTTTCCGTTTTCGATTCTGATTCGGGATTTGTCGCCGATTAAATTCAACTCGTCTTTTAATTTCTTCGTTCAATAGACTTGAGTTTCTTCGACTTATATAAATCTTCCATCTTTGGTCCTTTTCTTCGATAAATCTTCGAATAGGCCCAGTGACTTCAAATCTTTTGCATCTCTTGGACAATAGACTTTATCTTGAGTCTTTTTCATCGGTAAAACCCGTGCAATCCCATGTTTTCTTCGATATTCATCCGGTTGGCTCTGAAAACACAATAAACACAAAAACCACGCATAATTCCAAACAAATGATATTAAATACGTGTTTTGGTCTCGTTTTAGCCCGAATTAAGTGGTAAAAGGATGGGTGTTTACACACCTATCAATCATACTTGTTGTCAAGGCACATATTTCATAAAACTCTACTAGGTTTGATCTTTGGAATTTTGAGAATACTTATTTCAAATTCACAATTGTGAAAATCTCTGAACATATATAATGATTGTTATTATGTACGTTTCTACATATGAACACACAACAAAATGGGAGTATTGTTGTTGTACATCTTATAAGATGTGTGAGTCCAACAAAACAGCTTATTAAAAACAATCTTCTTTAATAGCTTCTTAAACTATAAAGTATTCTTTATTCTTTTAATATGTATTGCAACATTATACTCAATTTGAACATAGTTAGTCCACATGGTCATATCAAGGATGAAATCATACCATGATTAGTATTGAGTGTTATCTCAATCAAGCTATCATCCATGTCAAGAAACATTGTGACACCCCCAAATTGGTCAAATGCAGCGGAAATAATATTTGGGTGTCACGTAGGTGGATCAACAACAGATAGTATGTAGAGCAACAGATAAAAGATTATCATTAACATTTATTACATGAATAAAAGTGCAAATGTTATAAAATTTGTCTTAAACATTATTCAGTAGTTGGAATCATTCCCAAGTTTATAAAACCCCAGATGAGCTCTATAAATGCAGCCAATCATGATGCTTGACTCCATGCACGTCAATACTTGCTTCAGTTTCTTTAGAAAACATTCTTAGAGAGTCAACATAAATTTGGTGAATTCACGGGTTTTAATAAAATAGGTTTGGACAATAAACATTCACTGAAGTAGTAATGCACATAGCATCAATACTTAAAGGTAATTACATTCCCTATTGCCCGAAACTGATACTTGACACGTTAAGTCCACAACAAATGAGGATCCTTCGCATTAATAAAAATGCACCCAATATTTCGTTCCGACATGTTAAACATCTGTTGTCCTGGCCTAGGCACAGTGAGCGCTACTCACCTAGATGGGGATGGTCAATCCCAAATAGATCTATTTATACATTCAGGCAATTCAACAATTTTAACAATTTCAGGGGTCATGCGGGTTAATCTACAATAGGCAAATGTAATCAAAAGTTTTGTAATTCAGTTTATGTCCATCAAATAAAAATATGTTGCATGTTTTCTTCCCCATAAAAGGCTTAAAAGTTTATCAATATACAAAGTGGGGCCATGAACTCACCTCAATAGTACAGTAATAAGTCACAAGAAAAATCCAATGTGATGCTCACGATAACGTCAACAACCTAAATAATTATACAGTCTCAATAAATGCATAACATAATGCATAAAAGTTTCTGAACAAGTTGTGCATGCTTATACTGGTTCTAAGCATTTTATTACAATCTCTGTAAATTTAATTCATCGTGGCACAAGTAATAGAAGTATTTATTTTTAAGTGTGAAATAAATAATATCGTTCAAGTAATTAATTTGTTTAATTAATATTCTCGTACTTATCGTTGTAAAGTAATTTAAATATTTATAAAAGGAAGTTTTATATATATATATAAAGGTGAAAAGAAATAAATATAATAAATATATTTGTTTTTATAAATTAATCATATTTAATTTATATAACATATATAAATAACGTTTATAAAATGTATAACATTTTAACTTAATTTAATTCAACGTTCCCGAAGTTTGTATAATTTATTAAATTATAAGTTTGGGAAAATAACGAGTGTTGTACTTATAGGTTTATTTAAGTTTTACGTTTTTAATATTAAGTATATATATATATATATATAATAATAAATTAGGGTTTGTTAAAGTTTAAGAAAATTACATTATAGTCCCTCGATTATATATTACCCGCAGTTAATTACTTAAATACCCTTAGGGTTTGTTTAACTTTCAAACAATGGCAAAACAAGTCCCTCCCTAGTTACACGTGTAACAGGGGCTTAAAAAACTTTCCCATATTGCCACATTTAGTCCTTGTGGTATTCGGTTAGGGTTTGGTTAAACAAAGTTTCATAACCGGCCCCTAGGGCTCCTAATATGTTTCGGTTATGACCAAAATGGTCCCTAGGGTTAGGTTTAGGTTTTCTAACTTATCCTAGTTGGCAAGAATGGCACCTAGGGCTCCTAATAAGTTTCAGCAAGTGACAAAGAGGTCCTTAGGGTTCCATTCAAGTTACACAAGTGTATACAACTTATAATGATTACAAAAATGGTCCTTCTACTTTGTTCAAGTCTCGAATGGGTATTATTCACCCCTAAACTCTCGGCAAATTACATTTTGGGTCCTTATATGTTATATTTTGTTAAAATGAGTTTCCAAAAATCACCATTTAAATCCTTAGACTTATTTAAATTTATAAATCAATCCGAAAGTTTTATATATTACATTTTTAACCCGAAACTTAAATAGTTTACATTTTTAATCCGAAACTTTACTAAATCCCATTTTTTATGCAAAAGTTTTATAATATGTTTATTTAACATAAATAAAGTTTATTTTTGGTATGTTTATCTTAGTGGGCTTTAGGAAGCATTAGTGGGCTTAATGGGCCTCTAGTTTCTATAGGGCTTACATAGTGGGCTTAATGGGCCTAACTATATTAAACACTATTCATTGGGCTTATTAATCCATTAAGATAAACTAGTTAAACATGTTTAGTATTAAAATGGATCTAATGATTTCTAGGCTTACAATAATATTTCAAAGTTATTCATCACCCTAAAACTAGGGTAAAACCCCACGTCCAAAATATACACATGCATGGGTTTTTGTGATTTTTCTAGTTTAGCATGTTCATGAGATTATGGTTATCATAGTTAACAATATTTTTCATCACATTAAGTGATACCTCATATTTTAGCCGTGACCTTCATTAGTCTAGGTTTTCCTAGATTTGTTTTTATGTTAAGTTTACACTAGGAATATATATTTATTTTCATGTGTATGATAATGAAGATGTATAGAAAGAGATAGGTTTTCATGACACTTACTTGTTAAGCGGTTCTAGGAATGAACAAGTGAACTAGTGGTAGCTTGAGCATGTGTTCAACAATGGTGGTTGTTTAGATCAAAACCTAGTCGTGACTTCTTAGCTTGAATGTACCCTTGGAGTTGTCTTTGAAGATCAAGCTTGTTGTAAGTTTATCAATGATTGGAATTCAAGATGAATGGGACATAGATTTTCTAGTAAATGAAGGAGTAAATGAGTTTTAAGGATTTTTGTGTAGAAGTAATATATATGTCGTGGGTTTTTGATAGAGATGTGAGGAAGATTCAAATGTTTTGTGTTTGTGAATCTAGTGGATATTCGGATATATGAAGAGAGATGGAAATCATAAGTGTATCTTGTAAGTACTTGTATATCTATGAAAAGATTATGCAAGATATGTTTTGGATATGTAGTACTATGTCAAAAATTAGCAAAGTGTCCACCCTTCCAACTTGAGTTTCTAGGCGTGTGGTTTCAAGTCAAAGGGGACATGATGTGCCAAGCATAGTAACATATGTATGGTGTAAGTATGGTGTATAGTGTAAGGTATAGTGTACACATGGTGGATGTACAAGTTTGCTTGCAAGTTTGCAAGTAATTATGGGTGTGTAAGCACACAATACACGGCTAGTGTATATTTTTATGGTAGAAATTGTGTTGACTTGTCTAAAATTGGGAGTTAACAACAGTATATGTATTATAGTGTAGGTACTTGTAAGGTTTCTAGGTATTTTGGTTAAACCTTTAGATCACTAGGTGAAAGTATATAATGAGTATATCATTATAAATATTTTACTTGGATAAAATAAATAAATGACAATGTGAAATAATAGACATTGATTTAAAGTGGTAGATGTTTTTTCATAGTATGAGGTATATGTAAATATATACATATAAATATAAATCCAGGTACTTAATAAATTAAGTAAATAATAATACCGTTTTCCAAATGTGTGTACTGAGGTGGTGAGTCCTTGTTCAATCATGTGGCCAGTCAATTGCCAAAGTAGTCGGTAAAGACCAAAGGTTCATATATATGTTAAAAATAAATATGAAATGATAGTATGACAATTAGATATGATTCTTAATAAATCATATAAAAGTGGAATTTTATAGATTCCAAAAATTGTGAGTATAACAGTTGACAAAGTCAATAATGTAAAACCAGAGGTTTTACATCACAATCCCGATATTTTAGCTTTGTCCTTAAAGCTTAAGATGAAGTCACCGTTCAGGTGAACAAGTGTGGGTACTTGGTTTTGAACGAGTCTTCTCGTTCCCATGTGAACTCGGGTCCTCTCCTCGAGTTCCAACGTACTTTGATCAACGGGATGCGACTGTGTTTCAGTTTTTTAACCGGTCTCTTCATGATTTCTACTGGTTCTTCCGTGAACTGGAGTTTGTCGTCAAACTGAACTCCTTCCAAAGGCATAGCCAATGGTTCTTCAGCATAGCATTTCTTCAGATTAGACACGTGGAAAGTAGAGTGTACCCGACTTAATTGATGAGGCAACTCTAAACGATAAGCTACCTCCCCGGTCCTGGCTATTACTTTGAAAGGGCCGGCATAACGTGGATTCAGTTTTCTATGTTTACCAAATCGTACAACACCCTTCCAAGGTGATACCTTGAGCATGACACGGTCACCTACTTCAAATTGCATAGGTTTGCGTTTCCGGTCCGCGTAACTCTTTTGTCGATTGCGAGCAGCTTGAATTCTTTGCTTTATGAGAACGATCTTGTCTATAGTCTCTTGGATTAACTCGGGTCCAGTGAGCTGAAACTCACCTACTTCTGCCCAGCACACAGGTGAACGGCACTTTCGACCGTATAGTGCTTCAAAAGGGGCAGCCTTAATACTGGCATGATAACTATTATTGTAGGAGAATTCCACTAAAGGAATGGGGTCAACCCATTCATTTCTAAATTCAATCACACATGCTCGTAGCATGTCTTCTAGATTCTGGATGGTTCGTTCACTTTGACCGTCAGTCTGTGGATGATAAGCAGTGCTCATGTCTAAATTGGTACCTAAAGCTTGTTGGAAAGCCTTCCAAAAGTTTGATGTAAACCTACCGTCTCGATCACAGATTATTGAGACTAGAATTCCATGTTTGGTCACTATCTCCTTCAGGTATGTTTTTGCTAGTTTTGCCAGGGAATCATTTTCCCTAATTGGTAGGAAATGAGCGGACTTGGTGAGTCGATCGACGATTACCCAGATAGTATCGTAACCGTGAGATGACTTTGGCAGTTTGGTGACAAAGTCCATGGTGATGTTGTCCCACTTCCATTTCGGTATCTCGGGCTGTACAAGTAAACCTGATGGTCTTTGGTGTTCAGTTTTGACACGTGAACATGTCAAGCACTTCTAAACATAGGTGGCGATGTCAGCTTTCATATTTGGCCACCAGTATAACTTCTTCATATCCTGATACATCTTTTCAGATCCGGGATGTATAGAATATTTAGACTTATGAGATTCGTGCATGATCACGTTTCTCAAACCTCCATAACAAGGTAACCAACTCCTTCTGTGAAGGCATAGGGTTCCATCTGCTCTTGGCTCTAACTTCTCCTTACTAAGGTCGGTTCTGAGCATTCCCCCTACGTCTTCCTTCACGAGGTTTTCAGGTAATTGAGCTTGAGTCTGAGCTTCCAAAATCTGTTTGGGTAGATCCAAACTGATTGTCATAACTAATGCCCGGACTCTCATAGGAGGGTCCGTTTCCTTACAACTTAGAGCATCAACAACCACGTTTGCTTTACCGGGATGGTATTTGATCTCACAGTCGTAGTCACTCAACAACTCAATCCAACGGCGTTATCTCGTGTTCAGCTCCTTCTGATCCAATATGTGTTGCAAACTTTTGTGGTCAGTATGCACAGTACACTTTGTTCCGTATAGGTAATATCTCCAGATTTTGAGAGCAAATACTACGAATCCAAGTTCTAGATCGTGAGTGGTGTAGTTCTTCTCATGCTTCTTCAGTTGTCTTGAAGCATAGGCGATCACTTTCATTCTCTGCATCAGTACTGCACCTAAACCTTTGTGTGAAGCATCACAATATACAACGAAATCACCGTTGCCTTCAAGCAAGGCTAATATAGGTGCACTACACAACTTCTTCTTGATCAACTGAAAAGTTGATTCTTCCTTCTCTCCCCAATCGAACTTTATTCCTTTCTGAGTGAGTTTGGTCATCGGTTTGGCTATTTTGGAGAAATCTTCGATAAATCTGCGGTAGTATCCGGCAAGGCCTAGAAATTGGCGGATATCTGTCGGCGACTTAGGTGATACCCAATCTTTGACAGATTCGACCTTTGCTGGATCTACGTGAATACCGTCACGATCGATGACATGACCGAGGAATTGCACTCTGGTAATCCAGAATTCACATTTTGAGAATTTAGCATAGAGTTGTTCCTCCTTGAGTACCTTTAGCACTTGTGCAAGGTGTTCCCCGTGGTCTTGTTCGTTCTTGGAATAAATGAGTATATCGTCACTGAAGACTATCACGAATTTATCCAGGTAGGGTCTGCACACACGACTCATAAGATCCATAAAAATGGTTGGTGCATTGGTCAACCCAAATGGCATAACCTGGAATTCGTAATGACCGTAACTGGTTCTGAAAGTTGTTTTTGGAATATCTTCCTCCTTGACCCTTAGTTGATGGTATCCACATCTCAAGTCAATCTTGGAATACATACTTGACCCTTGCAGTTGGTCAAACAGGTCGTCAATGCGAGAAAGTGGATAACGATTCTTCACAGTTAACTTATTCAGTTCTCTGTAGTCGATACACATACGAAAGGAACCATCTTTCTTTTTGAAAAATAAAACAGGAGTAATAGGGAGATTTTTCAATCTTTTAATGCAATTAAAGTTCGTTTTTCCTCGACTCACTCGAATTGATCTCCAATTATACGTAAGACTTAACTTTGTTTTTGGTGAAATATATTTTTTTGAATTTTAAACCAATATCTATTTAAAAAAACTTTTTAATCTAATTTAAAAATCTAATTTAAACTAATTTTAATAAAAACTATTTAAAACTTAGACCAAATTAAAGCTAATTTATGTGAAAATTAAATAAAGACTTTTAATGAAAACTATTTAAAACAATATTCGAATAAAACTAAATTAATTTTTGAACTAATAAGAAAACTAAAACAATTTAAATAAAATATTTTTTTTATCTTTTTATTTTTTTTAAAACACTTTATAAAAGAAATCTTAAATAAAAACTCTTTTAATTAAAATTAATAAACTAACAAAACTTAAAATTAATAAAAACTTAAACTTGTAATTTAAACTTAAATAACTAAAAACTGCTAGCTATAATAGATCCTATAATAATTAAATGCTGAGAAATAGAACACAAAAGATGGTCAAGCAGAGTTGGTTATGTTGTTCGACTGCTAATGGAGAGGTCAAGGGTTCGAGTCCCCTGACAGACAATTTTTTTGTTAATAATTTTTATTTATGGAATTTTGATACTCAGACCAAATGGTCTGAGTTTTATGCAGTATAACAGCAACGAATAAATACCAAATAAGCTATAAGCAAAAATCAGATAGGCAAACAAAACAGACAGGCAAAAAGCAAATAAGAGAATGAACAAATAAGCATTTAAAAATAAGCAACTAGTAGAATCTATAATTTAATCAGCAACTTAAAAAACAAACTCAATAAGCATAATATTCAAAAACAATGAGCAGATAGAAATTAAGCAGACAATTAAACTTTACTGAAAATATGCCAATCCAACCAAAACTCAAAACATTTACCAAAAATAAGGCAATTACAATTTAAACTATCCCAATCTAAATAACTAAAACAGACGAAAATAAGGCAGATAAAACAAACAAAATATCAAAAGCAGATCCAATCTAAGCAGATTAATGACTAAACCAAATCCAACTTAAAACTGATAATCAAAAGCAGATCCAAACGAACTTAAAAACTCAAGCAGATAAAACACATATCACTTAAACATAACAGATCAAAATATTAGCAGATAATATTAAACTAAATGAAAACTTAACTAAAACTTAAAAGAGAAAGGAGATTAGAACCTTTTGGAGAAACTGTTGTGACGAAGGGTGGTGCTGAACCCCCTTATGAACCGAAAACAAACACCACCTTAAATCATCAACTTCGAACCAATCGGCACTCGAACCAAATAATTCCAAAAGAACAGTAACTTTTTATATTTTCCAGTGGGGAAAATAACTTTCACTTTCTTTTTATTTTTTTTTTATTTTTTTTATATTATAATAATAAACACGAACAGTAATAATAAAAAAAACAGATTAATGAAGCTTTGACAGGAAATTTAAATGAGACGAAAATAATTAAGAATAACTACTTTTCATTAATAATAAAAAGACTACAATTACTGGAAAATTAAAATTACATTAAACCTAAAACTAATTTGCAAAAATTAAATAAAAGAAAAAGTGCCCCAAATTACATCTTTGATGGGGGTTTTTATAGGCAAAACCCAAAAACCTTCTTGAATCTTCTTGAGGAAGAAATCGAATCTGAGCCGTTAAACACTTCTTTTCTATCTTCTCTCTCTTCATTTCTTGATCAAACGGCTAAAAATACACTACCCATCACACGGATTGCCACCGTGGATGGTTGGTGTGCTTCTTGTGCTAGTTCTATGTTGAGGTGTAGGATGTTTATTGGAGGGTTGTGGAAATTGGCTATCACAACCAATCAAATGAGGGTGAAAAGGCCACGTATGATTTGGACCACCACCTTCTACCTTCGAAATCTTGGGGGATTTATTTGTGTGCATGTGAATCACACGATTTTGGTGAAACCCCCAATTTTCATTGGGTAAGTTTTGTTTAAGGGTGAATTAGGGTTTGGGGAAGTTGGGTAAAAATGGGGGATGTTTATTTGTTTGAGAGAGAGAAGGGTAACAGTGAGTGAGGGTAAAGGTTTCTTCGTTTGTATCGAATATATGGGGAGTGGGGTAAAATATTAAATGTATGAGGAGTTAAGTAGGTATACGTGTGTTTGTGTTGACCGGTTTGTATACACAAAAATCAAAGTGAAAAGTTATTTTCACTTTCTATTTACTAAACAAATGGGCTTGGCCCAATATACTCTTCCCATCCGTCTTTGCATAAACTCCAATTGGGCTTGATGGACCCAATTTTTAATCCGTCACATTGATAAAAGATTTTGGGCCATTTTAAGGTTAAACCAAATTACTTGATTTTGCTATTGGGCTTTTAAGGCCAATAGATCCAATGTGGGACCCACACGGCCCAATATCTTTGATAAATTAAATCCCCGAATAAAACGACTTGATCTTTGGCATTTTGGTCTTTTCTTCAAAATCGTATTGATTTTGCCGGGTTTCGTGATCTTCGGCACACTTTTGGTCTTTGACTTTGTCTTCGTCTCTTTCTTGGACTTTTCTTCAACATTTGACCGTGAAATCCCGTGTTTTCTTTCCTTTTGATCATTTGTACCAATTTTAACACAAAAACACAAAACCACGCGTAATCCGACTTTTTCGATATTAAACACATGATTAGGTCTTGTTTTTCCTTGATTTTAGTGGTAAAAGGATAAGTGTTTACACACTTATTAAATCCCCTACACTTGACCATTGCAATGACCCCATGCAATGCATTATTTTAAAGCATAAAGTTACATTTCTCTCATAATTAACCCATCTTGGCCTTTATTACTATTACTACTACCACTACGATGAAAAGATAAAAATTTAAAAAGGAAACAAAAGTTATAATAGTTTATTAACTTGGAAATTATTTGATGGTAGAAACTCGTAAAGAAATCTAAGACTTAAATTAGTGCTTTGGTGTCATGAATATTAATCACCCTCAAATTTCACGTTCCCCATACCAAGCTTAAAAACAAGATCATTGTTTACCATAAGTCCTCAAGTTAAAACCACTTATATAAGACATTTGTGTAATACTCTTTCTCCAATTCCTACTTTGTGTCTCTAGATTTTATTGATTGTCATTCACCCGTAGGCTCATTTGACTTATTTGATAATTATTATTCCAAAAATGAAGGCCAAATGGTGCAAACCCGACACTCAAAACCTAACCTCGTCCTCAAAAACGTTGTCACTAAAGTAAGCCCACATCAAGGATGATTTAACACGATTTGGGGAATAAATTCCCGGACCCAAAATTTGGCCAAATAGTACTACTTATTAATTATTCCTTCAAAGTCATGTTGACTTTATGTGGAGTTTAGCAAGTTCACATCATATACCCTTAGGCTCTTTAAGATGTAAAAATGCTCCTCATCTATTGTCCACACCCTAAGGCTCCTTGAACGATAAACGAGGGAATTGATTTTTGATCAATTTTTATTCAACACTTACCATGCCATACACCCTAAGGCTCTAATGACAAGGTTCGTGCTACATGCCCCACACCCTAAGGCTCCTTGAGGTCATGTTTTAATCTTATTCTTTCTTATTTATGATATATATAGTAGGCCAAATTCCGCGGTCCCATGGTCTGAATACCTCCTACTTAGTAGTTATGAGCCACGTTAGTCGGAAGTCCACAACGCTGGCACCCTCAATGTGTTCATGCTTTAATTTCAAGGAGAATAAAGATTTGGCTAAGAGCTAAGATATCAAATGTACACCGCAAAAATCCTCATTTATTAAGCAATTAAATATACAAGCGGGAAGAAAGAGCCACAAAAACTCATATAAGCAAAAATTAACCTTTAAACTTATTATCAACTCTATCATCTCTCGTTCTCCACAATTTAAAATCTCAAGGAATGAGACTCGTGGATGCTTAGCCTAATAAACTAATTAAGGTCCATATGGTTAAGGATACTAGCTAGAGTAAACTTGGATAAGTAAACTCGGGTTGAGTCAAAATATTCACGACGGGCCTAATATATCAAAGATATCTAAACTTGTTAAAACCATTTTATTTATTTATTTATTTTTGACTTTATTCTTGAAATGGAAATATTAATATGATGTGATGACAAAAGGAAAATAAAAATACTACTAGGCCAAAATAGATCAAAATTTTGAAAAACGTTGAAATGTTTTTAAATTTTTCGGTTAAATAGGGTCAAATTCATGGAAAAGCCTACTAAAATTTCGATAGAAATCCCCCTACACTTAATATAAACATTGTCCTCAATGTTTAAGCATGTGGGAGAATGAAATCCCCTACACTTAGGACATTTAGTACGTTGTTTAAAATCGAGCTAAGGAATGGACAACTAAAGTGATTGCATTTATTCGTTTTATTTATATACAAGATTGAATCACAATAGCAAAAACTTATCGAAGGAACCGGGTACACGGGAACACAGGTCGTGTCAAAAGCACCAAAAGTGGATCATTAAGCACATGTCCCTGCACACAACATCACAACACAAACAACCTATTTGGCTCCCCCCACACTTATTGGTGAATATGGGTGAAAGGTAAAAAGGGTGGAAAGGATGGAAAATGTAAAAATCTAACCTAGTTATACGATGCTTGATTTATTTATCACGAGTCTCTAGCTCGACTCGAATTCCCGAATGTCTTCATTCAAATGGGAAAATCATGGGAAAAACCGAGATTTCCAAGGGAGGAAAATCTCTCCATGATAAGGGTGAATTAAAGTCATATAAGGCATACCCCATGAAAATCCACCCGGGTCAAACACATAATTTCCATCACAAAAGGAAATGAACCTCGAGGTGGTAAAATCATGCAAGTCAAAGAAGAGTGGGGTATCCTTAGGCAACGATCTCTTAAATGAAAGGGTAGTATGGTGATATGGCAATGAAAGCACAAAAGTCTCTATTCCGGGATCAAACACCGGTTCCTTAATGGGAAAATAGCAAGAGGTGTTGATATTTAAGCTCAAAATATCATCAAAATCCAAAGTGGGAAGGTTGTCCTCTTCCAAACTCGATGTGAAAACATAAGTATCATCGGAGTCATAGGAAAACTCATCCTCGTGAGGAAAATAGGTATTTAGAAAGATATCTAAATCATCCTCAAATGGAATAACCTCTAAATTAGGAATGATCTCTAAGAGTGGAGGATCCTCCTCAAAAGTCATGACTTCTAAAATTTGAGTATAAAAGTCAAAAGGAGTCTCCATGGAAGAATCACTCATAGAGATATGAGGTGCATTAAGTTCATGGGGTGGGTCATCAAAGTTAATGAGATCACTTAAAGAAGTTTCATCATCGTAAGTATCAAAGATTGGGGTATCAAAAATGGGTGGGTCAAAAGTGGGTGGGTCAAAAGACGAGTCGTCTAAACCGAAGATAGTGTGATCACTTGAAGAAGTGTCATCACTATAGGTGTCATAAATAGGAGTTTCAAAAATTTGAGGCTCTAAGGGAAGGGATGAAGGTATCACAAAAACATTTTGATTAGACTTTTCAATTCCAAAAGGATTAATAAAAATCTCATCATTATCATAATTAAGAACATCAATCATATTGACCGACTCTTTTCCATTTGATTTATTTGTGATTTTTCCCATTTTAAAAACTTGTTGTTCATCCCGAACCCTAAGAATTAACTCCCCCTTCGGCCACATCAACTAAGGCTCTTCCGGATCGTAAGAATGGTCTACCAAGTATTAACGGAATACGAGGATCCATCTCATAGTCGACGACGAAAAAGTCCACGGGAAAAGTGAATGTACCAACTCGAACAAAAACATCTTCGGTAATACCAACGGGGTATGCGAGAGTTCGATTAGCTAACTCTAAAGTTATACGAGTCGGTACAAGGTCGGGTAATGATAATTGTTTCCAAATCGAAAGTGGCATAAGATTGATGCTAGCGTCGAGATCCGCTAAAGCCATACAATCAACGATTTGAGGAAACGAGCAAGGTAACGCGAATCGTCCGGGATCTCCTAGCTTTTCGGGAAGCTCTTTGAGAAGAATCGCGGAACAATTCTCATTTAAACGGGTGTTCACGAGCTCAACCATTTTTTCTTTCTTATTAAGCAAATCTTTAAACATTTTGACAAATTTTGGCATTTGAGCAAGTGCTTCAATAAGGCTTATGTTAACATTGACGTTGGAAATCATTTTCAAAAAGTTAGAGACATGAACGTCATCTTTGGTGAGCACTTTAGTCTTGTCTAACCTAGATGGATAAGGAATATTAGGCTTAGACTTTGAAGGTTGAGAAGGAGAAGGACTCGCTTCTAGAACAACCGTAGGGATAGGCTCTTTCAGAAATGGAGCACTAGTACTAGGAGTGGTAGTGGGAGGAATCACCGAAGGGGGAGTAGGATTACTCATTATGACCTCCGGGCCTTGTGTCTCCTTTATGGGCGAAGAGATGAAAGGTCCCACTAAAGTGGCTCCACTTCGAGTATTGATAGCACTCACATTAGCCCGAGGGTTAATCTCTGTATTGGATGGTAAGGCTCCTTGGGGTCTAAGGGCTTGAAATTTCTTATCGGTTGATTCTTGCATTTGTCTAGTAGATTCTTGCATTGCTTTCATGATTTTCTCATGTTCGGTCAATTTTTGTAGAACCAAGTCCATTTGAGGATTTTGCATGTTCATTTGATTAAACCCTTGATTAGGAAAACCTTGGTTTTGATATTGAGATTGAAAACCGTTGTTATTATAAAAACCTTGGTTATTATTTTGAAACCCTTGATTTTGACCATTAAAATTCCCTTGATTTGCATTACCTTGAAAATTACCCATTTGAGGACCTTGGTTCCTATTTTGGTATTGGGTATTTTTGGGCGGGTGGGGTGGTCTTTGTAGAGCTACAAAACCCGGGGGAGCCAAATAATTAGTACTCTTATAAGACAAATGGTTAACATCAACATTAGGTTTAAATTGAACCCGTTCATTAGCATTAAAAGCATAAACTTGTTGTTGTTGATTGTAAACCTTGTCACAATTGAAATATGAATGTGGTCCACCACAAGTCTCACACGTTTCACTAATTTCTTTCGAGGCATTCACTTGACCATTGAGGGCTTGGGTTTGTAAAGCAATTGTTTCAATAAGCGAAGTGAGTTTATCGATTCTCTTGTCACTCACACTAGAACTAGCACTTGCCATAGTGGCCCTAACACTCTTGGTTTATACTTTAGCCTTGTTTTCAATTATGGCCCAAGCCTCGTTCATTGATTTCACAAGAATATTGCCCCACGCGGCACTATTAAGTGAGTCTTGGTCATTTAGAGTTAAGCCATTGTAAAACATATTTATTTGATGCACTTTAGTGAAACCGTGTTGTGGACATTTTCTCAAAAGCTCTTTAAATCGATCCCAAGACTCACTAAACGTTTCCCCATATTTTTGTTCAAAAGTAATGATTTCATTCCTTAAAGAAGTGGTCCGTGATGGTGGGTGATATGAGCTAAATTACTCATATCATTTGTATCTTAAAATGTGCTTAAAATACATAAATATCATGGAAATGGCATTGTATTTGCTTGTTTTGTCGTTTCGTGTGTGTAGGTACCAAGATCACAAAACCGGCAAAAATCGACACAGGAATTGAAGAAATATCAAGAGCCAAAAGTCGAGTTCGTTTTAGTCGCGGATTTGTCAAAGTTTGAAGACAAGTGGGTCCCACATGTGCTAAATGGGCCTGAAAAGCCCATCAATATTGGAAGAGTGTACATGCTTTATAAACTTGGGTCAAAGTTTGGGTCAAAGCCCAAATCAAAAGAAATGATCGGATGAAAAAGGTTATTTGGCCTCAAGCCCAAAATGAAGTGAAATGTAAACGAATGAAGCAAAGTATATGGGCTTAGGGTTTTGAGTTTTTTAAGCGTTTATTAAATTTCACTCGTTCACTTCTTTTTACCTCAAACCGATACCCACCATAACTTTATCCTTCACACGTTTTTTTTTCTTTCTCTCACCACATAATTAATCCATTCGATGATACCTATGTATTCATCTTCTTCACTTTTCTTCCCCACCCTAAAACCAGTTACTGTTCCCATTAACCCTAACCAGTAAAAAGTCGTTTAACAAAGGGCTTTTAACATATTTGGTTAATTAAAGAAAAGGGGAATAAACCCCCCCCCCCCCCCCCCCCCATTTTTAAGGAAGAGAATCAGAGGAGAGAAGGGATACGTGGCATTCAATGATTCGAAGGAACAACTCATTCTTCTATTTCAACCAATCAAAAGCTGCAAAAGAAACACAACTAGCACACGGATGCCACGTTGGCGATCCGTGTGCTATTTGAAGTCATCTCAACCGTATATTTGAAGAAAGAGAAAGAAATTAGAGATCAAAGGCCAAAATTGAAATGGAATATTCCTTGGGAGATCCGTATATTCGGCATCATCAAGCCCTTGGGGGGGCTATAAATACCCCCATTTTTCTTGTGTAATGTAACCCTTTTCTTATTTTTACTGTTGTTATGTTAAAATAGTTTTAGGAAAATTAATGTAATTTTTTTCTTTTATTAGTCTTGTAATCTTCTGCTGGTATTAATAAAAGTTTGATTTCGTGGAAAAGTTGTCTTGATTTTAATATTATTTAAAGTAAATTGCAATATTGTTCTCTTAATTCTATTTTAATATAAACTGATTAAATCATTGATTGAGTTAAATTTATAGCTTAAATCAGTGTTTAAAGGTAAGATTTGGGAAATAAATCAAACCCTAATGGTTTGATTAAAATTGTTGCTTGGCTCGAATATTTCTGTTGATTGCTTGCGGTTACTGGTGTAATGGTGAATGATGGTGTAAGATCCGGTTACTCAGGTCAGCTCAGCGCTGCACCACTACTCAAAGGATAACTTCAAAAAGGTTCACTATTTTCTTTAATTTTCATGTATTTAGAATAATTTTGTTATATGTTTATGCTATTTAATTAGAAGTTTGAGGTAATTTGATTTTCACTGTTTAGATTGTTTGATGTTGATTGCCTGCCTGCGTAAAGTAACTGTTATTGATTGCTGTTTAATTTTTATCTGTGAGATCTGAGTTTGAGGTAGTTTAATAATCAGTTTGGTGCTCCTAATTTCTGTATTCGTGAGCTATTATAGATTGTTTAGAGGTATTAAAGTAAGCTGGTGGTCAGGATCTCGTTAAATCGTTGCTGTGATAACATATTTGCTACCATTTTCATTGCTAGATAGTAACTGCTTTAGTATTGATCTATGTATCGGATTGCTCGATATGGAATACAAATGTGATTTGCTTAATGTTTTCGGATATTAAACTGCTAGTAGTTAATTTGCATTTTCATGTTTAGCTGATCTCGAGGTTTTAATTATACGCCTCATTTAATCTGGATGGTGTGACGTTGGGTAACTTGATGATTTCTGCTGTCAGTATCAGTTAAATCTGTTTAGTTTTTACTAGTTAACTGATTTGGTCTTGATAGCTAAAATTAGTCTGCCGATTTGGTGCGTTTACGAATCTGTTAGTCATTTTAGATCTTGTTTAGGCTTAATCTGTTAGATCTGGTTTCAGTTTAGAGTGCTAGATAATCGGTTTTACTTATTTGTTTTGTAGTCTGCCAGTTTCAGTAATGAGTTTTAGACTGAGATTTCTTTTTAATCTGTCTGAATTTTCTTTATCCGATTGGATGATTCAGTTTTGATGACTGTTATGATCTGCTGATAACTTGATTTAAGTGTTGATTTTTCTGTATCATTTAACTTGTTTTCTTTTATTTTGTTTTGTTGAATTGAAATTTCTGTTTAATAGTTCATATAAAAACTTATCAGATTCATTAATCTGAATAAGCCCAATAAGCTGTTGTCCTCACAGCTTAAGCTTTCAAGCTTTCCAAAAAAGTCTTTCCTAAGACTTCCTTTTCAGTAGTCTGTTAAAAAGAAATTAAATAATAAAAATATGTCCTTCACGGGACTTGAACCCGTGACCTCCTGGTCACAAACCCAACGTGATAACCACCTTGTCCAGCCACCTTTTTGTGTTCTAATCAACCATATTAAGTTAATATAGTTTAAAATTAGGCTGCCAGTTTGATTTATTTTGTTTAAATACATAGTTTTTACTTTAATTAAATTTATTTCTTTTAATTTCTTTTATAAAGTTTATAATAAATATATATAAAAAAAATGTTTTTATTGACCTTTAAAGTTTAATTAATTAAGTAGATTTTTATAATTTTAGATTTAAATAAAATAGTTGTTTATTTTAAAATAGAAAATGTTTTAAGAATTTTTAAATAAAGTTTATTTAGATTTAAAAAAAAGAGTTTAATTAGAATTTTCAAATAGTTTAAAAGTTTTAGATTATTAATTAGATTATTTTTTAAATAGTTTTACGTAAGTGTTGTTGATTTTAAATAGGTGGGTTTACGATTCATGCACTTTAGGATAAGTTTTATTAGTTTAAAATTCGTAGAGTTTAATTGTAGTTTAAAAACCAACGACATATTCAAATCAATTGTCCAAATCAAAACAAAACGTCTCAAATTCACTCGATCTTCGTGTACAACGAACTCGACTCACTCACGTGTTTAATCGTATCCGTCTTTGACTTATTTTTGGTTAATTACTTTTTCCTAAAGGTAATTACCTAAATTTGTCCTATAACGTATGCGTTAATCACGACACATCAAAAATTTTGGCGCCGCTGCCGGGGATCTTGTGTACGATTCGCTTTTGTGGAGATTTGTTGATCGTGGATTTGAAGACCCTTTCCGTCCTCGGAAAGTTTTGTTATTTTTCTATTACGTAGTATGTATCGTTTTTCTCGTTTTTTTGTGAATAATATATTGTATTACGTAGAACAATAATTTTAAATACTTTTCAAATAAGCCTTAGTTGGGATTTCATCACCTAGCTATTGTATTCGAACCCAAAACAAAAATAAAGGCAAAATAGATAAATACTAATAAGAAGTTTGAACTCGATTTATACAAACTATAAGGTGGGTATAAGGCGACGTGCTATAAAAGGCCGTCTAAGGAAAAAGGTTTTTAAGTGCTTTGTGCCACCCCGTTTCCCCGCTTGCTTGTGCGTATATTGAGAGGGACGACCTATTATTGGTTTGCCGACTCAAGTAGTATTAAATCTTTTTTTTTTGTTGTTTACTTATTGAACCTCGAGACGTTTAGGTTTTCACCTATCGTTTCAAAGTCGACCGAGAGTAATTTACTTCCATAGTAGTTATCCTTATTCCTTGTTTTAATCGATCATTTTTGATTGAGCAATACTAAAAAAAATACCAAAAATAATCTTCTTTCTTGTCTAATTTCTTTTCTTCGATCCTCTAAATTCTCGTCTTTGTAGTGTATGCAATTACGTTCTTCTCGTCTTGTGATAGATTTTAATAGGCTTGAAAATATTCCTCGTAGAAATAGAAATCGTCAACAACGAATAGTGGAACCCGAGCTTCCACCTATTGTTGTAGAGATGGCCGATAACCGTACAATGGAGGAATTGCTCCGTGCACCCACCGAAGGGTATGGGGAAGCAATCGTTGTGCCGGCTATTTTGGCGGATCATTTTGAGATTAAGACGGGTCTTTTATCGCTCATTCGTGCCGACCAATTTCGTGGCAATGAGGCCGATAGCCCGCATTCTCACATTCGGAATTTTAATAGAATTACCTCGACTCTCAAGTTTAGAGATGTGTCGAATGACGTGATTAAGCTCATGCTTTTTCCGTACTCGCTCGAGGGTAATGCTAAGCTTTGGTATGAGAAAGAACCACCGGGTTCGATTTTAACTTGGGATGATTTAGTGTCTAAGTTCATGAATTACTTCTTTCCATCGTCTAAAACAAAACATTTTAAGAACGAGATCACTAGATTTAAACAAAAAGTGCATGAATCGTTTGGGGTTGCCTGGGAAAGATTTAAAGATTTGTTAAGACAATGTCCACACCACGGTTTCTCGGAATTGCATCAAATTAATACTTTCTATAATGGGCTTAATATGATTGAACAAGATTCTTTAAATGCCGCCGCGGGTGGTAATCTTTTAAGAAAAACACCGAGAGACGCGTGGGGAATAATTGAGGATAAGTCTAGAGCACAATATTCACGAAACACACCGGGTGTTTCTAATGTGAATTCATCTAATCCCGGGATTTCTAGATTGGATTCTAAGACTGATAGTGGATTTGCGACTTTGTTGAGTGAGATTAGGAATAATCCTCATGGAACGATTAATATGATTGAGAATGTTTGTGTATCATGTGGTGGAGCACATCCTAATTATGCTTGTTTGAACACGGGGTTTGATCAAGCTAGTGCTTTTGTCGCGACGGGAACTTATGGCTCCAACGGTCAAGTTCCTCGTCAAAATCATGTTGCTCCACCGGGTTTTCCACCGGTTCAAAATAGGTACAACAATGGAAATAATGGGAATAATTTTAACCGTGGTAACCAAGGGAATTTTAATCAAGGAAATGGGTTTAATGCTAATCAAAACAACCAAGGTTTTCAAGGGAATAATCAAAATGATTTGTCAAGTTACATGAAATCAAATGAGGCAAACATAAAAGCTTTTCAAAATAACATCCAAGGGCAAATTAATACTTTGAGGCTTGATTTTCAAAATACGATTAAAGGGCAAAATAACAAGATTGAGCTTAATCAACAAAGGTTAGAACAAAGTCAAAATCGAATGCACCAAAGTTTAGAACAAAGTCAAAATAAGTTGCTTTCGATGTTTGAGGGATTTATGTCTAAACCGTCATCTTCTTCGGGTTGCTTACCTAGTAACACCATTCCAAACCCGAAGGGAGAGCTTAAGGCCGTAACCGTTTATGATGATTGTGAGAATTTAGATGAAGTTGAAGTGATTGAGTTTAAGCCTCCACCTAAGGAAACATTTCTAGAAGTCACCAAGGCTACTTTGAATGTGATTAGTACCTCGGTTTTCTTTGATTTCTTTCCCGAGAAATATAAAGATCCGGGTCAATTCTTGATACCTTGTGTTTTCAATGAGCTTGAGGTTTGCAAAGGCCTAGCCGATCTAGGAGCTAGCATTAACATCATGCCCCTAGCCCTTTGGAAGACAATTGACTACGCACCACTTAGTTCAACTCGTATGATCATTGAGCTTGCTAATGGAACCACCACTCGACCGGTTGGTATAGCGGAAAATGTCCTTATGAAAGTGGGAAACTTCTTGTACTTAGCCGATTTTGCTATAGTCGATTATGAGACCAATCCTCGTGTGCCAATTATTTTAGGACGACCATTTTTGTGCACGGCCAATGTTTTAGTTGATATGAGGAAAGAGGAAATTGAGTTGTTTTATGGTGATAAAAGCATTGTTTTTAAACCGGAAAAGATTCCAAGATTTGCTCCTAAGAAAGTTGAAAGTGTTAAGCTTGTTGAAGCAATTGAAAATGATAAAAAAAGCTATTTTTGATAAAGGTGTTTTTCCAATTCTAGAAACTTCAATTTGTGATAAAGGAAAGTCAAAATCAAATGAAGAAGCTTGCTTTGTTGAAACATGTTGTAACCTTTCCTCATCTACACTCACTCCACACGAGGATGATAGTGCTAAGATTGAAAAACAAATTGATGAATACCTAAGTGAGCCATTTGATGCTAGTGAGTTTAAGAGTGAGAATTTTGATCCTGAGAGTGACATAGCTTTAATTGAGCAATCTTTGAAAATGGACTCATTTTCACTCTCCTCTATGGATCATGTTGATGTTCCCAAGGCACAATCTTCATTTGAAGAGCCTTTGATTCCTAGCTTCACACCGAGTGAGGTTAGTGACTATTCATGTGATAAGTTCATCGATGAACTTTTTGCTATCCTTGATCCACTTCCACGGGGAAGTGAAGACGTTTTCGATCTCGAGATCGAACGTGATTCTTGTGTTTTACCTACCATTCTCGAGGAATTCGCCGATGAATTGCCTTCAAATGAGAATGATGATCTAGTATCTGAATGTGACACACTCGATACTTTGTCGGATATGTCTTGTGATGACAAGGATGACGACACTTTCGTGACTTACTCAAATCCTCTCTTTGAACCTTCAATGAACAATAATCCATTGTTTCAAGAGGATTTTGAGAACATCATGCCTCCTACATCTCACAACCGTTGTGATGATGGGCATTTCTTTAAGGAGGATGATGAGTTTCTTTATATAGCCATTCCTTCGGAATTTGAGGAAGAGTCTAATGAAGGTGATGAAGACTCTTGGTTTGATCACCCGATTTATGATGATGACAATGTTGACCCGGATGGAGAAGTTACTTTTGCTCCTATTATCCTTCCCACTCGCTTTGATCTTAATGTGCGGGTTTTTCATGCGACTCGTTTTGAGTACCATGACCCTTTTATTCACATTCATAAGAGTGAAAAGGTCAACAAAGTCATGCAAGTTGAAACCACTATGGTTGAGACTTTTGTTCCACCATTACCATGTGCTTTATATGACTTAGGATTAGCATGGGGGGACGACACCTTGTTGTCTATTCCTTTCTCCATCGAGGACGAGGTATTCGATCCCGGAATCGTCGATTTAGGGAAATCTCGGCCTTTTACCGATGCAATAATTGAAAGATTTTTCGATCATCTTGGTGCGAGTTTATCTCGTGGAGCATGCTACATCCATACCATAGTTTTTGACTACCATCTCTTGTTAGAGATTCGTGTTAGAGTTTTATCCTTTCTTTTGTCATCCGACAACGAGGATGTAATCTTTGACCCCGGCATCGTGCTTTATCATGGAATTTATTCCAATATGCCGGTTTTCACCATTTTCCCTAAGGACCAATGAATGCGGGGATCGAGTCGAGCTCATGACTCGGTTAACAAAAACGAGGTGCCTTGTGGGGGAGTCCCATACATTCTATCTTCTTTCTATTTTCTAACACCTAATAAGGCTTGATCTTTCAAGCTCGTGCTCGTGTTTTGTTGTGTTGTGATCTTAGGTATGACCCTAATATTTGAAGACTCTCGTGTTCGGTTTTTGCCGGTCCACTTGATCTTCCATTCTTTGAACGCCAAAAAGGGGCACACTTTCTACCCTTGATTATTATTGACTAACGCTTTTCTTGAGGCATAATTAATAAACGGCTTATAGATTTGCGTGCTCTTTCCATGCTAGGAGATTGCATTAGACTCTTCGTGTCTTAGCAAGGGGGTGTCACTCTTGAGCTAAGAAACATTAAGGACAATGTTTGGTTTTAGCATGTGGGAGTCAATCGATATAATCGCTTGCAATTGCTTTTGTCGTGTCCAAACGTGTTGTTTTTCTCGTTTTTCAATAAAATTTTAAATTTTTAGTGTAGTTTTAATAGATAAAATAAGTGCTTTTGACACGAATGTAGGCTTTCCGTTGGTGAAAATGAGAATAGTTTTTGACTCGACTTGGTTTTTAACCTTAGTTTTTCCTTAACGTATTTGAATTAAGTTTTGCTAGGCTATTATATAGGGAGCTTTAAAACGCGAAGGTCTTAATTCATATGAGTTAAGGACAAGAACTTTTCGCAAGTTCCTATAAATGATCCTAGAAAGTTGTTTATCAAGGGAACTTTAAAACGCAAATTCTAAAACTTGCAAGAGTTTAAGAAGATGCAAGATCCTATAGATGACTTGAAAACCCAAAACTTTGATTTGATAGGCTAAGTATCCATTGATTTCATATTTTTGGAATTTTACAATATGGAGAACAAGAGATGATAGAGTTCAATCATAAGTTTCTAAGATTAGATCTTCTTTGTGCAAGTATTTTTGTGTTTGATTTAATCTCCTCGTACTTACTTTCCACACTTGTATAATAATTGCTTAATAAATGAAGTTTTTAGCGGTTTAGGCTTGATATCTTAACTCGTAGCTCCTTCTTCTTCTTCCCTTGTAATTAAAGTGAGAACACATTAAGGGTGTCAGCGTTGTGGTCTTTTGATCATGGGATTGCGGAAATTTGGCTTACTATAAATATCATATTAATAAAGAAGAATAAATAAAAACATGTTCTCTAGGAGCCTTCGGGTGGGAGTCATGTAGCACAAACCTTGTCATTAGAGCCTTAGGGTGTATGTCAAGGGGCGTGTTGAATAAAAATTGCTTCATCATCATGAGCCATAAGGTGGGATGGTGTTGTCAATTCCCTTATTTTTTGTCCAAGGAGCCTTAGGGTGTGGATTTTAAATAAGGAGCACAATTACGTCTTAAAGAGCCACAAGGTGTTATGATGTAATTGTTGCTAACTCCATATAAGGTCATTTTTTACTTTGGAGGTTTTTATTTGTGTTCTTAAGTAGCCATATTAGCCAAATTTCGGGTCTGGGATTTATCCCTAAATCGTGTTAAGTTATCCTTGATGTGGGCTTTCTTTAGTGACAACGGTTTTTGAAGTCGAGGTTAGGTTTTGAGTGTTGAGTTTACACCGTTCTTACCTTCATTTTTGGACTAATAATTATCAAAATAAAGTCAAATGAGCCTTTGGGTGAATGACAAATAAAATCTAGAGATACAATTAGGAATAATAGGAGATTGAGTTTAACACAAATTACTTGTATGAGTTGGTTTAATTTTGGGGCTTATGATTGACAATGATCTTGTTTTTGCACTTGGCTTGGAAAAGTGAAAAGTCGGGGACGATGAATCTATTTGAGTTTTATGATCCTAAAAGTTATTTTTCGAATAATGAAAGCAATACATTATGTCTTTACAAAATTAAATATCAAAAGTTGAATAATGGTGTAGTCATAGTTTTATTTTATCATTGCGTGAGGACACGGAAATTGCTTAGCATGGGGGAATTTGATATGAGCTAAATTACTCATATCATTTGTATCTTAAAATGAGCTTAAAATACATAAATATCATGGAAATGGCATTGTACTTGCTTGTTTTGTCGTTTCGTGTGTGTAGGTACCAATATCACAAAACCGGCAAAAATCGACACGAGAATTGAAGAAATATCAAGAGCCAAAAGTCGAGTTCGTTTTAGTCGCGGATTTGTCAAAGTTTGAAGACAAGTGGGTCCCACATGTGCTAAATGGGCCTGAAAAGCCCATCAATATTGGAAGAGTGTACATGCTTTATAAACTTGGGTCAAAGTTTGGGTCAAAGCCCAAATCAAAAGAAATGATCGGATGAAAAAGGTTATTTGGCCTCAAGCCCAAAATGAAGTGAAATGTAAACGAATGAAGCAAAGTATATGGGCCTAGGGTTTTGAGTTTGTTAAGCGTTTATTAAATTTCACTCGTTCACTTCTTTTAACCTCAAACCGATACCCACCATAACTTTATCCTTCACACGTTTTTTTTTTCTTTCTCTCACCACATAATTAATCCATTCGATGATACCTATGTATTCATCTTCTTCACTTTTCTTCCCCACCCTAAAACCAGTTACTGTTCCCATTAACCCTAACCAGTAAAAAGTCGTTTAACAAAGGGCTTTTAACATATTTGGTTAATTAAAGAAAAGGGGAATAAAACCCCCCCATTTTTAAGGAAGAGAATCAGAGGAGAGAAGGGATACGTGGCAGTCAATGATTCGAAGGAACAACTCATTCTTCTATTTCAACCAATCAAAAGCTGCAAAAGAAACACAAATAGCACACGGATGCCACGTTAGCGATCCGTGTGCTATTTGAAGTCATCTCAACCGTATATTTGAAGAAAGAGAAAGAAATTAGAGATCAAAGGCCAAAATTGAAATGGAATATTCCTTGGGAGATCCGTATATTCGGCATCATCAAGCCCTTGGGGGGGCTATAAATACCCCCCATTTTTCTTGTGTAATGTATCCCTTTTCTTATTTTTACTGTTGTTATGTTAAAATAGTTTTAGGAAAATTAATGTAACTTTTTTCTTTTATTAGTCTTGTAATCTTCTGCTGGTATTAATAAAAGTTTGATTTCGTGGAAAAGTTGTCTTGATTTTAATATTATTTAAAGTAAATTGCAATATTGTTCTCTTAATTCTATTTTAATATAAACTGATTAAATCATTGATTGAGTTAAATTTATAGCTTAAATCAGTGTTTAAAGGTAAGATTTGGGAAATAAATCAAACCCTAATGGTTTGATTAAAATTGTTGCTTGGCTCGAATATTTCTGTTGATTGCTTGCGGTTACTGGTGTAATGGTGAATGATGGTGTAAGATCCGGTTACTCAGGTCAGCTCAGCGCTGCACCACTACTCAAAGGATAACTTCAAAAAGGTTCACTGTTTTCTTTAATTTTCATGTATTTAGAATAATTTTGTTATATGTTTATGCTATTTAATTAGAAGTTTGAGGTAATTTGATTTTCACTGTTTAGATTGTTTGATGTTGATTGCCTGCCTGCGTAAAGTAACTGTTATTGATTGCTGTTTAATTTTTATCTGTGAGATCTGAGTTTGAGGTAGTTTAATAATCAGTTTGGTGCTCCTAATTTCTGTATTCGTGAGCTATTATAGATTGTTTAGAGGTATTAAAGTAAGCTGGTGGTCAGGATCTCGTTAAATCGTTGTTGTGATAACATATTTGCTACCATTTTCATTGCTAGATAGTAACTGCTTTAGTATTGATCTAGGTATCGGATTGCTTGATATGGAATACAAATGTGATTTTCTTAATGTTTTCGGATATTAAACTGCTAGTAGTTAATTTGCATTTTCATGTTTAGCTGATCTCGAGGTTTTAATTATACGCCTCATTTAATCTGGATGGTGTGACGTTGGGTAACTTGATGATTTCTGCTGTCAGTATCAGTTAAATCTGTTTAGTTTTTACTAGTTAACTGATTTGGTCTTGATAGCTAAAATTAGTCTGCCGATTTGGTGCGTTTACGAATCTGTTAGTCATTTTAGATCTTGTTTAGGCTTAATCTGTTAGATCTGATTTCAGTTTAGAGTGCTAGATAATCGGTTTTACTTATTTGTTTTGTAGTCTGCCAGTTTCAGTAATGAGTTTTAGACTGAGATTTCTTTTTAATCTGTCTGAATTTTCTTTATCCGATTGGATGATTCAGTTTTGATGACTGTTATGATCTGCTGATAACTTGATTTAAGTGTTGATTTTGCTGTATCATTTAACTTGTTTTATTTTATTTTGTTTTATTGAATTGAAATTTCTGTTTAATAGTTCATATAAAAACTTATCAGATTCATTAATCTGAATAAGCCCAATAAGCTGTTGTCCTCACAGCTTAAGCTTTCAAGCTTTCCAAAAAAGTCTTTCCTAAGACTTCCTTTTCAGTAGTCTGTTAAAAAGAAATTAAATAAAAAAAAATATGTCCTTCACGGGACTTGAACCCGTGACCTCCTGGTCACAAACCCAACGTGATAACCACCTTGTCCAGCCACCTTTTTGTGTTCTAATCTACCTTATTAAGTTAATATAGTTTAAAATTAGGCTGCCAGTTTGATTTATTTTGTTTAAATACATAGTTTTTACTTTAATTAAATTTATTTCTTTTAATTTCTTTTATAAAGTTTATAATAAATATTTATAAAGAAAAAAAAATGTTTTTATTAACCTTTAAAGTTTAAATAATTTTTAATTAAGTAGATTTTTATAATTTTAGATTTAAATAAAATAGTTGTTTATTTTAAAATAGAAAATGTTTTAAGAATTTTTAAATAAAGTTTATTTAGATTTAAAAAAAAAGAGTTTAATTAGAATTTTCAAATAGTTTAAAAGTTTTAGATTATTAATTAGATTAATTTTTAAATAGTTTTACGTAAGTGTTGTTGATTTTAAATAGGTGGGTTTACGATTCATGCACTTTAGGATAAGTTTTATTAGTTTAAAATTCGTAGAGTTTAATTGTAGTTTAAAAACCAACGACATATTCAAATCAATTGTCCAAATCAAAACAAAACGTCTCAAATTCACTCGATCTTCGTGTACAACGAACTCGACTCACTCACGTGTTTAATCGTATCCGTCTTTGACTTATTTTTGGTTAATTACTTTTTCCTAAAGGTAATTACCTAAATTTGTCCTATAACGTATGTGTTAATCACGACACATCAGTGGGAAAAAGTAGTTAATGAACTTGGTCTCTAAATCAATCCATGTAGTAATACTTTGGGGTGGTTCCTTATCAAGCCAATTTCGGGCTTGTCCCTCGAGGGAAAAAGGAAAGAGTTGTAAACGAATAGCCTCTTGTGGCACCCCATTGTATTTCACCGTATTAGTCAAATGGATAAATCTCTTGATATGATCATGGGGGTCATCTTGGGAACGGCCCAAAAATGGTGTAGCGGAAACCATTTTAATTAAATCCGATTTGAGTTCAAAATTATTTGCTCCAATTGCGGGGACAACGATAGCGTCATCGTTTCCCTCAACGTGTGATTGCAAAATATCGAGCATAGGTCGGTTATCCGTTTCCATCGTATTGTCGAAAGCGCGATTCTCGGGATCGGCTTGATTGACGGTCTTTTTGTTTTTCTTCTTCTTCTTCTTTTTGGAAGAATTGGAAGAATTTGGTACACCAATCGGTAGGTATGTACGCGCGCGAGTGCGCATACAATTAAAACTTTGGAATGAGGTAGGTGACCTCGGTCGACTTTGAGAGTAACAGGATTTTCCCTCTCGAGGTGCAATATGAAAAAGCTACAAAAAATATATACTTAATACTACTTGAGTTGGCAAACCAATAATCGGTCGTCCCTCTCAATATACGCTCAAGCAAGCGGGGAAACGAGGTGGCACAAAGCATTTAAAAACCTTTTTCCTTAGACGGCCTTTTATAGCGCGTCGCCTTATACCCACCTTATAGTTTGTATATATCGAGTTCAAACTTCTTACTAGTATTTATCTATTTTGCCTTTTTATTTTGTTATGGATGTGAATACAATAGTTAGGTGATGAAATCCCAACTAAGGCTTATTTGAAAAGTAGGTAAATTAATGTTCTACGTAATATAATATAGTAAAAGAAAAATCTTTTTGTATTTTTTAGGAAAAATATATATTCACAAGAAAAATCGAAAGAAATCGAACTAAAAAATAACACTAATACGTAATATTTTTGGTGTAATACTTTTAGGAAAAAGTATTACTTTTTGATTTTTTTTAATTTTTTTGGTGCAAATCTTAGGAAAGAATTTGCTTTTGTGATTTTTTAATTTTTTTGTATTTTTAAGTTTTTGATTTTTTTGTATTTTTGATTTTGTTGCAAGAAAATTAACGTTCAAAAAGAACGGATCCCAAAATCCAAACGTCTCACGAAATCGTCAATCGTAACGAGCGAAGCAGCAGCGGCGCCATTTTAATAGGGAGATTTTTCAATCTTTTAATGCAATTAAAGTTCGTTTTTCCTCGACTCACTCGAATTGATCTCCAATTATACGTAAGACTTAACTTTGTTTTTGGTGAAATGTAATTTTTTTAATTTTAAACTAAAATCTATTTAAAAAAACTTTTTAATCTAATTTAAAAATCTAATTTAAACTAATTTTAGTAAAAACAATTTAAAACTTAAACCAAATTAAAGCTAATTTATGTGAAATTAAAATAAAGACTTTTAATGAAAACTATTTAAAACAATATTCGAATAATACTAAATTAATTTTTGAACTAATAAGAAAACTAAAACAATTTAAATAAAATATTTTTTTATCTTTTTATTTTTTTCAAAAAAACTTTATAAAAGAAATCTTAAGTAAAAACTCTTTTAATTAAAATTAATAAACTAACAAAACTTAAAACTAATAAAAACTTAAACTTGTAATTTAAACTTAAATAACTAAAAACTGCTAGCTATAATAGATCCTATAATAATTAAATGCTGAGAAATAGAACAAAATAGATGGTCAAGCAGAGTTGGTTATGTTGTTCGACTGCTAATGGAGAGGTCAGGGGTTCGAGTCCCCTGACAGACAATTTTTTTGTTAATAATTTTTATTTATGGAATTTTGATACTCAGACCAAATGGTCTGAGTTTTATGCAGTATAAGAGTAACGAATAAATACCAAATAAGCTATAAGCAAAAATCAGATAGGCAACAAAACAGACAGGCAAAAAGCAAATAAGAGAATGAACAAATAAGCATTTAAAAATAAGCAACTAGCAGAATCTATAATTTAATCAGCAACTTAAAAAACAAACTCAATAAGCATAATATTCAAAAACAATGAGCAGATAGAAATTAAGCAGACAATTAAACTTTACTGAAAATATGCCAATCCAACCAAAACTCAAAACATTTACCAAAAATAAGGCAATTACAATTTAAACTATCCCAATCTAAATAACTAAAACAGACGAAAATAAGGCAGATAAAACAAACAAAATATCAAAAGCAGATCCAATCTAAGCAGTTTAATGACTAAACCAAAACCAACTTAAAACTGATAATCAAAAGCAGATCCAAATGAACTTAAAAACTCAAGCAGATAAAACATATATCACTTAAACATAACAGTTCAAAATATTAGCAGATAATATTAAACTAAATGAAAACTTAACTAAAACTTAAAAGAGAAAGGAGATTAGAACCTTTTGGAGAAACCGTTGTGACGAAGGGTGGTGTTGAACCCCCTTATGAACCGAAAACAAACACCACCTTAAATCATCAACTTCGAACCAATCGGCACTCGAACCAAATAATTCCAAAAGAACAGTAACTTTTTATATTTTCCAGTGGGAAATAACTTTCACTTTCTTTTTTTTTATTTTTTTATATTATAATAATAAACACGAACAGTAATAATAAAAAAAACATATTAATGAAGCTTTGACAAGAAATTTAAATGAGACGAAAATAATTAAAAGAATAACTACTTTTCAGTAATAATAAAAAGAGTACAATTACTGGAAAATTAAAATTACACTAAACCTAAAACTAATTTGCAAAAATTAAATAAAAGAAAAAGTGCCCCAAATTACATCTTTGATGGGGGTTTTTATAGGCAAAACCCCAAAACCTTCTTGAATCTTCTTGAGGAAGAAATCGAATCTGAGTCGTTAAACACTTCTTTTCTATCTTCTCTCTCTTCATTTCTTGATCAAACGGCTAAAAATATACTACCCATCACACGGATTGCCACCGTGGATGGGTGGTGTGCTTCTTGTGCTAGTTCTATGCTGATGTGGAGGATGTTTATTGGAGGGTTTGTGGAAATTGGTTATCACAACCAATCAAATGAGGCTGAAAAGGCCACGTATGATTTGGACCACCACCTTCTACCTCCGAAATCTTGGGGGATTTATTTGTGTGCGTGTGAATCACACGATTTTGGTGAAACCCCCAATTTTCATTGGGTAATTTTTGTTTAAGGGTGAATTAGGGTTTGGGGAAGTTGGGTAAAAATGGGGGTTGTTTATTTGTTTGAGAGAGAGAAGGGTAACAGTGAGTGTGGGTAAAGGTTTCTTCTTTTGTATCGAATATATAGGGAGTGGGGTAAAATATTAAATGTGTAAGAAGTTAAGTAGGTATACGTGTAACACCCCACTTGGATAAGTGGACCGTTACGTGTATTTATGGCGTGTCATCAAAGCATAAGGTAAATGTCCTAAAACATTAACTGACCATAAAGGAAATACCGGAATCAAACATCGGCAATCTAAACATAAGCCCAAAACATGAAAAGTAAAATACTGAATGAAAGGACTAAACAATTTCCAAATAAGCAGAATAATGTAAGAAATGCATAAAGTAAGAAGTCTGGATAGCTTCCATCCAAATGCACATTCTCTCAGAATCCTAAGAGCCTCCTGGTGTACCTGCCGTTAGAACATGAAAGGGAACTACGGCTGAGCATAAAGCTCAGTGAACGGATATAAAGCATGATAAGAATGTACTGCAAATGGAGCAGATGATAGGATACTGAAGCTGTAAGACTGATAAGTAAAGTTGCAGCGGAAATCTGTATATAATCTGTAAAGCCTGATTTATCAATAATGAAGCTAAACTGTTATTTGTTAAATCTGTATAACATGCATATACTGTATTTTAACTGCCAGAGCTTATATAGGTCATGTGTTGTAACAACGGTGCATGAATAACTGGAGGGGTGACCTCGTCATGCTGTAGAGGGGTGACCTCTAAATAACTGTAGAGGGGTGACCTCTAAATACTGTGCTGGGTGGAGGGATCAGCTCCAATGTGAAGGATGTAGAGCACACACCACATTCACCCTGATAACTTGTAAACTGATAAGCCTAGGATGCATCCATACGCCCCACAAAACATACATATAAAAATGGCCAAACTGAACATGAGTGGGACGATGCAGGATATCACTCTCCTGCATGTGAGTCACGACACCGGTGCCTCTAGTGCCATGGTTACGGTACCTCCGTAACTAGTACATAAACTGGTCATGCTTGTATATAATGCTCAGGCAATTTATTTAGTTATTAATCATGATTACTGATAAGCTTAAACATATACTGAGGAAAACATTTGGCTGAAGACGGGGAATCCTAATCATGCATAGAAAAAAAGTCCTTACTGAAAGGACGGAAACTCCGTACGATCAATCAAATAAACGAAAGAAACAAATAGCTGAGAGACAAGGATATCCGTACCTTACACGAGAACACGAACCGATTCAAAACTATAACTAACGCAAGCTGGTGCATTCAACTCTATCTATAAAAAGAAAGACACAAATTAATACTAACTGTTTCACTTCATTATTTTATATTACAGATTCTATTATACTTGCTACTCTTGTAATTATTTTATTCTTTCTTATGAATGGTTTTATTAAAACAATTGCTATGACCAGTTCCATTGTTTTATATTTTAATGAACAAAACATGCTACGTCAAAGATTCATCCATTTTAGTACCCTATATGATCATCTCAGTATATATAATATGTCTTACGGTTCCATATTCTGTCTATGATATTGGAATATATAAGGGATTAAGTGCTACCTCATATGTCCAAATCGGTCACAAAAGTTGGATCACGAATATCACCATGACGTAAACAACAACACGAATACGTAAGCATCATGCGACAGCGCAGTCATGAAGCTAGATCATGAACACCATGTCAACGTGATCTTTAACATGAAGCCAATAAGAACATGAACACGAGTCCACAAACGGCGACCAAATCGATCACAAACGCCTAGATCAAGCGACACCCAACACCAAAACATAACCGAATACTAATCGTGAACCGGAGCCTCCAACGAACATGGACGATATAACACTCGCGAACAAGGGTTGCATTCGAACATAGACCAACACCTCGAACCAAGCATGAACTAGAACAAACGAAACTGAAACGAGAATACGAAGGCCTAATGAATTCTGCCCTCGACACACATGCACCGAATAGAATCAAACCTCGCACGACATGCACCGAAACCATCCACACGGTCTAATCCATAGTAAAACCAAACTTACTGGCTTTTCTTCTTCCTACACGTAGGCATATAGGGCTTTTGTTTGTAACTTGTATGATTATTGGGAAATCTTGAAAGGAGTACAATCGTGTGAAGGAGTATCACGTAGACACGGCTATGGTTATTATTATCAACAATCTCGTCGTTAAAAACGGAAACTTTTTGAGAAGATAAGTTTGACAGAGTGTAATATGCAATTTGTGTAGTAGCCATCTTGTAATGATAATTATAATTTCCAACTATGAATGTGATTCGGTTCTATCTAGCTGTTTAAATGCTTTAATAGATATGATATCTTCTATTGCTTTAGGAGATGTATACCCTGGCGGCAATACAAACACTCTTAGGGTTTTCTTGTTTTTTTCTTAACCTGTGAAAATGAGAATGATAAAAGTGTTTTGCTAGTTTTTCTAATAATGGGCCGGCCCTGGTCTTATTTAACATATAAGTCTTATGTTTAACCACTAAGCCCGTTTGTAATTATTTTGGGTCATACCTTGTGTTCTCGTGCGTGTCGTAAATTCATGATTTATAATTTCGTATTATGTCTTGTCATGTCGTATATAATGTACGTATTTACTTGTCGTGAATTATATAATATTAAAAGTTTAAATTCATGGTATTTTTAAGCGGGTTTTACAATTCTTCCCCTCTAAAAAAATTCGTCCTCGAATTAAGGATGCGATAATGCTGCGGTTTTACAATTCTTCATCTCTGAAAGGAAAATTTGTCCTCGAATTTAAGGTAAATTAAGTTGGTGAAGTTATAAAAGTTGAAAGGACACATATGCTGAAAGAACATGAAAGCTGAAAAGACATATAAGCTGATGGATAATTCATCCTCGAATTTGAACATAATGCTGCTGATAGGTATATAAACACGACTGAAGTGATCATGTAACGTGACATGGCTAAAAGGACTTAACTGGATTTATTAAAAGAAAAGGAATGAGAGGTCCGGATGGACTCCTCCGTTTCGAGTGGCTTCCCGCTCGAAAACATTCCTTAGAAGGTCTAAGCATAATAATAATCTTGGTCCTGATGACCCTGTCTTGATGATGCTGAATAGTTTCTTGTTCCATACTTAAGATGGATTTTCGGAATCTGATAGAATGAACAAGCTATAGCATGTAGTATACATGAAACGGTACGTAGAATTATTCTGAAAAGGTAACATTTATATTTCTGGACAAGCTGCTGAAAACATATAGGGACGAACTACGTGAGCAATTGTGAACGTGCTACGTGAGAAATTGTGAACGTGATACTAGGGCATATCATAAATGTATGTTGCCTGAGGACAGAATGCCAACGATACGACCTGAGACGTGAAACGTCTGTCTGGGTATGGAAAAGCTGTGTTAAACTTGAGTCTGGTTTCTTAAGCTTTCTGTAACCGAATTCGGTAATCTGTGAAACGTGTATCGCGGGATGTAACACCAATTTGAACGTGAACAATATTATGAACGCACACGTGAGCTTAAATCATTGGAACAACATCATACTGCGACTGAGATGTAAAAGTGAAAGTGAAAATAAACGTGAACGTAAAGTGAACGTAAACAAACACGTGATCGTGAACATGAATTCTGTCTGATATGATGGTCGATGGAATACCTTGAAATCGTATAATTTACCGCGAGTCCGCTACTTCGTAATCCTTTCGGATGAAAGAAAACGCGTAGGTTGATTACATGGTCGACAATGACTTAGATAGTATTATACTTTTTCTGAGTCTGTGGTAAACTGATAACAATCTCATGGAATTTTGTCTCATTTCTGCTCAGAAATTTCTAAGGATTGTAGTAACTCACCAGCATGACGGCGTTCTATCTTGAACCTGCAGTAGGTCAGGCATCTAGATATGAACATAGCTGCATTAATGTGTGATGCGGATTCTATCAAAGTTTTGTATGGGAGTATGGAACATTCTGGTGGAAATCTGGTTGAATAGTTATAAAACATTTTTAGTGAGAACTGTCAGATATTTTTCTGCGGTAGTAGTCAATTGAGTTCTAGAAAATTTTGTACTTCGTTCACAGTTGTCGGTCGGGACCATCAGGTGATGGCCTTCACCTTCGCAGCATTGTTTGAAATTTCTTTCTGCTAAGGTAGAATGGCTCAGAAATGCCACTTTGTTCAATTGGAATTCATATTTGGAAAGCTGTATATAAAAATTTCTCCTATCGAAGATTTTGTACAACTGTGAGAAGATGATTCTCGTGTTCTTCTTTAGAATTTAGCAGATTAGAATGTGATCAATGAATATACTGACGATTTTGTCTACGAAGTCATAAAAGAAAATTTATTCATAAATTTCATACTATAGCTGGGGCATTAGGGAGCCCAGACGTATAAGTCAAAATTTTATAGAGACTGTGACGTGTTCAACAGAAATCTGAAAAACATCATGTTCTTCTCTCACCACTTCTGGTGACATGGTCGCGAATTGTTCTGGAAAATATTTGAGATATCATAGCAGGTCAGGTAAACCTGCTATTTATGGAATGAGCATTGATTAAGAATGGTGATCTTGTAAAAAATTTTAGTGGTCGATACATGATCTCATGATACCGGTCTTCTTCCTGATAGACAGAAACGACACACTTCTTGGTGGTACGCTAGGGCGAATAAAGCCTCATTTCGGTAATCCTTGCAGCAAATGTTGCAACCCTTTTAACTTAGATGCAACTCTGGAATAAAGGGTTTTAGAAATAGGCACTATTTTTGAGACAAGCTCGATGTTAAATTATGTCTCGTAGTTAGGAAGGAATTTCTGGAATGACATCTGGAAATTTTAGTATAATCTGCTGATCATGGATTCGAGGAATTTTAGAAGTAAATTTATAACTGGTAGCTAAAAGTCTTCGTAGCTATAGACTGATAAGTCACGCGCTTGTAAGGCAGAAATAATTTGTACTAATTTTTCTGATAGAAAGTATATTGAATATATTTGGGATTTAGTAAGACAAATCTCGTCGTTAACTGAAAATAAGGCTTTAATAAATATGGTGATACTGTTGATTCCTTTCTGGCTGAGAGGTAGGGGACTACCTGATTTAAGATAAAGCTGACATAGGAATACGTGAAGTGAACATGGCGACTTTTCACTGAATGTGTTCGTCTGTAACCTCACAGAGTGGATACTGCGTGTTTAACCTGAATCATACTCTAGTGGTGGTGACTAAAATTTTCAAATGATCTGGTTCATGTGTGGCATAATAGAACGGGTATACCCCTTTCTGAAAGGTACCCTGAATTACTGAGGGTCTCGCTTGGAAACATATTGGAGTTAGGAGTTCTGACTCGTACTTTGAGAAGATATTCGTATGACGTGTATCATGACTGGTGTCCTAGTGTCTTCTGAAACGATACTTGAGAACTGTGTCTTGACTGTTGTCTGGACATGTATTTTAATGGATGAACCTGGACAAGGCGGGAAATTTTTGGGAACTGCTAGGATTGGCGGACCAGTTAGACTACTGACCTCTTGTATTTCTGGTCACGTCCGTGCCGAGTTCCGATGGTTACTGGCAGATTAATTATAAGTACGATGGTTGTCACTACTGCTTTGTCTGTCACTTTATGACGGTCATTATCATGACTATGATTCATGTAACTATTCTGCTGAGTGGCCGGCTGGGTTCCGGTTCCCACTCTTCTGAATGAACGGTTAGTTGAGTGAAGTGTGACATCTAGCTGAGAAAGTAAAAGCCTGGAATAGAATGGTAGTGTCAGATGGTAGAAGTTTATTCTTGTCAGAAATTTCAAATTTATAGTTTTCGTCCTTGTTTGGCAAAGTCTTCATAGTATGAACGGCATCAGCATCTTGAGAGATCTCCAAAGTATCAGCAACATCAACATTTGTGAGGTCTTCAAAGTGTTAGCAGCATCAGCATCTGGTAAAATCTTTAACTCACGAGCAACAACAGCACCTGGTAGATTATTGACAAGTGGAAACGCCTGAGATGACTGAGGATCGATTAGCAGTATCCATGGAGTAGGGTACCTGGTGTACACCTGGACTACTATACATGAAGTACAAAATGAATACTGCACATGGAGCATATCTGAGACACTTTACGTGGAGTACACATGAAATACTGTACATGGAGTATAACTGAGACACTGTACATGGGATACATATGAATACTGTACATGGCACTAGTGGAAATTTTATGGGATGATCGATACTGGTGTCGCTTGTCTGACATGATCAAGTAAATAATTTGATTTAAGCGGTAGTAAACTGATCTGAAATAAGTAACATGATAGGCGGACAATTCCTGCGTCGACTTACTGCTGGTTGTATCAAGGCTGAAAAGTATGATATAATCGAAGTCCCCACAGTGGTCAGCATGAAGACATGACTGATGAAGATTAAACATGATTATTATGAAAACAGGATTTTTCTGTACCCCTTCTGTATCTTAGCATGAAAACATCGTCACCTTGCTGAAAACATAATCCTCATAAGCAGACATGAACTTATTCAGCATGAAAACGACATTCGCGTGAGAGTATAAACTTGACTGATACAATTAACATAGAAGAATAAATAACTGAGGTTTAACATTTCTGGTGTGGATGGCTATGGTTCAATCCACATAATTCAAAGGAGAAAACACGTGACTAAGTATAGGCGATTCTGGTTCGATCCATACTTGTCAAAAAATTTCTGAGAACCGTCATGTATAAAAATTTATAATCTGGACTAAATATGGTTGACAGTAGTCCAAGCCATACTTGTTAAGGTTTATGAAATGTCCTGATATGACAAAGGTGAACGACTGTGGATCGGTTCACATAACATCATTCGACTGAAAAGCATGAAAATTTGATCTGAATAGTGGTGAACGTTTATGGCGGGTTCACCCAGTAATATTTGACTGAAAAACATGAATCTGTCATGAGTAAGGGTAAACGCCTATGGGTCGGTTTACTAATACAAAATTTGCAGAAAAGCACATGCGACTAAATATGGCCAGTCGTGTACTAACCTTTTACTTAGTCAAAAACTTTAAGAAACCCGACTGATAACTGAAGAAAACTGACTGATAAATGCATGAGAAACATGAAAGATAACAACGCCAAAATCTAGGAGGTTCCTGGTGACTACCCACTAGTCACAGGTCAAGTTTTAGAGCCTATAGGTCAAACCTATAGCTCTGATACCATAATTGTAACACCCCACTTGGATAAGTGGACCGTTACGTGTATTTATGGCGTGTCATCAAAGCATAAGGTAAATGTCCTAAAACATTAACTGACCATAAAGGAAATACCAGAATCAAACATCGGCAATCCAAACATAAGCCCAAAACATGAAAAGTAAAATACTGAATGAAAGGACTAAACAATGTCCAAATAAGCAGAATAATGTAAGAAAGGCATAAAGTAAGAAGTCTGGATAGCTTCCATCCAAATGCACATTCTCTCAGAATCCTAAGAGCCTCCTGGTGTACCTGCCGTTAGAACATGAAAGGGAACTACGGCTGAGCATAACGCTCAGTGAACGGATATAAAGCATGATAAGAATGTACTGCAAATGGAGCAGATGATAGGATACTGAAGTTGTAAGACTGATAAGTAAAGTTGCAGCGGAAATCTGTATATAATCTGTAAAGCCTGATTTATCAATAATGAAGCTGAACTGTTATCTGTTAAATCTGTATAACATGCATATACTGTATTTTAATTGCCAGAGCTTATATAGGTCATGTGCTGTAACAACGGTGCATGAATAACTGGAGGGGTGACCTCGTCATGTTGTAGAGGGGTGACCTCTAAATAACTGTAGAGGGGTGACCTCTAAATACTGTGCTGGGTGGAGGGATCAGCTCCAATGTGAAGGATGTAGAGCACACACCACATTCACCCTGATAACTTGTAAACTGATAAGCCTAGGATGCATCCATACGCCCCACTAAACATGCATATAAAAATGGCCAAACTGAACATGAGTGGGACGATGCAGGATATCACTCTCCTGCATGTGAGTCACGACACCGGTGCCTCTAGTGCCATGGTTACGGTACCTCCGTAACTTTTACATAAACTGGTCATGCTTGTATATAATGCTCAGGCAATTTATTTAGTTATTAATCCTGATTACTGATAAGCTTAAACATATGCTGGGGAAAACATTTGGCTGAAGACGGGGAATCCTAATCATGCATAGAAAAGAAGTCCTTACTGAAAGGACGAAAACTCCGTATGATCAATCAAATAAACGAAAGAAACAAATAGCTGAGAGACAAGGATATCCGTACCTTACACGAGAACACGAACCGATTCAAAACTATAACTAACGCAAGCTGGTGCATTCAACTCTATCTATAAAAAGAAAGACACAAATTAATATTAACTGTTTCACTTCATTATTTTATATTACAGATTCTATTATACTTGCTACTCTTGTAATTATTTTATTCTTTCTTATGAATGGTTTTTATAAAACAATTGCTATGACCAGTTCCATTGTTTTATATTTTAATGAACAAAACATGCTACGTCAAAGATTCATCCATTTTAGTACCCTATATGGTCATCTCAGTATATATAATATGTCTTACGGTTCCATATTCTGTCTATGATATTAGAATATATAAGGGATTAAGTGCTACCTCATATGTCCAAATCGGTCACAAAAGTTGGATCACGAATATCACCATAACGTAAACAACAACACGAAGACGTAAGCATCATGCGACAGCGCAGTCATGAAGCTAGATCATGAACACCATGTCAACGTGATCTTCAACATGAAGCCAATAAGAACATGAACACGAGTCCACAAACGGCGACCAAATCGATCACAAACGCCTAGATCAAGCGACACCCAACACCAAAACATAACCGAATACTAATCGTGAACCGGAGCCTCCAACGAACATGGACGATATAACACTCGCGAACAAGGGTTGCATTCGAACATAGACCAACACCTCGAACCAAGCATGAACTAGAACAAACGAAACTGAAACGAGAATACGAAGGCCTAATGAATTCTGCCCTCGACACACATGCACCGAATAGAATCAAACCTCGCACGACATGCACCGAAACCATCCACACGATCTAATCAGTAGTAAAACCAAACTTACTGGCTTTTCTTTCTTCCTACACGTAGGCATATAGGGCTTTTGTTTGTAACTTGTATGATTATTGGGAAATCTTGAAAGGAGTACAATCGTGTGAAGGAGTATCACGTAGACACGGCTATGGTTATTATTATCAACAATCTCGTCGTTAAAAGCGGAAACTTTTTGAGAAGATAAGTTTGACAGAGTGTAATATGCAATTTGTGTAGTAGCCATCTTGTAATGATAATTATAATTTCCAACTATGAATGTGATTCGGTTCTATCTAGCTGTTTAAATGCTTTAATAGATATGATATCTTCTATTGCTTTAGGAGATGTATACCCTGGCGGCAATACAAACACTCTTAGGGTTTTCTTGTTTTTTTTCTTAACCTGTGAAAATGAGAATGATAAAAGTGTTTTGCTAGTTTTTCTAATAATGGGCCGGCCCTGGTCTTATTTAACATATAAGTCTTATGTTTAACCACTAAGCCCGTTTGTAATTATTTTGGGTCATACCTTGTGTTCTCGTGCGTGTCGTAAATTCGTGATTTATAATTTCGTATTATGTTTGTCATGTCGTATATAATGTACGTATTTACTTGTCGTGAATTATATAATATTAAAAGCTTAAATTCATGGTATTTTTAAGCGGGTTTTACAATACGTGTGTTTGTGTTGACCGGTTTGTATACACAAAAATCAAAGTGAAAAGTTATTTTCACTTTCTATTTACTAAACAAATGGGCTTGGCCCAATATACTCTTCCCATCCGTCTTTGCATAAACTCCAATTGGGCTTGATAGACCCAAATTTTAATCCGTCACATTGATAAAAGATTTTGGGCCATTTTAAGGTTAAACCAAATTACTTGATTTTGCTATTGGGCTTTTAAGCCTAATAGATCCAATGTGGGACCCACAAGGCCCAATATCTTTGATAAATTAAATCCCCGAATAAAACGACTTGATCTTTGGCATTTTGGCTTTTCTTCAAAATCGTATTGATTTTGTCGGGTTTCGTGATCTTCGGCACACTTTTGGTCTTTGACTTTGTCTTCGTCTCTTTCTTGGACTTTTCTTCAACATTTGACCGTGAAATCCCGTGTTTTCTTTCCTTTTGATCATTTATACCTATTTTAACACAAAACCACGCGTAATTCCGACTTTTACGATATTAAACACATGATTAGGTCTTGTTTTTCCTTGATTTTAGTGGTAAAAGGATAAGTGTTTACACACTTATTAAGGAGCTCCCCACGGAGAGGAACTGGGTCGGATGAATCCCTTGTCAAATAATTCCTGAAGTTGTTCAGCTAGCTCTTTCATTTCTGATGGTGCCAACCGGTATGGAGCTTTAGGCACAGGTGCAGCTCTGGGAGTCAAGTCAATTTGAAATTCTACTTGTCGGGTTGGTGGTAAGCCTGGTAACTCATCAGGAAAGACCTCGGGAAAGTCTCGAACGATAGGTACTTCCTTGATTTGTTTCTTTTCGGGGTTGTCTTCTTCGTCTGTTTGAGAGATATGAGCCAAGAAGATAGGACATCCTCTCAACAAATATTTATGGGCTTCGGTACAAGAGATAACACTAAGTCTGGTGTCAGTAAGGTCGGTGTTACCGTCTCCTCGAATGATCAAGGTTTTGTTTCCCCATGGAATATGGACTAGTTTTTCATCACAAACAATGACTGCGCGGTATCTTGCTAACCAGTCCATGCCAATAATAACGTCAAAACTACCAAGGTTTACGGGGATAAGGTCAATGTTGAATGGATGATTAGAAAGATTTAAGGTACAACCTCTAATGATAGTGTCAACATCTACAGTTTTACCGTAAGCTAATTCTACGGAGTAACGGTCATCCAAAATCAATGGGACGACTTCTAGTACATTGCTAAATTCAGTGGATATAAAACTTCGGTCTGCTCCAGTATCAAACAAAACAGATGCATAACCATTGTTTAGTATGAACATACTAGTAACGACATTAGAATCGAGGTTGGCTTTTGCATTACCGACAACGTACACTCTTGACGAAGCTCCTCCACTGTTCTTTTTCTGGTTGGCCAACTTGGGACAACCTGGTCTCACATGTCCCGGTGCTCCACACTCATAGCACACTACTCCCTTCTTGGGTCCATTGCCATTCTCTCTGGTAGTATTGCGGTCTCTCTGCTGCCCGTTCCCGTTCCCACGGGCATTGTATCCGCCCCTATTGTTGTGGTTTCTGGTGTTGTGGTTGGGTCGGACTTGAGTGACAGCGTCGACTTGACAGGCACGGGCAAAATGACCAACTTGTCCACACTTGTGGCAGGACTGACATGGGCTATCAACAATATGATGATAATTGCACTTTGAGCACAAGGGTTTTGCACCCACATACGGCCTAGTTCCTGCGGTGGTAGCACTGTAAACATGTCCAACATTTTTCCTTTTAGGAGGCTGCTGGTGCTGACTACGGAAATTTTCATCTGCCTTCCGCTTGTTTTCAGTGTGCCTCTCAGATATGGTACGGACTCTTTTGTTGATCAATTCGGTAGCGAACTCAATGGCATTCTCGACAGTAGTGGGTAGAGATGCAAGTACCCTGTCATGAATGACGTCTGGGAGTCCACCAACATACTTTTCAATCTTTTCTTCCACCTCAACGAACATTTTGGTACACATTAGAGTCAACTCTTGGAATCTTTGGTTGTATGCAACGATGTCATTGTTCCTACATCTGAGATCCCATAATTCGATTTCAAGTTTCTTCATTTCACCCCTTGGACAGTATTTCTCCGTCATTATCTCTTTCACATCAGTCCAGCTGAGAGCATAGGCATCATCGTGTCCAAGAGTAGCAACTACAGAGTTCCACCAAGTAAGAGCACTCTCCGGTAATGTGCATGTGGCAAACTTGACTTTGTTCTCCTCTACACAATCGCTGATGTGGAACACAGTCTCCAACCTTTCAAACCACTGCATCAGCTCCACAACACCTTCTCTGCCTTTGTAGTACGAAGGCTTACATTTCAGAAATTTGGGATAAGAACAACCCCTGGTGGTCTGATTATTCCTGCGGTTATTGGAGTTTTGGCTATCGTCCATGTTCCTGCTGGCAGTCATCGCAAATGCCATGCCCTGATCAATCATTTCCCTTAGTTGGGCGGCAGTGACGTTTTGAGTAGCGTCGGCATTGTTGGGGTTCGTTCTAGTGATTACCGTTTGTCTATAATCATACACAAAAATGAAATCATTAGTTTTAGGCGTTAGCACATTTTTATATTTAAATACACGAAAATAAATTCATGCATAGACTTCACAAAAAATTGGATAACCTGTTAAAAGTTCATAATATAATACAACACAAAATATAACAAAATATGATGAGTACATGTCATTTCTAGAGTAGAAATACAATACAAAATGTACAACCAATCCAAGATAGAGCACAACCCGCCTGTCTGGGATGGTGGTACACATAATCTAGAGTACATCGTCTACGAATACCTATTCTAAATAGTACATTACAAGGATACAAATGATGAAATAAAATAAAATACATGAGGTCCTATATCATGATAGTTGGGATGCAACCCAAAAGCTTATCATGATGTACAAAATATCTAGTACATCTAGTCTACTCATGCCTAACAGACTCCTCTGAGATGGCCGGTGCTACTGGTGGTGATGAGATAGCTGGTGCCTGCATAGCATCCTGCATCGAGGTCAAGGTAACTCGGGTCTCCTTAAGGAGTCGAAGTGCCTCTAGAAACTGAGATCTAAAGGTCTCGTGGGCTCCTCTGAGATGGGCAGTATCTGCAGTAAAACCCTGGTGACGAACGTCCTGGAGATCGAAGAAGATCGAAAGTGTTTGCTCCATGGTCATGAGAGCGGTATGAGTCTCATACTGCTGACTCTGCAAGGTGTAAATCTGCTCACGGAGAGACTCATTCTCCTCCAGCAACCACTTTAGAGAATGATAGGTCGCAGACCATGCTCCCCGAGCAGCGTGCACCTCGGCACTGACAGTCCAACATAATAGGTCCTGACGCTCCTGTAGAGCAGTGCGTCCAACCTGCCCAGATGATAACAGCGTATGAATATCCACTATGTCTTGAGCTTGGCGTGCGGCCAGTGCAGCAATCTGTCCTGAACGGGGTCCACACGTCTCGCCCCGGAACCCTCTCCGATCTCAAATGTAGAGTCGAGAGGTGCCTCGTACCTCCTCTTACGAGGTGGCAGAGACTCGGGTGCATAGCCCAATAGCGAGGAAGCTGGTGGTAAAGGTGGTAGGGTTGTAGTCGGCTGAACCTCATCCCCAGCGGGGGATACAGGTGTAGCAGGTGGAGTGATGATGAGAGCATCGATGAGTGCGGCGTCGCCGGAAGTATGATTGTCGTCAGATTCGTTGGCTGATACCCGTCCATTTAAGACGGACGTCGGTGATAAAGCAGCAGGAGTAGCAGCTGGTGATGTCATAATGAATCTGAAAGTAATATCGTTTTAATTGACATAAGTATAAGCTTACTCAAGTTAAAAGTTTTTAGGAATCATGATTGTAAATTATATAATAATGTCGTTTAACATCGCCAGTTAAAGGTTACGTTAATACTTTTAAGATTAATCAACCGGATGTTAATAATCAATGCACAGTTAGCCACATAAAAATGTATGCTCTACACTCTATATGCTTAACTATTCTAGTCCCGAAAATCCCAAAAGATTTTTAAAGCAGTTATAGTCCAGTTTATATAAAATAACTTTTTATTTTTATATTTAATTTTAATTTTTCGTTCTGGTTCTCTATAACTATCGCTCCGATACCATTGTTATGACACCCCCAAATTAGTCAAATGCAGCGGAAATAATATTTGGGTGTCACGTAGGTGGATCAACAACAGATAGTATGTAGAGCAACAGATAAAAGATTATCATTACATTTATTACATGAATAAAAGTGCAAATGTTATAAAAATTGTCTTAAACATTATTCAGTAGTTGGAATCATTTCCCAGTTTAGAAAACCCCAGATGAGCTCTATAAATGCAGCCTATCATGATGTTTGACTCCATGCTTAGAGAGTCAACATAAAGTTGGTGAAACCACACGTTTAATAAAATAGGTTTGGACAATAAACATTCACTGAAGTAGTAATGCACATAGCATCAATACTTAAAGGTAATTACATTCCCTATTGCCCGAAACTGATACTTGACACGTTAAGTCCACAACAAATGAGGACCCTTCGCATTAATAAAAATGCACCCAATATTCTGTTCCGACATGTTAAACATATGTTGTCCTGGCCTAGGCACAGTGAGCGCTACTCACTCAGATGGGGATGGACAATCCCAAATAGATCTATTTATACATTCAGGCAATTCAAAAATTTTAACAGTTTCAGATGCAGGGGTCATGCGGGTTAATCTACAATAGGCAAATGTAATCAAAGGTTTCGTAGTTCAGTTTATGTCCATCAAATAAAAATATGTGGCATGTTTTCTTCCCCATAAAAGGCTTAAAAGTTTGTCAATATACAAAGTGGGGCCATGAACTCACCTCAGTAGTACAGTAATAAGTCACAAGAAAAATCCAATGTGATGCTCATGATAACGTCAACAACCTAAATAATTATACAGTCTCAGTAAATGCATAACATAATGCATAAAAGTTTCTGAACAAGCTGTGCATGCTTATACTGGTTCTAAGCATTTTATTACAATCTCTGTAATTTAATTCATCGTTGTACGAGTAATAGAAGTATTTGTTTTTAAGTGTGAAATAAATAATATCGTTCAAGTAATTAATTTGTTTAATTAATATTCTCTTACTTGTACCGTTGTAAAGTAATTTAAATATTTATAAAAGGAAGTTTTATATATATTTAAAAGGTGAAAAGAAATAAATATAATTAATATATTTGTTTTTATAAATTAATCATATTTAATTTATATAACATATATAAATAACGTTTATAAAATGTATAACATTTTAATTTAATTTAATTCAACGTTCTTGAAGTTTGTATAATTTATTAAATTATAAGTTTGAGAAAATAACGAGTGTTGTACTTATAGATTTATTTAAGTTTTACGTTTTTAATATTAAGTATATATATATATATAATAAATTAGGGTTTGTTAAAGTTTAAGAAAATTACATTTTAGTCCCTCGATTATATATTACCCGTGGTTAATTACTTAAATACCCTTAGGGTTTGTTTAACTTTCAAACAATGGCAAAACAAGTCCCTCCCTAGTTACACGTGTAACTAGGGCTTACAAAAGTTTCCCATATTGCCACATTTAGTCCTTGTGGTATTCGGTTAGGGTTAGGTTAAACAAAGTTTCATAACCGCCCCCTAGGGCTCCTAATATGTTTCGGTTATGACCAAAATGGTCCCTAGGGTTAGGTTTAGGTTTTCTAACTTATCCTAGTTGGCAAGAATGGCACCTAGGGCTCCTAATAAGTTTCGGCAAGTGACAGTGAGGTCCTTAGGGTTCCATTCAAGTTACACAAGTGTATACAACTTATAATGATTACAAAAATGGTCCTTCTACTTTGTTCAAGTCTCGAATGGGTATTATTCACCCCTAAACTCTCGGCAAATTACATTTTGGGTCCTTATATGTTATATTTTGTTAAAATGAGTTTCCAAAAATCACCATTTAAATCCTTAGACTTATTTAAATTTACAAATCAATCCGAAAGTTTTATAAATTACATTTTTAACCCGAAACTTAAATAGTTTACATTTTTAATCGAAACTTTACTAAATTCCATTTTTCATACAAAAGTTTTATAATATGTTTATTTAACATAAATAAAGTTTATTTTTGGTATGTTTATCTTAGTGGGCTTTAGGAAGCATTAGTGGGCTTAATGGGCTTCTAGTTTCTATAGGGCTTACATAGTGGGCTTAATGGGCCTAACTATATTAAACACTATTCATTGGGCTTATTAATCCATTAAGATAAACTAGTTAAACATGTTTAGTATTAAAATGGATCTAATGATTTCTAGGCTTACAATAATATTTCAAAGTTATTCATCACCCTAAAACTAGGGTAAAACCTCACGTCCAAAATATACACATGCATGGGTTTTTGTGATTTTTCTAGTTTAGCATGTTCATGAGATTATGGTTATCATAGTTAACAATATTTTTCATCACATTAAGTGATACCTCATATTTTAGCCGTGACCTTCATTAGTCTAGGTTTTCCTAGATTTGTTTTTATGTTAAGTTTACACTAGGAATATATATTTATGTTCATGTGTATGATAATGAAGATGTATAGAAAGAGATAGGTTTCATGACACTTACTTGTTAAGTGGTTCTAGGAATGAACAAGTGAACTAGTGGTAGCTTGAGCTTGTGTTCAATAATGGTGGTTGCTTAGATCAAAACCTAGCTGTGACTTCTTAGCTTGGATGTACCCTTGGAGTTGTCTTTGAAGATCAAGCTTGTTGTAAGTGTATCAATGATTGGAATTTAAGATGAAAGAGACATAGATTTGCTAGTAAATTAAGGAGTAAATGAGTTTTGAGGATTTTTGGGTAGAAGTAATATATATGTCGTGGGTTTTTGAGAGAGATGTGAGGAAGATTCAAATGTTTTGTGTTTGTGAATCTAGTGGATATTCAGATATATGAAGAGAGAAGGAAATCATAAGTGTATCTTGTAAGTACTTGTATATCTATGAAAAGATTATGCAAGATATGTTTTGGATATGCAGTACTATGTCTAAAATTAGCAAAGTGTCCACCCTTCCAACTTGAGTTTCTAGGCGTGTGGTTTCAAGTCAAAGGGGACATGATGTGCCAAGCATAGTAACATATGTATGGTGTAATTATGGTGTATAGTGTAAGGTATAATGTACACATGGTGGATGTATAAGTTTGCTTGCAAGTTTCCAAGTAATTATGGGTGTGTAAGCACACAATACACGGCTAGTGTATATTTTTAGGGTAGAAATTGTGTTGACTTGTCTAAAATTGGGAGTTGACAATAGTATATGTATTATAGTGTAGGTACTTTTAAGGTTTCTAGGTATTTTGGTTAAACCTTTAGATCACTAGGTGAAAGTATATAATGAGTATATCATTATAAATATTTTACTTGGACAAAATAAATAAATGACAATGTGAAATAATAGACATTGTACTAAAGTGATAGTTGTTTGTTCATAGTATGAGGTATACATAAATATATACATATAAATATAAATCCATGTACTTAATAAATTAAGTAAATAATAATACCGTTTTCCAAAAGTGTATACTGAGGTGGTGAGTCCTTGTTCAATCATGTGGCCAGTCAATTGCCAAAGTAGTCAGTAAAGACTAAAGGTTCATATATATGTTAAAATAAATATGAAATGATAGTATGAAAACTGGATATGATTCTTAATAAATCATATAAAAGTGGAATTTTATAGATTCCAAAAATAGTGAGTACAACAGCTGACAAAGTCAATAAGGTAAAATCAGAGGTTTTACAAACATCACCTATGATATATTATAATCCATAAACTATAAATTATTACTATGATAATACCTGGTGTCTTTCTAAACTCTAAGTTTGTTGACAATGATAATTACATCTTATTATTATATAGAATATTTATTACTTGGAACAATTCAAGTTAGTAATAATCATTCTATCCAAAAAAATCTTATCATAACATTTGTACTAATCATCTAAATGATTTTATCTTTAAGCAATCATTGTTTTCAAATATTCTTGTACTTATACAAGTTTTCAACTATCCATACACAATATGATTTACATGATAAATCCTTTAAGTTTTCATCTTATGTCAAATCTCATCAAATGAGATATATTCATTGAGACTTTCTAATGATATTTCATGTTGTGTTAGATTTCATTAACCACAAATGTTTATTACAATAAACATACATATCAAGGTCATACGTTTAATTTCTAAACTCTTTCATGTGAAACCTTATTCCAAGTTAAGGTTTAACATATAGCTTAGATGGACTATTGCTTTCCATATGTTATACATCATATGTGATTTAAGAAATAAACATAATACTCCCACTAGCTTTTAGATGTACTCACAAGTTATCTTAGATCTAATTAAAATCAAAACATGGATTTAATAATTAGACTTAAGATAATTCCTTAGATGCATGCATTAATCCATACATGGATTCTTGCATTGTGTCGACGTACAGTCGGTATTAGGCCCGGCCCAACAGGCCCGCGGCCCACACACACCTAACTTATCCTTCAAGAAACCCTAAGCCTATATAAACAGGGGTAGAGGTCTCATTATAATCAGGTTCCCTCTCATAACTACACCTCTTATACAACATATTCATCCGATACTAACTTGACCGTCGGAGGTGGACCCCGGGGCTCCGGCCTCGGGTCCACGTCTAACCGGTTTACCTTTGTTTGCAGCATTACTCAGGACCCGGGAAGACGACGAACGGCCCAGGAGAGTCGTCAGACCGGCCTAGCCAAACTACGCTTCAACAAGTTGACGCCATCCATAGGACATGAATAAACTATTGTTCGTGTTCTCATACTGCCGAAAAATACACATCCACTGTCAAAAATCGGCAACTCTATAACTTTAGTATATTTGTTCTTTGCGGACAGTCTTTTGCCATGAGTATAAATTGACTTATAGAATCGGCGAGAATATAATAACGTATCTCTATTAAAAAGTTGATCTATCAATAACTTTGGTTGTCAAAAAAAAATTTTTGTCGTCTTCTATATTAAAAAATAAAGTACGACCATATATACATTGCAAACTTTGTCATGTATTGCAAACTTCAACATCTTTTGTCGTCAACATCTTTTGCAAACTTCAACATATATTGCTACATTGCGCCGGAACGTATAAAAAGTTGATCTACCATATATTTATTGCAAACTTTCCCTTACTTATATAAAGGTAACGATATTAATTACCTAGATTTACGTTCGCACATATATTACTTTTTGATATATGCGATCATAAATCATGTCCTTTTGCGGTATTATGTACGCTCAGATATTGTTTTGTTTTTCGGGGTCGCGATTACAGGTCCGTCCTTTCGTGATATCCCGCAACAAGACATATTTTTATATTTTAATAAAAGATATTATTAATATCTTTTTAATTTTTGACAAGATTTTATCTATATCTTTTAAATTTTACAAAAAATTTATTGATATTTTTATTTTGATAAAAGATATCGCTATATAAAAACTGCCATATGATTTTAAAATATTTTAAAGTCTTGGTAAATTCTTTTGCAAAATTTGCAGTGACCAAAAGTTTAGTGATAAAATATGTGGTGGCAAAATCTCTCATTAACCAATATTTTGGAAAATTAGAATGTTTAACACAAGAAATATTTAGTAAATATTTTCCTTTTTCTTGCATAAATATAATGTTTTGCACTGATCAAAGATGTGTTGTGAATACATTATATGCAAATAATGTTCCTATAATATACGGATGGGTCTCGAAAATATTCAGTGAAATATATTCACTATTTTTCTAATTTGTATTACGGTCATTCGACTCCGTCCGTCCGTAGTACACCGCACGTCCGGGAATATTTTATTTTTTATCTGTGGTCATGGGCCGCATTCTTTAACGCTCGTCCGCACGCTTCAGAATATTTTATTTTTTCATTTCGGTCCCGAGCTGCGTCCTTTTGCGTTAGTCCGCATCTTCGGCTATGTTGTTTATATTAATCATAGATATTACGAATATCTTTAAACTAATAAAAAAAGTGTATTATTTATCTTTTGCATTTGGTAGATATTTTTTTTTCAAATTTAAAATATTACCTATATCTTTTTTAATAGGTAACAAAATATTACCAATAATTTGAATTGATAGTAGATATATTCTAAAAAACTATTATCCTCGATATTTTTATTAGATATTACGGATAAATCGGCAAAGACATATTCTATTTGTTTTGATATTAGTGTATGTCGTAACCCGACGTGGTAGTATCATGATTCGCGGTCATGGCTCGCCCATCCGCACTCGTCTATACATTCAACAATTATTTTATTTTTTATTCGCTGTCATGGTATGTGCAGCCGTACTCGTTTGTATGTTCGGTCATATTTTATTTTTTCACTGCGGTCATGAGCCGCGTCTTCCGTATTAATCCGCATATTCGGATATATTATTTATATTAATAACGGATATTACAAATATCATTAAAATTACTACAAGATATTATTTAGGATGTATTCTGATATAATTATTTTATACAAGATATTATACATATCATTCGCGGTCATGGTACGTCCATCCGCGCTAGTCCGTACACTCGGATATCTTCTGCCTACGGGCGTACATGTACACATCGTTCCCAGGTGGAATAAGAGGATTGAGTGAACCTAATAATTCAACTTGTCGTGTAAGAGGGATGCAACCCCAACGACCATGGATCATGTATCCTTGTTAGACACCTTGCTATCAAGACGTTGTAGTAAGTTAGCGAACCACATGACTCATGATGGACTTGCAAAAGACACACTGTGCACGTCTAACAAAATTTTGTCAAAACTTTGACCGTCCTTATGGTAGTAGCGGTATGCCGCACGTAATGGTATAGCTCATCCCATAAGTTAGTTAAGATGCGTCTTATACTATGTGACAATTCGCGGTTATGGCAAGACCCATCCGCGTTGGTTCGCACGTTCGAACCCAATTTCTATCTTTCATACGCGGCTATGGTACGTCCATTCGCGTTGGTCTACGTGATCGTAATTTTTTGGATACTTGATTAAGTTTAATACTACTAATCGAGTGTAGCACCATTAAACTTGGGGGCTACTAGGGTATAATAATACCACTATTTATGTGCACGTCACACAAATATCTTTGGATATATTCCTTTGCCGCCGAAGTCTGCCTTCTGTCAGTTTATTCCTTTGCCGCAGAAGTCCGCCTTCTGCCGGTTTATTCCTTTGCCGCAGAAGTCCGCCTTCTGCCGGTTTATTCCTTTGCCGCAGAAGTCCGCCTTCTGCCGGTTTATTCCTTTGCCATGGAAGTATTTCTTCCATTGGCTTATTCCTTCGCCGTAAAAGTACTCCTTCTGTGCGCTTGTTTCTGCGCCATGGAAGTATCTCTTCCATTGGCTTATTCCTTCGCTGCAGAAGTACTCCTTCCGCGCGCTTATTTCTGCGCCGTGGAAGTATCTCTTCCATTGGCTTATTCCTTCGCTGCGGAAGTACTCCTTCCGCGCGCTTATTTCTGCGCCATGGAAGTATCTCTTCCATTGGCTTATTCCTTCGCTGCGGAAGTACTCCTTCCGCGCGCTTATTTCTGCGCCATGGAAGTATCTCTTCCATTGGCTTATTCCTTCTCCGCGGAAGTACTCCTTCCATGCGATTATTCCTTTGCCATGGAAGTATTTCTTCCATTGGATTATGCCTTTGCCACGGAAGTATCTCTTCCGTTGGCTTATTCATGCGACGTGGAAGTATTCTTCCACGTGCTCGTTATCTTTCGTCATGGAAGTCCTCTTCCATGGGCTCATTATCCTTCGCCATGGAAGTACTCCTTCCACTGGCACATTATTTTCGCCGTGGAAGTATCTCTTCCACGTGCTTATTATCTTCGCCGTGGAGGTATTCTTCCACGGGCTCATTATCTTTCGCCGTGGAAGTATTCTTCTACGTGCTCGTTATCTTTCGCCGTGGAAGTCCTCTTCCATGGGCTCATTATCCTTCGCCATGGAAGTACTCCTTCCACTGGCGCATTATTTTCGTCGTGGAAGTATCTCTTCCACGTGCTTATTATCTTCGACGTGGAAGTATTCTTCCACGGGCTCATTATCTTTCGCCGTGGAAGTATTCTTCCACGTGCTCATTATCTTTCGCCGTGGAAGTATTCTTCCACGGGCTCATTATCTTTCGCCGTGGAAGTATTCTTTCACGCGCTCATTATCTTTCGTCGTGGAAGTATTCTTCCACGGGCTCATTATCCTTCGCCATGGAAGTATCTCTTCCATGTCCTTATTATCTTCGACGTGGAAGTATCTCTTCCACGTGCTCGTTATCTTCGCCGTGGAAGTATTCTTCCACGTGCTTCTTATCTTCGCCGTGGAAGTATCTCTTCCACGTGCTTATTATTTTCGCCGTGGAAGTATCTCTTCCATGTGCTTATTATCTTCGCCGTGGAAGTATTCTTCCACGTGCTCGTTATCTTCGCCGTGGAAGTATTCTTCCACGTTCTCGTTATCTTCGCCGTGGAAGTATTCTTCCACGTGCTTCTTATTCATGCGCCGTGGAAGTATCCCTTCCACGTTCTTATTATCTTCGCCGTGGAAGTATCTCTTCCACGTGCTTATTATCTTCGCCGTCGAAGTATCTCTTCCACGTGCTCGTTATCTTCGTCGTGGAAGTATTCTTCCACGTGCTTCTTATCTTCGCCGTGGAAGTATCTCTTCCACGTGCTTATTATTTTCACCGTGGAAGTATCTCTTCCACGTGCTTATTATTTTCTCCGTGGAAGTATCTCTTCCACGTGCTTATTATCTTTGTCGTGGAAGTATTCTTCCACGTGCTCGTTATCTTCGCCGTGGAAGTATTCTTCCACGTGCTCGTTATCTTCGCCGTGGAAGTATTGTTCCACGTGCTTCTTATTCATGCGCCGTGGAAGTATCCCTTCCACGTTCTTATTATCTTCTCCATGGAAGTATCTCTTCCACGTGCTTATTATCTTCGCCGTGGAAGTATTCTTCCACGTGCTCGTTATCTTCGCTGTGGAAGTATTCTTCCACGTGCTCGTTATCTTCGCCGTGGAAGTATTCTTCCACGTGCTTCTTATTCATGCGCCGTGGAAGTATCCCTTCCACGTGCTTATTATCTTCGCCGTGGAAGTATTCTTCCACGTACTCGTTATCTTCGCCGTGGAAGTATTCTTCCACGTGCTCGTTATCTTCGCCGTGGAAGTATTCTTCCACGTGCTTCTTATTCATGCGCCGTGGAAGTATCCCTTCCACGTGCTTATTATCTTCGCCGTGGAAGTATCTCTTCCACGTGCTTATTATCTTCACCGTGGAAGTATTCTTCCACGTGCTCGTTATCTTCGCCGTGGAAGTATTCTTCCACGTGCTCATTATCTTCGCCGTGGAAGTAATCTTCCACGTGCTTCTTATTCATGCGCCGTGGAAGTATCCCTTCCACGTGCTTATTATCTTCGCCGTGGATGTATCTCTTCCACGTGCTCATTATTTTCGCCGTGGAAGTATTCTTCCATAGCGCATCGTTATCTTTTGCCGTGGAAGTACGCCTTCCACTGGCTCATTCTGTCACAGAAGTACGTCTTCTGTTGGTTCATATCTTTGTTACGGAAGTACATCTTCCGTGACGAATTACTTTGCCCGGCCATGGAGTGATTTTTCCAAAGTTTATATTGTTTGACCTTAATTAGACGGAGCATGATCAACTACGTTTGGATCAGGAAAAACCGCAATAAATTTTGGCATTCATTATCAGATATCGTGGCCGCAAGACGGATGTAATATCCGCGTTACTTCGCCACAGAGGTACGTCTTCTGTTAGCCTTAAGACGAATGAAATATTCGCGCTATGCTGCATCATTAGTGGGTATAGGAAGTACGCCTTCAAATGTTCATGATGCAGCATACGGGTTCCACCTCCACCTTCACAAAACCTTCTTATCATCCTCACGTTAGAGATGCATAAGAATGATACCTTGCCAATGCTAGTGTTACCCCGGCTATAGAACACGCTTTCTTCTTACGGGGTCCTTACCGTCTAATCACGGGAAACCAAGCATTCGAGCACAACCACCCGTCTTACATATACATGTTTTCCCATTTCTTTTGACGTGGATATGCTTACAGGTAGCGGATATGGTGTAAAGTCTAGTAACCTCGGTGACAACCTTGCATACTAGACTGGGGGGACATGATGGCGTATAGTGGCTATGCTCACTATTCGCAATCCCAGCCCATCATCTTTTTGCTAAAGGAAGCCCATTACGAGTGGAGCCATATGTTACGGACGACCCACGAGGATGTCCTAGCAGCAAGCCGCACACGGTTCTTTAATGAGCATGATACACGAATGAGTCTATCATAACATGATCATGGACCATATCATACTAAACTGGAGGACATGTCGACGTATAGTCGGTATTAGGCCCGGCCCAACAGGCCCACGGCCCACACACACCTAACTTATCCTTCAAGAAACCCTAAGCCTATATAAACAGGGGTAGAGGTCTCATTATAATCAGGTTCCCTCTCATAACTACACCTCTTATACAACATATTCATCCGATAATAACTTGACCGTCGGAGGTGGACCCCGGGGCTCCGGTCTTGGGTCCACGTCTAACCGGTTTACCTTTATTTGCAGCATTACTCAGGACCCGGGAAGACGACGAACGGCCCAGGAGAGTCGTCAGACCGGCCTAGCCAAACTATGCTTCAACACATTGTGTACACTACATAAAGATTATTGTAATTTATAAGCACTTTGATCACAACCGTACTCGCTAATGTAATCATACAAAAGAGTATGAAATATTACATTGTCATATTTATCATTATAAAACTATCATGACAACAAATCATCTTTATTAATACATGTAGAACTTTTCTATCACATATTGTGCATTAATCATGTGTACAATATTATCCATATGAGTCTTTCACTAAAGAAAATTATATCCACTTCACGGTCTAACCAATCAGATAAAGATTAATCAAGTTTACAAAAATTGATTATCTTTTATGGACTTGCATCTAATCATTCATAGTTTTATTCAATAATGACATTCAAGATTCAATAATACATCTATATGGTTAGTAGGGTCAGCATACAGGGGCAGAGCTATGTGCGAGCCACGTGTGGCACATGCCACACATGATTTAAGCCGACGAGGTGTAAATATTAGGCAAAAATTGGTTGTTTTGTGAAAGTGCTACACATAGATTGAAGAAAAGCTAAAGATGAACACAAATAAGAGGAAAATCATTTTTTTTAGGTTTGGAATTTTGAAGAAAAAGATATACAGTAGTGTATAATGCAAGGTTGAAGAAGGTGTACAATAAATTTTAGTATAATATAATTAAAATATTGGGAATTGTAGGTATTAACTTAATTAAATAAGTGTATATTTAGTCGAAACATATGTCCTTTTTAACTTATGGATATAAGACTACATTGGTTTTTTTACAATGTTAACTTTACGGTAAATTCAATTTGTCCTGCATAAAGGTGGTAGAAGTCAAGTTTTCAAACTAATTAGTTTTACCATGTTTATGTAGTACTGTAAATTTTTTAAATAATTTGTTTTGCTTTAAGTTTTGAAAATATTTGTTTTACTATGTTTAAATCATTCAACTAAAGTAGACAATAATTATGTATCCAACTATCCATACTTCATTGGCAGCTAATGGAAAATATTAAAATTGTCACACTAAACTTTCGAAAAAAAAATATTTTATCTTGTTTGAGTTTGTGAAAAGGAAATATTTTACTAGGTTTGAGTTTGTGTGACGGTGAGTTAAAACTCGTATATTAGTCGGTCAATATGTCAAAAACCATAGCTACCTAAAAATAATAGGCAACTAATGCTCCGAAACCCCCATAAAAACCTGGTAATTTGACCGAGTTGATTAAAGACCCAATTTTCAAAATATTGTGTGCAACTATGATCACGAACTACACAAAAAGAAACGATTAAAAAATTATGCCACACATAGTTTTAAAACCTGAATCCGCCACTGTCACCATGATCCTCTAACATACATTCCTTAGTATTGACATATCAATATATCATTCAAGTACCAAAGACATCCTTGCGTGTTAGCCTCAAAATATTGAGTCAAACAAGAATGCTCGGTCATAGGTTATTATTGTAACATTAGTTAGAACGTTGTAATAGGTAGTTAATTAGTCGTGGTTTACGGGCTTGGATTTAAACTAATTAAAGTCCAAAAGACAAACCCGGCCCAATATATAGTTCATTAAAGCCCGCATGTGGGTGGACTATATAAAGTACCCTCCTAGCATGTTAGGAGGGTTGGTTGTTCATTTTCTCACTTCTAATCTAATATTCCCAAAGTTAATCCTCTCCTCCTCTCTACTTTCTCTCACGACTTTCTCTCTCTAGGAATTCATCTCTTCTTCATCTATTTTCTTTCTTTCTTCCTTGCTTAATCATCACAAATACAAGGGACGATAAAAGATTTTATATATTAGAGATAGGAGGAGAAAATGTGATTAAAATGTGATATTATATAAGACTCAAGCACTTTAACTCTTACCTACATGTGCGAAACACTTTCGATTATCGATGCACATGTGAAGGGGGAGCATTTCTGAAACGACAAAACTAGCAAGGTGTTAAATGTTTTTCAAACACTTTGTTAGAATTTAAAGTGGTTTTCATGGTTACGATCAAATACCCACAACATCTTTAATTGACGACGTTATTGGTGTCAAAAGGGTGGTTAGGTTTAAGTCCTATGATCCAACCAGAACCGGAGGGATCTTCCCAGGGACAATCCAATAGATTATTACAAGTCCTTAGGAAAGATGGAGTAGAATGTGAACGAAGCTGAATGCCGACTAAGTACTGATGATAGCACTGGAACAATCACAACAAGATGCTATTAATGATGTCTTGGTAAGCATTGAAGGGGTTGAAGAATGAAAAAGAAATGTAAGGACAAAGGGTCTAAAGAAAGAAGCCCTCCATACAACTTAGGCAGAAACCGGGTCACCCCATCATGAAGATAAACTCATCATGGACCCAGTGATGTGAAGCACAACCCTTTCCTAGCTACTCAGGCATCTCTCAAAAGAAGTTTGTTTTATTGTCACGGAGATCAACACGACTTCTATTGACTTTCTCGCTCCGAGATAGTTGATATTGAATAGGTGGCATCTACTCCAGCCTCCGACCACTAAAAGTGCACAAATCGAGTCTAGAGCCAAGAGATCAATCAAATCTCGTTAGGACACACGGATGAAGATCAAGAGAGTCCTACGCTATATCCTTGCGATATTGCTAGAACACTCAGAGTGATACTACTTAGTATTCACAATGATGAGTGGAAATCCTTCCAATGTTAACATCAAACAGCACTGCGGTAGGTCATGTGTGAGATTCTTTATGAATTGAACACATGTAAAACTGAAAAGCAACAGTGGTTTGATTCTGAATTGATTCAAACTCGTTTCAGGCTTCTACGCAATATCTTATGGTCTTGCCAGATCATTCAGAGTGATATTCATGAATATTCACAGTGACGAATGGAAATCCTTCTAGCGTCAACATCAAACAGCGCTACGGTAGATGACTTGTGAGATTCTTATGAATCAAACTTGTGTCAACTGGAAAGCAACAATAGTAAGATTCTTAATGAATCAAACTTGTTCCAGGAATTTGAATTGACGACTTTAATCAAGCGGATATTTGTCCAATTGATTCACTCTTTATGTTCGCAGTCTTGCTTTGAGACGGTCGAGTAAAGAGAACGGCTAGTACAGCCGCGAAACCCTGTCAAGGAGATTCTTAATTGAATCTACCTAATCACAAGTACGGTATTTAATATCGTATAACGATCTTCACCGACCGGAGGTAAAACGCTACCGATTTAGGACGAATGTCAAAGCCATTCAGTCCGTGTCTATGTTTTGTCTCGAGAAGGTGGCGTCATGGTGTACTCAGCTAAGTCAAAGATTCAAAATCACATGTTCATGCCCAAAGACTTATCCAACAATTGATAGTGTGAGCATGTGGATAAAGACACAAGATCGCAAGATGGAAATGACAAGTCAAGGATGATTTGAAGATCTCAAGACTAAAAGACAAAGTCGAAAGACAACAACAAAGGCTCAAAGATCATAGCATGAAGGAACAAAACTACTGTTACACGTTCAAGGCTCATTTATGACGAGATTCGTAATCTCCTTTGATCTTCAAATATCAAAAGGGTATGACCTCACATTGGGGGAGATTGTTAGCCTCAAAATATTGAGTCAAACAAGAATGCTCGGTCATAGGTTATTATTGTAACATTAGTTAGAACGTTGTAATAGGTAGTTAATTAGTCGTGGTTTACGGGCTTGGATTTAAACTAATTAAAGTCCAAAATACAAGCCCGGCCAAATATATAGTCCATTAAAGCCCGCATGTGGGTGGACTATATATACTACCCTCCTAGCATGTTAGGAGGGTTGGTTGTTCATTTTCTCACTTCTAATCTAATATTCCCAAAGTTAATCCTCTCCTCCTCTCTACTTTCTCTCTCTAGGAATTCATCTCTTCTTCATCTATTTTCTTTCTTTCTTCCTTGCTTAATCATCACAAATACAAGGGACAACAATTGGTATCAATCACCATGGGGTAGTTTTGTGATTCGTTGTTGTTTTTACTTGGTTCGTGTGATTTTCTATTATAATCATCTCGAATTCAAGATTTTTTTGTGTTTTCCATGCTCTAAATCTTGATATAAATCGTCTACATAGTTGTGGTAGGGATTTGGTCGCATTTGGTTGGTTCAAATCACGGATTTCTTGTCGAAAATATCACTTTTTTACCTCAAAATCTCGTAACAATGCTATTATTCCGATCAGTGCAATCGGAAAAGGGATTAGTGATTCCGATCACTCACATCGGAAAAGGGTTTAATCATTCCGACCAGCTTTTCCGATCATCATTCCGACTGGACTAAAATATTCTGATTGCATTCCGATTTGGTATTCCGACAAGGTCTTTTCGACATCATTCCGACAAGGTATTCCGATTGTATTCCGACAAGGCTTTCCGACATCATTCCGACAAGGTATTCCGATTAGGACATTCCGATTAGGGGACATTCCGATTTGGGTATTCCGATTAGGACATTCCGATTTGGGTATTCCGATTAGGTCATTCCGACAAGGTTATTCCGATTAGAGCTCTTTCCGATGACATGTTTAGCTAAATTTTGTGTGAGTATTTTTTAGACTTAGCCATCATCTATACTAGTTTCGGAATATCGTTTACACGAAGATCAAAAAAAAAAAAAAAAAAAAAAAAAAAAAAAAAAAAAAACGAGTTAAAATTTTTTCGTTAAGTAAATTCAAATTTTTTCCATACTAGTTTTAGGACATTTCTAGCTCGATTTCAAATTTTGGCGATTACAAAATTTTTTGGTCTACCGTTTTGTCGGACTGGAGAATTTATTGTCGGACTGGAGAAAAATTGCAATTTTTGGAATTTAAACCACAACAACAATCACAACAAATCTACTTAAGATCCATATTCACTTCATCATTTCAGAGAATATTGAGATGGATTCTACTGCCGAATATCGTGTGACGAACAACAACATAATGGTGGTGGGTAACAAAGAGAGACCACCAATGCTTGTATCTGGTCGGTATGCTCAATGGCAATCACGTTTCATACGATACCTTGACACAAGACCTAATGGTGATGCCTTGAGGAAATGTATTACTCATGGACCATATATATTCAAGAAGATCTCAATTCCTCCAAGAGCAGCCACAGATACTACTGATCCAATACCTGCAAGTGAACGTGATGAAACAAGAGCTGATCTCACACCTGTAAATTATGCTTGGCATGATGCGGAGAAGGAAGCCATCTATATGGTTTTAAGTGGGATTGGAGATGATATTTACTCCACGGTTGATGCATGCCCGACAGCACATGAAATGTGGACTGCTATTGAACGCTTGCAACAAGAAGAATCACTCAACAAACAAGATGTCAAAACAAACTTGTTTTGGAATTTTGGCAAGTTTAATTCAAGGGATGGAGAATCAATTGACTCTTACTACTCCAGGTTTTATAAGATGATGAATGACATGACAAGAAATAATCTGCAAGTCTCCACCATGCAAGTCAATGTTCAATTTCTTCAACAACTTCAGCCCGAGTGGACACGGTTCGTCACTTTGGTGAAACAACAACAAAAGCTAGACGAGGTCTCATATCATCGACTCTTTGATATCTTGAAGCAATTTCAGAATGAAGCAAATGAGATTCGAGCTGAACGTATTGCCAAGACGGCTAATCCACTTGCTTTAGTGACTACAACTCAACATGTTCAAGGTCATAACTCTCGTGCTCCTAAGTCATATTCCACTACATCATCTTCACCACGATCTTCCACATCATCTAAGTCTTCATCATCCACAAGATCTCGAGGTAAAGTGCCAAGAGCACCATCACCACCATCTGAGTCATCATCTGAAGAAGATAGTGATGAAGACCAAGCTCAAAAGAATCGAGAGATGAAACAACAAATTGCTTTCATAATGAAGACTTACAAGAAAATCTACAAACCCACCAACAACAATCTTCGCACATCATCTAACACCAAGAACCGATATGTTAAGAGTCCTCCAAGGTATGACACACGTCGACGTGGTGAAAGTCCTTCTAGGTATGATCGACATAATCCAACGCATGTTGAGGGTTCTGCAAGGTATGATCGACAAACTGCCAAGTATGATACTCAGAGGATTGCTGCTGCTACTGGGAATAGGGAAACGGTTGGAAGTCAAGTGGTTCAGCAGAGTGGGATTCAATGTTTTAATTGCCAAGGTTATGGGCATATGGCAAAGGAATGCAGGAAGCCGAAAAGGGTTAGAGACTCCAGCTATCACAAGGAAAAGATGTTGTTATGCAAGAAGATGGAAGCAGGGGTTAAATTGTCAGCTGAGGAAGGAGAAATGCTTGATGATACTGATGATGAAGATTCTGATCAAGAGCTTGATGCACATTACTCGTACATGGCAAAGGTTGAAGAAGTTCTCAAAGTCACTGAAGATGACAATGGCCCTATCTTTCACACTGAGCCAATCGATAAGGTACATACTACTGATGAATATAATGTGTTTGGTGATATTCCTGAGCATAGTGATCTACCCAATGCCATTAATGACACGTGTATGATGGAAACGGTTGATAGTAATACCACACCCGATTCATCAGACATGTGCAATAATGAGTCTGAGGATGATCAACATGCAAATGAATATGATGAAGAGGAACGTATTGCGCTTGATAATTTAATTGCTACTTTACAAAAAGATGTCACTGCAAATAAAAAGAGTCAAAAGCAATTAAAGAAGGCAAACGCTACGCTCACTCAAAGTTTTGAAGAATGCAAAGCTGCTCTTATCAAATCTACTGAGATCACTGAAAGCTATAGAGATAAGCTCCTTCAGAAAAACAAAGAGCTTGAGGGGTACAAGGGAAGTGCGTTAAAAAGTCAAAAGGACGATTTTGAAAACAAATATAATACCACTCTTGAGTTATTAGCCAAAGAGAAGCGTCAATATAATGATTTCTTAATGGATGAACGTCAAAAAACGTACCTTGCCAATACCAAAGTTAATGAACTTGAACAAAAGCTCTCTATGACCACTACAGATTCTGCTAAAATTCTTGAGGATAAGAAACAAGAGGTAGATGCGTTAAAACAAGACTTCAAAAGTAGATATGATAAAGAAACTAAAAAGGTAACGAAATTAGAAGCACAAGTCGAATTTTTGAAGAACGTTGTTTATAAAACGCATGATTCTATTCAATCTGTGAGAATGCTGGAACCTCCTTCGATGTTTAAGGGCCAAGCTAGCTTTGCAAGTCCTGAGTACCTTGCCAAAGCTCAAGCTGCGAACCCGCATCTTTATCTTGATGAGACTGAAAGGACAGATCTTGATTGCATGCCTGTTAGTGCCAATAGTGAAGAGACTGCCCTTTGGGATGCTGATAGTCAACCACTTGTTAATAAGGAGTTTGTGAAACCATATAATTATGCTTATGAGAATAGTCTTTATGGCCTGTTCAACAAACAAACTCAGAAAACTCGTGAGGAAGTGTTCCTAGAATGCAAACAAAAGAGAATTCAATGGAAGAAAGCATTTACCCCTAAGAAATCTAATGTTTACAAATACATAAACTACCTCCCTCTAGATGAATCTAAAAGCAAGAGTAGGAAAACATTAGGTATTCTTAAACACCACATAGATAATGTTAAATCTATTGTTGAAAGAGATTGGGCAAAACATGAAAATGCTGAGTGGACACGTCCGATTCCTCAAGATATTACCTTGCTTGTGAAAGAACTCTTAATTCCTAACACAGCGTTGATTAAAGAAACTGTTCTTCAACTTGAGGAGTTCATTCGGACTGAAATGTTTGATGATTTAAAATATGTTGAATCTCTTGAGAAACACATTGAAGATCTTCAAATGGAGAAGACTGATTTTTCAGATGAATATGATTTACTATTGCAAGAATGTGTTTCTAACGATGTTATGTGTGCTTATTTTACATCTTGTGCTGATATTGATGAATATTCTGAAGTTGCATGCCAATATCTTGATAAAAGCAAAGAATGTGAACGTCTTGAAATTGAGCTTTCGAAACGAAAAGAAAATGTTGACAAAAAGGCTTTTGAGTTACTTAAACACAAAAATAATTTCCTTCAAAAACATTGTCATTCACTTGAACTTGCTTTGCAAAAAGACGGTGGTAGTTTTCCACACGATAATAAATTGCAAGAAAAACTTTCCCAAACATTTCGAGAAATGAATGAACAGAGTTTAGAAATTAAAGGGTTGAAAGCTCAGTTACAAGACAGGGACAGAGCAATAGCAGAGTTGCAGAAACTCATTGCTAAAATGGGTGGGAAAATTGTGGAACCTAGCATTAAGAAAAATGTTGTTAGACAACCCAATGCCTCTAAAGAGAATAGATCCTCTATCTTGGGAAAACCATCTGCTTTATCTAATTCCTCGTTTGCAAAACCTGTGTTTGCCCCCAAGATGGATGGAAAGGAAAGGTTACCACAAGCTCAACCCATACGGAATCCTATAGCACCAAGCGTTAAGCACAATAATGTGATTAAACCAGGGACGTATAGAATGCCCACTAAGCCCACAAACAAAGTTACTCAATCGCCTCAGACTTCTAGAAACACTAATATTCGTGTGTCTTCTACTACAGGAATAGTTTCCACTACTAGTGTTAGCCGGGCCTCAGCTTAAGCGTACTCAAGTGAATGATAAGGTCTGGAAACACAAGAATCAAGGGGAGATGCAGGAAGTAGAAGAACACCCTAGGAATTTGAACTTTTTAAGAATAAAAAGTCTGTAATCGCATGTAATGACGATTTGAATGCTGTGAATGATTTGAATGCTATGAATGTGAAATTTGTTTGTTTCAAATGTGGAAAGTGTGCTAATTCTAATCATTCTATATGTGCTATAAATAAAGTCAAAGGCGTAGATACTAGAACTAAGAAGCAAGTTGTAATGCCTATTAGACCTAGTAAACCCAAACGCAAAGTGAACCATTCTGGTGCAACCCCCACTGAGAAAAGTAATGCATCTGACCCCACCACTAAGAATCCTAGAAGCAAAATTAAGGAATTATATGAGTCTGCCAGTAAGTCTTGGAAATGGTGGTTTGTTAATCAATGTCCTCCTGGATATAAATGGATGCCTAAAGTTACGACAAAAAATGTGAAAACGAGTGTTAGTTTGCCTTTAAATGTTGATAAGGACACTAATGATTCTACTATCACAACTACTGTGGTATCCAATTTAGCAAATGCTCCATCGTGTTCTAACTCTTCTGCAGGTGATACAAATAATTCTCTTCATACTGGACTCCGGATGCACGAAGCACATGACGGGGAATCTCAAGCTTCTAATTAACTTCGTGGAGAAGTTCCTGGGTACGGTCCGATTCGGAAATGATCAATTTGCACCGATCCTAGGATATGGAGATTTGGTTCAGGGGAATATCACGATTAAAAGGGTATACTACGTCGAAGGGATCAATCACAATCTTTTCTCGGTTGGTCAATTATGTGATGCGGATTTGGAAGTTGCTTTCAGAAAGAAGACATGTTTTGTTCGTGATTATGATGGGAATGACTTACTTACCGGTACACGGGGTACTGATCTTTACACAATTTCACTTCAAGACACAACTTCATCAACTCCAATTTGCTTCATGGCAAAAGCTTCAACGACTCAGGCATGGTTATGGCATCAACGTCTTTCTCATCTCAACTTTGATACCATTAACTTGCTTTCCAAGGAAGATATTGTGAGAGGCCTTCCAAGCTTGAAATTCATCAAAGATCATCTTTGTTCTTCTTGTGAACTTTGTAAAGCTAAACGAAGTAGCTTCAAAACAAAGACCACACCAAGCTCTAAAGGACGGTTAGATCTTCTTCACATGGATCTGTGTGGTCCCATGCGTGTTCAGAGTATCAATGGAAAGAAATATATTCTGGTAATTGTCGATGATTACTCAAGGTACACATGGACTCACTTCTTGAGGTCCAAGGATAAAACACCTGAAGTTCTCATCAGCTTCCTTAAATTGATACAACATGGTCTTCAAGCTCAAGTTAAAGTGGTTCGCACTGACAGAGGTACAGAATTTTTGAATTCAAATCTGAGAAAGTATTTTGAAGCCGAAGGGATTGAACATGAAACATCTATTGCTCGAACACCAGAACAAAACGGCGTTGTTGAAAGACGAAACCGTACTTTGGTTGAAGCTGCTCGAACATTATTATCCGCTTCAAAACTTCCACTATATTTTTGGGCCGAAGCCGTGTCAACCGCATGCTACACACAAAACCGATCCTTAATTATCCCAAGACACGAAAAGACACCATATCACATAATTCATGATCGAAAACCTTCACTCAAACACCTTCATGTTTTTGGATGTACTTGTTACATCATTCGAGATGGTGAAAATTTGGATAAGATGAAAGAAAAAGGTGATGCATGTATTCTTGTGGGATATGCAACTCAGTCTAAGGGATATAGAGTGTACAACAAGAGAACAAAATTGACAGTCGAGACTATTCACATCCGATTTGATGAATTACAAGAAATGGCACTTGAACAAAACAGTTTAAGTCCCGATCCACAACGACACACGACTTCCGTTCATAACCGCACGGAACTCGGAACTCAAGACCACAACAATGAACCGTCAAGTTCAACGCTGGTTCTATAAAATGTTCCTAGAGCTGATATGACAGTCGACACGACCATTGAAGAGTTGGAAATGTTATATGGACCAATGTATGATGAATATTTCACGGGGGAGAAACAAGTTGTATCGAAGTCTTCCGCTGTCACTCATGATAAGAATGATGATACCGATCATCGTCAATAACCGGATACAACTTCATCTACTTCAACACGGGTTGCTGCAGATTTACCTCCTCAGAATATCACTTCAACAATCGATCCTACAACATCCACAACTACTGTCATTGCTCCAGAGAACACAAATCAAGCAGACGATGCATTATCTGACGAAGACGAATTTATCAACCCATTCGGTACACCTGTACACGAAACTGGAGAGTCTTCTACTCGCCATGTTGATCCGTCAAATATGCATACGTTTTACCAACGACATCCTTCAACACATCATTGGACCCGAGATCATCCTTTGGTTCATGTAATTGGAAACCCTTTACAGTCCGTTCGTACAAGACGACAGCTTCACACCGATGGCGATGTTTGTATGTTCGCACTCGCTGTGAGTTCAGCCGAACCGAAAAACATCAAAGAAGCCATGGCTGATCACGCTTGGATTGAATCGATGACGGATGAACTTCAACAATTTGAAAGACTTAAAGTCTGGGAACTTGTTGACAGACCATACGATGTAACACCATTAAATCTTCGATGGATCTGGAAAAACAAGATGGATGAAGAAAATACGATCATCAAGAATAAATCTAGGCTAGTGGCTAAAGGGTATGGACAGAAAGAGGGTATTGATTTTGAAGAATCATTTGCACCAGTAGCTCGAATGGAAGCGGTCAGGATTTTCCTTGCCTATGCTGCACATAAGGGATTCATTGTCTATCAAATGGACGTAAAGACGGCGTTTCTCAACGGTCCTTTGAAGGAAGAAGTCTATGTCACACAGCCGGAAGGATTCATCAATCCTCATTATACTAACAAGGTGTATCGTCTCCACAAAGCATTATATGGACTCAAGCAAGCTCCAAGGGCGTGGTACGACGAGCTCTCGAAATTTCTGGTCTCTAAAGGTTTCTCAAAAGGTTCCATTGATTTAACTTTGTTCACTTATAAATATGGGGATGACATTTTGCTTGTGCAAATTTATGTTGATGACATTATTTTCGGGTCTACAAACCCAAAACTTTCAAAATGGTTTGAAAAAGTAATGCACAGCAGATTTGAAATGTCTATGATGGGCAAACTAAAATTCTTTCTAAGAATTCAAGTTCACCAATCCCCAAGTGGTATCTTTATTAACCAAGCTAAGTATTGTCAAGAGATAATCACAAAGCATGGTATGACATCATGTGACCCCGTTGGGACACCATTATCAACCACATCCCTAGATGCTGATTTGGAGGGATTACCCATATATCAAACGAGATATCGTTCCATGATCGGGTCCCTCATGTACTTGACAGCAAGCAGACCTGATATTCATCATGCTACGTGTTATTGTGCACGATATCAAGCACGACCCACTGAAAAGCACCTCAAGGAGGTTAAACGGATCTTTCGGTACCTTAAGAATACCATTCACATGGGACTCTGGTATCCGAGGGAAACCGGTTTCTTTCTAACGGCCTATTCAGATTCTGATCATGCAGGGTGTCTTGATACACGTAAAAGTACTTCTGGTGGTGCACAATTTCTAGGTCAAGACAAGCTTGTAGGATGGTCTTCCAAGAAGCAGGATTGCACATCATTGTCATCAGCTGAAGCAGAGTATGTGTCTTTATCTGCGTGTTGTGCTCAAGTTCTTTGGATGAGAACACAACTCACGGATTATGGCTTCCATTTTGATAAAGTACCTATGTACTGTGACTCAAAGTCGGCCATAGCCATCTCCTACAACCCGGTACAGCATTCCCGCACGAAGCACATCGATGTCAGATATCACTTCATTAAGGAACAAGTTGAAAAGGGTATTGTTGAATTATACTTTGTTGGAACTGATTACCAATTAGCTGACTTGTTTACAAAAGCTCTTTCGAAAGAGAGGTTTGCGTATCTTGTTAGGCAAATTGGTATGAGATGTTTGACTCCAACAGAACTGGAGGTTCTGGCAAAGAAGCCTGCTTGATTCATCTATCAAACATCTATCTTGTAAATATTAATAAAAAAGCAAAATACAAAATAAAAAATCTTTTATAATCCAAAAATATTCTTCTCGACATGTCTTTCAGTATCGATAATATGGACGTACCTAGAAATGTCGCTCAATAACGACACGGGTGTGTACGTAAAGCTCGAATGAAAGTTGTAAATATTTTTCAAAACATGTCATTTCTATCTTTTCAAAAGGAAATTGTCTATTTTGGACAATATTTCCAACAATGGGTAGAGCAATCTATCTTGGGTTGAGCTTGTCACAAAACATTCAACGTTTTGAGCTCAACACAATGGCTTGTAATCACTTTTAGATTGCAACCCGGATCTAAATTCACGGGGGAGTGTACGCTTTTGTACTCTTACCCTTAGCAAAAGAAGTTAAATCTTCTTACACTTGAGTGGATTCGTCAAGACATTCAAAGTCTATGAACTCAAGTTTATGCTTTAGAAAAACCTTTTCGTCAAAAAGAATTGATTTTTCAAAAAGCGTTGAACACAATTTTTTCAAGAATTTCTCAATGATATTCAAAATCTTTCAAAAATTTTGTGTTCAACAACTCCTATCCTCAAAAGTTTAATGTGGATCAAATCCTCGTAATGACAATTCCAGGGATCAATTTTTGAGGGGGAGCAATTCAACTTCATGCAAAAGATAAACACATCTTTCTCCCGAAGATTTTCAAGACTATTTTTCAAAATATATTTTAATCAAATTTGGTATCTCTAATATCAAAAGATTTTATATATTAGAGATAGGGGGAGAAAATGTGATTAAAATGTGATATTATATAAGACTCAAGCACTTTAACTCTTACCTACATGTGCGAAACACTTTCGATTATCGATGCACATGTGAAGGGGGAGCATTTCTGAAACGACAAAACTAGCAAGGTCTTAAATGTTTTTTAAATACTTTGTTAGAATTTAAAGTGGTTTTCATGGTTACGATCAAATACCCACAACATCTTTAATTGACGACGTTATTGGTGTCAAAAGGGTGGTTAGGTTTAAGTCCTATGATCCAACCAGAACCGGAGGGATCTTCCCAGGGACAATCTAATAGATTATTACAAGTCCTTAGGAAAGATGGAGTAGAATGTGAACGAAGCTGAATGCCGACTAAGTACTGATGATAGCACTGGATCAATCACAACAAGGTGCTATTAATGATGTCTTGGTAAGCATTGAAGGGGTTGAAGAATGAAAAAGAAATGTAAGGATAAAGGGTCTAAAGAAAGAAGCCCTCCATACAACTTAGGCAGAAACCGGGTCAACCCATCATGAAGACAAACTCATCATGGACCCAGTGATGTGAAGCACAACCCTTTCCTAGCTACTCAGGCTTCTCTCAAAAGAAGTTTGTTTTATTGTCACGGAGATCAACACGACTTCTATTGACTTTCTCACTCCGAGATAGTTGATATTGAATAGGTGGCATCTGCTCCAGCCTCCGACCACTAAAAGTGCACAAATCGAGTCTAGAGCCAAGAGATCAATCAAATCTTGTTAGGACACACGGATGAAGATCAAGAGAGTCCTACGCTATATCCTTGCGATATTGCTAGAACACTCAGAGTGATTCTACTTAGTATTCACAATGATGAGTGGAAATCCTTCCAGTGTTAACATCAAACAGCACTACGGTAGGTCATGTGTGAGATTCTTTATGAATTGAACACATGTAAAACTGAAAAGCAACAGTGGTTTGATTCTGAATTGATTCAAACTCGTTTCAGGCTTCTACGCAATATCTTTATGGTCTTGCCAGAACATTCAGAGTGATATTCATGAATATTCACAGTGACGAATGGAAATCCTTCTAGCGTCAACATCAAACAGCGCTACGGTAGGTGACTTGTGAGATTCTTATGAATCAAACTTGTGTCAACTGGAAAGCAACAATGGTAAGATTCTTAATGAATCAAACTTGTTCCAGGAATTTGAATTGACGAATTTAATCAAGCGGATATTTGTCAAAATTGATTCACTCTTTATGTTCGCAGTCTTGCTTTGAGACGGTCGAGTAAAGAGAACGGCTAGTACAGCCGCGAAACCCTGTCAAGGAGATTCTTAATTGAATCTACCTAATCACAGGTACGGTATTTAATATCGTATAACGGTCTTCACCGACCAGAGGTAAAACGCTACCGATTTAGGACGAATGTCAAAGCCATTCAGTCCGTGTCTATGTTTTGTCTCGAGAAGGTGGCGTCACGGTGTACTCAGCTAACTCAAAGATTCAAAATCACATGTTCATGCCCAAAGACTTATCCAACAATTGATAGTGTGAGCATGTGGATAAAGACACAAGATCGCAAGATGGCAATGACAAGTCAAGGATGATTTGAAGATCTCAAGACTAAAAGACAAAGTCGAAAGACAATAACAAAGGCTCAAAGATCATAGCATGAAGGAACAAAACTACTGTTACACGTTCAAGGCTCATTTATGACGAGATTCGTAATCTCCTTTGATCTTCAAATATCAAAAGGGTATGACCTCACATTGGGGGAGATTGTTAGCCTCAAAATATTGAGTCAAACAAGAATGCTCGGTCATAGGTTATTATTGTAACATTAGTTAGAACGTTGTAATAGGTAGTTAATTAGTCGTGGTTTACGGGCTTGGATTTAAACTAATTAAAGTCCAAAAGACAAGCCCGACCCAATATATAGTCCATTAAAGCCCGCATGTGGGTGGACTATATATACTACCCTCCTAGCATGTTAGGAGGGTTGGTTGTTCATTTTCTCACTTCTAATCTAATATTCCCAAAGTTAATCCTCTCCTCCTCTCTACTTTCTCTCACTACTTTCTCTCTCTAGGAATTCATCACTTCTTCATCTATTTTCTTTCTTTCTTCCTTGCTTAATCATCACAAATACAAGGGACAACATTGCGGATCTATGAATGTGAGTTTTATCATCACGATGTTCAACACTTAATGTTCACCATCATTATGACATTCGCTAGTATATTTAGAAGGTTGCATATTTTGTTATTTATCTCTGAAATATCTACGAGTCCCCTACTTGCTTTTAGTAATCATAGACTATTCTTCAAATACTTAGCATGTAGGGCAACAACAAGTTGTTATCATTTGGGACACGTCACAAAATACCCTGATAGTCCTTGACAAATTCAGAACTTCAATTTTAAAGACTCAATATGATTTATCACATTCCATAGCTTAATGGTGTCTTAGTTTCCTTCTAGGTCGGAGTAATGTGTAAGTATATACTTTGTATACTCAATTTTTAAACCTTGACAACTTTTGGAGGTAAAGTATTTCAAATTATCAACATCAAATAACTCTAAAGAATTTGATTTATCACTCAAGACATTCTATGAGTATTTGAGATTGTGAGACTATATCACAATTCCTAAATAACTGTATTCTCTTTAGGTTAAATACTTATCAATTGTGTCAACACAAGATTGAAAATATATTGCATTTAAAAACCTAGTGCATGCTCTAATGTATATATTTTTAAATAGTTCAATAACTATATATATATTGTTTATCTTTTGAATAATTCAAATAGTTCATGTTCATTAACAAGAAGACATAACAAGTAAACTATTTACTTTATATTGTAAGTCTTTTAACAATTAAAGAATATATGCTTTTACAAGAGACATACACATTCATAAAATAACTATGAACAACTTAAATAGTTATTTCAAGTTAATCACTTCATTTATATTATTGTGCATTCCAAGAAACATTCCAATAAATACAAGCAAATTAGTTGAAGTAGCTTGTTATTCATATCTTGACATCTTCTAAACAAGACAACATACATTGACAATTAAATGTATAAGCCTTAATAGGATATTAGATTCTTATCTCACGGTCAAGAAACCATTTGTCATATTGTTATGTGTTGTACCTTGCACACAATAGAGATTTCTCCCACTTTTGCACAGAACAACATCACGTACGGGTATAAACAACCACGAACCCAATAGTTTACGTAAACAATATGATAATGTCATGTATATTTGAATAACTAGTAGAATGTCAACATATAGTTTTTATAATAAATTCTGCATAATTATTATATGAAAAATACTTCAAAAGTGATAATAATATAAATTATAATGCATTTATCCTTAAAAATACGGTTTTTCATATTCTGAAAGTAAATTATTATTTCAAGTCAAACTAGAAATAATATGGATTACTACGAAGGTAAACAAGCTTGTAGCTCTCACTGAATTAGACAACATTACATTAATGTATTTCACAACGCTCCTACTGAATTTGACAACATTACAAATGTTACTTCACCTGAAAATAGCAGATAGCGATTTATTTACTTCCCTACTCGCTTTAAATGCCCATAAGTAACAATAAATTACGTATTATAGAGAGTATATGAATTTCTACCATGTAAATGAGAGACTATCTATCATGCTTTCATTAACTTGAAAACTGGCATGCAATTTCCTCCATATTAGGCCTACCATTCAATAAGGGTATTTAGTGCCTACGTTGGGTTAAAACATAATAACTAGGATAAATAAAGCTAGCTATTATAATCACAATAAACAAACAAAACACTTGTTTTGTTCTATCGATTATAGCCTTAAGGGGATCGACATGTAAAGAACAAAAGAAGTATTGTTTGCCTAGAGATTACTAAGAGACTCATTAGTTTGAAAGATGCTCAAAAACTCAAAAAGATTAACGAGATCTACCTGAAACAATAAGTTGTGCAAATCTACTTAACCATTTAAGTTCACTTAAAGATTGATAATTACAATAATTCAGTCACACATATTAATAGCTTTTTCTTAAACGAAACTTTGTTTGTCAAACAAGCATTAGTTTATGGAACTTTTTTGCAATAATACTTTTAAAAGAATCACAAAATTCAATTTTAGTATTTTTGATAATATTATATTTATAAAAAATAAACATCCATGTTTATAAATAAACAATTAATTTTCTAAAAGCTAGAATCCACCAAGACATACCGCCACCGCATCAGTTGATTTGATAGTGATGATGATATTCAAGGGGTAATTGACGTTCAATAATTGCATCCGATACAACTTCTAGAACTATGGGACTCAACTTTATATACATCACTTGTGACAATTCAAAAGTGAAAAAGCGAACATGTTTATCCCATCTATTACCACGAGTTAAGGTCTCACCTATCTTAACTTGCTTAAGTCGTCCAACCAAAAACCGTGATTATATAGTACTGACGTCTCACAATCGAGTGTATTATATCACCTTGAGTTACAAAATCATCACAGTCTAACGTATGGTGAAAGAGTAAGTGCAAGTGCTTTTACACGTTGGATGGCAAATAAACTTATTTCAAAAGGTATAAATTTTGACAATTCAAGAACATGTACAAAGAAACATACAACATCTTTGTTCATGATAATTTATAAAATTACCCAATTCATTAATTATAGACATCACATATTTAACTCACAATTCAATTGTATAAATATTGATACCATAAAAAATGACGATTCAACATGTATTCTATTTAAATGAGATTAATTTTATCACGGGAAAAGATTAAAGAATGATTAAAACCATTCAGACCCTAGACCATTCGCGACTTCCTAAATATTATGCAAGATAAGGAGACTACAAGTAGTCAGGTATTATAGGGCAATGTTATCTACAAGACCGAAGTCTTGATGAGTCTTCCCGAACCTTAGCCTTGCAACTAGATAGTACTTTTGCAAATTACGTCATTAATAAAATTTTACAACTTTAAAGTATAAAACAAATTATAAACTTGATTCTTGCTAATCACGGCGTGGGTTAGATTTAAAACCATGTAAGGGCGACTCATTTGTTACAACATATGATCGTGCAAGAACAAGATTATAATAAATCAAATTTCATATAGTTTAGTCCAGTTTATTTTTATTTTTCCGAAAAACCTTTTGCTTGAACCATGCATGATACATAACAATTATAATCAAAAGCAAAACAAATAAACACTAACCTAAAACATATACCCAATTAAAAATTAGTCACATACTTCATGCATACCACACATGACTTCAATTATAACAATTAATAAAGAACACATGATCCATGGTAAACTTGCATGATTCCCATAGATCGAACTATAATATTAACAATTAACAACGTGATAAATACCGACTAATTAACGATTAACATTATATTTATCAACAAAAATTGCATACAACTTAGGTTTTGTCTAATTAATTTTATTAACCCTAATTAGGTTTTATGAAAACCTAATCAACAAATGAAATAACTCAAACAACATCATAGTAAGTTTACACAATTTTATCTCTTTCGTTATTTCTAATGTAATTAAAAGCTATACGAATGGCTCGTGATGCCACTGTTAGAATTTATAAAAACCTTTTATCATATTAACACATTAATATACACGAGTACGCAGCGGAATATAGGATCACGCATAGACAAGTAAATAATATAAACGATAAAGAATTGTGTACCTTTTAGCAATGGATTAAACACCTTTATCGAACCACTAATATAAACGAAAACCCAAAGATCAAACAATGAACTCTCTAAAAGTACGCACACAACACGTTATAGTAAACAATTAAGTATGCTAGTACCAATAATGATAAGCCTATTAATATTTGTTAAAATCATATAAACAAAACTAACAAACCAAGTTGTTAGTTTGTTTGTATAATAAAACCAAACAAAGGAACAATCGTAAATTGCTTTTGGTATTTTCTCTCTGCCGTAGTTCAATAGCATAAAAAAACCCAAACAATCGCAATTTACTTTATTGCTTTCTACCATAGGAATAATAATGTCATGCAATATTAAATATAATGCAAAATTCGGTGATTCCTCCTAATCTAATTAGGAAAAGCAACTTAACTTGGATTATACTTTCCTTTTATTTGTTTGACATACAAATCATAATCGTTAACGTTTAACTATTATTTGTAAAATCCCATTAAATAACTAATTAATTAACGTTCGTAATAGCTTATCATTAATTAATATATTACACATAATATATTAACGTATAATTTTTTTACGTATTAACGCGTGCGTCTCCTTAGACTCGGGACGAATTCCGGATATATATTATTTACGTGTACATATTCCTATAAATTACGATATCGTAACTACCGCTTCTATGCGCGGGTATACGTCTAGCATGTCTAGTATATATATAAAGTCGTAAATAGCTAAAAATTCAAGATAGTTTTTATAACGTATCGGGGTTAGTTTTACAATTTTTTTCTCTTGCTAACATTTTGGGACAGCCTGTAGTTTTTGGGCCAATGAATTTAACGGATTAACAAAAAAACAAAGATCAAACAATTTAGCAATAAAGAATGATTCCTTTGTCGAGACTTGAACCCGGGTCTCTCGGGTGAGAGCCGAGTATCCTAACCAACTAAACTACAACGGATGGGTGGTGTCTTCCAACATCAGTCACATAATATATCTTCCCGGAAGCAGGAAAACAAAACTCAATATACCACATCATCATTCGTATTCGTATAAAAGAAAACCCTTTTTTCTTTCTTTCTAATCATTCGTTCATAAACCCTAACATAGTTTTTTTTGTCATCAAAAATCAATTAAGAATCAATTAATCATGTTACAGAGCAAGTCATTCGTTCGAATAACCAAACAAGGCAAAGTTGTTAAGGTATAAAATTATTAATCCCCCCCTAATTAATCACTTGGCTGCTATATTATATTTATGTGTTTTATACATATTAATTAATTATGTTTGTTTTTTAATTAATTAATTATATATAGGTGGTACGAGAATATTATTTCAGAGATGATATTTATTGTGGAGCTTTATTTTGCAAAGTTTATGATACTAAAGGTGCTCGATTCATCTCGCCTGATTCGACTATCTTAGTTCTTGATACTAATGTTGTCCTTAATTAGGTATTCTTTATATTTTGTTTTTATTTTTGTATATTTGTTCTGTCTTTAGATTATTATAGTTTAATGTATGCATTTGACGCGTCGTGAGATTAGTAACTAGTGCGTAGATAAGTAGAGTAATTAAGCCATTCCGTCATTATTGTTGTTAAGATCATATTTTCCGTATGCCCTGCTTTACTCGTTCTATGGTTTGGGTGATTTAGTAACTATTAAATTCGCTGTTTATATTTACTAGGTTTTCCAAATTATATAAACATTATTATAATTAAATACCAGTATTGGGCTGTTTATTTTAGCTTATATAACATAAGCGTCAATTTGGTGGCTTGTTTCGAGACTTATGGGTTTATCTAAGTTTGTTATGATATAATAAACTTATATAAGCCCATAAGTCACCAATAAGCTTAAAAAATTAGGCTTTATGAAATATAAGCCGAAATATGGCCTATTTTCGGCTTATGTAACGTAAGCCCCACTTTTGTGGCTTATTTTGAGACTTAGGGGCTTATATAAGTTTATCATGATATAATAAACTTATATAAACCCATAAACCTCCAAATAAGCCACAAATGTAGAGCTTATATTATATAAGCCAAAATAGGCTTACATTATGTAGAAGTATGATAATCTTTGATTTATCAAGAGGGTTGTTGTATCTAGTGAGAGAAAGTAGAGAGAGATATGAGAGAAAAATGTAAAAGTGATATTAATAAAATGAAACAACCAACACCCTTTCCATCAAAGGAAAGGGTTTATATACCCAAGCCTTGGTGGGCTTGGGCCTTCCAACCCATGGACATTTCCATGGGCTAAGGGTTTACACAATACAAAGTAAATAACTAACTACGAGCCTACAACGTTTAATAGTATTGTTGGAGTGACCGATACTTCTAATATACGTTAAAAACGTATTTCCAACAATCTCCCCCTAAGGGAGGTCACTCCAAATTACAATGTCCTAAACCTAGCATACTATATTAAGTCTTCGTCTTGAGCTCGTAGTTGTTTTCTCTTTTCTTCTTTATTTTCTTTTGTGAATATGTTAATAATCTTATAGCTTTGGCTGAGAGCATGTTCTTTGACCTTTCACGTGTAGTCTTTGCCTTCTTGTGATATTCGCCTCTTCGTGACTTCATGTCCCACATACCTATCCTTCGTTGAATTATAGAAACTTTCAGAGTTGATTCAGTGGAAGACTTTTAGGTCAGACTTTCTTGGCTTTGCTGACGTATTTGAGCAGAAGGAATTAGTATGTGATGACGACTTCTTCTGGTACACCGCAACGCCACCGTCTTCAAATGCAGCAACATAATAAGACACGAATAAAATGGCTTTGACATTTTATTTTGATTCGGTAGCATTTTACCTCCGGTCGGTGAATACCGTTGGACGATAATAAATTATCGTACTTGTGACAGGTAGCTCTAATTAAAGATCTCCTTGACAAGATTTCGCGGGTAAACCCGTTCTCTTTATTCGACTGTCCAAAGCTGACTGCGAACATAAAGAGTGAATCATTTGGATTAAAATCCGCATGATTGAAGCCGTCAATTCATGAACCTGAAACAAGTGAATCTCAATTAAGATTTTCACCATCGTTGCTTTCCAGTTGTCACGAGCTTGATTCTGATAGAATCTTGCTTGTCATCTACCATAGTGCTGTTTTATGTTGACACTGGAAGGATTTCCACTCTTCACTATGAACACTAAATAGTGTCACTCGGAGTGTTCTGGCAAGATCACTTGGATAATGCGTAGAGGCCCTGGAACAATTTTAATCTCAATTAAGAGTTAAACCATCGTTTCTTCCCAGTTATCACAAGATTGGTTCTTAAAGAACCGCACGTGTCACCTACCATGAGCTTGTTTGTTGTTGGCTCAAGCAGGATTTCCATCTTCATTGTAATACTTTCGTATTACTCAGATGTTCTGGCAATATTACAAGAATATTGCGTAGGACTCATAAAAATCTTTCTTATTTTTAAAACTGTGTCCTAATAAGACTTTTGATGATCTCGTGGCTCTAGACTCAATAGTGCATTTTTGTTTTGGTGAGCGGAGGCTGGAGAGGATTGCCACCTTTTTCAATATCAATTTATTCGGAGTAAATAAACCGATAGATAACGTGTTGAACTCCGTGACAATAAAACAAATATCTTTTGAGAGATATTTGAGTTGGCTGGGAGGGGTTGTGCATCGCATCACTGGGTCCATGATACTTTTGTCTTCAAGATGAGTTGACCCGGTTTCTGCCTAAGTTGTAAGGAGGGCTTCTTTCTTTACACCCTTTATCTTTACATTTCTTTTTCATTCTTCAACCCCTTCAATGCTTACCAATACATTATTACTAGCACCTTGTTGTGATTGTTCCAGTGCTAGCATCAATACTTGGTCAACATTCAGCTACGTTCACATTCCATTCTCCATCTTTCCTAAGGACTTCTATTTTCTAACTATGGAATTGTCCTTGGGAAGATTCCTCTGGTTCTGGAAGAATCATTGGACTAGCACCTAATCCTACCACCCTTTTGTCACCACATCCATCGTGAATTAAGTGTGTTTTGGGTAAGTACTTGTCAACATGAAAAATCCTTGAAAACTCACTTAAGATACTTGTGATATAAATATTAAAGTTTTGTATCTTTAAGTGTTTTTGTTCATCAAAAATGCTCCCCCTTAACATGTGCAGTACACATATTAAGTTGATTTATACTTGAAGTCTTTTTCATGTTTAGCCAAATATATTATCAAGTCTGCTTAATCCTATTTTCTCCCCTTATCCAAAATGTTAACCATCAATATTTTGGATATTAATGGGTTAACTAGTCTTTGGGTAACAAAATGAAATCAGTTTCTGGCCAAAGAACATATTAATGCTCCCCCTCAAATTAATGAGGGTATTGTAGTGCTTTAGTATGAAATGTTTGAAAGATTTGGAATCTCGTGAGAAATTCTTGAAAAATTTCATACTTTCACACTACAATAAGCCACAAAATCCATATGCACAGTTATATACATATTCACAAGTGAGTATATGGAGTTGACCTGATTGTAGTGTGATCACCACTGTTAAGTGGATCGGTCCACAAGCCTGTGATGTGCTCCATATGGTCTGCCCCCACGAATCGTTCGATATTGCGGATCAACCGTCGATCCCTTAACTTCTCCTCAATCTTCTGGATGGTGTGGTTGGCACTCTTCTTAAATCGGCCTACCCATCTATACTTTACCTCTGGGAGACCTTGACCTAAGTTGAGCATCAACAGCTTGTCACGTACATGCTTGAGAGTACCATCGCTGAATTTGTGCAGTTTTGAGAGTCGCATGTATTGCATGACCTCTGCTTCATTCTGGTAAAATATGCCCATCTCTGGTTGGAGTGTACCCATATATGGTTCCTTAGCTTGGTAAAAACGACTCATTGGTGTTGTATGAGGTCGTTCTAGATTTAGCCTGGATTGATAACTCTCTACCCCAAGTTGTAAGTCTTCAACCCTTTGCTTGATCACAATTCTACGAGTAAATTGGCGAATGTTGGAGCTTAGGGCAATGACTTCATCGGGGTCTAAGTAAGGGACCTTGCCTTGAGCCAAGATGAGTAGAAAATCTTCAATATCTTCAAGTCCTAGGAATTGAAGATCCCCTTCACTGACACTATAAGTCTTACCGTCTTCTCGCTTGAATCTGATATCTTTCAAATACGAATATCCGATATATGGTGAAAGCTAACTCCCTGTATGCTTGAGATTCGACGGGTTGCAATTATAGGTGTACCTTTCTTGGTGTAATTATAGAAGTAGTAAGCCGACCTCTTGTTTCCCCGCCAATGTGAGATGCCTAATGCCGCATATTGATCGTATACCTTGACAAGCTTTTTGCTCTATAGGTATGGAACTTTATCTTCAATCCAAGGGACATCCTCCAAGTTTACTGCTTTACCCACTGTTAATGATGTAGCATACTTGTCCGCGCCGTCTTCTAAGAAATCCAGATCACGGTTGGTAAAGTATTGCATTGACAGGTGCTTGGCTGCTGCAATAACTGAGGATGTTAGAAGAAGTATTGGAGCTTGTTCACCTGATGCTGTTGATTTGATTGCTTTCATGAGCTTATTGAAATGATATTCTCCCTCAGTTTTGGCAATCTGCATGGAAGCCCAAAAGTTCTTGTCTTTGATCGTTGTTTGAAGTGTATTTGTATCCATGGTAGGCACTCCATATTTATCCATCAAGAAACCAGAGAAGTCGATTGTATTATTAAGGAATTGTGTGAGATCCGTCTTTTCACTGTCAGAAATTATATGTGCGGTTGCTGCCTGTGTAAGCCATGGCTACACTTGAACCGTCTCGTCAATAGTGAACGTATCAGCAAACTCAGATCTGGTTGATTTATATCGTCAATATCCATATCGATGTAGTGTTGAGGTGGAGAGTTATGTATCACAGATGGTATCGGTTCGTCTTCTTGCATAGGTTCGTGTTCTACAGGTGTTGTTGATGAGACATTAGTAGGAACGGGTACAGAAGACATACCTGTGTCTGTTTCTGTGTAATGCTGAACAGGAGTAGGCGGTGGAGAGTGATGTTCTACAGATGGTGATGGTTCGTCTTCAATCATTGGTTCGTCTTGTAGCACTGGCTCTATAGGTTCTTCTTGTAATACACTAGTAAGAACCAGTTCAGATGACTTGCCTGTGGTGTTGACATTGGTTTCATCATGCTCGTCATTGGTGATGTTTTCACTCTCGTCTTGTTGTTTATCGCCAACTTTTTCTTTTGAACGTGCATCACTTTCTTCCTCTTACCAAAATTGCAAATTGGTCCCCCCAGTTTTCAAACATGTAAAAAACTTGTAATATAACAAGTTAACAACACATTTTCCCGATTTCTTTTGAGTTGCTAACACAAACACCCCAATAACATTTGTGTCGATATGATTTAAGGCAGGAGAGGTAAAACCTAAGGGCAAATCAAAATCCATACAAGGCACACTTTGCACATAAGGCACATAAAGTAAGGTGACTAAAGAATTATGTGAAGACCAATTCATTCAAGAAGATTTGATATTTGCTCCCCCTCAAATGCTGACCCGTTTTCTATTTAAAGAGCTGTAGTCGTTGCTTTTAAGGAGACAAATATCTATGAAGACCTTTTCCGTTTAATGATTTTCTGAAACGATTCTGGGGGCAATAAGATTTCTCTTATTTTAACAAAATAAGTGCACTGAAGCGTACACGAATTTGTGTTAGATCAAGTTATAAAGTAAACTTGATCCCTTACAAGGTTTTTAAGTAAACCTTGCCCGAGAAAATTAATTCCCGTTGTGAGCTAATGTTTTCAACAGAAATACATGACTTTAATGCGAAAAGAGGGTTGCAATCAAAGATAACTACAAGCCATATGGGCATGTTTTAAAAATATGTACAACTTTTATACGGACTCTATTTATGGCGTCGTGTCAATTTTAATCGACATTTCTAAGGCCGTAAATATTACCATACTAAAAGACATGCCTGATTTAAAATGAAAATTATTTTTGGATTTTCTTGATTTTATATTTTTATGGTTTTTGTATGATTTATATTTTTGTATTTTGCTTTTGGTGGTTTATATATATACGATAATATACAAGATCACGATAAAAGGATACTCTAGAATAGTTTACCACCACTATTCTGCAGATTCTTCTGCCAACTCCTTAAGTGTCGTTGGTGAGAATGAGTTCATGCCTAGCTTTTCGATCAAAAACTCGATACGTCCTCGATCTAAGGCCTTTGTGAATATATCCGCCAGCTGATACTCAGTGTTGACAAAATACAGTTCGATCACTCCATTTTCCACTTGCTCTTTGATGAAGTGGTAGCGTATATCAATGTGCTTTTCCCGGGAATGTTGAACGTAGTTGCAGCAAATGGCAATGGCGCTTTTGTTGTCACAGTACATCGGGATTTTGTTGAATCCAAGACCGTAGTCAGTTAATTGTGATCTCATCCAAAGAACTTGAGCACAACAACCAGACATAGCAATGTATTCAGCCTCTGTACTAGATATCGAAGCGCTTTTCTGCCTTTTGGATGCCCAACTAATCGGTCTTTCTCCAAGAAGTTGTACACTGCCATAAGTGCTACGTCGAGTATCTTGACACCCAACATAATCCGCATCTACATATGATATTAGTGCAATATAGGAATCCTTCGGATACCACAGACCACGATTAAGTTTTCCTTTAAGATACCGAAAGATCCTTTTCACAACATGTAAGTGCTTTTCGGTAGGACGAGCCTGATACCGGGCACACATGCATATAGCAAATTGCAAATCAGGCCTGCTAGCAGTCAGATAGAGAAGGGTGCCAATCATTCCACGGTGAAGTTTAGGATCGACAGCAATCCCATCCCTATCTTCATCTAACTTAGATCTCTCCACCATTGGAGTATCCACGGGGTCACAGTTTTCAAAATGATACTTTTTCAAAGATTCTAGAGCATATTTGGATTGATTAATGAAGATGCCTCTGGGATTTTGAGAAATTTGCAACCCTAAGAAAAAAGAAATTGTTCCCATCATCGACATCTTAAAACGTGTGGACATGATTTTCTCAAAATGGTCAGACAGTCTTTGAGTAGTGGCAACAAATATTATATCGTCAACATAAATTTGTACTAGTATCATGTCGTTGTCCTCCTTGAGAATGAATAATGTTGGGTCCACTTTGCCTTTGGAGAAGCCTTCTGAGATTAGATAAGACGATAGGAGGTCGTACCACGCGCGTGGAGCTTGTTTCAACCCATAAAGATCCTTCTTGAGCTTGTACACGTGATTGGGATACTCCGATTTGACGAATCCATTCGGCTGGCTTACGTAGACATCTTCCCTTAATTCACCATTAAGAAATGCCGTCTTAACATCCATTTGGTAGACGATCATGTTCATGTGAGCAACATAGGCAAGGAATAGTGTAATCGCCTCCAATCGTGCAACAGGAGCAAAGGATTCTTCAAAGTCGATACCCAAAGCTTGTTTGTAACCTCTAGCAACCAATCTAGCTTTGTTCTTTAGCAATCCACCTAACTCATCGAGTTTAACCTTATATACCCACAACAATGTAAGGATTTCAACGTTGTTGGGTAAAGGAACTAATTCCCACACTTTAAGACGTTGAAATTCATTAAGTTCCTCTTGCATGGCTTCAATCCAAGATGATTGTGTCATGGCTTGTTGCCAATTTTTAGGTTCAATATCGGAAAGAAATGCATCAAAGTAGCAATATAATGCATGTTCTTGGAGTTGGTGGCGTGTTAAGACTGGTCGATCGATGTTACCAATAATATTGCGGATTGGGTGGTCCTTTGTCCATTTGGTGTTGTGAGTTTCAATCCGTGGTGGTCGGGAGTGAACGATTGCAGGAGCTTCCTCTGAGGTAGACGCACCGTTAGGGTTTTCGGGTATTTGTGAACCAAAGAATGGAAGCTCTTGTAAGTGAGCAATTTCTAAATCGTGATCATAGTAATCCTCTTCAACATCATTAGGAACGGGTGGGGGTGATGATTCAGGTGTAGTTTGTGATTTGGTGGGGGATGGGGCATCTGGTTCAATAGTGACAGTAGATGCCTCAGACTAATTTCCATTATCTTGAGCAACAACTTCGGGAATCGGAGCTACTGCGGCACGTGTTGGAGAAGAATCACTAGGTGGATCAAAGAATTCATCAAACATAGGTTGAAATAACTCATCCCACTCGGGCCTTGTAGGTGGTATAAATGATGGAGAAGTAGGATTGTTGGGAGTTAATCCGGAACTAATCGTACCGGTTCCCATCTCATGTAATGCGGGTTCAGATCTGTGTTGCTCAGAAGCCATTGCTATCAGCTCATCAAAATTGGCATCCAAAGTGTAGAAACTAGAAGGGGGGGTTAATAGTTTCTCTTCGATTAGTCACCTAATTAAAATTACTTTCAATTAGGTTTGTATCAAAACTATCTTTTACTTGAAGCTTAGTTGCATAATGATTAGGTTCAGTTCAAATTCATTAGCAATGGTAATAGGTAAGTGGTAATGACAATGAGATAAGTAAAGAGTAAGGAAAGAGACAACCTAATGAGAAGACACCAAGATTTATAGTGGTTCGACAACGAGGCTCTATCCTCGTTTCTACTCCACTCCTCGAGTACACCTACTCGAGATTTCCACTATATCCACAAGCTCCCTTCTTGGCGGAGAAAACCTTACATCGTCGCTTACATTATTTTCCGGCACTAAGCTAAATGTCGAGACCTAATCTTTAGCTAGGACCAATCTATACAACGTTGCCTATTTCATAATTTAACGACACAAGGCTAGATGTCGAGTTCTAATCTCAAGTTAGAACCAATCTTCACGACGTTTCCTACTTCACCATTTTACGACACAAGGCTAGATGTCGAGTTCTAATCTCAAGGTAGAACCAATCTTCACGACGTTGTCTACTTCACCATTTTATGACACGAGGCTAGATGTCGAGTTCTAATCCAAAGCTAGAACCAATATTCATGACTCTTCACTTTGGAGCTAAGTGAGAACTTCACACAACACAACTACTAATCACTTTCAAGTTTAGTGAGAATTCACAAGACACAACCACATCACTTTATAGTTTAGTGAGAACTACTACACAATCTATTACAACTCAACTAGACATATCCAAGTACACACATGTATCTTGGATCTACACAACACAAATCCAAGCAAACACATATGTAATGGATGTACACAACAAATCCAAGTATTCACAAATAGCTTGGATGAACACAACTAGTCCAAGTATTCATAAATCCAAATGGATCAACATAAAACAAAAAGGCTAACATGATGAACATGACTAATTCATGGATTCATCTTTATCACAACACTAGTGAGTGAGTGATCTTCTATTTGGACAAGGTAAAGGAGGGGATCAAGAGGATAATCATATGTAAACATACTTAACACATTAAGTGATCATTTACTAATGATTATGCTATTGAAAAGAGAAATGGGTCTGAGAAAAACGTCCAAGAGGGTTGTTGGAAAATGAGATTTGATCCACTATTTATAGAAGACAAAGTGCAACGGCTAGCTGGGCGCGGTTCTTTAACTACCCCGGCGGTTCCATATCGCTAGAGAACCGCCTAGCTATTTAAGGTACCGCCTAGTAGACTACGCTCCTTTTTTGTATTTTAGTGGGGTAGGAATATCTGAGGTTTTTTAAACCTTCAAAGGATATTCTTATGGCATATGGAATATGCCATTTTCAAATTTACATTTTCCATTTTAATAAAACATTTTCTTAAAAAGAAAGTTTATTAAAAAATCTTTTGTCATATTAACAAAAGTGAGTTTTAAGGATAATCACTTTGATGATCACTAAGTATGATTAAGAAAAGTTAGTGATATGATTATTACCTTGATGATAGTGTTAGTTAAATAGTTCGTTTTGTGTTTTACACTAAATGTGTTGTATAGTTTGTTGTGATGAAAACTAAGAAAGTTTAATTAACACTAATAATGTTTTTAGGCATCACTTGCATTAACAATCTCCCCCTTTTTGATTACGACAAACTATAAACTCATTTACGTAGAAACACAAAATATCGAATTATTAACGAGTTTATCACTATCATTTCTCCCCCTTTGTCATAGCAAAAAGGTAAGCACAAGTCTTTGAAGAGAACCGGACTTTGCTAGTAGATCCCCCTTGGTGGTTGCTCCCCCTTGCTTGGGGCACCAAGTGTATGAGCTATGGTGACATGCTACACAAAGGTTAGTAGAAAGAAAAGAAACACCAATATATATATATGGTCACTACCTACTAAGTAACTTGAGAGGGAGAAGGAGAAGAAATCTCAAATTAGAAGCAAGTATTTGCTAAGTATGTCCAGAGAGGTAAATGACAAAATCAAAGTTCAATTGGTGGAATGGAGGTAGAAAAGAAACATCCAACCAATGAAGATGATAAATTTGTCAAGGGGTTAAAATTTAGAATTGATGGAATCACCCATAATCAATTGTAAAGATTAACCATGATCAACTCAAAAGAAAGAGAGAATGATCAAATAAAGAAAACAAACACAACACAAAGGTTTCATTTTACAAAAATATGAAAGAAACAAACAAGGTAGATAGTCATACATACAATATGAGTATCTAAAGCAAAAGATATGGAAAATAAACCATAAAGCATAAGCTATTCTAATAGTGATAATTTTCCAAGATTGCTTAAAATGTTATTGACTCCAAAACAACTAAAGTATTATTGACTCCAAGAGTGCTTAGTCCTTTAGTTGGAAAAATAAGACGACGAGGCATCATTCAAAGTTTTGTCCACGGGAACGAAAACTTTGAGAGGAGGTCGAGTGAGGAGGAATTCAAGAAAATTTAACTTCTCATACACATGAGCAAGTTCAATTTGTTGAAATCGACAACAAGCACACGAGGATCCATGATGCAAACAAATTCGGTTGAAGGGGGAAGGCCATCACCTAGGGTTTGGTGGTGGTGAGGAGAGTGGGTAGGAAATGTTTTCACAATGCCTTGTGAGGTTTGGGAAGGTTGAAAGGTAATTAAGTTGAGGGATGTCGAAAGGTTTTGGTGGTGGGTGTTAATCCCAAACTTAGATCGATTTAGCTTTATGTATACGAGATTAGATCAAGTAATACACTTAGAGAAACCTTTGTATATGCTTATGAATTTAAGTGTTATGCGGAATTTAACACTTAAACAAGAACACACAATGATATAAACAAACTTTCACTTTGATTATCAATATCAAACTTGCTTACAATGAAAGTAGTTTACGAATGAAAACTTATATCAAACATTAACCTAAAGGTCTTCTTTTATAGACATAAGAAGCCTTGTACAATAATCTACGTATCAGCTATTCTAGGTAAAGATAAATATAGAAAATACATTGTTGTTCCTATCTTTACTAGAAGTAATCTAGAATACAATAAACGCGTAGAGTATATCTTCCTATCAGTGCTTGTCTTCAATGTGTCAACGCTTGACTTTATCTTGTCAATGCTTGAGCTGTCAGCGCTTGTTTTGTTCTTGTCAACGCTTGGTTTACTCTTGTCAGCGCTCTAGTGATCTGGCCTTAATTTATTCCCAACAATCCTCCCCTAAACTTGATATCCACTCTTATGATCAAGTTTCTGAATAAGCATTAAGGACTAGGAGGAATCTTACAAACCTTCTCATATTGGTAATGAATAAATCTGATCAAATCTTTTGCCACGTCACTTGAATAATCTATTTCCAGCTGAGTGTCCTTCATCTTCTCCAAAATGGCTTTGGATATGAAATACTGACCATCCACAAGTAGATACTCAACAAACTTTGTAGAACTCAAATGATAAACACCAGCAGCTGAATATAACCTCCATTGAAGACCACTGAGGTCATCTTCAAGATCCTTCCAAATTGCAGGATCCTCATCTTTTGGTCCACACATTCTTTTGAATGTGGACCAAAGTTTTATTCCATTAGCTGAAGTTGGTGCTTCAGCCTCATACTTGGTCTCCAGCAACCTCCAAAGGTCCACCAAGTCTTCTCTATCACAACTTGCAAACAAAGATATGAGAGTGGTAAAAGTGTGTACCTCCTTGCCAAATCTGCCAATCTTCCAAAATCCACATTCATCTTCTTCATAGCTCACAATTGGATTTCTGGAATCTAATGGTAACACTTGCACCATATCTGAAGCTTCTAAAGGTGAGAGCTTGAGGCTCTTTCTAATGACAGCTTCACTTGGATATAGTGGATCCATATCTTTGGGAAACTCAAATGAAATTCCCTTCTTCACTGGCCTGGGAACAACCATAGCTTTCTTGAGTTCCATTTCTTCTGCAAGTTCCTCCTTTCTTTCATCTGAAAGAAGTCTGAGAGTGTTTGCTTCCTGCACTCTCACCCAAATGGGATAAGCCCTGCTTTCCAATTCATCAAATGTCAATGCCCTCAACTTCTGATAAGTCCATCCAACTCCATGACATCTGAGCAACATAAAGTATAGCTCCATTCTATCCCTTTTCAATTCTGAGAGAATATTGATTGCCTTGTGTTTCAAAATTACCTGGAAATCTTTCTGAACTCTGAGAAGAATCTCCAAACCCCATATTTGATCTGAAATGGTCAAGTCTGGATTCTCCATGCATCTTTCTTCTCAAGCATTATACATTTGAACCACCTCTGGCATGTCAAAGTCAACCTGCAATTTCAACTCTCTCAGCTTCTCCTTAGCCAACTCATCCCCATACTCAAGTCTTTCTGGTTCTATAATCATCACACTTGAGTCTGAGCTAGCTCCATCACTTCCTTCTTCTGAAGTCACAACAAATGGTGACTCTTCCTTTTTATCCTGTTCCATGATTTGTGCAGCCAATCTTCTATCAAATTCAACTTGAGATGCATCCTTTGGAACAATCTCTTCTACCATTATCCCCTTACCCTTATCTGATGGTGCAATGGTTGGTAAGGTAGATGGTGATACCTGTGTAGAAACCTCCTTGATGATAGATGATGACTGGGATACATTACCTTCATGTGCAGGTCTGTCAACGCCCAATTTTGTCCTATCAGCACCCAAAATATTTTTGTCAGCGTCCAAATTCTCCTTGTCAACGCCCAAATATCCTCCTGCAGCGCCTTGTATAACCTCTCTCAACATAGCTGTAAATGATAAATTCAAGTTGGTAGGAGAGACTAAGGACGTATCAAAACCTGTTTGTTTCTTCAAAGTTGTAAGGGCCTCAGCAACATCCATTGATTGACCATCATGACTGCCCTTATCACTCAGATTTATTGGATCTTCCTCCCCTTTGGAAGATTCCTCCATACCCCTCCTTGCACTAGCACTCTCCAAAACAACAATCCTCTCCCTCAATTGCTTGAGTTCAAGGCCTTGTGAGCTGACAACTTGTACTAAGTCTGCATTTTGCTTTTGCAAGCTAATGCAGACTGCCGTCAATTCCATAAGAGTCATTGGTTCCAGTCTGCCCTCTTCTAAAATGGGGATTTGACCTCCCAAGTCAGATTCATTGGGCAAGGATGAGGACTTAATGATGGTGGGACTGCCTTGGCCAGCTTCTAAACCAGAACCAATAGTCCCAGCCTCATCCAGGGCACCAGCCACACTTGTGGTGGTGGTTCTCTCTGCTACATGGCTAGGACCACTAGAGGAGAACACTCCAGTAGTCTTGTGGCATTTTATCAACCTATATTCAGGGGGTGTGGAAGATGGTGTGGAAGAATGGGTGGATGTGGGTTGGTTAAGGGGTGTTTGGGTTTGTGAAGGTTGTGTGTCAGCGTTGGAAATAGGCACATCAACGCCAACATTTAATGTATCAGCGTTGAAGGATTCTGAGTCAATTTGCATGTGTTCAGGTGAAGGTAAAGGTTCAGGGATTGGTTCAAGTTGTGGTTGGGGGTCAATATGTGGTTGGGGGTCTGGTTGGGGTTGTGCTGCTGCAATAACAGCAAGCATAGGTTGGGTTAAAGGTAGGTCACGATGGGGTGGTGAGTTCATCTTCATAAAGACAGCTTTCTTTTGCTCAGGGATCTTATAAAAATCATTGTGATCCCTTGAGCAGTAACCTTGGACATCAAAAACCATTTGTAGAAAACGGGGATAAGCTAAAGTCATTTTGTTCCCCTTGTTTTTACACATGCCCTCAAAAATCATTTTAGAATAATTAAATTTTTGCCCTGTTGCAATGCACACAATAGCACTGGCAATGGATCTATTGATCTCATTGTGTGCAGTGCATTTGGGACTCAAACATTGAAGGAGGACATGTATGAGGTACTTCCAGGCTGGGGGAAATTCCTGCTTATGATACTTGTTTAGAGTACCTTCATCAGGAAAAGGATATCCCAAAGCCCTAAGCCATTGTTCTATTTCATTTATGGGGAGGGTGGATATACCATCAGCATCATCAAGATGCAAGGCTTGGCGTACCAAAGCCTTAGTAACCACCCAAGGTCTCCCATGAACAATAGAAGTCAATGTAGTCACTCTATTAACTGTTGAGGAACTGACAGTGTTCCAAAACTGCTTAATATGTGTGACTGGAATGAGTGGTGCATGAGAAAGAGCATACCTTAACGGGGATGCGTTCAAATACGCCACCATTTGTGTGTATTGAGGAAACAGATCATCATCAGCTTCAAGATACGCGATCATGTTGTGTTGAGATCTGAACCCCAATTCCAATTCTGATGGTTTAAACTTTGGTGCCATTGATGAAAGCTGTTAAATTTAAGTGAAGAAGATGAAGTTGATAAGAGAAAATTATGTTAGACAAGAAGTATAGATACCCTGTTTAAAATAGGAGCCAAATTTATAGGAGAAGAAAATGCATGTGATAGGCCTAAAAATAGGCAAGTATTTTCAAAAATCAATCATGAAAATATTGAAAAAGTTATAAGTTATCTCATGCATTAAATGAAAGTAACAACTCCCAAAATTACGGCCTAAAAATATGTCAAAAAATAACAACTGGGTAGGTCCCATTGAGTGTCAACGGTCAAAAATAACCTATCAACGCTCAACGGCTATAATCTTGTCAACGTTTGCCTATAGCCATGTCAGCGTTCAATTTAGTCACAACAACGCTTGGAAAATTCTTGTCAGCGTCCAAAAATAAAATTGTTTTAAAAATGAAAAATGACCTTAACAAGTAATTTATCCTAGAGAAGATAACCAAAAGCTGATAATTATTATAGGGCGGCAAGCACTGTCCAGTTATGCACACTTGCATAAGCAAGATAGACATAACAGTCCTCTAGTGTCCCTTGCTAACCAAAACTCTTAACAAAGTTACCTTATAAAATTCCTTGTTACTCCCAGGTAATTCCCATAACAAAATCATTCCCAAGTCTCCCAACAGACCACAACCAATTCTATGCCAAAAATGTCTTGGCAGCATGCATAGTATATCAACTTTGCATGCTACAGTGCCTCATGATTTAGTAAAACTAACTCATACTCACCTGTGGACACAATCTAGAATTATGATAAGAGTATCATATGGATACCCAAACATCCTATGGGTTCCTAAAACCTCCCCTTAAACTATGATACAAAAGTTTGCTAAAATCATGCATGAACATAAAAAATTTATGTCAAGATAGGAATGAAACATTCCAACCATCATCCATAAATAAAAACTTGTCCAAATGCTTCTCCATTGATCCATAAGCAACTCTGTATCCAATGGTATACTTCTAACACCATCTGCACATTTAGATTGAAAACCACAAAACTAACATTGTTGCTGACAACGCCCCGATAACACATGACAGCGTTGAGGGAAGCTTTGTCAGCGTTAGACAATTATATTGCTGACAACGTTGCAAAAACACTTATCAGCGTTCAAGCAACTTTTGTCAGTGTTAGAAAAATATAGTGGAAAATCTAAATCATAAATAAGACCAATAACAATGCATCATCCTGTACATACTTTTACAAAAAGACTCCAAAACACATATTATGTGAGATTGACCATTCCAATACTTGTTACCAAGTATTGAAACCTCCCAGCATCAAAAGGTTTAGTTAATAAATCTGACACATTTTCTTCAGTGTCCACCCTATCTGGTTGTATTAAACCTTTCTCAAAGCAATCTCTTATAAAATGGTGTCTAATTTCTATGTGTTTAGTTTTAGAATGATGCACAGGATTCTTAATGATGCATAAAGTGCTGTTATTGTCAACAAATATCTTAGTATGCATGAAATTGTACCCAGTCCAATAGCTGGTTCTGAATCCACAACACTTGGCCACAACAAGCAGCTGCAGCCACATACTCAGCTTCAGTTGTAGAATTAGCCACCACTGTTTGTTTCTTGCATTGCCAAGATATCAACCTGCTCCCAAGAAACTAACATCCACCAGTTGTGGATTTCCTATCAAATTTATCACCTCCATAATCACTATCTGAATATGCAATCATCTCTAATGGTGAATCCTTTGGGTACCACAAACCAATACTAGGATAGCATCTTAGGTACCTAAAGATCCTCTTCACAGCATAAAGGTGACATTCTTTGGGAGTCACTTGATGGCGTGCACAAGCACACACAGCAAACATAATATCAGGTCTGGAGGCAGTAAGATACATCAAGGATCCAATCATGGATCTATAATGCCTGACATCAACATCTTTCCCATCTCCAATCTTTCCCCAAGGGTGTTCTCTATCCATAGAAAAGTCATCAGGAAGACGTTCTCAAAACGCAAATTCTTGGTGAGAAGGGTTCCTTTGCCTGTGATAGTACCATATCCGCCTCCAAAGTAAACCTTATCACCATCTTTAATAGGAGTGAAGTTCGTCAGATAGTCTTCCTTCCCTGTCATGTGCCTTGAGCATCCACTATCCCAATATCCATAATCATTGACCTGTCGTTGAATGCCCTGCACATAAAGAAAACAAATTAGTTTTCTTTGGGAACCCAAGTCTTAAAAGACTTGGATTCATCTGGTTGTTCAATAAGAACAGACTTAGTTCTCACAACAACCCCATTCTCATCCTTCTTAGGATGAAATACCCAGTTAACCCCAATAGGTTTTGTAATGACCTTTGAAATGTAATTAAATCTGTTGCAGGTCATTGAAATCCCATTATCATTAGGGTTTTGATCTTTCTTGGGTCTCCATGTTAAGCTTGAAGAAGCTTTAGACCTCTTACCCTGTGGTTGCAAATATTTAGGTCTGATCACGTTTCTGTCAGCGTTAGAATTTGTCCTGTCAACGCTGAAATTACCCTTGTCAGCGTTGAACCTAGGGTTTGCTACAGAAACCCATTGCCTATTTGACCAGGTGTTTGTCTTTTGAAATGATCTTTGTCCATAAGTGTTAGACCCTCTAGTAAAGAATAGGGCAGGTCTAATCACTTGTGGACTTTTCTGCACACAAGGTTTGGGTCTGACAACGTTTGACTTTCTAACAACGTTGACTTTGTTCCTGTCAGCGCTGAAATTGTTCCTGTCAGCGCTGGCTTTGGGAGCGTTGACACACTTGTATGCCAAGTGTGAAAAGCTACCACAAGTGTAACAAGCTTTCTTAGACACAACCTTAGGTCTAGAAGAGAAGAAGCCTGTTCCATTATTGCTAACTTGGCTCTTGGGTGACCTAGTATGTGTATACATTTCTGCATATTTAATGCTAGGTTTTCTATCAGTGTTTGAGCCTAGGTCAACAACTTTACCAGTGACTGGGTTAGTAACCTTAATGGGTGTTGACTCATTGGGACTTTCACATAGTAAGCCACCCTTAACAAATAAAGTAGGGTTAGATTTCTTCCATTCATTCAGGTCAGTCAACTTTTGTTGATACTCTTCAACTGGAGTGACAACTCTTGGTGGAGGAATGAATTCCTCCTCTTGGAGCTCTGGCAAACCAGTCCAAGATAAGTCCCTTTGTTGGACACCATAGAAGTCACCAGCTGGTGGTGGAACCAAAGAGTAATCATTCATCCCAATCCCAGTCATGTCCTTAGGATCCCTTTGTTTAGCCACACAGTCTCCTAGGGTTTGGGTGGCTCTATCAAATCTTTGAATTTTAAGGCCAACATTATCTTTATTCTTAATAGCCTCATCTAACTTAGCCTGTAACTCACAATTAACCCTTTCCATGATGTTTCTAATATCCATGCTAGCCTCTAACTCATGTTTTAAGATATTGATTTTATCTTTTAAGTCAAATTCCATTTTCTTGTATTCAGAAACGGTTTTCTCAGTTTCAGTAAGAGCTAGTTGGTAATTAGATAATTTACATCTTTCAGTGCTCATATCATCTAATAATCTTAACACCTCTTTGTTAAGTCTTTCAGTATTTAACCTACAACCTTTGCTACAGAAAGCGTCATCATATACCTCATTATCAGATGAAGAGGAGGAGTGTGCCATGAGAGCATATTTAACATGCTCTTCTTCTTCAATATCAGCAACCAAAGCTTTATCCTCTTCAACATTCTTAGCCAGATAGCTCCAATCCCATCCCATACCATCAATTCCTTGAACTGTAACCATGGCTTTGGAATCCTGAGCTTTAACAACCTGACTTGAGGGTTTACCAGCATCAGATCTTCTAGGAGACCTGCATTCCCTCATGAAGTGCCCCATACGATGGCAGTTGTAGCATTCAACTTTGGATTTGTCAAATCCAGCTGTGTCTTTAGCATTGAAGGTCATTTTCTTCTTAAACCTTCTGTTCCACCTGTTTGCTCTTATACTAGCAAGAGCCATGTTCCACTTGATGTCCATCTCTTCCAAGTGCTCATCACTTATCTGCTCAAGGTCCTCATATGTAATCACTGAACTATTGGGCAGAGAAGCAATATAAGCACATACAGTATCCAAATCTAAACCAGCAGGTTTAACTCTTGGGGAGTCATTCTTGAATGTGTCAGCGTCTGAATAGGAGACGTTGACAGGACTTGTTTCATCGCTGACATATGATGATCCAGTAACTGGATGTATGTAAGAGTCCTTCTGATTGAATTGACCTTCACTATGAGAGAATAAGGCCATGTTGCTGTTGGTAGACTTGCTTCCATGCTCTAAAAGAGTTTCATCTTCCAACAGCCTTAGTTTGTTGTAGATGTCATCAAACGAGGAGCTCTTGTAAGTATTGTTGGCAAGAATAGATCTTGCCTCAATCTTCCATGCCTCACCAAGACTTTTAAGAAAGGTAGCATTAATGTCAACATCACCAACTTGTGTCCTCATGAAGGACAACTTGCTTGTAATGTCAAGTAATCTGCTTCTCACACTACTCAGTTTCTCATTGGGTTGAGCTTTAAAGACAGCATAATCATGCATGAGTTGCTTTTTCTTTTCTTCCTTAGTGTCTGCATTGCCACCATGTGCAACTTCAAGAGCTTCCCAAAGATCCTTAGCAGATTCATAGCCTCTATATTTATGCTGGTTTTCTTGTCCCAAAGAGACTTTCAGAATATTTAGGGCTTTCATGTCAACCCTTTTCTTTGCTATGTCATCAGCAGACACAACTCTACCATCTCCAGGTTTTTCTCTCTTATCCTCTTCAGAACATCCAGCAACAGCTGCTCTTTGAGCAATAACATTAGCAATCTTTTGAGCCTTATTGAATGTGTTTCCATATTCAATAATCTCCCAGAGTGTATAGTCATAGATCCCCAGATATTGTTCAAAGTTGAACTTCCACAAGTCAAAATTGGTTGCATCAAGCATGGGAATCTTGATGTTTGGTAAGGCTGAGGAGGAGGAAGTTATTGCTTCAGACATGATGTTGTTAGGGTTTTTGAGAAAATTAGGGTTTTGGTGATTTTTAGGGTTCTTGTGTTCTTTAAGATCAAAAGTTCCTCAACAAGCTCTGATACCACTTGTTGATCCCAAACTTAGATCGATTTAGCTTTATGTATACGAGATTAGATCAAGTAATACACTTAGAGAAACCTTTGTATATGCTTATGAATTTAAGTGTTATGTGGAATTTAACACTTAAACAAGAACACACGATGATATAAACAAACTTTCACTTTGATTATCAATATCAAACTTGCTTACAATGAAAGTAGTTTACGAATGAAAACTTATATCAAACATTAACCTAAAGGTCTTCTTTTATAGACATAAGAAGCCTTGTACAATAATCTACGTATCAGCTATTCTAGGTAAAGATAAATATAGAAAATACATTGTTGTTCCTATCTTTACTAGAAGTAATCTAGAATACAATAAACGCGTAGAGTATATCTTCCTATCAGTGCTTGTCTTCAATGTGTCAACGCTTGACTTTATCTTGTCAACGCTTGAGCTGTCAGCGCTTGTTTTGTTCTTGTCAACGCTTGGTTTACTCTTGTCAGCGCTCTAGTGATCTGGCCTTAATTTATTCCCAACAGTGGGGGAAGATTTTCCTTTTCTCCGGTGATGGGGTTAATGGAGTAGGTCTCATCCCAATACTTGATTGGAGAGAAGGTATGGTTCTTGGGTGGTTTGGATGAAGAGGGTTCATTTTTCTTGATCCAAATAGGTCGAACCGAGATCCTCGGTTTCTTGGAAAGCTTCGATGAGGAAGCTTTGGGTGAGGAGGTTTGTGACAATGAAATGTCAAGGTTATGAAATGAGGAGTTAGGTATTGTTGAGGTGTGAGAATGAAATCTCAAGGTGGGGGTATAAGAAGAAAGTAGACAAGGCAAAGGTTTGAAAATCAAATGTAAAGTGTCAAGGAATGTTTAGCCAAATTGAGTAAACATGGAATCTTGACAGGGGATAGGGTGATGAAGAAAGACCAAAAAAACGAGCCAAAACTTGGTTATCTGTCCGCGGTTCCTTATAGGGACCGACGGTTCCTTAGCACTTAAGGAACCGCACGACTTTAATGAGCCGCATGCAATGGACTTGAAACCATGATTTTCCAGAGTTTTGAGAAAAACTAAGACTTTTTCAAAAAATTGCAAATCTTGGAATTTTACCTCTATTAGCACTAAATTATGCTAGGGTTGCATAAAAGCAACACATTCACAAAGAATGTCTTGACAAAGGGTGACAAAATATTTAGATAACATTTTGAACCAATTTTAGTCAAGTTTTAGAGGTTGTGATAGATTTAGGTTCAATTTTAATTTAAAATTAAAGTTGATTAATGTGCACATAAAGATAGAAACACATAAAGCTAAATCCATAGATCATCCTCATGAAAAACTCATGGAGGGAAGGAAATACAATAAGGAAATGAAAAACAACTAACTAAAACAAAGTTAGCTTAAAACTAGTTCTTGATGAGTAGTCTTTCTTGGCTTGGTTTTTCTTGAAAAACATTTTTTTAAAGAAAAATCAGCATTCATCTCCTAGGAGGAGGCATGGTAAACAAGGTGAGCAAGAAATCTTGCAACCTCCTATGAAGTTCAAACATCTCCATCCTAAGGTTGTGAATGATGTAGTTGTTGTAGAGGCAACATGGACAATGAGAACCATGAGCTTCTAGGAACCCAAAGAAGTGAGGATCACCCATAAAGAGGGGAAGTAGGACACCCAAAATGGGAATGTTTGAGGGAGGTGGAGGTGGAGGAGGTATGTTCTCTAAGGGTGATGTGGGTGAGTGTGGAGGTATGTTCTCCAAGGGTGAAATGGGTGAGTTTGGAGGGGTAAAAGGTGAAGTCACCAAGGTATCAACAAAGTCATTCACAATGGGAATGCTTTGGATGGGTTGAGGTTAGGTAGTCACATCCAAGAGAGTACTTGGAGTGAAGGGTGAGGATAGCTCATTCATTCTAGATTGGAACGAAGAGGAGGTAGAACCATGATAATGGTTGGTACCATGGGTTGAGGTAGTCTTGCATGGAGCAAGAGGTGGTGAGGGTGATGAAGAGATGAGAATTGTGTGAAAGGGTGAAGAGTTAGGTTTGGGCAACTTAATCTTAATCTTAAGATTTTTCTTTGAAGTGGAGGTTTTGGATGAGTTTGAGGTTCTTGTAGAAACCATGGTTGTAATGAGTGGTTTAAGGGTTAAGGATGAATGGTTTGATGTGTGAAGAACATGGCTAACAAGGTGGGTTTAAAAGGGTGAGGGGATGATCCAAATGGGTTAAAAACATTTAATGTGAATAATGAATTTAGGTAACCTAGTTTAGGAAATGTGCAGGTTTTTGCAAAGAATCAAGCAAGGTTTACACAGATTAAGGAAAATAGTGTAAAGCAAAGATTCTGTCGGACACAGTAGCCGGCGGTTCCTTATCAATAAGGTACCGTTGGTCGATATGGAATCGCGACCAGAGGTGTTCAAAAATGGCACTTCCTCAAACTTTGGTTAGCCCAGATTTTTACCAAAGGATTATCAAGCCAAAGTTAACTACTGACAAAAAATCTAGGAAGCTAACTAACACATAGGATGCACAAAGCCATGCAAATCTTAAACATGATGGCATAGACAATCATTAGGATAAAAATAACAAGTAATCCAAACAAGTAGTATTAGTTAATACACAACCAAAATAAAGTAAAAAGAAGCAAATGTTCAACATCACATTACATGTTTACCAACATGTATACTTTGAAACATTTCAAAGTATTCATCTTCTTTTCTTGCCCAATCCCTTGATCATATTCCCCAAGTACTTGAATCCCTTCCTTGACTCAACCCGATGTTCATGTAACTCACCTTGGGTTCGAAGACTTTGACGATAAAGTTCCTCCATATTGAGATTATTTGGAAATTCACTAGAGGAATGATGAGGAGGGGAAACAATGTCATCTAAAACGTCCACGAATGAGTTTGTGGAGTGGTGAGAAGTACTCGAAGAGCCAATGGGAGCACTTGTGCCAATGCCATCACCATCACTTGTTGGCATGTCAATGTCCTCATCATTGGACTCTTGTTGGTCGGATTTACGATCACATCTTGTCTTTCTCTTATATACCTCTTGAATAGGTAGCATAACCCGTTTGACCGGTTGAAAATGAGAAATATCAAGATTTGGAAAATCATGGCCAACCCTTTTAAAAAGGTGAGTGAGAAGCATTGCGTAAGGGAGGTTGGTTTTAGGCTTGTGAATAGCATAATTGATCCGTTGAGCGATAAAATATGCCAAATTGTAATTGGTGTTGGTAAAGATGCAAAATAACATATGCACTAAACACGCCGGAACATGATCCCGGTTTCCACCAAGACAAAACACATTTTCCCTAAGGATATTGGTTCATTGGACCATATTATCATTAAGGTCACTTAAGAGAACCTCATGAAGTTTCACTGAACGTACCTTAGTATGAAGGCTTCTTTTAACGGGTCGATTACGCTTTTTGGAGACAATGTCAACAATGTAGTCAACATCAATTTCCGTATGATCATTTGGAGGACAATTGTTGGATTCAAGGAGAGCACTAAGCTTCCATTTATCCGTGAAGAGACAAGTGCCTACAAATGGGACATCAAGAATTTGACCGAAGACTTCAAGAGAGTATTGTATGAGTTGACCGTTCAAGATGAACCTAACAAATATTCCATCATTGTTTTCAATGACGGAGTATGTGCTAAAGAACTCCAATAGGAATCGAGGATAGATGTCTTCCTTAATGTGCAACAACAATCAAACCCAATGTTTTCAAACATAGATTTGATGTAGACATAATCCTTGATATCCTTTTGGACAACTCTACCCTCATGAAAACAACGGGATTGAAGGGAGGAATAAGTATGGGCGAGATGTGTTGAGTGACAAAAGTCGGAAAGGTTAGGCATATACTGTTTAGTGAGTTGATGATCCTTTTGGTATTGCGAAGGCATGATTAGTACCTAAATAAACATAAGAAAATATATTTCCAATCACTCATATGAAAAATAAAATCAAAAATCAAAATATGAGAATGTGTTATATCAATTTTTTGACAAACAAAGGATTGAATCCATATCATTCTCATGTTCACAGTGTATCTATTCCGTTATTAACCAAGAACATATGAACTATGTTGGATCAACAATGGACTAGAACATTGGTTTTTCAAAACAAGGTTTTTAGGTAAGCATTAACAATGCAAATACCTATTTGTTCATGGGTTCATATCAATTCCATCTTTTAACCAAAATCATTTAGCCAAAATTCAGATTTGTTCTACAAGTGGGTTTTAGTGAAATCTTAATAAATATGAACCTAAGGAATCATAGTAAAACAACCATGTCAACCCATATTCCTATTAATGTTTAATTCAATTTAAATTTTAAAAATCCTCAATTATGAAAGGATGAACCCTAGAACAAAATAGATGAAATCGAAAGAAAATACTTACAATTAATTGATGTTTGATGAAGGATGAGTGAAACCCACAACTTGGAATCAATTAATTTGAGTGATTGAAGGTTTTTGAAACTTTAACAATGGTGAAAAAAGTTGAACCTGTCGGCTGTGTGTTTTTGGGATAGATAGGGTTTAGTTTGAAAAAGATTAAATTAATAAAACTGGCGCTCTGACGAGTTTTACTGCCCGCGGTTCCATATCTATAGAGAACCGCGGGTTTGAACCGCCAGAGATAAAGAACCGCCTACAGAGGCAGGTTTTTATCAATGAAATACGCCAAATTTTTGAAAACTAAGTTTTCTAAAACACTTAAAAATATATCTTAAACCTTTTAGAATATCATTGGATCATCATAACACTAATCAATGTGTCTTAATGAAGGATTACGAGTTGAATCGAGATCGAAAAGAACCGAAACGGACAAACGACTACTCGTAGCGAAAAATGAAAGTGGAGAGAAGTCAAGGGAAGTGAATCAAGACTAAGATGAATGCTCAAGGGATTAATGACAATCTTTAAATCGTGGGGACGAAGAGCTTGTGTCATATATAGTGGTTTAACTTTAAGACGTGCCTTTCCGGCGAAGTGTTAAACGGCTTTGGTAATGAATAAACACATAGCAAATATTGATGCATAGACTAAGATCGTTTACAATAATAGTCTTAGTCTCAACCAAAATATGAGCAAGGTATTAATTCACTTTCTCTCCCACAAAGGGCCTACTAACCGTATGGGTGAAAACCATGGATATCATGATTGATACTTTAAGCTACTACTAACTCACTCTGCATCACCATAGTGAGTCAAGTATCCAAGCAATGAAGGTTTGAGAGGATAAAAGAAAGAATCACAAACCACAAACAAATGTCAAGGCAAGGATGCCAAGAACAAGCACATAGTCAAGTAATGATCAAAAGAATGATCAAAGGGCGTGTGGAAGAACGAAAGCGTACCTTGGCCACAAAGAGCATTCCAATCCATCAAGGAATCAATACAAAGCCCAACAATGACTATGATGAGTACTAAGTCTTCAAGGACTAGTAGCATTCCCAATCATCATGATATCATCATTTGAAGATCAATGAAGATGAGTCTTCTACAAGTGCAAGTAACTCAATCCACAACCAATTAAATGATTGATCTTCATGAGTACCTACACAAAGCAAGATGCAAACTAGTAGATACATTTCAAGAGTAGATCTAAAATGCATAAAAGCTACTTATCTAAGAGGGATGCAATATTACCAATTAAAAGACCAAAAAAAATAGTTTTGACCAAAGAGAAACTTTAGTACAACTTGACCTTCTAATTTGAGCAGACAATGGATCGATCCAAGTTTTAAAGTACAATATACTTCAAAGATCTTGAGTGACCATCGCTCTGATACCAATTGTAGAAACTAGAAGGGGGGGGGGTTGAATAGTTTCTCTTCGATTAGTCACCTAATTAAAATTACTTTCAATTAGGTTTGTATCAAAACTATCTTTTACTTGAAGCTTAGTTGCATAATGATTAGGTTCAATTCAAATTCATTAGCAATGGTAATAGGTAAGAGTAATGACAATGAGATAAGTAAAGAGTAAGGGAAAAGACAACCTAATGAGAAGACACCAAGATTTATAGTGGTTTGACAACGAGGCTCTATCCTTGTTTCTACTCCACTCCTCGAGTACACCTACTCGAGATTTCCACTATATCCACAAGCTCCCTTCTTGGCGGAGAAAAGCTTACATCGTCGCTTACATTATTTTCCGACACTAAGATAAATGTCGAGACCTAATATTTAGCTAGGACCAATCTACACAACGTTGCCTATTTCACAATTTAACGACACAAGGCTAGATGTCGAGTTCTAATCTCAAGGTAGAACCAATCTTCACGACATTGCCTACTTCACCATTTTACGACACAAGGATAGATGTCGAGTTCTAATCTCAAGGTAGAACCAATCTTCACGACGTTGCCTACTTCACCATTTTACGACACAAGGCTATATGTCGAGTTCTAATTCAAAGCTAGAACCAATCTTCACGACTCTTCACTTTGGAGCTAAGTGAGAACTTCACACAACTACTAATCACTTTCAAGTTTAGTGAGAACTCACAAGACACAACCACATCACTTTATAGTTTAGTGAGAACTACTACACAATCTATTACAACTCAACTAGACATATCCAAGTACACACATGTAGCTTGGATCTACACAACACAAATCCAAGCAAACACATATGCAATGGATGTACACAACAAATCCAAGTATTCACAAATAGCTTGGATGAACACAACTTGTCCAAGTATTCATAAATACAAATGGATCAATATAAAACAAAAAGGCTAACATGATGAACATGACTAATTCATGGATTCATCTTTATCACAACACTAGTGAGTGAGTGATCTTCTCTTTGGACAAGGTAAAGGAGGGGATCAAGAGGATAATCATATGTAAACATACTTAACACATTAAGTGATTATTTACTAATGATTATGCTATAGAAAATAGAAAGGGGGCTAAGAAAAACGTCCAAGAGGGTTGTTGGAAAATGAGATTTGATCCACTATTTATAGAAGACAAAGTGCAACGGCTAGCTGGGCGCGGTTCTTTAACTAGCCCGGCGGTTCCATATCGTTAGAGAACCGCCTAGCTATTTAAGCTACCGCCTAGTAGACTATGCTCCTTTTTTTGTCTTTTAGTGGGGTAGGAATATCTGAGGTTTTTTAAACCTTCAAAGGATATTCTTATGGCATATGGAATATGCCATTTTCAAATTTACATTTTCCATTTTAATAAAACATTTTCTTAAAAAGAAAGTTTATTAAAAAATCTTTTGTCATATTAACAAAAGTGAGTTTTAAGGATAATCACTTTGATGATCACTAAATATGACTAAGAAAAGTTAGTGATGTGATTATTACCTTGATGATAGTGTTAGTTAAATAATTCGTTTTGTGTTTTACACTAAATGTTTTGTATAGTTTGTTGTGATCAAAACTAAGAAAGATTAGTTAACACTAATAATGTTTTTAGGCATCACTTGTATTAACAAAAAGTTTCTACTATCTTGCCAAGACGACGGTTATAAATTCGGTAAGCTTTCTTTGCGGGTGAGTAACCAATGAAAATTCCAATATCAGCCTTCGGTTGAAGTTTGCCCAAATTCTCACTATTTGTATTTGGATAACACAGTGCACTAAACAGATGAAGAAATGAAATATCAGGTTTATGTCCATGAAGTAGCTCATATGGAGTTTTTCCATGGCGATTACGAATGATGGAGCGGTTTTGGGTATAACATGCGGTTGCCCTGCTTCAGCCCATAAGAATAAAGGAGCATTCACATAAATCAACATAGTTCTAGCAGCTTCCATTAGTGTACGGTTACGTCTTTCCACGAAACCATTTTGTTGTGGAGTGAGAGCAACTAAAGTTTCATGTGAAATACCAACCTCTTCATAATAGTCTCGTAGAGTTTGATTAACGAACTCAGTTCCATTATCAGTTCGAACGCGGCGAACAGTAGCATTAATACGTACTTGGATCATCTTTAGGAAAGTAATAATATAATTTGGTGCTTGATCCTTGGTTGCTAAAAACTTTACCCATGTAAACCTTGAGAAATCATCCACCATGACGAGGATGAATTTTCTACCACTCACACTAGCCGTACGCATTGGCCCGCAAAGATCCATGTGCAAAAGATACAATGGTTCTTGGTTGGTGTCTTCAGCTTTAGGTTTGTAAGATTTCTTGGTGCTTTTCCCCAAAGAACACGGGAACATAAATGATCCTTGTCAAACTTAAGCTCTAGAAGACCACGAACAAGTTCGTTTTTAGCCAAATGGTTTATAGCATCAAAGTTAAGATGAGATAACCGTTGATGCCACAACCATGACTTGGTCTTAGATGCTTTGGAGAAAAGGCATACAGGAGAGGCGGCCATCATGTTTTGAATGGATAATGTATAGAGATTATCCCCTCGAGAACCTTTTAACAGATCATTTCCTACAAGATCGCGAATAAAGCAAGTATGTTGTCGAAAAGCAACCTCAAGCTTTGAATCGCAAAATTGTCCCACTGAAAATAAATTATGACCAAGTCCCTCCACATAATATACCCTTGAAATCGTAACATTCCCAGTTTGATATTCACCGTAACCCATGATCTTCGCAATATGGTCGTTGTCGAATTTCACCGTTCCTAGAAACTTGCTGACGAAATTTCTGAGCATCGAGCGGTCTCCAGTCATATGTTTGGAGCACCCCGAGTCTAAATACCAAAGAATAATTTGGACGACCTGAAAATATCACCAAACAAAGACGATGTATCGGAATCTAATTGTTCCTCTGAGTTAGCAGGTACAAATGTAATTATCTTAGATTTGCTATCAGAAGAGTTTTTAGGCTTCCAAATTTTCTTACTAGTTGTTGGCTTAGATTCTAGTTGTCTAGTATTTTGAGGTACTTTTTGACTGGGGACTTCATCACTGGTAGGCACAATAGTGGAGGCAGACCTAGTGAAAGGGCGTTTTTTCCATTTTTTAGTGCTTATGTTCCTTTCTAAAGGACGCTGAGACCTAACTTCAGTGGATGTGATCCTAGTTAAAGGGCACTTAGTTCCATTTGTAGTAAAGGTCCTACAAGTGGGTAACCATTGCCATCCAACCTGGGTAAATTTCTTCCCCGTTGGTTTCCATTAAAGATTGTTTCTAATGGCATGCATTTCATTAACATGGTCAACAAGGCATAAATCATGACGCTGAGAAAACATGCATTCATTACAATTCCAACATTTCAAATCAGAATTCACATTTTGTTTAGGTTTCCACTCAGAGGAAGAACCTTTTGTCTTAGCTACATGATTCTTTTTATTTAAAGCTGAAATAACATTCTTAGGGTGAACTTCTACTTTCTTCTTCACAGTCCTACTAGTAGAAGGCTTGATCCTATCTTTCTTGTCTTGAGATCCTATAGCCTTAGTAGACATAATTACTCATGTAGAAGCCAAGGGAACATCAGTGACAGATTTTGACTTAGCCTTGATGGGTGTGTTTAAAACAGGCTTAGCTCCTGGGGTCTTATTTAATGGAGTTATGGCAATGGTGGGGGTTTGTTGTTTAAGTGGTGCAGAACCCGGTTGTCCTATGTACTTCAAGTGCTCTGAGTATTGTTGTACCCTCTCAATGTAAGCATGAGCATGGTAATAGTGACTATTCCTAGGATCAAGTTTATGGAGATCATCTACCACATCCCTAGCAAGATCCGCGTGCTTAACTGCATGCTCCATATATAACTTATATGATAGTGGATTGTTCTTATTGTACGGGTTATTAGTGATCACCACCTTGTTAGTTTTTGGAGCACTAGAGGTCGGGGCAGAGATTGTAGCTGGATTATCAACACCTTCTCGTCCTTTGAGTTAAAGTGTCTCCTTTAATTCAGCTATAACCATGTTTTTGTCTATGAGCTGAATATTTAGGTTAGAGATTTCCTCACATTTCTTGTTTAGTTGGTCAACTAATGACTTTTGCTCTGTCGCATTAAAAGCGAAGCGTTCTTCTGTTGAACCAGAATTATGTGAATCACCCTGCCTTACTTTTTCACGCTCTCCTAGCATAGAAGTAATTCTATTTTCTAGGACATGATTTTTAGTCTCTGCAGCCTCTAGTTCCATTTTCGTTGCTAGTAATTCTCTCTTAAGTCTCGTAATATCTTCCTCTAATGATTGCATCACCTGAATCATCTTGTCACTTGTCTCAACGTTGTTTTCACAAACATTTAGTTTTGAAAGAGTTTGATTTTCAAGTTCAAGAGCCATAGAGTGTTGTTCAACCTCGTCAAAACGTTTTAAAAGTGAGTGATAAGAATCTTGAAGCTTTAAAAATTCAGCGTTAGATTCGTGACAAGAATGATTATCTACATTATTCACAGGTGCAACAATATTCACAGAAAGATCATGCACATCATCACATTTATTCACAGCATATGTAATCTCATGAGCATATTCAATAGTAACAACTTGCATCACTTCGAGAGACACTATATGTTCCAAGAATCAGTTATATTTGGACAAAATCTTTTCTTTCTCAATTAGATGTTGTTCATAAGTATCGTCCATTTTATAAAAAACTTTTCGAACTTCACCCACTTCAAAGTAATGATTTTCCCCAAGATCTAGAAGACCTTCTTTAACATTGTTTACAAACGGAACGATCTCTTTCTCAAACACCGTTTTCTTGTGTTCGAAAGCCCATTCTCCAGCGGTTTGAGCCGTTGAAGTCGTACATTCCGTGATGACCTTGTCAAAGTTGGTAAGATATCGCCAAATCTCTTTCAAGTTTAGCAATACCGTACTTACTGGTGGAAGATCCTTTGGAATTTCCTTAGGTTTATCCAAATTGACAAGTATAGGAAGTATACTAAGACTTTCTTTAGTAGGCATGTAAGTTGGTGTATGGATAAATTCCCTTTGCATATTAAAGCGAATTCTAAGATCTGTTTTTGCATTTTCTGCATTAAGCTGAGCATAATCATACTCAGGATATGTAAAAATCATTTTTGACCGATTCTCTTCATGTAGTGATGAATTCTCGGATTCATTCGGAAACACAATCGGATCTAATACCAATCCTAACTTGGTAGCATCGTAAAGTCGTGGGTTGTGGTTAAATGCTTGCTTTGCATACCCCGGGTTAGGTGGTAGGTCTATTAGACGTGATAAAGTGAATTCCTTAAACGATGCATGAAACAAGTGTACTAGATGTAAAGCAGAGTATTGTTTTAAAAGCTTAATTTCAGTTTGTTTAATTCTCCCAGACGTTTTAATTTCTGTTTCAACCCTTTTAGACTCAAGAATTTCGAAATCTGTTTGAAGTTGTTGAAAATTATTAACGATTGACTCTTTTTCTTTAAGTTCTTTTGAAATATTTGCTCTTAAACTTTCAATTTCTAGCAGGTTATCCATTTGAACTTTCCTAAACCTATCAAATTCAGGATTGGTTAAGGTAGTGGTCACTGGAGTTAATTCTAAGGTGTTAACCTTTTGTTTATACAAAGCAAGCTCTTCAAACAATGTCTGATTAATCCCGCGGGTGTAAATGATCGCATCATTCATTTGGCTAAGCATAGATGCCGACATCGAGACCAAATCGTGTTGAGAAAACGAATTTGTAGACAAAATAGCTCTCGGTTGTGTTTCACTCAAAGTTTGAGGACTTGCATTGATATTACTATCATTGTTTGTCTCCTCGTTTGAATTACTAACCACCGAAGGCTGTTCCGGATACTCAGACACTTGCTCAACTTGATAAGGTACAATACTAGTAACATTTGCAGTATTTGGTACCTCAGAGATTGTGTCAGCTCCATACACTGAAAGATTTGCCATGAGAGCTGCCTTGGCAGTATTGAGATCATCACGGTCAGAATCGTATGCATCAAGATCATCACATTGATATGCGGCATTGTTTGTGATGGCTGTTGTGAGTCAGTTAGTGTCCGCAACTCCTGGATCTGCGAGAAATGCTAACTCTTCTTCATCGAGCTCTCGTCCTTGGGCTTGAGCATTCACCAAGTAGATCTTCTCCTGAAACCATGTGCTATCCCTTTTCCTCTTGGGCTGCTTACACTCTCGAGCCATATGCCCTTCCCCTTTGTAGTTATAACATATGATCATCTTCATTTTTCTAGTGTTATTACCCCTTGTAGCAGCAGTGTTGGATGGACGTGCACCAATATTAGATGAACTTGGCCTCCCCTGAAGTGGTTGCACAGTAACTCTGCCATCTTGAATTGTAGCTTGTTGACGAGAGTTAGAAGAGTTCCTCAACTGATTGTTTGTTGGAGATGGTCCCATGTAACCTCGTTTGTTCAACGCTTGAGTGATGTAAGCAGAAATTTGAGCAAGTATATCAGTAGGATTATCCCCTTGTCTAAACTCAGGGACTGGAATCTCGTCATCACAATAGAATACTGGTGCTGGCTGAGCTACAAACTGATTGGAAGGAGCACTAACATGTTGTGAGTAATGGGGTTGAGGAGCCTCATGTTGTTGATAGGGGATGGGAGGGTTTGTTGGAGGTTGATAAGGTGAATATGGTTGTGAAGCATAAGGTAAATGATGTGAATCTCCTTGTGATGATGTTGTTGGTTGCTTGTATTGTTCCTGATAAGATGTAGGTGGTTGTGGCAAGATCGAGTATCGTGGAAAGCTTGGAGTTTGATACAACGGTTGATAGGAAGATTGGTGTCCCAAAGCAAACGGAGAGTTGTGATATGACAAAGTTGGATGATTTGCCATTAATGCCAATGGTTCTTGATAAGATCCCTAAGAGATGCGTTTTTGGATCACGTGCTTCTCGTGTTGCTGCAAGAAAGCATAGAGTTGATCTAAATTTGTCTTGTGCAAATCTCGAATCATTTTAACATCGGTGACATATTGGCCTCACTCTGGGGGTAACACGTTCAAGAACTTGGTGTTTAGTTGAAACTGAGCAATCCTTAGATTACACACGTTCATATCATTCATCAAAGTAGTGAAACGCCAGTAGTAGTCATGAAGTGTTTCCCCTGGAATGTATGTAAACCTATCAAACAAGTCATACAATTGACACTCTCGTTCCTGCTTAGTTAGTGAAGTCCCTTGTAACAAAACAGTTAAGCGATCCCAAAGATCCTTTGCCACTGTGTGTTCGCTTACCATTCGATAAATATCGGGTGGAAGAGCTTGAAGTATGGTCTGAACAGCCCTTTCATCTGCATCGGTAATGAGTTTGTTAGCATCCGTTAACTCATGAAACAACCTTGGCCGTGTCACATTATCGACAGTAACTTCTCCCCAATCGAGTGGACCTTTCTAAATAGATTGAATCATAAGTCTCCCATTGGTTTTACCCATAATGTAAGTTCTCATGCGACCTTGCCATGCTTCGAATAAGTCTTTGATGAGCAACGGTGGGCGGGTATCGGTACCCGAGATGATTGAAATATCGGTAAGCGATGTCATTGTTGGCATGAATGAATGAGGATTGATTTTTTGAACACTTGAATAAAGATTATCAAAATGATCGAGCAATGAAATAAGGTTATGTGTTTTAATGTTGTTGAAACAAAGATGTTGTGATCTTTATGTTGTGTGTTTTGTGAAGATTACACGATTGAAAAATCCTCTAAGTTGTGCAAATACTATCTCAATACCCAAATTACTTCAATCTCAATGTGAAATCTCAAAATCGTCGTAATTCTCAATATTAATCCGTCGGAATACCAAAAGTTCAAACCTGTCAGAATGTCTTTATTCGGAATGTGATCGGAAAAACTCTGTCGGAATAATATCGGAAAACACCAGTCGGAATGTGATCGGGAACCGCTGTCGGAATACCACAGTTCCAACCTATCGGAATGTATTTAGTCGGAATGTGATCGGAAAAACACTGTCGGAATAATATCGGAAAACAATAGTCGGAATATGATCGGAAACCTCTGTCGGAATACCAAAGTTCAAACCTGTCGGAATGTTTGATTACCACAAGCTGTCGGAATATTGGTCAGAAAATTGGTCGGAATCCTTAAAACCTTTTCCGATGCAAAGTATCGGAATAACTATCGGAATCCTTAAACCCTTTTCCGATGACACCTGTCGGAATAACGGTACTGTTTCGAGATTTTGAGGTAAAAAGATGAAATTTTCGACAAAAAACCCGTGATTTGAACCAACCCAAAGCACCCAAAACTCTACCAAAACTATTTAGAAGATATACGGATCATTTGGAATGACAAAAACACGAAAAAATTTTGAAACTTGGGTAAAGATCAATCAAAAACACATGAACACACAAAAGTAAGCATGAACAACACAAAACCAACCTCTATTTCATCCCATAGCTCTTGATACCAATTGTAGAAGTATGATAATCTTTGATTTATCAAGAGGGTTATTGTTTCTAGTGAGAGAAAGTAGAGAGAGAGAGAGATGAGAGAAAAATGTAAAAGTGATATTAATAAAATGAAACAACCAACACCCTTTCCATCAAAGGAAAGGGTTTATATACCCAAGCCTTGGTGGGCTTAGGCCTTCCAACCCATGGACATTTCCATGGGCTAGGCGTTTACACAATACAAAGTAAATAACTAACTACGAGCCTGCAACGTTTAATAGTATTGTTGGAGTGATCGATACTTCTAATATACGTTAAAAACGTATTTCCAACACATTATATAAGCAAAACCATACACCTCCTTAGACTTATAATATGATCCAGATGTTACATTAATCTATATACTACAACGCATTGTGTGATATGAGATACTTTCCTTTATTTAATGTATTATCCGAAATACATATAAGTAGAAAATAAACTATAAATATGTTGTTTCCGTCAAATTTGATGACACAAAAAGGGGTTAGAAATGGCCCATAATCTAAGAACCATAAACAATAAAACAAACCGTTAACTTATTCAAAAAAATTTGGCTCACAAACACGAAACAAGTAACTATTTAATGCGCCATCGCAATAGTCCGGTAATAAGAAACAAGTTCGATGCAATTTTTTTAAAGATTTTAACGTGTTACTAAAACCATGTAATCTGTACAGAAGAGGATTCAAAACGTATATAACAACCGAATCTCAACTAAAAAAACGAAACTGCTAAAAGCACATTCAAGAAACAGAAAATACACACTAACACAAACAACTTTGCCGCAATGCGCGGAAACCTACCAACTCGTTGTTACTACGACTAAAAGTAGACATAGGAAAAAGTGTGCTGAATTTTCACGACATAAACCCGTCTGATAGTTACAGTCTCGTGAAAATGGAGTTAGGCGTACATCAGTTGTAGTAGTTAACTTAAAGTATATGTTTCTGCTTCACACATGCTTATACATATTTCATTTTCATTTTAGATCGATTTGCTTGAGAATACAACAATCGACGATGTGGTGGTGCTGTCTAAAGAACAAAACATATTGATGCTCAGTATCATTGGATTAGAGATGCCATTGAAGATGATATGTTTGAACTTAATAAAGTTCATACGGATGATAATGCTTCTGATATGTTTACGAAGGTTGTAGCAAGGGAAAAGTTGAAGGTGTGTTTGCTCGTTCGCCGGGATGCAAACTCATCCTCATAGATAGAATTGGAAAATGGGGATATTTGTTAGGTTATTTTTTTAGTCCATGAGGATTAAGTGTAAGCTAGTATGGCCAAGTTAGAGTAATTCTCAAAGCTAGAGTAGTTCTCCAAGCTAGAGTAGTTCTTCACAATGGAGTACTTTATATGAATACTAGCTAAATTTGAGATCCCAACAACTTGGGGCCTATCTTGGGTCCATTTGGTCTTTATTCAAGGTATACCCAGGTTGTGAATGGATAAGGTGTATCAAGAGAGATGGAGTGAAACTCACGAAAAAGATAAGATTTTCGGAGTACTTTATCACTTAAAACTCAACAACAGTGTTTCGTCGATTCCCGGAGTTTGCACCGTCGGATCGTCACGATATATGGGTTGTAGCTTCCTTACATATAAAGGAAGCTTCCAATCGTTGAGATCTTGATTGTGAGTCGTGGAAGTCATGTTTCTTGCCCGGGCAGATTACATCAAATTGGTGATATTTATACTTTCTTGTTCTTTGTTTGTTGCCATATATTCTTGATGTTAATTCCAATATATGTGATGATTGTTGTATGTCTCGAGTGTTATCTAGAGAAGAATTTTTGTACCTCTTTTGGTTGATAGTGGATTTAAGCAGCATTAGGTGTCCTGTGGTTTTTTGCCCATTTTATGTTTTTTCACGCTAAAAGTTTTGGTGTTATTGTTGTGTGTTTGATTACTTTACTACCTGCTGATTACGGTTGATTTGATATTGTTTGGGGCTGATTAGAGTTTCCTTTAACTTTGCCTTATTTGTTTACAAGTTTGGGTAAGTGATTGTCAAACGAAAGTTTTGTTTCAATGCATTTGTGTTTAAAATGTTGTGACCCATTTGTTGATGAAAAAGAAGAGACCACGAAAGCGCGTATAAAGAGAAAATATACAAAAGGAAATTCGAGCAGGGCAGATGCAAAAGATTTGTCGAATGATACTTACGAATGCAACAAGAGAGACGTCACAAAATACGTTCGGTATCTTTAATCAAGTGTTGTAATATCTAGTGTACAACATTATTTTATTCAACCTTAACAAATATTAGTAGCAACAAGAAATTTAACATAAGTTATACATGCAGATTATGGAAAGTTATTTAGGTCATCTAGACTAGGGTAGTAATTCGTGCTGGGTTTGAGTTGGCGAGTTCGGATTAACAGGTTAACGGGTGAAAAAATCTCAACTTGAATTCGACCCAATTAAATAATCGATTCAAACATGTCACCCTAACTCGTTTACAAATAACCCAAATTAACTCGTTTATATACTTGGATTGACGGGTTATATATGTTACACGTTTTGAATAGGTTGTACGAGTTTTTGGTTGACCAATTTGTTAATGCAAGTAATGCCTAAAAACATTATTAGTGTTAACTAATCTTTCTTAGTTTTGATCACAACAAACCATACAACACATTTAGTGTAGAAACACAAAATGAATTATTTAACTAACACTATCATTAAGGTAATAATCATATCACTAACCTTTCTTAATCATACTTAGTGATCATCAAAATGATTATCCTTAAAACTCACTTTTGTTAATAAGACAAAAGACTTTTTAATAAACTTTATTTTTTAGAAAATGTTTTATTAAAATGGAAAATGAAAATTTGAAAATGGCATATTCCAAATGCTGTTAGAATATCCTTTGAAGGGTTCAAATACCTCAGATATTCCCACACCACTAAAAGACAAAAAACAGAGCGGAGTCTAGTGGCGGTACCTTAAGTACCTACGCGGTACCTTAGCGATATGGTACCGCGGGGTGAGATAAGGTACCGCGCACAGTAGCCGTTATAGATCTGTTGTAACTTTGTCTCCTTTAAATAGTGGGTCAAATCTCATTTTCCAACAAGCCTCTTGGACGTTTTTCTCAGCCCTTTTTCTATTTTCTATAGCATAATCATTAGTAAATGATCACTTAATTTGTTAAGGATGTTTACATATGATTATCCTCTTGATCCCCTCCTTTACCATGTCCAATGAGAAGATCACTCACTCACTAGTGTAGTGATAAAGATGAATTTATGAGCTAGTCATATTCATCATGATACCTTTTTGTTTTAGGTCAATCCAATGTATTTATGAATACTTGGACTAGTTGTGTTCATCCAAGTTATTTGTGAATACTTGGATTTGTTGTGTACATCCATTGCATATGTGTTTGCTTGGATTTGTGTTGTGTAAATCCAAGCTACATGTGTGTACTTGGATAAGTCTAGTTGAGTTGTAATAGATTTGATTAGGAGTTCTTACTAAACTATAAAGTGATGTGGTTGTGTCTTGTGAGTTCTCACTAAACTTTAAAGTGATTAGTAGTGGTGTTGTGTGAAGTTCTCACTTAGCTTCAAAGTGAAGAGTCGTGAAGATTGGTTCTAGCTTTCGATTAGAACTCGACATCTAGCCTTGTGTCGTAAAATGGTGAAGTAGGCAACGTCGTGAAGATTGGTTCTACCTTAAGATTAGAACTCGACATCTAGCCTTGTGTCGTTAAATTGTGAAGTAGGCAACATCGTGTAGATTGGTCCTAGCTAAAGATTAGGTCTTGACATTTAGCTTAGTGTCGGAAAATAATGTAAGCAACGATGTAAGGTTTTCTCCGCCGAGAAGGGAGCTTGTGGATATAGTGGAAATCTCGAGTAGGTGTACTCGAGGAGTGGAGTAGAAACAAGGATAGAGCCTCGTTGTCGAACCACTATAAATCTTGGTGTCTTCCCACTAGGTTGTTTTCTTCCTTGCTCTTTACTTATTTCATTATCATTATACTTGCTTATTATTCTTGCTAGTTCATTTCAATTGAACCTAATCATTATGCAACTTAGCTTTAAGTAAAAGATAGTTTTGATACAAACCAAATTGAAAGCAATTTTAATTTGGTCACCAATCGAAGAGAAACTATTCAACCCCCCCCCCCCCCCTTCTAGTTTCTACAATTGGTATCAGAGCGATGGTCACTCAAGATCTTTGAAGTATATTGTACTTTAAAACTTGGATCGATCCATTGTCTCCTCAAATTAGAAGGTCTAGTTGTACTAAAGTTTCTCTTTGGTCAAAACTATGTTTTCTTTGAAAAATAGGTCTTTTAATTGATAATATTGCATCCCACTTAAGATTAGTAGCCTTTATGCATTTTAGATATACTCTTGAAATATATCTACTAGTTTGCATCTTGCTTTGTGTAGGTACTCATGAAGATCAATCACTTAATTGGTTGTGGATTGAGTTACTTGCACTTGTAGAAGAATCATCTTCATTGATCTTTAACATCTTTGAATGATGATACCAAGATGATTGGGAATGATACTAGTCCTTGAAGACTTAGTACTCATCATAGTCATTGATTGGGCATAACACTTATTCCTTCATGGATTGCTCTTTGTGGCCAAGGTACGCTTTCGTTCTCCCACACGCCCTTTGATCATTCTTTTGATCATTACTTGACTATGTGCTTGTTCTCGGCATCCTTGCCTTGACATTTATTTGTGGTTTGTGCTTCTTTTCCTTTATCCTCTCAAACCTTCATTGCTTGGATACTTGACTCACTATGGTGATGTAGAGTGAGTTAGTAGAAGCTTAAAGTATCAAGCATGATTTCCATGGTTTGCACCCATACGGTTAGTAGGCCCTTTGTGGGAGAGAAAGTGAATTAATACTTTGCTCATATTTTAGTTTAGACTAAGACTATTATTGAAAGTGATCTTAGTTTAGACTTGAATAATTGCTTTGTGCTCATTCATTACCAAAGCCGTTTATCGTTTCGCCGGAAAGGCACGTCTTAAACCACTATATATGACACAAGCTCTTTGTTTCAACTACTTGAAGATTGTCATTAATCCCTTGAGCATTGATCCTAGTCTTGATTCACTTCCCTTGATTTCTCTCCACTTAGTCGTTTTGCTACGAGTAGTCGTTTGTCCGTTTCGGTTCTTTTCGATCTTGATTTAACTCGTAATCCTTCGTTAAGGCATAGTGCTTAGTGTTATGATGATCCATTGATATTCTAAAAGGCTCATGATTTAATTTTAAGTATTTTAGAAAAACTAGATTTTCAAAATTTGGCGTTTTTCAGAGATAGAAACCTGCCTCTACAGGAGGTTCCTTATCTCCGCGGCTCAAACCCGCGGTTCCTTATCGATAAGGTACCGCGGGCAGTAACTTTTGTCAGAGCGCCAGTTTGTGTTTTTTATTCTTTTTCAAACCAAACTCTCTCTCTCCCAAAAACACACAGCCGACGGGTTTTACCTTTTCTACCATTGTTGAAGCTTCCAAAAACTTCAATCACTCAAATTAATTGATTCCAGGTTGTGGGTTTCACTCATCCTTCATCTAACATCAATTAATTGTAAGTATTTTCTTTCAATTTCATTTATTTTGTTCTAGGGTTCATCCTTTCATAATTGGGGATTTTTAAAATTGAAATTGAATTAAAACCTTAATAGGAATGTGGGTTGACATGGTAATCTTACTATGATTCCTTAGGTTGATATTCATTAAGATTTCACTAAAACTCACTTGTAGAACAAATCCGAATTTAGGCTAAATGATTTTGGTTGAATTATGGATTTGAGATGAACCCATGAACAAGTAGGTAATGACATTGTTAATGCTTACCTAAAAACCTTGTTTTGAAAAACCAATGTTCTAATCCATTGTTGATATAACATAGATCATGTGTTCTTGGTCAATGATGGAATAGACACATTGTGAACATGAGAATGATATGGATTCAATCCTTTGTTTGTCAAGAAATTGATATAACACATTCTCATATTCTTTGTTTGTTGATTTTAATTTTTCATATGAGTGATTGGATAGATATTTTCGTGTTTAGGTACTTGTCATGTCTTCAAGATATCAAACAGATCACGAACGAACACGAGCATACATGCCCTCTCACCCTCTTTTGATTCACTCTCACAAAAACTCGTCTAAGTCTCTCGAACATTGTTGTTTCCATGAAGGACGCATTGTTTGTTCCAATTTCGCAAATGAGTTTATTCGCTTCATGTTTAAATCTATTGGGTTTGATTGTCTTCTTGATATTGATGAGCCAATATTTCCTTCGTTTCTTATGGAGTTCTTTAGCTCATTCACATTGATAAGCATCAATAATGGTCTGTATATACGATTTTCCATTATGGGGAAAATCATTATTTACACTCTTGAAGAATTCGGTGATATTCTTGGAGTGCCATCTAATGGTCAATGTCGATTCACCGATGCTTGGAGTTTAGACTCTTTAGAATCGGCCCCTATTGATGCTCATTATGTGACCGTGCTTCCAACTCCTTCGGACATCATTCATACCATTTCTAAACCTCGTGAGCATCCTATTCATGGTAAATTTCAAGGAGTTGTTCGAACTCTCTCTCCTTGGGAATTACTATCTAGTGATATTAATGATTTCATGTCTCCTTGGGCTGAAATCATTAGGGAAAATGCAATGTGTCTTGATGGGAATCGGGATTCAGTACCCGCTTGTCTTGCACACATGTTGTATTGTGTTGCCACCACAACTCCTTACAATCTCGCATTTTTTATAGCTAGAAGAATTAGGTTTGTTATTCTTGAGCCTAAGTCAAGTCTTCCCTATGGAATGCTTCTTTCTCGTCTTCTTAGAAGAGTCCTTATTGACTTTCCGTCTCTTCTATCTTCACCCTATCACTCCGTTGATCGTGTCATGTCTCCCATTCAAGGGAACATCTCATCCGAGATCAATGTGAACTCGTGTCAAGTCGAAAATACTTCTCAAGAAGAGTCTTCTAGTAACCCTCCCTCAAACTTCAATAACTTCATGTCCTCTTCAATCTCCATCTTGTCCTCCCATGAAGTTGATTCCGACTATCAATTTTATCTCAATCATCTTCTTCGAGAACGCCTCAGAAGTGAATCAAGGAATTAGATGTTATGCTCATAGTAACTTGCAACACTCATCTAGGATGTTTTCAAGACTCTCTTCTCTTCATTTGGTTATGTATTAACTTATGCTTGGATTATTATTTACTTTGATCCTTAATGTTAATTATGCCTTCATATGTGTGTTTTACATAGCTTTGTACATGCCATATGATAGTTAGCTTATTAGATTATGATCTGTAGTTAACTTTGTCTTGTGAAACCTTTGGGAAAAATCTGGGTTTATCAAAAACTAGAATGGGAAATTTTTGAAAACCTTCTGGTCGCGGTTCCATATCGACCCGAGGTTCCTTATCGATAAGGTACCGCCGGTCCTAGATAAGGAACCGCCGACCACTGTGCACGACAGCATCTTTGCTTTACACTGTTTTCTTAATTTTGTGTAAACCTTGCATGATTTTCAGTAATAAAATGCACATTTCCTAAACTAGGGTATCTAAATTCATTATTCACCTAAAATGATTTTAACCCATTACTAGTTTGGATCATCCCCTCAACCATTTAAACCCACCTTGTTTGCCATGTTCTTCACACATCAAACATACTTCCCTAAACCTTAAACCATCCTAATCAACCATGGTGTGTACCAAAACCTCAAACACTTCCAAGACCTCCACCCCAAGAAAAACACTCAAAATAAGGGTTAAGGTAGCTAAGCCTAACTCTTCACCTTTCCTCACACCCAAGAATGAGAATGTTCCTATCCTCATTTCTTCATCACCTTCCCCACCTCTTGCACCATGCAAGACCTCCTCTACCCATGGTACTAACCACTCCATTGGTTCTACCTCCTCTTCATTCAATTCTAGAATGAATGAGCTCTCTTCAGCCTTCACTCCAAGTGCACCCTTGGAAGTGACCACACAACCTCAACCAATCCAAAGCATTCCTTTTGGGAATGACTTTGATGACTCTTTGGTGACTTCACCATTTACCCCTCACAACTCACCCATTTCACCAACCTTGGAGGATTTACCTCCACATTCACCCATTTCCCCTTTGGGGAACATGCCTCCACTTTCACCCATATCACCCTTGGAGAACCTGCCTCCTCCACCTCCACCTAACTCAAACATCCCATTTTTGGGTGTCCCTCTTTCCCTCCTCTTGGGTGATCCTTACTTTGGGTTTCAACAAACTCATGGTCCTAGATGTCCATGTTGTCTCTACAACCACTTCCTCATCCAAAACCTAAGGATGGATATGTATGGACTACATAGGGGTTTGCAAGATTTCTTGCTTACTTTGTTCTCCATGCCTCCTCCTAGGAGATGAATGATGGAGTTGTCTTAATAAGAGTTTTCAACAAAACCAAGCCTAAGAAAACTACTTATCTAGATTTTATGATAAGCTAGCTATGTATTAGTTAGTTTTATTTATCTTTGTACTTGTTTCCTCATTAATGAATGTTTCTTGTTGTTGTGTTATGGATTTAGCTTTGTGTGATTCTATCCTTTTGTGCACACTAATCAACTTTAATTTGAAATTAAAATTGAACCTAAATCTATCACAACCCCTAAACTTGACTAAAATTGGTTCAAAATGATATCTAAATTATTTTGTCACCCTTTGTCAAGACATTCTTTGTGAATGTGTTGCTTTATGCAACCCTAGCATATTTTGGTTCTAATAGAGGTAAAATTCCAAGATTTGCAATTTTTTTTTTGAAAAAGTCTTAGTTTTTCCCAAAACCTAGGAAAAACATGGTTTAAAGTCTACTGGACGCGGTTCCTTAAGGACCCGCGGTTCCTTAGTGATATGGAACCGCCGGCCCATATAAGGTACCGCGGCCAGAAAGTGACTTTTGACGAATTTTTGGTCAAAACCTTTAAAACCCTATTCCCAATCAAGATTCCTTGTTCACTCAAATTGACTAAACATTCCTTGACACTACACATTTTGTATTCAAATTCTTACCTTGCTTACATTTTACTTATACCCCAACCTTGAGATTTCATTCTCACACCTTCCCAACCTTGAGAATTCATTCTCACATAACCTTGAGATATCATTCTCACACTCTCACAATGCATAACTCCTACATTCCTAACCTTGACATTTCTTTGTCACAACCCCACTCACCCAAAGCTTCCTCATCCAAGCTTTCAAAGAAACCGAAAATCTCGGTTCGACCCGTTTGGGTTAAGAAGAATGAACCATCTTCGTCCAAACCACCCAAAAACCCTACCTTCTCTCCAATCAAGTATTGGAATGAGACTTACACCATAAACCCCATCACCGAAGCAAAAGAACATGTTCCACCACCACCACAATCCTTCAATACCCCCCAACTCAATGACCTTGCAACCTTCCCAAACCTCACAAGGCATTGTGAAAACACTCCTAAACCCTTTACCCCACCACCACCAAACCCTAAGTTTGATGCTATACCCCCATCAAACGACTTTGTGTTGCATCATGGATCCTCGTGTGATTGTTGCCGATTTCAACAAATTGAACTTGCTCATGTGTATGAGAAGTTAAATTTTCTTGAATTCCTCCTCACTCGACCTCCTATTCAAGTTTTCGTTTCGGTGGACAAAACTTCGAATGATGCATCGTCGTCTTTTTAGTTTTATTTTATTTTTAGCAATCTTGGAAAATATCACTATTAGACTAGCTTATGCTTAGTGGTTTATTTTCCATATTTATTGCTTTTAGATACTCATACTATGTGTATGACTATCTTCTTTGTTGTATTATTTTTTTTGTAACCTTTGTGTTATTTGTGTGCTATCTAATTAGTTCTATTTTTGAGTTGATCTTGGTTAAATTTTTACAATTGCTTATGGGTGATTCCATCAATTCTAAAGCTTTAACCCATTGACAAGCTTATCATCTTCATTTTATTGAAGTTTGATTTTGTCAATTACCTCTTTCGACATACTTAGCAAAATACTTGCTTCTAATTTGAGATTTCTTCTCTTTCTCCCTCTCAAGTTACTTAGTAAGTAGTGATCATATATACATTGGTGTTTCTTTCCTTTCTACTAACCTTTGTGTAGCATGTCACCTTAGCTCACAAACTTGGTGCCCCAAGCAAGGGGGAGCAACCACCAAGGGGGAGCTACTAGCAAAGTTCGATGCACTTCAAAGACTTATGCTAACCTTTTTGCTACGACAAAGGGGGAGAAATGATAGTGATAAACTAGTTAATAATTCCATAGTTTGTGTTTCTACGTAAATGAGTTTATCGTTTGTCGTAATCAAAAAGGGGGAGATTGTTAATGCAAGTAATGCCTAAAAACATTATTAGTGTTAACTAATCTTTCTTAGTTTTGATCACAACAAACCATACAACACATTTAGTGTAGAAACACAAAATGAATTATTTAACTAACACTATCATCAAGGTAATAATCATATCACTAACCTTTCTTAATCATACTTAGTGATCATCAAAATGATTATCCTTAAAACTCACTTTTGTTAATAAGACAAAAGACTTTTTAATAGACTTTCTTTTTTAGAAAATGTTTTATTAAAATGGAAAATGAAAATTTGAAAATGGCATATTCCAAATGCTGTTAGAATATCCTTTGAAGGGTTCAAATAACTCAGATATTCCCACCCCACTAAAAGACAAAAAACGGAGCGGAGTCTAGTGGCGGTACCTTAAGTACCTACGCGGTACCTTAGCGATATGGTACCGCGGGGTGAGATAAGGTACCGCGCACAGTAGCCGTTATAGATCCGTTGTAACTTTGTCTCCTTTAAATAGTGGGTCAAATCTCATTTTCCAGCAAGCCTCTTGGACATTTTTCTCAGCCCTTTTTCTATTTTCTATAGCATAATCATTAGTAAATGATCACTTAATTTGTTAAGGATGTTTACATATGATTATCCTCTTGATCCCCTCCTTTACCATGTCCAATGAGAAGATCACTCACTCACTAGTGTAGTGATAAAGATGAATTTATGAGCTAGTCATATTCATCATGATACCTTTTTGTTTTAGGTCAATCCAATGTATTTATGAATACTTGGACTAGTTGTGTTCATCCAAGTTATTTGTGAATACTTGGATTTGTTGTGTACATCCATTGCATATGTGTTTGCTTGGATTTGTGTTGTGTAAATCCAAGCTACATGTGTGTACTTGGATAAGTCTAGTTGAGTTGTAATAGATTTGATTAGGAGTTCTCACTAAACTATAAAGTGATGTGGTTGTGTCTTGTGAGTTCTCACTAAACTTTAAAGTGATTAGTAGTGGTGTTGTGTGAAGTTCTCACTTAGCTTCAAAGTGAAGAGTCGTGAAGATTGGTTCTAGCTTTCGATTAGAACTCGACATCTAGCCTTGTGTCGTAAAATGGTGAAGTAGGCAACGTCGTGAAGATTGGTTCTACCTTAAGATTAGAACTCGACATCTAGCCTTGTGTCGTTAAATTGTGAAGTAGGCAACGTCGTGTAGATTGGTCCTAGCTAAAGATTAGGTCTCGACATTTAGCTTAGTGTCGGAAAATAATGTAAGCAATGATGTAAGGTTTTCTCCGCCGAGAAGGGAGCTTGTGGATATAGTGGAAATCTCGAGTAGGTGTACTCGAGGAGTGGAGTAGAAACGAGGATAGAGCCTCGTTGTCGAACCACTATAAATCTTGGTGTCTTCCCACTAGGTTGTTTCCTTCCTTGCTCTTTACTTATTTCATTATCATTATACTTGCTTATTATTCTTGCTAGTGCATTTCAATTGAACCTAATCATTATGCAACTTAGCTTTAAGTAAAAGATAGTTTTGATACAAACCAAATTGAAAGCAATTTTAATTTGGTCACCAATCGAAGAGAAACTATTCAACCCCCCCCCCCCTTCTAGTTTCTACACAATTTAACTCGTTTTATATACAAAAGATGACACATTACATGGTTTAACTTTTTTTTAGAACGGCGGAACTATATTAAGTTAACAAGGAGCAAGAAAAATTACAAGCGTAAACCTCAATAGGGTTTTGAATCCAGTTGTTCCATGAAAAAGTTGACACATTACATTAGTTAAACTTGTTTGTGGATCGACCAATTTAACTCACTTAACACGTATAATATAATATAAATAATTTTAAGTTATAGAAAAATATAAACGAGTTAGCGAGGCAACCCTCTTAATTTATTCTCAACTCGAATCTAACATGTTTAATAAATGGGTTAGATGAATTGACCCAAGCCTAACCTAAATTTATTTTTATTACATATAAACCTGTTAATTTTCATATCATTTCAAATCAAGTTTCATGTCACATCAAAAATTGCCTAAACTCTACAGATATTAGAAGAGTATTTGAGGTCATATATCTGGCTCTATGCTTGCGAAAGCAACTGATCGTTCGAGAATGCAATGCGGATTAGGGCTGTGTTTGGTAACAGCTTTTTTAAGAGTGTTTTTACCAATTAGCATTAGCGTTTAGCATAATTGTTAAAAAAAACTTGTTTGGTAAGAGCAATGAGCATTAGCATTTTTCATAAAAATGCTCTTTTCTCATATGCTCTTTCAAAAAGCATTTTTAGATGAGCATTATTAACGAAGAGCTTTAGACTTAATAAATTACTTAAACACCCTCATTAATATAACACATTTAATTTTAAAGAGTATCTTATTTATATAATTATGTCCTTTTATGTCTTTTCACACATTTAAATTCCAGCTACTGCTAATCTACCAAACACTTTTATAAATTATATGCTATTTCTAACTAACAAAATCAATTGGTTCGGCGTACCAATATATTTAACGGATTAACAAAAAAGATAAAAAAAATTCCGTTGCCGGGACTTAAACCCGGGTCTCTCGGGTGAGAGCCGAGTATCCTAACCAACTAGACTACAACGGTGGATTGGTGGTGTCTTCCAACATCAGTCACATAATATATCTTCCCGGAAGCAGGAAAACAAAACTCAATTTACCACGTCATCATTCGTATTCGTATAAAAGAAAACCCTTTTTTCTTTCTTTCTAATCATTCATTCATTCATAAACCCTAACATACTTTTTTTTCAAGAATCATGTTACAGAGCAAGTCATTCGTTCGAAAAACCAAACAAGGCAGAGTTGTTAAGGTATTAAATTATTAATCCCCCCCTTAATTAATTAATCACCTGGCTGATATATTATATTTATGTGTTTTATACGTATTAATTAATTAAGTTTGTTTATAATTAATTAATTATATATAGGTGGTACGAGAACATTATTTGAGAGATGACATATATTGTGGAGCTCTGTTTTGCAAAGTTTGTGATACTAAAGGTGCCCGTTTCGTCTCGCCCGGTTCCACTATCTTAGTTCTTGATACTAATGTTGTCCTTAATCAGGTATTCTTTATATTTTTGTTTTTATCATGTATATTTGTCCTGTGATTATTTTATTGGAGTTAAACGTATCCATTTGACGTGTCGTGAGATTAGTAAATAGTTAGTGAAGGTTATAGGATACTCGGATAACAAGGTCACTAGCTGGTTATTGAAATGTGCTTATTTGGCTTTAGAATAAGCAGATATGCATACACAGTTTTAATTATCCAATGTGCTTATCTCTGTAATAATACACAGATAAGTAGAGGAATTAATTAGCTTTGTTGTTGTTGTTAAGAATTATATTTTCTGTATGCCCTGCTTCACTCATTCTATGGTTTGGGTGATTTAGTAACTGCTAAATTTGCCGTTTATATTTATTAATTTTGCAATTTATATAAACATTATTATAATTAAGTTCCAGTATTTAGTCTTATGATATCATCCAGATGTTACATTGTTACTACGACTAAAAGTAGACATAGGAAAAAGTATGCTGATTTTTCATGACAAAAGTCTTATAGTTAGAGTCACGTGAAAGAGGTATTAGGAATTGCTAGTAATAGTAAAATGTAATGGACACTGATTATGAATGGACTTACCGTTTCCCTGTCAAACAAAGAGGCGTACATCAGTCGTGGTAGTTAAGTTAAGTACATGTTTATGCTTCGCACATGCTTATGCATATTTCCTTTTCGTTTTAGATTGATTTGCTTGAGAATACAGCAATCGACGATGTGGTGGTGCTGTCTGTGGTGTTGGACGAGGTCAAGAATAAGAATCTCGGAGTTTATAACAGACTCAGGGCATTATGCAGTGATTCGTCAAGAAGATTCTTTGTATTTTCTAGTGAACACCATAAGTAAGCTCTATTTTTTGTAAGATTGCTTGGTGTTAATCATAATGAGATGTCAATCATATATGTAGATTTCATTGAATGTCTCGATATCTTTATAAAAATGTTAATTCTATAAGAACTTTTCCTATGTACTGTTAAAGTGGTAATCTGAGTAAAGCTAAGGATCATCACTCATCTTTGTATTTATTTTCCAGATATAAAACACGATTGTCATTGTCTGTTAATGTTACACGATTGTCGGTTTCCAACATTTTAGTTCTATATACTCTCGTATGTATTCTTAAGCTCCTAACAATGTTACATTTTCGTTGTGAAGGGACACATATGTGAAGGCTATGACGGGCGAGAGTCCAAATGATCGCAATGACAGAGGTTCGATGTCTAATTATATTGCAACACCAGATCTAATATTAAGTGCCTACTATTAAATGTTATACATTGATGCGCCGACTGTTGTGTTGTTTCAGCGATAAGGGTGGCAGCACAGTGGTATCAAAAGCATCTTGGAAGCCCCGCAAAAATCTTAATGATCACTAATGACATGGAAAATAAAAGAAAGGCCAAAGATGAGGGAATCTCTTCAGAGACAGGTACCGCATAACCAAATAATTATACTAAATTTAGTTATCAGTTTCTAGTCTGCTCAGTTTCATACGTTATTTACTATTTTATTTCAGTGGAGTCATATGTGAAATCACTTGGTCAGCCAGCCCTTCTTGACCTGCTTGTACAACCTCATACCTCTGAGGATATGGAAATTGAAGATTTAAGGCCTTCAAAGAGGAAGGTTATATATACTGAGGTATTATTGTATTAAACTTCTCTTGTTACAAGTATGCCATTGATGGTCATATTTACTGTAGTCACGTGTTTTGATATAATTTTTTTGATCCAGCATAAACCCATGTCAGAGATCACAGCTGGGATGCGTTGTGGTATATACCATCAAGGAAAACTTCGTGTTAACCGTTACAATCCATTTGAAGCATATGTTGGAAGTGAGAGTATTGGCGATGAAATTATAATATTCGGGCGTGAAAACATGAATAGGGCTTTTGATCGAGATATTGTTGCTGTCGAACTTTTGCCTCAGGATCAATGGCATAACGAAAAATCTCTTCACATAGCTGATGAAGGTATATTAACACGTGACAGTCGGTATCTGCATATTGTAAACAAATAATCTGCTTTTTGTAAGTTTTTTGGCTGTGTTTCAGATGATGAGGAAGATGACGGTGTTCACTTAGCACCAAGCAGTGCTGATGATGCTCCAAGAATTGCAAATCCAGCACAAGGATCTGCTGAAAATGCTAACAATGCTCCTTCACGTCCGTCGGGGCGTGTTGTTGGTATTATAAAACGTAATTGGCATGCGTAAGTCTTATTTCTTTAAGTATAAAAATATCTTAGTTTTTTATTTTATAATCTTGATACCACGCAACTGTTTGTGCTTTTACAGTTACTGTGGATCTTTAAAGCCAATGGCTATGCCAGCAGGTAATGCTGGTATCGCCCATGCTCTATTTGAGTCTAAGGATCGAAGATTTCCCAGGATAAGAATTCAAACTCGGCAGCTCGGTAATCTTTTAGACAAAAGAATTATCGTTGCGGTTGATACTTGGGACTGCCAATCTCGATACCCGTCTGGTCATTATGTTCGTACAATAGGAGATATAGGAGATCGTGAAACTGAAACAGAGGTACTTAATATAATAATGTTTTTGCTTAATAAATACATATTTATCTTCCTGCATTTTTAATAATTTTGTAAATGCTGCAGGTTGTATTAATAGAGAACGATATCGATGCAAAACCATTTACTTCTCAAGTGTTGGCATGCCTACCGCCATTACCATGGTCAGTGTCCTCAGAAGATCTGTCAAATCCCATTCGACAGGACTTGCGTCATTTACGCATATTTAGCGTGGACCCACCAGGTAATGCATTCTCTAATATAATCTTCATATATATTAAGCTAAGGTTATCGAATCTTGTATCTGTAAATTGTAATAAGCCTTTTATGTTTGCAGGATGTAAGGACATTGATGATGCGTTACATTGTACTTCTCTTCCAAACGGGAACTTTGAAGTTGGAGTTCGTATCCTTCAGCGTTTTCGTTTTTTTTTTTTTTTATTCAGATAAATCACAAATCTTTGTTGAGTTTCTATGTGTCCTTTACTATTGTTGACAAGACATTGCTGATGTCACAAATTTTGTCCACCCTGGAACACCCCTGGATAGTGAAGCTTCACAAAGAGGAACTTCTACCTACCTTGTTGAACGCCGTATTGACATGCTTCCTAAACCTCTTACCGAAGGTATTGCTGTCGTCTGTTGTTTAGTATACAATTTAATACATCCTGGAATATGAAATTTAACCATTAGTTTATCGACTTGTTTACCGGATATTTTTTGCAGATATATGTTCCCTTCGGGCTGATGTGGAGAGGCTAGCGTTTTCTGTTATTTGGGTATGGTTTATTAAGCTTTTGTATCTTTTTACATATCCGTTTCGTTGTATGTAGTCCCTGTTCCTTATAATATGTAAACCTGGTATGCTATTATTTCGTATAACATGGGTAGTACTAATCCATGTCAAACACGTTACTTTAGTATCAATATCTATAAGTTGACCTTTGGTATGCTAGTTGTTTTATATATCTATATTAGTTGGGTCGAAAGCATATTAATCACAACTCGTTGATTCTATTTTCAGGAAATGACTTCCGACGCACGTGTTATTTCTACCAGATATACAAAGAGTGTCATCAAGTCATGTGCCGCTTTGTCTTACGTTGAAGCTCAAGCAAGGATGGATGACAGGTGCATGACATGTTTATTCGTTCTTTTTTACTCCTGATAATTTTCTGTGTTCTTTATTGCTTTTTTCTATTTCAACTCGTGATATTAATTTTCTTAACTTTCAGTCGGCTGTTGGATCCAGTAACCGTGGATTTGCGAAATATGAATATGTTAGCAAAGGTATGTAATTGATGTCGCTTTCGTTTTGCACATTCATCAAAAAAAAAAAAAGGTTAATAAGTTACTTGATGAAATTTTTTTGGTTCTAACTTATAGTGACTAAGCAGAAACTTCTGACAAATCATTAGATGTACATGGACTGTACATAGATGGATTTTTAAGTATATTTCATAGGGGTTTTAGTTACTCAAAATGGTGGGAAAACAAAGCTTGAGCGTTCAACTCATGTCTTTTTTTATTCGACACATGGTCCAAACGAGTATTGAAACACAGAGTAGTTGAGTTTTGGGGTAAAAGCTTGTTACACCCAGTAAATATAGCAGAGTAGTTGAGTATAACTATAAAAATATTAAAAATACTGGAGTAGTAGTTATTAATCTCAAAGGGATCAAAAGTTGAGGATATGCGTAAACTGAGAAATTCTAACATGTAAATGGGTTAGACTTTGTTATACTTCTGTTTTAGCCAACAGCCCCACTTAACGTAACTTACATTTGTATGAACAGATTTAAAGAGTATCTTTACTTTCCTCTAGGCAAATGAAAGTATGTTTTTATGCGTGCACATTTGCCTAAAGGATGTTACCTTTCTTTGCCTTTCCTACCAAGTTAATGAGCTCGGTGCTTGTGTAAAATAGCATTTACATTATTCGTACAATATAAACATTTTGATGTCTTCCTTTAGTTTTGAGCTGATTGTAAAGGAGAAGAAAATTATCACCCATTATAATGAAAATTTATGTTAGTTAAGGTAGAGGTAGTCCAACGTTTACTCAATGAAATAAAAAGTATAAATTCTCAATTTCCCACATTTGAAAGGAAGGTTTTAGGAGATAAACCTTCTTAAATTTTCCTTCCGGTTCTGTTCTCTTCCCTCTGTAAAACTCAGAACAGTTTGTTTAAGAATAATGATCTGGCTGCCACTGTCGGTTAATGGGCTTATGATGTCACAAATATTTAACGCACTACTCTTGTTGCGTATGACTTGTAGCTAATGAGGGCAAGGCGTATCGAAAGAGGGGCCATAACTCTTGCTTCTGCAGAAGTCAAATTCCAAGTTGACACGGAGACTCATGATCCTCTTGACATTGGTAAAATATGTTTTGTATTTCAGTAATTATATTTACGTCAAGTAAAAAAAGTTCTTAGTTAACTGGTTTTCTGTATAAGCAACCATCTCGCAGTTTGATTTTGGAGGATAATACCAACAAAGTTGAGATTGTCTTTGCTTTAACATATTCTTGTATAACCTTTACTACAGGCATGTATCAAATCCGAGAAGCAAACCAAATGGTTGAAGAGTTTATGCTTGCTGCTAATGTTTCAGTTGCTGAACAAATCCTTAAGAGCTTCCCTCAGTGTTCACTGTTGAGGTTAGTTAGTTATTTATACACCTTAGTACCTTACTTGTAGTAAGTATTGCTGTTTGAGGAGTATAATCAAGTAAAAGGATAAAAATGGAACATTTATATATAAACATCTATATACAGGCGCCACCCTAGTCCAACCAAAGAGATGCTTGAACCTTTGCTACGTACTGCTGCTTCTGTTGGCCTTGATTTGGATGTGTCATCATCCAAAGCACTCGCTGACTCACTTGACCGTGCTGTGGTTAGTTCTGTCTACCATTTTTGCCTATCATTATAGAAGTCTTCGTACAGTAATTTAAAATTTTATCATTCATTCTGAAATGTTTCAGGGTGAGGACCCATATTTCAACAAGTTGATTCGTATTCTAGCAACAAGGTGCATGACACAGGTTGGTACACCTAAATGTGTTAGCTGTATTTCATTTAATGATCTGTTTTTTGTTTTACAAATTTACTTATGTATATACCACCGCAGGCGGTTTACTTCTGTAGTGGGGAGCTTAGCCCGCCAGAGTTTCATCATTATGGGCTTGCTGCACCTCTATATACACATTTCACCTCACCAATTAGAAGATACGCTGGTAAATAAAAGTCTCAGAGTGTAGCATTAGTTCTATTTTTATATGTACTTTTGGATGGATAATGAGCTCTGTTAAATTGGTTGCAGATGTTATAGTGCACAGGTTGCTTGCTGCATCTTTAGGAATATACAAGTTGCCAACTATATTCCAGGATAGACCACAACTTACCAGCATTTCTGACAGTAAGAATGCTAAGGCTAATTTATGCATCAGCAGCACTTTCTTTTCTTCTTGATAGTTTTTACAGTTCAGATGTCTAAAACCACGCTTGGTGAATTTGCATATTCTTTTTATTAAAACACATAAATAACAAGGAACGAAAATACTGCGTAATCTATAAGAACTGACATCGTGTATATTTCATTTAGTTTTTTATAATGATTTGCTCGCTTTTATTTATTTATTGTCAGATCTAAATTATCGGCATATGAATGCTCAAATGGCAAGTCGTGCCTCCATTGAGCTTCATACTATAATCTTTTTCAGGAAAAGGTATTCAACATTAATAACATCATTATATCATTATATAATGATCTTGATGATCTTATTTCTTTTTCTATGTTCATACAGGCCTACTGACACTGAAGCCAGAATTGTAAAGATTAGAGCAAATGGATTTATTGTATTCGTGCCCAAGTATGACTTTCTAACTTTTGAGGTTAAATGAATTATTTAAAAATAAATTTGTTTGAGATACAAACTTACTAGCTTTTTCCTTATAGGTATGGTATTGAAGGGCCAGTGTACTTGACAATGAGAGGTGAGAAAGGAGGGGGTGAATGGGTCGTGGACGAGCAGCAGCAGAAGATTAAAAAGATTGATGGGTCGATATCATATGGTGTTCTTCAGACTGTACAAATCCATATGGAGGTTGTTGAACCGCAGCCCAACCGGCCTAAGCTTCAGCTCACTCTAAATTAAACAGTAAGATTTTGAACTTACATTGTTTTATATGTTTTTCTAGCTTCTGTTAAGATAGCACTAGAAATATGAGGATGTGTGTATGCAAAGAATCTTGTTCATTATTCTATTCAAATACAAGAACTTCTTATTTCTGGCCACCAAGGGTAACCTTGGGGAGATATTCTTGGAGAGGTCTCGAGTTCGAGTCTCACTAAGGACCTTCAGGGGCCCAAATTAAAAATAGAAGCAGGGGTGGGGTTTATCCCCTAAGGAGAAGGTTCGAGGCTTGCATAATGCTAAAGAATAAGTGACACATTTCTTTGATGCTTGTTTGCTAAAAAATTCATATAAAATCTAAAGAAATAATGAAACATGAGATATAAATGGTTGTACAATGACTTTCATCATCCAGTATGCGGTATGCCCATTAGGGCACCTAGTAAACAATAACTGATCTAGGATTTTCGATCACAATATGTGCTACCATAACTAATCATTCTTGGGTGATGCATGACTTGACTGTAAATGATTATGTCAAGATCCACATGAATACTGTTGACCATCCAGTAAGCGCAATTGCTGCAACTAAGTAACACCACATTGTAAGCACTGAACACTCCTCTTGTCCCACACTGAACAATTGGGTCATCGTACCTGAATACCACACAATCAGTTATAACCTTAAATTTGAACAAACACGGGCATAAGTCTCACCGACACACTAACAATATTTACTCATTAAATGGTTGCTGTGGCACAATAAAAACATGGGTACCATTTTAATTCCACAATATAACAAGAATTACTTACTTATGTTTATGGCAGGGGGCACTGTGTACTGAATCAATAGCACAAAACTAAAGAGGGGATCAGAAGGTAGTAATCCTAGATTAGTTGCTGTTTTAATAACTAGGATTCCAATCATCGGAAGAATAACAAATCGTACACAGATGATTGTGATAATGATAACTGGTTTGATGCTTGCTCTTCTTAAACCTGCATCACAAGTTGGTTGTCCATTAGAAAAATGATTACGTACGTCTACACTATACCAAAAAATGGTCAAAAACCATTTGTATCAGCAACTATCTTGTCATTGGACATAAGAAGTTAAGAACAGATAATTAGCAACTCCATTTAATATATCGTTACCTTGTATTAAGTTGCCTCCTAGTATAAGAGTGATGCAAGGTATGGTTCCATCCCTATATAACAAGGTAAAATGCTGTTAAAAAAAGGTTCTTGAATGACTTATAATCTCAAGCTAGGTACAACCGAATTAGTAAAACCATACCCTAGTAGTGTGACAGAATCTTGGATCACTCGTAAAGGAGCATTATCGCCAATTACAAGTTTTTTCAGCCATGGGGTTGCCCCAAAAACCAAACCTAGGATCTGAACACAGACATAATGACTATTATATGTTGCACATGAATAAGCAAGTAGTATTATAGTTCAACTGGTTTTTAAAACTTACAGAACCAAGCGTTGGAGGAGCCAATAGTTCCTCTAATACCGTGTGGAGTATATCTACAACTTTACTTGAAAAGGTTCCAACTCTTTTCACATCCTTGCTCACCAATCCTTGGATTTGTGTGTCGTCGCTAGTTGAGTAGGATAAAGGGACAACCACATCAATATATTCTTGGGGTTCTCCACTAAGGAGATGAGTTTTTTCATTTGCATTCAAGTCTTTGTTAGGTTCTTGTGGTGGCGAATCCTCAATTTCTTTCATCGTAGTGTACCTTGAACTTGAGCTTTTTAAAAGCTGGTATGTGTATGTCCAAATGTAGAAGCTGCCCAACTGCAGATAATATTGAATTCGATATCTAATCATGGTGTGGAAATCAAAATTAACTCATGAATGAAAAGCATTATCGCTGATAATTATGAATAAATGAGCGAGCTCACCGCCATGGAGAATGATGAATATGAGAGTCCCTTGGACTTGCAAACGCTATGTTCTCCGAAAGGGCTCCCACCTTCGGTACAGATTGCGGGGACAATTATCAAAAGAATGTTTCCCAGATTTCCTGTATCACATAGAAAAGAGTATTATAAGAACATTGTACTTTAATCTCAGAATCAATTAGTACAAACATTTGCAAGAGTGTAAACATAAATACCTGTCGAACACATGGCTATGAGTAGACCTTCCAAATGGGGCTTCGGTTTTATAAGTTTTGTTGCTATCCATCCTAATACTCCTCCACAAAGAAACGTTATTCCGATATTTATCGGCATAAACCACCTACGAGATGTACATAGAATAGCATGTTATTCCGATATTTTGTTGCTAGCAAACTTACCAATGATTATATACGTATATACACGTGCACATGGACGAAAGAAACCAAGACCAAATCATCGAGTGCACAGAAACTTTGAACCGTGATTCTAGAAACACATTTTGATGAACCAAATACATTTAAAATGCATTTAAGAAAATCCATAGGATTCTCGAAAACCATCTTAATTCTGTCACATGCATGCAAAATGGAATTAAATAACTCATACCATGAGATAATGTCTCCAAGGGTGACAGTTTTCGCAAGACTGGCAAAAATCAGCGAGGGAGTAAACGCCACAAACACAATCTGCAATAAACTTTCCTTATTAAGAATTTTTGTGCAGAAGAGGCATTTTATCGGCATGAAATCAATAAGTATGTACCTTATTAAGCGACTTGCGTGTGTCGCTAGAGAGAATATTGAAGTAATCCGTAGCCATAACGGCTCCTACAGAACTAACTAACAACACCTCCAGTATTGGCATTGACGCCGTCTCAAACAACGACCAAAGCCCCATTTTCCTTGAGTCGTCGTTAGTTCGATCTTAACACAATAATCTACAAGCTAGTAGAAACAACTTCTTATACACTTTTGCTTTGTATCAACTAGCTTTTCTTTTTATATGTAGAAGCTAGTTGTTGTTGCTGGTTTGAAGAAAGACCCTGGCAAAGCAAAATTGAACTGAAATTCTTAAAAAAACAAAAGTAAAATAAAGATATTATGGGTGAGATGGATTTTAGGAAAAACATTGAATGGAGATATTATGATACAACAAATGACAGAAGAATAAGCAAGTTGCCTTTTGGATTCCAGCTTTTCTATAATTAAATTTTTTAACAAATCAAAAAATAGAGAGATATATGTTGTGACTCGACTTTGACAGCCGCCTTCTATGGACTAATTTTAACTTCCACGAAACAAGGACATCAAACATTTGGTTTTCATAACCAAAAATAACTACGAACTTTTTTTTATTAACATTAAAATAGATTAAATACAAATTAAATAACATTAATTAATATATTTATAAATGGTTATACTCCGTATTTTATTTTAATTTTCACTAAAATTAACGTATTTTTAATATTCACTCCGTTTCTAAATAAGTGTCCATTTTGATTTTTTATAGTATTTCATATTCAGTTTTGATCGTAAATATTAATTTTTGTGTTATATCATTTTTAATGAAAATTATATCAATGAAATTTCATTTAAAACTCAATTCATTCATATAATTTGCATCAATGTATTATCTAATACAAATGTAAATATTTACGGTCAAAGTTAAACAAAAAATATCAAAATAAAAATAAAAATGGACACTTATTTAAGAACGGAAGAAGTTCTATATTAATAAAAAAAGTTTATATTTAATTATTACAAATTATGTTCTCAAGTTTTTGAAATAAAAGAAGAAAATAGAATAGTTAAAAATGGATGTAAAAAAATAGGATAGGAATGAAATTTAATTTTCTATATTATGTTCTCGAGTTTGAAAAGAAAAAAAAGTAATAAAAATTATACATACTTAGTATTATTTATAAAGTCATTTAAGTGATTATGTTTATCAAAAGCTTTTCAATAAAACTTTTTTTCAAATTATCTCATTATTGCAAAGAATTTTTTGTTGAGAAATTGAACCAAAATTACTCTCTTATCTTCTCTTATAACTCTCGTTTTTTTTTATGTTTTTTCCTCAATTCTTTTCTCTTCTTTCAAAAATAAAACTCACAAACTGACCTCTGCGAGTAGATATAATCTAGCTAATAATGGTCATAAGAGACATCATGGACTAACATTAAACTATATTTAGTAAAACGTCAAAGAATTACGTATTAAACATGAATAACTAGAAAAGTTACTGCCATAAGTTAACTTTATTACAAGGTAAAACTTATACTTTTATCGTGCATGTACAAAACAAACTTAATTAACACAGCGAGTATTAATAAAAACATTTCACATTTTCAAACATACATATATAGTATTACGGAATATTCTTTTTTCTTTTCTCGTAAAAACTTAAGAATAAGAGAAAAAAAGGAAGACCCGTACGGAGACTATTTGTCCTCCTCCTGCAAACGTGACCCTTTTGAATCCTTAACGTGATCGATCGACCTTTTTAATCCACAACGTCACGACTCCTTCCCGAGTCACTGTCTTTATCAACGTTGCTCAGCACGCGACACACCATCACCGACTCCCATCATCGGCCCTCTCCAATCCTATGAATTCTTTCGGCCTTGATTTTATGTCCATTTGCTTTGAATTTGTTGTATATATGAAGATGTGTTTTGTTTGGCAATAACATATAACCCATGCCATTTTGTTGTCTTTTGTTTGCTTAAAAAATGGTCAATATTTGGTCTAGATTTCTCCAAGTATTCATTCTTTACGAAGTTGTTTCAAAACAGGACTTAAAAAACAAAATATTTAAAAAAGAATTGTCAAAAACGATACATTTCTAAAATACCCGTTTTCGTTAAATCTGTTTTCAAAACACGTATACTAGTTAGAAAATCCAAATTCTTACATAAATATATTAAAATAAGTTATTTAATGTTCATACTTTTCTAAAAATGATGAAGCAGGCCAAATAGTACTGTAAGTACTCGATTGGCCTAATGACAAGTTAACAGCTCAATCAAACCCGTGAAAAAAGAAGTGGTCCAAGTTACTTGAGGGCTGAGGCAGACTCGCAACTTATTTCGGTTTCATGCATATGACCCACGCATTTGAACCTTATTACAATGCTAGAATCTAAATACAAACTCGTTATCTTGACGAGGTATGGGCCCCACCGGCGAGGGACCCATTTTTAGTAAAAAGTCCTACATGAGAGACGGGAACTAATGAAGACAGATGAGTTTTCCGGCCCCTCAATGAAATTTCCCCGTGGCAGCGGAACTAATTAATAAGTGTTTGCAGAACTTTGTTTTGCAGTTTTGATTATGAAGAACAAACATATTCGAAAACTCCAAAGCCTAATAACCGTTGTTAGTTACTATGATTAGCAATGCTTGCAAGCTTTTGTATTTCATTTTGATAATAATTGAATGATAACCATGCTATTTTTAGCAGTTTCTAAATTTGGGTACAAATCAGTCTTTGAATTAGGTTGCCAAACAAACCAGAAAAATAAAACAAACAAATTCTGGCTGTTGTAGTTTAGTTAGGCCTCATAAGTCATAATTCGCAAATAAACTTTGACAAATAAAAGAATTTCTTAAACGATATTAAGACACATTAGCTTAACACAACAAATTAACCTTACGGCGAACTTCTATAAGAATTTATAAAGTTAAGTTTGAGATAAAGCAGGATTAACAATTTCATATCCTCCAAATGATCATGGACTAGAGCTAAAATAAGATACAATAGCAATGATTTTTCATGATCAAGCCGATTTATAACATTTCTCTAATATAGTCCATATGAACATAATTTATAGTCATCATAAATAGACACCTTTTACAAGTTCAATTACACGAACTGGCAGAACAAGGTAATTTAGTATGTATCACATGCAAATGCAAATATCATGTAGCAAAAGAAACGCGATAAAACCAGTTAACTCAGGCTCGATTAGATTACCTTCAGTCCTTGCAGATGGTCGATTGAAGAGTAGGAGTGACTAGTTAAGAGACAATACAGATACTGAAACACAGGTACATGTACGTACCTGTAATATGCATGATGAGTTTAATTTGGTCATATGATATACAGTAGTTGATAAGTTATTAAAGAAGATGAGACGTTTGTGGAGTTAATTTGCGAGTGTGTTTATTCAGAATGATGTTCACACCACAACAAGACAAACACATATATAATCATAATAATTCATACGTAAGACTAAGAGGTAACGGTGTGGCGGCGAGGGTGGCTCGCCGTGCCTAGGTGGCAGGCTCGCCGCCGCTCGCCGCCCTTCGCCGTTACACCTACCCCTCGCCGGTTCTCAAATGTCACAAAGTGACATTGCTCGTTGGAAAAGAAGTGGAGCCCATTTTTTTTATTACCGTTTGAAAACGGCTATATTCATTAAAAAAAAAAAAAAATTTTTAAAAAACTTTTTATTCTTATAAATACCACCCAAACTTCTTTAAAAACCACACACAACAAAAACATTCAATTAAACTTTCACAAAAAACTTCAATATGAGCACCTCGTCGGATTCGTACCAGTCAGATATCGAAGAAATGGAAGAAGTAGAAATGGTGTGGAAGATTAACGAAGAGGAAGAAGATGAAGTTCATTCACATCGCAGATACATTTGGCGTGAACGTGACGTCGCCGGACAACGTTTAATGGAAGATTATTTTGGTCCACATCCAAAATACCCGGCAGAAAAATTCAGATTACGATATCGGATGAGACGGGAGCTGTTTCTGGAAATTGTTGAAGGTATTGAAACTTATTGTGCAACAAATAATCCTTTACCCAAGCATTTTCATTTTTTTACTATTCGATATGATGCTACGGGTATGAAAAGTATGAGTGTCATCATGAAATGCACATCCGCTCTTCGCCAATTGGCAAACGCCACGGTGGCGGATGGGGTAGATGAATACTTGCAAATGGGTGAACATTGTGCCCGTGATTGTCTAGACTATTTTTGTATGTGCGTTATAGATTTGTATATGCCCGAATTTTTAAGAAAGCCTACACCAAATGACGTTCAAAACATATATAACGCACATAATACGATTCACGGGTTACCGGGTATGCTAGGTAGCCTTGATTGTATGCATTGGGAATGGATTAATTGTCCTAAAGCGTGGCACGGGCAATTTGGGAGAGGTGATAAACAACACCCAACCCTCATTCTAGAAGCCGTTGCATCATACGATTTGTGGATTTGGCATGCATTTTTCGGGGTTGCAGGTTCGAATAATGATATTACTGTGCTGCATCATTCACCATTGTTCGACGACCTTTTGGCTGACAACGAACCAGTGGCACCATATCTTGTAAACGGGCAGCTATTCGAAAGAGGGTACTACCTTACAGATGGTATTTACCCTCGATGGTCATGTTTTGTTAAGTCGTTCAGCCAAGCACGTGATGACAAAACCGCTGCGTTTAAACGGCGTCAGGAAAGTGCCCGGAAAGATATTGAAAGGGCATTTGGTGTCCTACAAGGACGATGGCGTATAATTGCTCAACCGGCGCGTGCTTGGACTGTGAACAAGCTACGCAGGGTCATGTACACGTGCATCATTTTGCATAATATGATTTTAAAGAATCAAGGGTATGCGATTTCCGAAGCAGTTGAAATGTACATCACTCCTGGGAACCATTTGTTAAGGACATGGGTCGAGCGATGTGAAATACGTCGCAGGAGACAAAGAGAACTCCGAGATAGAGACGTACATGCAAGGCTTCAACGGAACCTCATTGAGCATGTTTGGGCACAAGAGCAACCATGAATAATCGACCGTATTGTATTTTTTTTTTGTATTTTTTTTTTCGTATTGTCTTTTTTTTTCCGTATTTTTATATTCGTAGCGTAATTTTATTTCTCGTATTTGTATTTTATTTTTTAGTATTTTGTAATTTTTAATTTTATGAAATGAATTTTTATTTTGTGTGAAAATTGAAAAATTAAATAAAATGGTGAGTGGTGGGACCCAAGTGAAGAGGAGAGAGACTAGTTGTGATAAAAGGGGTGTTTTTGAAGAAGAGGAAAGAGATTAGTTGGTATGACGTGGCGCTGATGTGGCGCAGTGAAGAGGTGTTTACCTCTTTGTGATACCTTTCCCTCTAAGAGACGTGATTGGGTTGTACTGTTGAGCATGAGTTCGATAATGATTGACTTGTGCTTGACGCATTCATTCATTCTACTGATTTATATTCGTTTTTGTACATGTATCAATTCGTTTATAATATCTCTCAGATAGCTGTTTTAGCAAATGTTTTCAGACCCGGGTAGATTCGGTCGGGTCAACCGGTTGAATTGGTTCCGGTCGAAAAAACGGGTCATATTGACCCGGGTTTCATATTTTCGAAACCCGGCTTGACCCGGCGGGTTTGGGGTGACCCGGGTCAACCCGGTTCTCAAGACCCTGCCGGGTTTCGAATTTTTCGGGTTTTTTTGATTTTTTTTTTTAATTTTACGTATTTGCGACGAAATTTTATTTCTACATATTATATTTGTTGGTAAACAATTTATATTTTTAATATACGTAAGTTTTTGTAGTTTTTATAAGTATAATTTTGTTAATTATTAAAAATATAAATTTTTTTTTTTTAGAAAACCGGGTTAACCCGAGTTGACCCGGGTCGACCCGGACCCGGCAACTCGACCGGGTCAATCTAAGACCCGGGTTTTAAAACATTGGTTTTAGCTAAATTCTTAAAAGATATATGGAAACCAATATTGGTACGATGACCTTTTATATAGTTGTAGACGCATTTGGGATTTGTATACTTAATTTCAGGATCAATGTAAACGTGGAAGTCCAATCTTATGAAACACAATTTGTAAATGATTCGTTAATCATTCTATTCCATGAAACACCACGTGTGAATTAGTAGTTGTAATATCTCTCGTCTATCTTTTTTTTGAACGACAGAATATATAAAAATGCTATCGAGGAGTTAAACTTAGAAAGGCGATTACAAAGAAGAGGTGGGGCGATTTGGGGGTTAGATACTCACTCAATTACAAAGATCTTTTTTATACTTATTATTTTTTTTAAACGGCAATTGATATTAAGAATCTAGCAAGACGCTAGCAACAAAAGTTACAAAGATTCAGAAATAGAGTTACGAGGGTTTGAATACCACTCTAGCCAATTACAAAAGTTTTTTCTACATCTATTTGAAATCCAGTTGAGCGAGTGCAGCTTTACATCATTCAGCACAATCTTGTTGCTTCTAATATTATTGAAAGTTGTCTCCTTTCTATTCCGCCAAAGGATCCAGATACCTGATTGAATCACGCCATCAAGAAAGTGTGTAAGAGTAGTTGTGAGATTTGCACGATCTGCCAAGGTGATGGCTTCAAAAAGATTAGAAGGGATTAAGTTGTGAAGATTCCACCATTTAAGAATGTCAGACCACAATTGCTTCGCTGTGGCACAATGCACAAAAATGTGATTTTTTGTTTCAAGATCTTCGTCACAAACAAGGCATCGAACCGAGTGAAGATCAATTCCTCTTCTATCTAAGTTAACTCTTGTTGGAAGTCTTTCATTTGCCACTCTCCAAGAAATGATATTTATTTTGATAGGAATGCACTTGTTCCATCTTGTTGGATTTTGATTCATATTTGTTGTAGAACTTGTGTACATATGCCTAAAAGCTTTGACCGAAATTTTTTTTGAAGCACAAGCTGTAAATTCCCATGAGTCTTGAGAGTTGTTTAGTTTTAGTTGAGAAACAAGGTTGTTTAGAGCCTCTAATTCCTGGATTTCCTCTTCAAAACGTGGAGCCCTCCTCCACACCCAAGAAAAATGAAGTCTATAAGTGCCGGATGGGCCAACGACATTTGGAGAAGCAACTTCTGATCTTGGTGACCTGTTGACTACTCGAACATCTTTTGAAACTTCAAGCCTGTATAACCTGGGGAAGGTTTCACATAGGGAAGGACCACCCATCCATTTGTCTAACCAAAACCTTGCAATTTCACCATTACCAATCTTGATTTTGAATAGAGAAGGCAAGTCTATCCCGTGCAACTGAAGGTCATCTCTTAGCTTTGCAATGTTGTACCAAGGCCCCGATTTACTTTTGATAATTGAGGTGTCGAGAAGACCACCGTGGGGACCATGGATTGAACGAATAACGTTACCCCAAAGTGAGTCGCCTTCATTATAAAACCTCCACCACCATTTAGTGAGTAAACTAATATTGCCTGACCTCAAACTATCAATTCCAAGACCTCCACATTTTAAAGGGGAAATTACTTTTTTCCAAGCAATCCATGCTATCTTTTGAGTGTCTAAAGAACCGCCCCAAAAGAAGTTCATCCTTATGCTTTCAAGCTTATTGATGATAGCTTTCGGGGCCTTAAAGGTGGAGAAAAAAATACACTCCTAAGCTTCCAAGCACAGATTTTATAAGTGTTAATCTACCACCGAAAGAGAGTGACTTAGCTTTCCATTTGGACAATCTTTTTTGGAACTTTACAATGAGAGGATTCCAATTTGAGCATCTAGACATCTTGGCTCCGATAGGAAGACCAAGATAAGTGCAAGGAAAGTGGCAAGGGGGACAACAAATTGCGGAAGCAAGAGAGTTTAACTCATGTTGAGAAACATTTAGGCCAAAAAATTTGCTTTTGTTGGAGTTGATTTTAAGCCCCGAAGCAAGATGAAAACATGAAAGGATGCAAGACAAGTTTCTGACATTTAGGAATGACCATTCTCCCATGATAAAGGCATCATTAGCAAATTGAAAATGAGAGACATTAATCTTATCATTACCTACCTCAACCCCTCGGAATAAGCCTCTGATCTTTGCTTCATATATAACCACATTAAGAGCCTCGAGATGAAGAGAATGGGAGAAAGTGGATCACCTTGTCGAAGACCCCGTTCAATCTTGAATTCCGAAGTCGGAGAGCCGTTAACAAGAACCGAGGCATAGCCCGAGTTAAGGCAAGCAAAAATCCATTTCCTCCACTTTGAGGTAAAACCCATTTGAGCCATGTCCAAGACCTATTATAAATCCAAGTGTATGTCATGATTCTAACCAATGTTGCAAAAATTGTTTTAGGTATTCATTAGACGTTTATTAACCGTCTTGATTTTCACTAATCGTTCTTATTGAACGTTTTGGTCATAAATACTCGACCAATATAACAATTTATCAGATAAAAATCAATCAACATACCGATTTATTGGATAAAAATCGATCAAATCGAGCATTAGCCAAATTGGACAAACATTGACTAAATAAACCAACTCGGTTACGAATAAAATTCAACCAAATCAGACATAATTCGATCAAATCAGACAATAATCGCTAAAATAGGCCAAACTAGGCATATAGTATCGAAATTTTGTGATTTTTATATATAAAATCTCCTCTTGTAATCGATTAATCGCTAAACGCTACCCATCCACCTAATTAGCGCCTAACGATTTTTATAATCTTGATTCTAACATCATTAAAAATGAAAAATCTAAACCATAATGCTAAAACATATTTTGATAGAAAGGTTTGTCGGGAAATGAATAGTAATTAGGTTTAAAAGCGCAATTTAGGAGAAGAATGTCCAGACACTATAAAAAGGTAAACAACACAATTAGTAAGCCCTAAAATATTTTAATTACAACAAAGCAAATTTTATAAGAAAAAAAGTGGAGATTGCGCGACATACACTGGCAGCTTTACAGAGAAGCAGATGAAGAAAAATCTCCTTGTCACTCTCGAAACAGTCCCTAATCAATTCCACGAGCGTCTCGATATTAACCGTAGTCGTCTCCTCCATTCTTTACGACTGACTGATTTTCTGAATCGTAAGTTTTTATAGGGTTTTTATAGAGTTTTTATGTCGGTTCAATAAATTAGGCGAAGATGGTCCCCGAAGTTTTTATGAGATTAAATTTGTTACATTCGCCATCTCCATTCTTTATGAGATCTGGATCGGTTGTGAGGTGAAGAAGATGGGGGCGGAAGTTTTATGAGATGTAACTAGGGCGTTCTGTTCCTTATTTTTATTTATATACCCTACCCGGCCGGTTTTCGATTTTGGGCTGGGCTTTGTCATAATTATATATTTTCGGGCCATTCGCGTATTTTAAACAAAAAATTACTAGTTATTATTAAACCAAACAAAGTAAAACTAAGTAACTAACCTTTTCAGGGTGTGCTTGGTTAAAGGTATTAGGGGGTAAGGAATGAGAAATGGAATGATTAATACTGCTTGGTTAATGAAAATATAGGTAATCATTACCCACTAATGGGTAATGAACCATTCCCCTATAAATTGGGGGTAATGGGTTCAAGGTAATAGATTGACGTATGTATGTCTTCACCTACCACCACCACCATCACTTACCACCACCATTGTCGCTACCACCACTCTCCGACGCCACCACCACCACTGACCACCACCTACCTGACGCCACCACCACTCTTCGACGTCACCACCACCACTAACCACCACTATTGTCGCTACCACCACACTTCTAACGCCGCCACCACTCTCCGACACCACCACTCTGACGCCACCACCACCACTGACCTCCACCATTGTCGCTACCACCATCCTCCTAGCGCCACCACCATTCTCCGCCACCATCACACTCCGACACTACCACTCTCTAACGCCGCCGCCACCACTGACCACCATCATTGTCGCTACCACCACCCTCCTAACGCCGCCACCACTCTCCGACACCACCACTCTCTATGCCACCACCAACAGTGACCACCACTATTTTCGCTACCATCACCCTCTTAACGTCACCACCACTCTCCCACACCACCATCACTCTCCCACACTACCACTCTCCGACGCCACCACCACCATTCTCGCTACCACTATCCTCCTAACACCACCACCACTCTTTGACACCTCCACTCTCTGATGCCACCGCCACCACTGACCACCACCATTCTCGCTACCACCACCCTCCTAACGTCACCACCACCACTCTCCGACACCACCACCCTCAGACACCACCACTCTCCGACACCGCCACTCTTCGACGCCACAACCACCACTCTTCGACGCCACAACCACCACTGAGCACCATCATCATCGCTACCACAACCATCCTAACGCCACCACCACTCTCCAACGCCACCACCACCACTGAACACCACCATTATCGCTATCACCACCCTCTTAACGCCACCACCACTCTCTGACACCACTACTTTCTGACGCCGCCACCACCATTGTCGCTACCACCACCCTCTTGACGTCACCACCACTTTCTGACACCTCTACTCTCCGATGCCACCACCACCACTGACCACCACTATTGTCGCTACCACCACCCTCCCGACGCCACCACGACGCTCGTCATCGTCACAACCATTGACTATCACCCTAACAGTTGTTTCCTCCATCTCCAATCACCACCACGTCTTATATTTACCAAGCACCAACAATGGTATTGATAATACTAAGGAATGTTCATTGCATTCCTTTGTATTCCCTTACCCTTACCCATTCCCATTCCCCTCAGATTAACCAAGCACACCCTCAATCTCAATCTATCAGACGTGAGATCAACAAAGAACCTTACCTTTTAAAAATACAAAAGAACACATCTTGACCCTTCTTTTTATTTCAATCCTATGATTGTTAGCTTTCTACAAAATCACATATAAACAGAAAATATCTTTCACTTATCCTCATTTAATACCTATCATCTCTCTCCTAAAAGAACACAGACCACCCGTTAAAAAAAACATTTGACATGATGCAAACACTCGCCTGAAACCGTCGTGCTCATAGATCTGATGTTGATCCACAAGGATCCGACGTCGATCCGTCGTTCCGTCCTCCTTCATTTTTCCAACGTTCGTCGTTGATCTAATAATGATCGGAATTATTTAATGAACAATACTTGAAACAAACAGAGGTTATTGAACCTTAAAATGATGAATCACACATTTTCGATCTAGAAGAAGACGTACGGTTCATTTTTATTGTTACTGTTGTTATGGAAAATGTAGATAAAGTTCGATTTAGTTTTGTTACAAACTAAATCAATCACAAGATTCTCTTTTGTAACTTTGTTGAATTAGAAAATATGCTTGACCAATCTAGATGATTTATCAAATGTTACAGATCCAAATTGTTGTAGAAAAAGAAAACCACCACGTGGTTTTGTGTTTGTAATGTTTTATTGTTTCTGATTTAGAAAAGAATAAATCACGCATGATTCTGTTTTACTTTAGGTTCTTTTATCATAATCGCATGTGATTCATGTGAAATCACAGGTGATTTTGCGTAAATCACAAATGCTTTTGCGTAAATCGCAATTGATTTTGCGTAAATCGCAAGTGATTTTTGAATGTTTTTATTTTATTTTTTTAGCGAAAAATGTAAATCACATCTGATTAATTCTTTGTTCTTATAAATTGAATCACATATGTGGTTCGTGTATGAATCATATAGGATTCGTGTATGAATCACATGTGATTCGTGTATGAATCACGTGTAATTCATGTATAAATCACGTGCGATTCGTGTATAAACCACGTGCGATTAGTGTATGGATCACGTGTAATTCGTGTATAAATCAGATGTGATTTACTTCAGCAACATTTGTGTTTCAATGAATACGTGAGTCTACTTTTTGTAATTACTATGCAAGTTTATTGAAGAAACAAATCACATGTAATTTTGTAAAACTCACATGTAATTTTGTGAAAATCACATGTAATTTTTGTACAAAATCACATATAATTTTTACAAAATTACATGTGATTTTGTAAAAATCACGTGTAATTCGTGTATGAATCACGTGTAATTCGTGTATAAATCACATGCGATTCGTGTATGGATCACGTGTGATTCGTGTATAAATTAGACGTGATTTACTTCAACAACATTTGGTCATAATTATATATTTTTATTTATATACCCTACCCGGCCGGTTTTGGATTTTGGGTTGGGCTTTGTCATAATTATATATTTTCGGGCCATTCGCGTATTTTAAACAAAAAATTACTAGTTATTATTAAACCAAACAAAGTAAAACCAATTTACTAACCTTTTCAATCTCAATCTATCTATCTATATCTATATATATATCCCTATAAAGGGTTTATCCCAAATGTTGAATGTTGAAACTTGAAAAAACAAACAGTATATATAGTAAAATTGTGTGAGAGATTAAGGAAAGAGTATCAAACAATTATGAAAATATTAAAAACAGATGGAAACAAGTAAGACATACGCGGGAAAAAAAATAATAGTTTAAAACTCAAACTTAGAATCCTTGTGCCTATATAAACCACCTTATGTGCAATGCATTCATAGAACAACCTTCTGTGCAGTGCGTATATCATCCAAAGAAATGACAATGACAAATGAAAAGAATGTTGATGATATTCTTGAGTTTTTTTTATATTGATCACCCTCCTCTACATCGTCTATATAGTTTTCTGCTTGTATGTAAATTTTTCTGAGGTTCATTCCCCTTCTCCATGATGTTAACTGCTTGTATTGTATATTCTTTTCAGCTTGATCCTCCTCCTCCACATCGTAATCCATTTTACAGTCGTAACCTAATTAACAGAAAATGCTACCTTTGAATACACTGCAAAGCAGATCGATATAAAGGTTGATGAGCCTGTTGATCATGTACTTGGTAGATATCAAGAACAAAATGAGGTTTACATTTCACGCCCCTTTATGTTTGTGTTTTATAAAATATATGTGTGCTAAACCACTTTAATCTATGTCTTGTTTTTTTTAGATTGACTCTGAACTCATTTGGCAAAATAGATGTTGATACGGTTTTAAACAATGCGGATGTTCATGGCGGTCGACTACATGTAAACTTGATATATAGCTTCGAAATTCAAAAAATACTAAATGTCAATATACTAAGATTTTTTCAATGATCTCACAAAACAGCGGCCGGGAAATAAAACTGGTCTTGCATCACATTCCACTTGCTCTTTCGTCATATGATTCCCAAAGCAAGTGTAGAATGCATAGGCATATATGCAGCTCGACTTAAACTTACTCGCACACAATCAGGTACTATACCAAACAAGATTAAACATCAAATGTATATTTCTTAAACAGTCATTGAGTCATTGATCCTTTTGTTTAATAACTCCAACAATTGACGTATAATAAATATCTTGCAGGTAACGTTCTGGAATCTACAGATGTTACAAAAGTTGAGTTCAACCGCTTATGTATGAAGCACGAGAATTTACATGACTTACGAATTAATATTGAGTACTTCATTATGCATGTGTGTCTTTATTTCATTTTGTTCAAAATAGTAGAATACTACAATGTACTATTTGACTGTTTCCATTGTCAGCGATTTGTGCGGAAAGTTTGAATGGAATCAAGCAACATTTGGATATTTTAGAATTTACTGATCATTTGTACTCTACGGTTATTTTGCTCAAACAAGCTATTTCACTTGTGAAGAAAGCACTGCATTCATCAATAAGCACTACAATTGTTTTAAATATTTATTGTTGGATACCACAATAGTTCTTGTGTTATATACGTGTTGGAAGCACTATATTTGGTATTCATTGGACTTCATTTGTCTTATTTGATAAATGATTATAAATAATACAACCTACACAATTAAGCACCAAGTATCTCCTTTATTACATAAAATTCATCTCATTAAGCCCTACACTTTGGCCATAACTCTTTTTCAACTACATTATCTCTAAATGAATGTGAAACCGGACGTGTAATTAATGTATTGGAATAAATCGTTCTAACATTTTGTTTGGCTGATAATTTCTTATTTTCAAAATGGGTGTCGTTAGAACCTTGTTAAATATAACCACGCCCTCATTCCTTACAAAAATTTATGTCATAAATTAATCAATTTTATAACTTTTTATAAAGCATGAAAGTAAAAAATAAGAACACTATATTCCTCATTACCAAAGATCATGTCATAAATTAAAAGATTTTATGCCCTTCTATTATTGAGAATTATAGAAAAAACGTTGTTCATAAAAGGATAGACATCATCTATATTATATACCTATATATCTTAGAAAATGTATATTCTTTTTGTTAAAAAATTAAAAAAAAAAGATTTCAAGAATTTTCTTTTAACATTATATATCAAGTCACGAGTTCGAGCACCAAGTCAACCTGGTCGAGTCATCGGGTCACGCGATCGAACTTGGGGTAAACACGGTTGAGTCGTCGAACCAATTAAAACTATCTGCCGCTAAGTAATTCCGCCGCTATGCGCGGGTACACGTCTAGTGTTTAAATTATATTGGTAAAATTCTGCATGCAAGGAGTTCGAATTATAAATGGACAAATAATAGTAGTTTTTAAGGTGGATCAAAATATAATATTCAATACACATTATTCAATCAGGCCTTATTACATTTATGGGTGAGTCATGGCTCATCTTCGCCTCTACACACCTACGCCTCTCGTTTTAATATCTGTGCATATAAATATATTACACATAAATGATAATTTACGTAATGGTTTTGATATTATAATTTTAAATAAATTGTATATATTTTTTAAAATTTTGTTTAGAGTAATACAAGATCTAGTTCCGTTATTACAATTCGAATTTTAAACTCTTTTTACTCTCGGTATTTCTATTCGCAATAGTTTGTCTTTGATTATTAGTAAAAAAATACATCAATCCGTGCACGCGCGCAATTTGGACGGATTCTATGACGAGATTTTGTTTTGAAGTTACATATTGTGACTATTCATAATTTTAGGATTTTATTTAATTTTTAATATTTTCAATAAAATCATATTTTTTTAATAATTAGATAGTTACAACCTTCATGCACACACACTGGTTTTACATTTTTTTTCTTCATATGTTAATATTGATATTTTGCGTAACTTTTTGTTAATTTGTCTTACTTTAGATATATTTGTTATGTCACTATAGACATTATTTGTGTTTCGTAGAACATAGCGACAATGAAAAAATACATGTTGGTGTATTATGTAAAATCGTGTCTATTTTTTAGTATATATATATTTGTGTTTTAAAATTGATATTTATAATCTTGTGCATATATATTGTTGATACAAAAGTTGAATGGACCGCGCTTAACCTCAAATTAGGCATCATTCGGCCGTTAAGGACTCCGGCTCTTGTACCAAGTGAACTTGTATGATGACCCTGCACACCAAAGAACAAACACCGTTAGGCTTACCGTATTATCCCACGATTAGACTCCGGCGTGAGAGTAACTAATCGATTTGATTATAGTAATCGGTGAGGGTATTGAGTAAATCATACCTTTGTGGAATCTCGGGGGTTTCTTTTAGATTCGGTGAAACTCTAATAAGGCTTCCCTAATCTTACGACCTAAGTAAGAGATAATTACCATATTGTTGGGTCAGTATTTACTGACCCTGAAGCAACTCTAGGATTTGAATATAAAATCCCCCTAAGTGTTTCATGCTCAGCAGTAAGGCCAGTCTGCTGAAGGATGACCAGAGGAACAAAGTTCCTACTAAAGAACGTATAGCTGAAGAAAGTTCAGCACTCCCCTTCCAGTGAACTTAGAAGACAAAGGAGTCTTCGCTTCAAATACTAGGCGGTCTAGTTGCTGAAGAACAAGGACTGAAGAAGGGCTTTCAATTCAGTTTGGCTTGACAATACGCCTTATGTTCGAGTTCAATTGGCAAGTGGCATGCCTTTCCGTAGACCAACCTAAATGGTGTACAACCAATTGGCGTCTTGTAAGCCGTACGGAAAGCCCACAATGCATCATCAAATTTATCTGACCATGAAGTGCGATTCTCTCCAATAGAACGCTCCAAAATCCTCTTAAGAGCTCGGTTTGAAACCTCCACTTGACCACTTGTTTGAGGGTGATAAGCCGTCGAAAGTCGATGAGTGACACCATATTTCTTTAGAACTTTTTCAAATTGTTCATTAAAAAAATAGGTCCCACGATCACTTATTATAGCCCGTGGAGTTCCAAACCTAGCGAAGAGTTGTTTCAAAAATTTCACCACAACTCGAGTATCATTCGTGGGCAAAGCCTTAGCTTAAACCCATTTAGACAAATAGTCCACAACTACGAGAATGTACTTATTTCCTTTCGATGATGGAAATGGCCCCATAAAATCGATCCCCCAAATGTCAAAGATTTCACAAACTTGGATAATATTTTAAGGCATTTCATCCCTTTGTGAGTTCTTTCCTTGACGTTGACAAGCATCACAAGTCTTGATCAAGTCTTGGGCATCATGATATATGGAAGGCCAAAAGAAGCCGGTATCAAAGACTTTCTTCGCGGTGGCGTTGGCACCATGATGTCCCCCGGTGGGTCCCTCATGACAAGATTTAAGGATATCTTGAGCTTCTTTGCCAAACACGCACCTACGAATCACTTGATCCGCGCACACACGAAACAAATAGGGGTCGTCCCATAAGTAATTGGATATATCCTTGAAAAACTTTCGTTTTTGTTGGGACGACATACCCTTGATCACAAACTTCCCCGCATGGTAATTTGCAATGTCCGCAAACCATGGGGTACTATCATCACCACGAAAAGCAATCATACCAAGCGTCTCGAGAGGAAATGTTTCATTGATTTCCTTGTTCTCTCGATCGCTTTGGTGAGGATTCTCATGTCGAGATAAATGATCGACCGCGAGATTCTCGGCTCCTTTTTTGTCTAGAATTTTGACATTAAATTCTTGAATGAGGAGAATCCATCGGAGCAACCTCAGCTTAGCATCTTGTTTATTAAGAAGATATTTAATAGTCGAGTGGTCCGTATACACTATGGTTTGAGACAAGACGAGATATGGTCTAAACTTTTCAAAAGCATATACAACGCCAAGTAACTCCTTTTCCGTTGTAGTATACTTAGTTCGAGCCGTCATAGTCTTACTTGCATAGTGTATAGGTAAGAAATGTTTTGACTTTCGTTGCCCCAAAATCGCACCTACCGCGTAATCACTAGCATCACACATTATTTCAAAAGTTAGGTCCCAATCCGGAGCAACTAAAACGGAGATTCGGTTAATTTCCTTTTAAGCATCTCAAAGGCTTGAATACACTCATCCGAAAAGAGGAATGGAGTCTCTTTTTCCAAAAGATGGGTCATAGGCCGAGCTATCTTAGAGAAGTCTTGGATAAAACGTCTATAGAAGCCGGCATGGCCGAGAAAACTCATCATTCCCTTAACGGTGGTGGGTGGAGGTAATTTGGCAATCACGTCGATTTTAGCCCTATCAACCTCAATGCCGGCCTTAGAGATCTTATGTCCTCACACAATTCCCTCTTTACACATGAAGTGACATTTTTCATAATTAAGCACAAGATTCGTTTCCTCACAACGTTGTAACATTCTTTCCAAGTTAGAGAGACATGAAGTGAAAGATTACCCAAAAACCGAGAAATCATCCATGAAGACTTCCATGATTTTCTCAATCATATCATGGAAAATGGCCATCATACACCTTTGGAATGTCCCCGGAGCATAGCATAGTCCAAAAGGCATTCGACGATAAGCAAATGTTCCATACGGACAAGTGAATGTGGTCTTTTCTTGATCACGAGGGTCAATGGGAATTTGGAAATAGCCGGAAAATCCATCCAAAAAGCAATAGAATTCATTTCCTGCTAGTCTCTCTAACATTTGATCCATAAAAGGTAATGGAAAATGATCCTTCCTAGTGGCATCATGAAGCTTCCTATAGTCGATACAAACACGCCAACGAGTCACAAGTCTAGTAGGAATCAACTCATTATCTGCATTAGTAACCACCGTCATTCCTCCTTTCTTTGGAACACAATGCACGGGACTAACCCATGGACTATCCGAGATAGGGTAGATCATTCCGGCATCTAGAAGTTTAGTGACTTCCTTTTTTATCACCTCATGAATCTTTGGATTGACCCTTCTTTGATTTTGGATAGAGGGTTTATAATCTTCCTCCATTAGAATTTTATGAGTACAAAATTTTGGATCTATACCCTTAATGTCGAAGATTTTCCATGCAATGGCCCGTTTATGTTTCTTAAGCACTTTAATAAGTTCATCCTTTTCATTTTCCTTTAATCCCTTAGCAATAATCACTGGTAACTAATAAGTGTGTAAACACTTATCCTTTTGCCACTAAAATCAAGGAAAAACAAGACCTAATCATGTGTTTAATGTCTTAAAAGTCGGAATTACGCGTGGTTTTGTGTTTTTGTGTTAAAATAGGTACAAAAGATCAAAAGGAAAGAAAACACGGGATTTCACGGTCAAATGTTGAAGAAAAGTCCAAAAAGAGACGAAGACAAAGGAAAAAGTCCAAAAGTGTGCCGAAGATCACGAGACCCGGCAAAATCGATACGAATTTGAAGAAAAGACCAAAATGCCAAAGATCAAGTCGTTTTATTCGGGGATTTAATTTATCAAAATTTTTGGGCTTTGTGGGTCCCACGTTGGATCTATTGGGCCACAAAGCCCATTTGTCATAAATGAATGGAGTTTAGGCTAAACCTTTTAACCATGGCCCATTTACAAATCAAACAACAAAACAATATGGGCAGATTGGGCCTAAGCCCATTCGATGGACTATTTTTGGACGGATGAAATGCTTAAGTAAAAGATTCATTCACTTTTACTAAATCAACCAAACTCCAAACACCAACTCTCCTCACATTTTAATTTCCTCTCACACGTGTAAGTCATCAAATGTTTTTTTTTATAAAACGTATATTATTTACATTCCCCACTCATTCTACCATACTCTCACCCTCACACAAGTGTAAATAAACAATTCACTCACTCTACCGTATACCCTCCCTCACCCGATCCCCACCTCACTTGGTCAACACCAAACTCTTACCCAGTCAACACATTTACTCACCTCACCCCACGTGTTTCTTTTCTTTACCTTCCCCCATTATGTTTTTAACAAAACGCTTTTTTTTATTTACTCCTTTCTTTCACTTTTAACAATAAAAAAAAAACGTTTTTCCTCCCTTCTCTCTCTCAGGTAAAATGCAGCCCCCTCCTCCACCATTTTTTTACACAAACCCTAAAATCACCACATCAAAAATACCCCATAAAAATTGGGGGTTTCACCAAAAACGTGTGATTCACACGTTTACAAATTAAAACCCCAAGTTTTCAGGGATCAAACACCATGTGGTCCTCTCATCCTGACGTGGCACAAATCCACCAATCACTCAATCCACGCTGGCAATCCGAGACTCAAGACTTTTCTCCACCGTTTGATCAAGAGAGAAGAAGAAAAGAAGAATGAACGGATGTGATCCTTCACCTTGGGCACCAAGGAAAGGTTTCCTAGGGTTTGCCTATAAAAACCCCTAATCTGTAATGTTATAGATAGCTTTTCTTTAATTTTTATATTTCAGTAAAATTAGTTTAGACTTAATCTTGTAATTTTATTTTTTTTTAGCACTTGTAATTTTAATTTTAATTAATGAAAAGTAGTTTTATCTTAAATTATTCTCGTCTCATTTTTATTCCTGCAAAAATTTGATCATCATCTTTGAGTTTGGTTAATATTACTATTCGAAGTTTGTTATGATAACTATTGGTTTATTTTGATTCTATTAAAAAAATAAATTTATCTTATATATTACTGTTCTCGGAAGTTATTATTCGAAAAAAAAAAAAATAAAAAAAAAAAATACTGTTCGCAAGTTGGTTCGAGAGATTTGGAACGAAGTTGGTTTGAGATGATGAATGGAGGTGTTTGATGCGGATAACAAGGAGGCACAGCGCCTACCTTCGTCACAACGGATCGACACAAGGTGTTCTTATTTTTTTATTTTCTTTCTAAGTCTTAGTTTAAGTTTTAATATCTTAGATTTATCTGTTTATTTGATCCGTTTAGGTTTATGTTTTACTGTTTTTAGTACTGCTTATTACTGTTTAAATTCGTAATTGTTTAGCATATTTTGAGTTATTTGCACACTGTTTGGAACTGCTTAATTTTTTTCTTATTAAATCTGTTTGGGTTATTTAGTTTGAGTTTGTTTTTTTTTCAGTTTTGGTATTTAGATTATTTAGTTTTTATCAGCTTATTTATTTCTGCTTATCAGTGTAGCTTATTTGTGTTCAAATTGCGTAACTGGATATTTGGATCTGCTAATTAGTTATAGCTTATAGGTTTCTGCTTATTTGTTTCGACTGCTCTTTAATTGTATCTGCTTATTTAATAGTATCTCAGTTTAGTTTGCTTATAGCTTATTATAGATTGCTTAATTTAAGTTTTACTTCATCTTTTAGTTTCATTGCTTTTCTGTTTTACTTAGTACTTATTTGATTCGCTTGTTCGGTTACATCAGCTTATTTGCTTTCTGTTTGTTCAATTCTGCTAGTTTTAGCTTAAGTTTGAAGTGATTACATGCTTATTAAGCTTATTCGCTTCTCTGCTTAATTGATTTCTGCTTATTTGGTATTCTGTTTATTGTGTTATAGCTTATTTGGAATTCAGCTTATTTGCATAACCAGCTTATTTGAGTTCTGATTATTTAGCTTATCTAGTTTTGGCTTATTGGTTTCCTGCTTATTTTGTTTACTTTGCTGCTATCACCTCAGACCCAATTGGTCTGAGGGTGTTTACTGTCCAAGAAATCAAGTCCAAAAAGTTTAAAAAAAAAAAATAATAATTAGCAGAAATTTCGTCCTTCACAGGTCTCGACCCTGTGACCTCTCGTTCCACAACCACACGTCTCAACCAACTGTGCTCGATTGCTTTTTGCTAATTAGCTTGCATCAGGAAATTAATATAGGGTTAACATTAGTTGGCAGATTTATTTAAATAAGTTAATCAAGTTTTTGGTGTAATTAGATTTTAATTTATAGTAATTACATAGTTTATTTAAATTCAGTTTTTATAAAAGATAAAAAGGAAAAAAAATATATTTTATTTTTTTTATTTAGTTTAAAATTTTAATTAGTTTTAAAAATTAGTTTTATTACGTTTTTATTTATAGGTTTATAAAAGTCATTTAAAAAGTTTTCTTTAATTTTAATTTTCAATTTATTTAGTTTAGTTTAAAAATAGATTTTATATTTAAGTTTTTTAAATTAGTATTAATTAAAATTAGTTTTAATTAGGATTTTATAATTAGATTTAATAATTTTTAGTCTTAATTAAATTTGAAATAGTATAAAATAGTTTTATTTAAATAGATTTTTATTAAGTAGTATTTATAATTTCTTTTAGTTTAAAAAATTCCCAAAAAGAGATTGTACCAAAAACAAGTTAAGTTGAAACGTAAAAACGGAAATAAAATTCGAGTCGAATCGAGGAAAAACGAACTTAATTAAAAGGACTAAAAATCCTAGTTTCAAATTGGCGCCGCTGCCGCTTCGCTCGTACGATTGACGATTTTTTCGTGAAGACGTTTGGATTTTGGGATCCGTTCATTCTTTGAACGTTACATTTCTTGCACAAAAAAATCAAAAATACAAAAAAAATCAAAAACTTAAAAATACAAAAAAAAAAAAAAAATTAAAAAATCACAAAAGCAATTTCTTTCCTAAGAATTGCACCAAAAAAAATTAAAAAATCCAAAAGTAATACTTTTTCCTAAAAGTATTACACCAAAAATATTACGTATTAGTGTTAATTTTTAGTTCGATTTCTTTCGATTTTTCTTGTGAATATATTTTTCTAAAAAATACAAAAAGATTTTTCTTTTACTATAATATATTACGTAGCACAATAATTTATCTACTTTTCAAATAAGCCTTAGTTGGTATTTCATCACCTAACTATTGTATTCGCATCCATAACAAATAAAAAGGCAAAATAGATAAATACTAGTAAGACGTTTGAACTCGACATATACAAACTATAAGGTGGGTATAAGGCGACGCGCTATAGAAGGCCGTCTAAGGAAAAAGGTTTTTAAGTGCTTTGTGCCACCTCGTTTCCCCGCTTGCTTGTGCGTATATTGAGAGGGACGACCGACTATTGGTTTGCCAACTCAAGTAGTATTTAAGTATATATTTTTGTAGCTTTTTCATATTGCTCATCGAGAGGGAAAATCCTTTTCCTCTCAAAGTCGACCGAGGTCACCTACCTCATTCCAAGTTTTAATTGTATGCGCACTCGCGCGCGTACATACATACCGAGTGGTGTACCAAATACTTCTAATTCTTCCAAAAAGAAGAAGAAGAAAAACAAAAAGACCGTCATTCAAGCCGATCCCGAGAATCGAGCTTTCGACATAACGATGGCAACGGATAATCGACCAATGATTGAGATTCTTCAATCTCACGTTGAAGGAAACGATGATGCAATTGTGGTGCCGACCATTGGAGCTAATTATTTTGAACTTAAACCGGATTTTATTCGAATGGTTTCCGCTACACCATTTTTAGGTCGTACTAATGATGACCCACACGCTCATATCAAACGATTCATCCAATTAGCAAATACCGTCAAATACAATGGGGTGCCACAAGAGGCCGTTCGCCTCCAACTTTTTCCTTTTTCCCTCGAGGGACAAGCCCGGATTTGGCTTGATAAGGAACCACCCCAAAGTATTACCACATGGATCGACTTAGAGACCAAGTTCATTAACTACTTTTTCCCACCATCACGGACTACTTCTTTAAGGAATGAAATAATCAACTTTGAACAACAATATGGGGAAACGTTTAGTGAGTCTTGGGATCGATTTAAAGAGCTTTTGAGAAAATGTCCACAACACGGTTTTACTAAAGTTCATCAAATCAACACGTTTTATAATGGTTTAACTCTAAACAACCAAGACTCACTTAATAGTGCCGCGGGGGGCAATATTCTTGTGAAAACCATGAACGAGGCTTGGGCCATTATTGAAAACAAGGCAAAAGTGCAAACCAAAAGTGTTAGGGCTAATATGGCAAGTGCTAGTACGAGTAATAATGAGGTGAATGATCAAATTAAGGAGCTTACTTCAATTGTGAAAACCCTTGCTCTAAGAACCGACGCCCTCGCTACACATGTGCATGCCGTGAAAGATAATAGTGAAACATGTGAGACTTGTGGTGGACCACATTCATATTTCAATTGTGACAAGGTTTATAATCAACAACAACAAGTTTGTACTTTTAATGCTAATGAGAGGGTTCCATTTAAACCTAATGTTGATGTTAACCATTTGTCTTACAATAATACTAATTATTTGGCTCCCCCGGGTTTTGTAGCACCTCAAAAACCACCCCCACCCGCCCAAAATACCCAATACCAAAATAGGAACCAAGGTCCTCAAATGGGTAATTTTCAAGGAAATGCTAATCAAAGGGAATTTTAATGGTCAAAATCAAGGTTTTCAAAATAATAACCAAGGTTTTTGTAATAACAACGGTTTTCAATCTCAATATCAAACCAAGGTTTTCCTAATCAAGGGGTTAACAATCAAGGGTTCAATCAAATGACTATGCAAAATCCTCAAATGGACTTGGTTCTACAAAAATTGACCGAACATGAGAAAATCATGCAAGCTATGCAAGCATCTACTAGACAAATGCAAGAGTCCAACGATAAGAGATTTTTGACTATGTTGCAAACCCTTAGACCCCAAGGTGCCTTACCATCCAATACCGAGATTAACCCTCGTGCTAATGTGAGTGCTATCAATACTCGAAGTGGAGCCAATTTAGTGGGACCTTCCATCTCTTCGCCCATAAAGGAGAGACAAGGCCCGGAGGTCATAATGAGTAATCCTACTCCCCCTCCGGTGATTCCGCCCACTACCACTCCTAGTTCTAGTCCTCCATTGCCGAAAGAGCCTATTCCTACGGTTGTTCAAGAAGCGAGTCCTTCTCCTTCTCAACCTAAGCCTAATATTCCTTATCCATCTAGGTTAGGCAAGACTAAAGTGCTCAACAAAGATGACATTCATGTCTCTAATTTTTTGAAAATGATTTCCAATGTGAATGTTAACGTAAGCCTTATTGAAGCACTTGCTCAAATGCCAAAATTTGTCAAAATGTTTAAAGATTTACTCAATAAGAAGGAAAAAATGGTTGAGCTCGTTAACACCCGTTTAAATGAGAATTGTTCCGCGGTTCTTCTCAAAGAGCTTCCCGAAAAGCTAGGAGATCCCGGACGATTCGTGTTACCTTGCTCGTTTCCTCAAATAGATGATTGTATGGCTTTAGCGGATCTCGGCGCTAGCATCAATCTTATGCCACTTTCGGTTTGGAAACAACTTTCATTACCCGACCTTGTACCGACTCGTATGACTTTAGAGTTAGCTAATCGAACTCTCGCATACCCCGTTGGTATTGCCGAAGATGTTTTTGTTCGAGTCGGTACATTTACTTTTCCCGTGGACTTTGTCGTCGTCGACTATGAAATGGATCCTCGTATTCCGTTAATACTTGGTAGACCATTCTTAAGGTCCGGAAGAGCCTTAGTTGATGTAGCCGAAGGGGAGTTAATTCTTAGGGTTAGGGATGAACAACAAGTTTTTAAAATGGGAAAAATCACAACAAAATCAAATGGAAAAGAATCGGTTAATATGATTGATGTTCTTAATTTTAATGATGAGATTTTTATTAATCCTTTTGGAATTGAAAAATCTACTCAAAATAATTTTGTGATAAAATCATCCCTTCCCTTAGAGCCTCAAATTTTTGATACTCCCATTTATGACACCGATAGTGATGACACTTCTTCAAGTGATCACACTATCTTCGGCTTAGACGACTCGTCTTTTGACCCACCCACTTTTGACCCACCCATTTATGATCAACCAATCTTTGATACCTACGATGATGACACTTCTTTAAGTGATCTCATTAATTTTGATAACCCACTCCATGATCTTAATGCACCTCATATCTCGATGAGTGATTCTTTCATGGAGACTCCTTTTGACTTCTATACTCCAATTTTAGAAGTCATGACTTATGAGGAGGATCCTCCACTCTTAGAGATCATACCTACTTTAGAGGTTATTCCATTTGAGGAGGATTTAGATATCTTTCTAAATACCTATTTTCCTCATGAGGAAGAGTTTTCCTATGACTCCGACAATACTTATGTTTTCACATCAAGTTTGGAAGAGGATGACTTTCCCACTATGGATTTTGATGATATTTTGAGCTTAAATGTCGACACCTCTTGCTATTTTCCCATTAAGGAACCGGTGTTTGATCCGGGAATAGAGACTTTTGTGCTTTCATTGCCATACCACCTTACCCTTCCTAGTAAGAGACTTTTGCCTAAGGATACCCCACTTTTCTATGACTTGCGTACCACCTCGGGGTTTATTTCCTTTTGTGATGGAAATTATGTGTTTGACCCGGGTGGATTTTCATGGGGTATGCCTTGTATGACTTTGTTTCACCTTTATCATGGAGAGATTTTCCTCCCTTGGAAATCTCGGTTGTTCCATGATTTTCCCATTTGAATGATGACATTCGGGAATTCGAGTCGAGCTAGAGACTCGTGATGAAAAATCAAGCATCGTATAACTAGGTTAGATTTTTACCTTTACCATCCTTTCCACCCTTTTTCGCCTTCATCCATTATCCACCAATAAGTGTTGGGGGGAGCCGAGTAGGTTGTTTGTGTGTTGTGCAGGGACATGTGCTTAATGATCCGCTTTTGGTACTTTTGACGAGACCCGTGTTCCCGTGTTACCCGTGTACCCAGTTCCTTCGATAAGTTTTTGCTATTGTGATTCTATCTTGTATATAAATAAAACGAATAAATGTAATCACTTTAGTTGTCCTTTCCTTAGCTCGATTTTAAACAACGTACTCAATGTCCTAAGTGTAGGGGAGTTTATTCGCCCACATGCTTAAACATTGAGGACAATGTTTATATTAAGTGTAGGGGGGATTTCTATCGAAATTTTAGTGGCCCTTTTCCATGAATTTGACCCCATTTAACCGGAAAATTTTTAAAATTTTTCAACGTTTTTCAAATTTTTGATCTATTTTGGCCTAGTAATATTTTAATTATTTTCTTTCCTTTTATCATCGTATTTATATTTTCAATTTCAAGAATAAAGTCAAAAATAAATAAATAAATAAATAAAACGGTCTTAATAAGTTTAGATATCTTTGATATATTAGGCCCGTCGTGAATATTTTGACTCAACCCGAGTTTACTTATCCAAGTTTACTCTAGCTAGTATCCTTAACCATATGGACCTTAATTGGTTTATTAGGCTAAGCATCCACGAGTCTCATTCCTTGAGATTTTAAATTGTGGAGAACGAGAGATGATAGAGTTAATTATAAGTTCGGTATTCTTTCATTAACTTATGTGAGTTAGTTATGAGCTTTTTCTCCCATCACTTGTTAATAAATATATTTGCAATAAATAAGGTTGTACGATTTAAAAGGTTACTTAGCTTCTAGCACAAGATCGTTTAAAAGTTGCTCGGTATTAATTAGAGTTCATAGCCAAGGCATAACTTATTGAAACGGGACGCGAAGATTGGCTTATCCAAAAAGGCCCTAACAAGGCATGAGGATACCCGAGTCCAAAAAGGCCCTCACAAGGCATGAGGATTCACTTTTTGCTAAAGATCCTAAGATGATGTGAAGATCATTAATCCAAATCAATATGAAGGATCAAGACACACGACGAGAAGCAACTACTCCCCTAAAGATCATGGAGAAGTCTATCCAAAAAGACCCTAACAAGGTATGAGGATAAATAGATCCAAGTCCGAAAAGGAGGCGGATCGTTGTATATCAAAATCCTAAATAAAGAAGAGGATAAATGAAGAAGTCGTGGTCAACGTTTGAAGCATCTTTCACTCCTTATGAAGATGTATACCGAAATGAAGAGAAGACCATAATTTCAAGATCGTCTCTCAAGATTTGAAGTTTGAAGTACAAGCCAAATATCGGTCCGAGAAAGGTCTCAAATCGTGAAACGAGTTATGCCAAGATATGAACTTTTTGAGGTTTCGAGAAGCAGTTTTAAAAGATTTTGTCCTTTAGCTAACTATTAATTAAATCGTCCCACTTTATTTTCGGCCTTAATAAATTATCGAAATAAGTCAAAAATGCATCCTCGTGATCATTCAAGACAAAAATAAAATACAAGAGATACACCGTAGGAATAAGGGGGTCTAAGTGATTAACTAAACCACATGAGTAAGTGTTAGTTGTGCTAACTTGTAATAACAATGATCTCGTTTTTAAGCTTGGTATGGGGAACGTGAAACTTGAGGGTGATTAATATTTATGACACCAAAGCCCTAATCTAAGTCTTAGATTTCTTTACGAGTTTCTTCCATCTAATAATTTCCAAGTTAAATAATAGTTATTATTGTTTCCTTTTAAGTTTTTGTCTTTTCATAATAGTAGTGATAATAATTATAAAGGCCGAGATGGATTGATTATGAGAGAAATGTAGCTTTTTGCTTTAAAACTATGCATTGCATGGGGTCATTGCAATGGTCAAGTGTAGGGGATTTAATAAGTGTGTAAACACTTATCCTTTTGCCACTAAAATCAAGGAAAAACAAGACCTAATCATGTGTTTAATGTCTTAAAAGTCGGAATTATGCGTGGTTTTGTGTTTTTGTGTTAAAATAGGTACAAAAGATCAAAAGGAAAGAAAACACGGAATTTCACGGTCAAATGTTGAAGAAAAGTCCAAAAAGAGACGAAGACAAAGGAAAAAGTCCAAAAGTGTGCCGAAGATCACGAGACCCGGCAAAATCGATACGAATTTGAAGAAAAGACCAAAATGCCAAAGATCAAGTCGTTTTATTCGGGGATTTAATTTATCAAAATTTTTGGGCTTTGTGGGTCCCACGTTGGATCTATTGGGCCACAAAGCCCATTTGTCATAAATGAATGGAGTTTAGGCTAAACCTTTTAACCATGGCCCATTTACAAATCAAACAACAAAACAATATGGGCAGATTGGGCCTAAGCCCATTCGATGGACTATTTTTGGACGGATGAAATGCTTAAGTAAAAGATTCATTCACTTTTACTAAATCAACCAAACTCCAAACACCAACTCTCCTCACATTTTAATTTCCTCTCACACGTGTAAGTCATCAAATGTTTTTTTTATAAAACGTATATTATTTACATTCCCCACTCATTCTACCATACTCTCACCCTCACACAAGTGTAAATAAACAATTCACTCACTCTACCGTATACCCTCCCTCACCCGATCCCCACCTCACTTGGTCAACACCAAACTCTTACCCAGTCAACACATTTACTCACCTCACCCCACGTGTTTCTTTTCTTTACCTTCCCCCATTATGTTTTTAACAAAACGCTTTTTTTTATTTACTCCTTTCTTTCACTTTTAACAATAAAAAAAAAACGTTTTTCCTCCCTTCTCTCTCTCAGGTAAAATGCAGCCCCCTCCTCCACCATTTTTTTACACAAACCCTAAAATCACCACATCAAAAATACCCCATAAAAATTGGGGGTTTCACCAAAAACGTGTGATTCACACGTTTACAAATTAAAACCCCAAGTTTTCAGGGATCAAACACCATGTGGTCCTCTCATCCTGACGTGGCACAAATCCACCAATCACTCAATCCACGCTGGCAATACGAGACTCAAGACTTTTCTCCACCGTTTGATCAAGAGAGAAGAAGAAAAGAAGAATGAACGGATGTGATCCTTCACCTTGGGCACCAAGGAAAGGTTTCCTAGGGTTTGCCTATAAAAACCCCTAATCTGTAATGTTATAGATAGCTTTTCTTTAATTTTTATATTTCAGTAAAATTAGTTTAGACTTAATCTTGTAATTTTATTTTTTTTAGCACTTGTAATTTTAATTTTAATTAATGAAAAGTAGTTTTATCTTAAATTATTCTCGTCTCATTTTTATTCCTGCAAAAATTTGATCATCATCTTTGAGTTTGGTTAATATTACTATTCGAAGTTTGTTATGATAACTATTGGTTTATTTTGATTCTATTAAAAAAATAAATTTATCTTATATATTACTGTTCTCGGAAGTTATTATTCGAAAAAAAAAAAAAAAAAAAAAAAATACTGTTCGCAAGTTGGTTCGAGAGATTTGGAACGAAGTTGGTTTGAGATGATGAATGGAGGTGTTTGATGCGGATAACAAGGAGGCACAGCGCCTACCTTCGTCACAACGGATCGACACAAGGTGTTCTTATTTTTTTATTTTCTTTCTAAGTCTTAGTTTAAGTTTTAATATCTTAGATTTATCTGTTTATTTGATCCGTTTAGGTTTATGTTTTACTGTTTTTAGTACTGCTTATTACTGTTTAAATTCGTAATTGTTTAGCATATTTTGAGTTATTTGCACACTGTTTGGAACTGCTTAATTTTTTTCTTATTAAATCTGTTTGGGTTATTTAGTTTGAGTTTGTTTTTTTTTAGTTTTGGTATTTAGATTATTTAGTTTTTATCAGCTTATTTATTTCTGCTTATCAGTGTAGCTTATTTGTGTTCAAATTGCGTAACTGGATATTTGGATCTGCTAATTAGTTATAGCTTATAGGTTTCGACTGCTTATTTGTTTCGACTGCTCTTTAATTGTATCTGCTTATTTAATAGTATCTCAGTTTAGTTTGCTTATAGCTTATTATAGATTGCTTAATTTAAGTTTTACTTCATCTTTTAGTTTCATTGCTTTTCTGTTTTACTTAGTACTTATTTGATTCGCTTGTTCGGTTACATCAGCTTATTTGCTTTCTGTTTGTTCAATTCTGCTAGTTTTAGCTTAAGTTTGAAGTGATTACATGCTTATTAAGCTTATTCGCTTCTCTGCTTAATTGATTTCTGCTTATTTGGTATTCTGTTTATTGTGTTATAGCTTATTTGGAATTCAGCTTATTTGCATAACCAGCTTATTTGAGTTCTGATTATTTAGCTTATCTAGTTTTGGCTTATTGGTTTCCTGCTTATTTTGTTTACTTTGTTGCTATCACCTCAGACCCAATTGGTCTGAGGGTGTTTACTGTCCAAGAAATCAAGTCCAAAAAGTTTAAAAAAAAAAAAAAATAATAATTAGCAGAAATTTCGTCCTTCACAGGTCTCGACCCTGTGACCTCTCGTTCCACAACCACACGTCTCAACCAACTGTGCTCGATTGCTTTTTGCTAATTAGCTTGCATCAGGAAATTAATATAGGGTTAACATTAGTTGGCAGATTTATTTAAATAAGTTAATCAAGTTTTTGGTGTAATTAGATTTTAATTTATAGTAATTACATAGTTTATTTAAATTCAGTTTTTATAAAAGATAAAAAGGAAAAAAAATATATTTTATTTTTTTTATTTAGTTTAAAATTTTAATTAGTTTTAAAAATTAGTTTTATTACGTTTTTATTTATAGGTTTATAAAAGTCATTTAAAAAGTTTTCTTTAATTTTAATTTTCAATTTATTTAGTTTAGTTTAAAAATAGATTTTATATTTAAGTTTTTTAAATTAGTATTAATTAAAATTAGTTTTAATTAGGATTTTATAATTAGATTTAATAATTTTTAGTCTTAATTAAATTTGAAATAGTATAAAATAGTTTTATTTAAATAGATTTTTATTAAGTAGTATTTATAATTTCTTTTAGTTTATAAAATTCCCAAAAAGAGATTGTACCAAAAACAAGTTAAGTTGAAACGTAAAAACGGAAATCAAATTCGAGTCGAATCGAGGAAAAACGAACTTAATTAAGTCCTTTTAATTAAGTTCGTTTTTCCTCGATTCGACTCGAATTTGATTTCCGTTTTTACGTTTCAACTTAACTTGTTTTTGGTACAATCTCTTTTTGGGAATTTTTTAAACTAAAAGAAATTATAAATACTACTTAATAAAAATCTATTTAAATAAAACTATTTTATACTATTTCAAATTTAATTAAGACTAAAAATTATTAAATCTAATTATAAAATCCTAATTAAAACTAATTTTAATTAATACTAATTTAAAAAACTTAAATATAAAATCTATTTTTAAACTAAACTAAATAAATTGAAAATTAAAATTAAAGAAAACTTTTTAAATGACTTTTATAAACCTATAAATAAAAACGTAATAAAACTAATTTTTAAAACTAATTAAAATTTTAAACTAAATAAAAAAAATAAAATATATTTTTTTTCCTTTTTATCTTTTATAAAAACTGAATTTAAATAAACTATGTAATTACTATAAATTAAAATCTAATTACACCAAAAACTTGATTAACTTATTTAAATAAATCTGCCAACTAATGTTAACCCTATATTAATTTCCTGATGCAAGCTAATTAGCAAAAAGCAATCGAGCACAGTTGGTTGAGACGTGTGGTTGTGGAACGAGAGGTCACAGGGTCGAGACCTGTGAAGGACGAAATTTCTGCTAATTATTATTTTATTTTTTTTTAAAACTTTTTGGACTTGATTTCTTGGACAATAAACACCCTCAGACCAATTGGGTCTGAGGTGATAGCAGCAAAGTAAACAAAATAAGCAGGAAACCAATAAGCCAAAACTAGATAAGCTAAATAATCAGAACTCAAATAAGCTGGTTATGCAAATAAGCTGAATTCCAAATAAGCTATAACACAATAAACAGAATACCAAATAAGCAGAAATCAATTAAGCAGAGAAGCGAATAAGCTTAATAAGCATGTAATCACTTCAAACTTAAGCTAAAACTAGCAGAATTGAACAAACAGAAAGCAAATAAGCTGATGTAACCGAACAAGCGAATCAAATAAGTACTAAGTAAAACAGAAAAGCAATGAAACTAAAAGATGAAGTAAAACTTAAATTAAGCAATCTATAATAAGCTATAAGCAAACTAAACTGAGATACTATTAAATAAGCAGATACAATTAAAGAGCAGTCGAAACAAATAAGCAGTCGAAACCTATAAGCTATAACTAATTAGCAGATCCAAATATCCAGTTACGCAATTTGAACACAAATAAGCTACACTGATAAGCAGAAATAAATAAGCTGATAAAAACTAAATAATCTAAATACCAAAACTGAAAAAAAAACAAACTCAAACTAAATAACCCAAACAGATTTAATAAGAAAAAAATTAAGCAGTTCCAAACAGTGTGCAAATAACTCAAAATATGCTAAACAATTACGAATTTAAACAGTAATAAGCAGTACTAAAAACAGTAAAACATAAACCTAAACGGATCAAATAAACAGATAAATCTAAGATATTAAAACTTAAACTAAGACTTAGAAAGAAAATAAAAAAATAAGAACACCTTGTGTCGATCCGTTGTGACGAAGGTAGGCGCTGTGCCTCCTTGTTATCCGCATCAAACACCTCCATTCATCATCTCAAACCAACTTCGTTCCAAATCTCTCGAACCAACTTGCGAACAGTATTTTTTTTATTTATTATTTTTTTTTTTCGAATAATAACTTCCGAGAACAGTAATATATAAGATAAATTTATTTTTTTAATAGAATAAAAAAAAACCAATAGTTATCATAACAAACTTCGAATAGTAATATTAACCAAACTCAAAGATGATGATCAAATTTTTGCAGGAATAAAAATGAGACGAGAATAATTTAAGATAAAACTACTTTTCATTAATTAAAATTAAAATTACAAGTGCTAAAAAAAATAAAATTACAAGATTAAGTCTAAACTAATTTTACTGAAATATAAAAATTAAAGAAAAGCTATCTATAACATTACAGATTAGGGGTTTTTATAGGCAAACCCTAGGAAACCTTTCCTTGGTGCCCAAGGTGAAGGATCACATCCGTTCATTCTTCTTTTCTTCTTCTCTCTTGATCAAACGGTGGAGAAAAGTCTTGAGTCTCGGATTGCCAGCGTAGATTGAGTGATTGGTGGATTTGTGCCACGTCAGGATGAGAGGACCACATGGTGTTTGATCCCTGAAAACTTGGGGTTTTAATTTGTAAACGTGTGAATCACACGTTTTTGGTGAAACCCCCAATTTTTATGGGGTATTTTTGATGTGGTGATTTTAGGGTTTGTGTAAAAAAATGGTGGAGGAGGGGGCTGCATTTTACCTGAGAGAGAGAAGGGAGGAAAAACGTTTTTTTTTATTGTTAAAAGTGAAAGAAAGGAGTAAATAAAAAAAAGCGTTTTGTTAAAAACATAATGGGGGAAGGTAAAGAAAAGAAACACGTGGGGTGAGGTGAGTAAATGTGTTGACTGGGTAAGAGTTTGGTGTTGACCAAGTGAGGTGGGGATCGGGTGAGGGAGGGTATACGGTAGAGTGAGTGAATTGTTTATTTACACTTGTGTGAGGGTGTGAGTATGGTAGAATGAGTAGGGAATGTAAATAATATACGTTTTATAAAAAAAAAACATTTGATGACTTACACGTGTGAGAGGAAATTAAAATGTGAGGAGAGTTGGTGTTTGGAGTTTGGTTGATTTAGTAAAAGTGAATGAATCTTTTACTTAAGCATTTCATCCGTCCAAAAATAGTCCATCGAATGGGCTTAGGCCCAATCTGCCCATATTGTTTTGTTGTTTGATTTGTAAATAGGCCATGGTTAAAAGGTTTAGCCTAAACTCCATTCATTTATGACAAATGGGCTTTGTGGCCCAATAGATCCAACGTGGGACCCACAAAGCCCAAAAATTTTGATAAATTAAATCCCCGAATAAAACGACTTGATCTTTGGCATTTTGGTCTTTTCTTCAAATTCGTATCGATTTTGCCGGGTCTCGTGATCTTCGGCACACTTTTGGACTTTTTCCTTTGTCTTCGTCTCTTTTTGGACTTTTCTTCAACATTTGACCGTGAAATCCCGTGTTTTCTTTCCTTTTGATCTTTTGTACCTATTTTAACACAAAAACACAAAACCACGCGTAATTCCGACTTTTAAGACATTAAACACATGATTAGGTCTTGTTTTTCCTTGATTTTAGTGGCAAAAGGATAAGTGTTTACACACTTATTAGTAACTTATCCGTTCCTTCAAGAAAAGCATACTTCAAATGAGTGGGAAGTTCCTTAAGTTCTAGGTCGGGTGCCTCTTCAATAGATGTTCTCACTTTAGTCTCATTTTCACTTACAACTTTTAAATCCATAGGTGGCGATCCACAAGGATCCATATTCAACAATTTTTCAATCAACACAATATCTCCCTTGGGATCAAAATTCTCACTATTAAACTCACTATGATCAAATGGTGTGCTAAGGTAATCATCAATTTCCTTATCGATTTTTGAATGCCCATTATCCTCAAGCTCTTCAAGAAAGAAGTCCCCTCCCTCAAATGGAGGGAATGGAGGTTTAGCCAAAGAGATAATTGGATTCGATGAAGTGGGATTGCCACTTTTGGAAGTAGCCGAGAATCCACGCACTTCTTGAGAATATTCTTCACAAGCAACATCAATCACATCGATTTGATTAATTGATTCCTTGTAATACTTGGAAGAATATTTAGAGATATGACCAATATCAAACGTGATATTTTCATCATCAACTCTTAAAGTCAATTTCCTCGCTTTCATGTCAACTAAAGCACTAGCCGTCATAAAAAATGGTCTTCCCAAAATAAGTGGTACACGAGAATCTTCGGAATAATCGCAAACTACAAAGTCCGTTGGAAAGACGAGTTTCCCTACTTTGACAAACACATCCTCGGCTATACCTTTTGGAAAGGCGGTCGATCGATCCGCTAGCTCGAGAGTCATCTTAGTAGGTGTAAGCTCGGGAAGTGATAACCTTTTCCACACGGAAAGAGGCATCAAATTAATGCTAGAGCCAAGATCGGCTAATGCTAAGCATTCTTCCATATTAGGGAAATCACATGGTATCAAAAACTTGCCCGGGTCTCCAAGCTTTTTGGGAAGCTTTTGTGTAAGAACCGCGAAACAATTAGCATCTAAAGATGTAGACACTTCAACCAATTTCCCTTTATCGTTCATCAATTTCTTAATAGTCGAAGCAAACTTAGGCATGTAAAGCAATGCATCCGCGAAACTAACATTGATATAAAGATTCTTAAACATCTCTAAAAAAGTAGTCATTTGAGCATTGGACTTTTCGCGGTGATTTTCTTGGTTAAGTCTCGAAGGGTAGGGTAGTGTGGGTTTAGTCTTCGGAAGCTCGGGTTCCAGAATAGGCAATTGGTCAACCTTTGGTGGAATAGGAATTTCCTTTTCTTCAACCACCTCGGGTTCTTGCTCCACTTCCCTCACCGGAGAGGTACTCACATATGGAAGCAAAGGTCCGTCTAAAGCCTTCCCACTACGTGTGGTTATAGCTTTCATCTCACCCTTCGGGTTTGGAATGGTATTACTAGGTAAGCAACCCAAAGAAGAAGATGGTTTAGACATAAATCCCTTAAACATCGAAAGTAATTTGTTTTGACCTTGTTCCAAACTTTGTTGCATACGAATTTGACTTTGCTCTAAACTTCTTTGACTTTGCTCTAATCTTTGCTCAAAACGGTTTTGGTTTTGTTCAAGTCTTTGTTGATTAAGCTCAATCTTGTTATTTTGCCCCTTAATCGTATTTTGAAACTCATTTTTCCAAGTTGCCATTTGTTCTTGAATGTTGTTTTGAAAAGCTTTCAAATTTGCCTTATTTGTTTTAATGTAGCTTGACAAATCATTTTGATTATTGCTTTGAAATCCTTGATTGTTTTGATTAGCATTAAACCCATTTCCTTGATTGAAATTCCCTTGGTTACCACGGTTAAAATTATTCCCATTATTCTTATTGTTGTACCTATTTTGAACTGGTGGAAAACCCGGTGGAGCAACATGATTTTGACGAGGAACTTGACCGTTGGAGCCATAAGTTCCCGTCGCGGCAAAAGCACTAGCTTGATCAAACCCCATGGTTGAACAAGCATAATTAGGATGTGCTCCACCACACGATACACAAAAATTCTCAACCATATTAATCGATCCATGAGGATTCTTCCTAAGCTCATTCAAAATCGTGTCAATCTTAGAGTCCAATCTAGCAATCTCGGTATTAGATGAATTCACATTGGAAACAACCGGTGTGTTTCGTGAATATTGCACTCTAGACTTATTCTCAATTATACCCCACGCGTCTCTCGGAGTTTTTCTTAAAAGATTACCACCCGCGGCGGCATTTAAAGAATCTTGTTCAACCATATTAAGTCCATTATAAAAAGTATTGATTTGATGCAATTCCGAGAAACCGTGGTGTGGACATTGTCTTAACAAATCTTTAAACCTTTCCCAAGCAACCCCAAACGATTCATGCACTTTTTGTTCAAATCTAGTGATCTCGTTCTTAAAGTGTGTTGTTTTGGATGGTGGAAATAAGTAATTCATAAAATTAGACACTAAATCATCCCATGTTAAAATCGAACCCGGTGGTTCTTTCTCATACCAAATCTTAGCGTTACCCTCGAGCGAGTACGGAAAAATCATGAGCTTAATCGCGTCGTTAGGCACATCTCTAAACTTGAGAGTCGAGGTAATACGAAGAAAACTCTGAATGTGAGAGTACGGGTTATCGGTCTCATTGCCACGAAATTGGTCGACACGAATGAGCGATTAAAGACCCGTCTTAATCTCATAATGATCCGCCAAAATAGCCGGCACAACGATTGCTTACCCATACCCTTCGGTGGGTGCACGGAGCAATTCCCCCATTGTTCGGTTATCGGCCATCTCAACAACAATAGGTGGAATCTCGGGTTCCACTATTTGTTGTTGAAGATTTCTATTTCTACGAGGAATATTTTCAAGCCTATTGTAATCAATCGAAAGTCGAGAATATCGTAATTACATAAACCAAAGTGACGAGAATTTAGAGGATTGAAGAAAAGAAATTAGACAAGAAGAAGATTATTTTTGGTATTTTTATTGGTATTGCTCAATCAAAAAGATTGATAAAAAAACAAGGAATAAGGATAATTACTATGGAAGTAATCTATCCTCGGTCGACCTTGAAACGATAGGTGAAAACCTAAATGTCTCGAGGTTCAATAAGTAAACTACAAAAATAAGATATAATACTGCTTGAGTTGGCAAACCAATAATCGGTCGTCCCTCTCACTATACGCACAAGCAAGCGGGGAAACGAGGTGGCACAAAGCACTTAAACCTTTTTCCTTAGACGACCTTTTATAGCACGTCGCCTTATACCCACCTTATAGTTTGTATAAATCGAGTTAAAACTTTTTATTAGTATTTATCTATTTTGCCTTTTTTTCGTTTTAGATTCGAATACAATAGCTAGGCGGTGAAATCCCAACTAAGGTCTTATTTGGAAGTAGATAAATTTATTGTTCTACGTAATAGAATATAGTAATCACAAAAAACACGAAAACGATACATACTATATATAATAGAAAAATAACAAAACTTTCTGAGGACGGAAAGGATCTTCAAATCAATGATCAACAAATCTCCACGAAACGAATCGTACACAAGATCCCCGACAGCGGCGCCAAAATTTTTGATGTGTCATGGAATGTATATTAATTAGATACGTTATAGAGTAAACTTAGAATACCTTTAGGAAAAAGTAATAGACTAAATTCACCAAAGACGGATTTAATTAAACCCGTTGATGAACCAAGTTCGTTGTGCACGAAGATCGAGTGAATTTGAGACGTTTTTGTTTCAATTTGGACAATCGATTTGAACTGGTTATCGGGTTTTAAACTAAAATTACTCCTACGATTTATTAAATCCTAAGTTCATGAATCGTTCCCCATTTTATTAATCTAAAAGACAAAAAATAGAAAATATAAAAAACAATTAAACTATTTAAAATTAAACTATTTAGAATTAAATAAAAACTCAATTTATTTAATAAAAATTACTTCTACTTATTTAAAAACTTTATCTAAACTAAATTAAAAACTATTTAATCTATTTAGAGACTAACTATTACTTTTAAACTAAACAAAATCTATTTTTAAAAACTATTTTATTTAAATCTAAAAACTCATTTTCACTTACTAAAATTTATTTTATTTTGTTTTGAAATTATTTATTATTTTAAACTATATAAAAGTAAATTTACTAAAACTTTTAATTAAATATTATTTAAACGAAAACTTGCAATTAAGTCTATTAACTAAATCAGCCAGTCCACTAACGAGCTATAATAATTACCAAAACAAACTTATAACAAAAACAAATCTCTAGATCAGATGGTAACGTGTTTGGCCTGTGACCAGGAGGTCACAGGGTTGAATCTCATTTAGGACATTTTTTTGATGAATTTTATTTTTGACAATGAAACGAAAAATAAGTCACAATAATGACTTATGTGGTTAAAATATTGGACTGATAAGAATCAGGTTTATACTATCATATCAGTAAAATCTGATAGCATTTTTGAAAATCAGCAATATCAGACATTCTACATTAGACTACCAAATTATCAGCAGCTTAATCAACTAACAACAAACTAAAATTAGTAATAACAGATAACTCTACTCACTAAATATAATTCTAATAATCAGTAACAAAGACCTTAAACTGCTAAAATAATCCTAACTCAATGAATTGCATTCAAATAGCAGTGACCTCAATACTTATGAAGTAAATCAAGCATAAACTTTAAGCTGCTAAAGTTACAATAATAATACAGTTAACTCCCAGGAATATCAACAAACTTCAAATCAGATTAAACAATTAGTCAGCAGATTTTTAAACAATGTCATCAGTCTAATATAAACTACCACTCAGAATCACAAATCTATTTTAAGAGATAAACTCAATTAAACAAAACCATCAGTCCCTCAAGCTAACAGTCCCACAATCTATTTATTGCAGCAAAATCAAATCTCCCAATGAAACTTTAACATTTACTAATACAAGAACACAAAGAAATAACAACTAAAGCTCACAATCATCGCAGCAATCCATTAAACTAAGCAGATCCATAAACACCATTACTCAAATTAATAACCTAGCAATTCTATTAATAAAACAGACTCACTAGAACAATTCATCAGCAAATAATCAACAGATCATTAAAAACATTTTAAACAAACACATCTTAAATATAAATAGCAAGAACATTAAAAAGTAACAAACCTATTGTAGAAACCGTTGAGACGATGCGCAACACTGAGCTGGCATATAACGCAAATCAGAAGCACCATGAATTACCAAATCATCACGATTCAAAATCATCAACTAACAACATAAATCTACCAACAATGATCTGTTCTTCGGTTTATCAGTATGATAAACCGGATCCCCAAACTTAGTTTCAGATCGAACTAAAAAGCTATTAATGAGCTTTTAAATTCAATCAAATATTATAATTAATAGAAACAGTAAATTAGGTTTATACCCTTAAAAGCAGATTCAAGAAGATTATTAAACAAACAAAAGATAAATTGCTCAACTGAAAGTAAATTTTATTAATCTCAAACTGAAAATCATTACAAAATCATTACAAAATTATAAAATAAAATCTAAAACTATTTCTACATTATAACATTAAAACTAAAAAAGGGACGATGATTACAAAATAAACGGGGGTTTTTATAGCCAAACCCCCAAGGATGTTGAGGAGGTTTGTTGAACGAAACTTGAATCATAGCCATCCAATCCATCTTTTCTCTCTCTTTCTTTTGATCTACGGCTGAAAATGCACGCCTAGCACACGGATCGCCAACGTGGCTTGATTGTGTCCTAGTTGTGCTTCTTTGAAGCTGAGTTGTCACCTTCTTATTGAAGAGGTGGAGGTGATGTGCTGTTTTGGCGAATCACAAGGTAGAATAGGACCATGTCACCTTGGTTTTCTCCATCTTTAACATCTGGTAAAAGGGGGATTTAATTAAAGGGCGTGTATGTCACGCGCCTTCAATAAGTGAAAAGCCCCAATTTTTATAGCTAGGGTTGTGTGAATAGTAATAGTTTACTGGTTATTTGGGGGTGAGGGTGAAAAAGCTGTGTTGTGTTTCTTGTTTTTATCGAAGGAGAAAGAGAGAAGGGTGTAAATTTTGTTTGTATCAAAGAATTAATAACTTTTGACCATATGGAAAGTATATATCTCCTTCTTGCACCGTCTTATTTTTAATGGGCTTTGGACCAAATCAATCGTCATATTCTTTTGATTGAAATATTTACCAATATAGAATTTCGTTCCAGACATATATGTATTTTGGGCTTTTGGCCCAATTATAATCAATCCGTCCCACAAGTAGTTTATTTGGGCCTTGTATGTGCTTATTTATCAAAAGTAAATAACAAAGACTTCCTTATTGGGCTTTTAGGCCCAATAACCAAATGTGGGACCCACAAGCCCATTTATCTTCATAAAAGATTAAATCCACTAAGACGAGCTCGATTTTGGCATTGTTGATCTTTTATTCAAACTCGTGCCGATTTTACCGGTTTTTGCGAACTTCGGTACCTACATACATTAAACAACAAACAAACGTATACAAGGCAATACTGATACATTTTATGCATTTATTCATTGTTTATAGATACAAATGATATGAGTATTTTAACTCATATCAAAAAGTATATTGGTATTATTGTTTCAATCTTTCATAGTTCTTATCTTATGTTAAAACAACACACTTGAGTCAAAGTAATAGTTATTACTTAAGATAATAAGTAATATCGAATTACTAGGGACCAACAAGTGGTATCAGAGCAGTTTGATTAGTTAAACTCTTATTTTATTATACTGCTCATTTAAAAGTTTTCAAATCAAGATCCAAAATGGCTCAAGTTATACAACAAACCCTAGAATATAGGGGTGGCCAACTCAATGTTGCTCCTGTACTAGAGGTAGCCAACTTTACAAATTGGAAGAAGAGGTTTCTTGTCCACATGGTTGGAATTGAACCTCAATTCCTTGGAATCATTGAAAATGGTCCTTTTGTTCCCATGGTTGGGGATAATAAAAAACCTGAAGTACAATGGACTGGTGATGAGAGAAAAGCTGCTAACCTTGATCAGCGTCTCAAAAGTCTCATCATGTCTGTACTCCCAGATGACCAAATAAATTATGTTGTAAACTGTAAAATAGCCAAAGTAACATGGGAGGACCTTATTCTTTACCATGAGGGACCCTCTGATGTAAAAGAAACCAGAATCATGGATTTAAAACTTCAATACAACACCTTCAAGCACAAAGAAGGGGAAACCCTCACACAGAAATTCACCAGATACAAAGCACTGATGAATGAACTTGTGAATGATGGTGTTGAGCTTTCAAAACTTGAAATCAACACAGTTTTTGTTAATGCATTGCCAAAGAAGTGGCTCAGTTTCTGCCAAAGCTCGAGGAATGCTAATCACATTAAAGATTTTGACCTAGCTTCTCTTTTTGGAAAACTAAAATATGAAGAAAACCTAGTTGATAGGATTTATGAAGGCTCAAGCAAGAGTAAAGCATTAACCATTGCTACACCCTTTTCCATAGCCTTCTTCAGTGAAGCTATCATTCAAGACTACCAAGATAGTCCTGATGATGAGGAAGATAATAGATCTAGTGAGGAATATCTGAATGACCTCAAAGAGGAATTTCATGAAAGAACACTTCTGGCCAAGTCTAGAAGGTTCTTTAAGAAAGGAGGCAAGTTCTCCAGCTCCACAAAAGCTTCAGTTGACACTGAATGCTACAAATGTGGGAAGACTGGTCATTATGCTAGGGATTGTTATTCAAAAACATCTCTCCCTTCATATTCCTCACCAGCTCAATCAAGACCAACTAGTCAATCATCATTTCAACCAAAACAAATTGCTTCTACTCCATTTCAGCAAAGCAGGGTTGAACTCAGACCAACAAAAGACTTTGAGGCCAAATATAGAGAAATCAAAGTAAGATTGGCCTTAATGAGTACTGAAATCTCCTCATCCAAGACTCCCAAGCAAGACAAGAACAAAGGGCTTGTTGTTGAAGCCTGTGAATGGGATGAAGAAGATGTTTCTTTAAATGATGATGAAATGGTAAATGTGATGAGACTGCTTTTATACATAGTCTCATCGTCCAAATCAGGCTTAAAATGCATAAAATATCATTAAAACTGCCAAATATATGCTCGTGTTTGTTGCTTGTGTATTTTAGGTAAGGATATTGAGGAAATGGCAAAAGATCACAAGAATCATTCAAAAACGAACACGGGAAACGAAGCCGCACGATGAACCAAGCCCTAACGAAGAATTTTCCAAAGAAAACCCTTGAAGATTTGAAGAATATTGAAGATTGGTCCTCCAAGTTTGAAGAATTGACACTTTATACCCTTGTATCTTCATAATTACAAGTTTGGTCCCTAAAGTTTGTCAAAATTGCAAAAAGGACCTTTAACTTTGAAGAATTGGCAAAATTAGTCCCTCATCAAATCTAATTTGTCAATATGGGTCCTCCAAGAAGTCAACCAACAAGTCAAAGCCTTGAAGTTTGAAAATATGGCAAATTCAGTCCTTGGAAAAAGAAGAAATTGCATAAATGGTCCTTGTATCAAGATTACCAAAACATTGTGCCAAAAATGACACATTGCCAAAGTAAAATACAAAGGAAGGGAAGATTTGGCTTTGTTAACTTGAAATGAAAATAATTGGGAATATGGGGGACTTAAACTGTCATTACCACAAACTTCTCCCACCAATACAATGTTGACACATCACCCGACCCACCCAAACCATTTACCCAAAACCCGACCCATACCAATACCTAACCCGGTTAACCTTAAGTAAAACATCACGTTTTATTTTTTTTAATTATGTTCTTTTTCCCCTAAACCTGAAAATCAAAACACGTCTTCTTCCTTTTAGAACCCTAATTATTTTTCCCCCAAATCAAAAGTTCCTAATTTATACCTAATCCATTCCAGTTTAGTGATTAAGCACAAATTAAACCCAAACCCACTTTTCAATTCCCATCACTCTCACCCCTGGTCCCCAAAACCCCACCCAGTCACAAGAAAACAAGATGCGCCAGAGAGATCAACGATTTGGAGAGCTTGCTTATTGCCCACAACAAATCCAACGCACAAGATTCCTCCATAACAGCTCAGCAATCACATGATTTTCAAGAAGAATTCAAAAAGAGGATCAAGACCAGCATATTCGTTTTTTATCCGAATCTACAAAAGGGTATGTTTGGAATTCAGCAAATTAGGGTTAGCTTTTTTCTTATTTTCTAGAATGACCTGTGACCCTCTATATAAAGGGCGAATAGGATTTATTTATTTTCTTCCTGTCTCGGATTGATGTAAAAAAACCCCTTTTAAATTGAATGAAAGTGTTGCAGTTTTTCTGATTATATCCGAGTTCCAAGTTTACATTTATGTTTTAAGCTTTGAGTTGATTATTTTTTTTTTAAAAATTTGAGTTGTGAATTGTTCTTGGTTAGGTTATCAGTAAGTTAGAAAAAGGTTTTTAAATTCTCTGGTTAAGTTATTATAAGTTTCAATTATACTTAAGACATTTGAGTGTTCTAAAAAATATATATATAAAAAAAAAAAGAAAGAAAAAAAGGTTACTGTTTGTGGAAGTCTCGATTCTATTTTTGGTTCGAGGTTTAGATTAGTTTCGATTAAAGAGTTTTGATTGGAGTTCGATTTGGTTTCGAAGAAGTTGAAACTGTTGACGAATATTGGAGGTGTTGGTTTCGGTTTGAGCTCGCTCAGCGCGACGCTACGGCTCAACGGTATCGTCAAAAGGTTCCCCTCTCTTTACTTTAATTCTTTTAACTAAGTTTGTTAGATTAAGGTTGTTTGGATCTGCTTGTTTGAATTTGCTATTAGGATTGCTAGATTGATTATGCTTATAGTTTTAATCTGCGTAGTTAAATTTGAGTAGTTTATTTGAGGTTCGTATCTGCTTATTTGAGTTAAAGCTTAGTATTGATTTTCTGCTTATTTTGAAATCTGCTCGTTTGGAGTTTAAATCAGCTTATAGGATTGTTAGGGTGTTTGGATCTGCGTTTTTAAAGTTTAATAGCTTAGTGGATAATCAGTTTTCATAGGATCAGTTTATTATCAGTTTCGTATTGAATTTCCTGCTTATCACTCTTATATTTAGTATTTAAATTATCGTGTTCTTATAGCTTGTTAGATTCTGCTTTTATAGCTCATTTAGATAATCAGTTTTATGTTTAGAGTAGCTTAAAGTTTGTTTTAAATAGCTATTTGATATTCTGCCTATTTGAGTTGCTGCTTATTATTGCTTATTTGTGTCAAACTGTTTGTTCTGCGTATTAGCTTATTTGGTTTAGTATTTAGTTCTCGTAGCTTATTGATTTCCTGCTTATTTTAATTTTAGCTTATTTGGTAAACTGCTTGTTTAGTATAGCTTAATTGGATTTCTACTTAGTCTTATTTTCATTCAGTTTTTTTATTTTGGTTATAGCTTATTTAGTATTCTGCTTATTTTGGCTAGCTGCTTATATTTGAGTCTGGATCTGCTTATTTGGATTGCCTGCTTTTCGTTTACTGCTATCACCTCAGACCCAATTGGTCTGAGGGTGTGTATCTGTCCAAAAAAGGAATCCCAAAAAAAGTAAAAAAATAATTAGCAAAAAAATTGTCTCCAAAGGGACTCGAACCCCAGACCTCCTGCATACAAGTCGAACGTGTTAACCACCAAGCTAGCTAATCTTTTTGTTTAATTGTTTACAACATTAAATTAATATAGGATATTTTATTAGTGGCAGATTTACTAGTTAATAATAAGTTTAAATTTAATTAGATTTTAATTAATAATTATTACTTAGTTTATTTAAATTCTGTTTTTATACATAAAAAGAATAAAAAAAAATATATTTCATTTAATTTGTTTTTCAAATTAGTTTCTCTTTATTCAAAATTAATATAGGTTTTATTTAATAGTTTAAAATAGATTATTTTTTAAAGTAGATTTTTGATTAAGTATTTAGTTTAAAAAGTTTTAAATAGTTAATATATATTTTTAGTTTCTAATTAATGTTTTTTTTTGGGGTTTAAAAAACTGAAATTCGTCCTTTTCTTAGTTAATTTTTTTTTTAGGGTATTTAATTAACTTTAAAAATTAATATAAATTAATTAAAAGGGTTTTGCAAAATTTGGTTTTCACTTTTGGTTTAATTAGATTTTTCTTAACTTATATTAAAATTTTGGTAATTTTTAGAAGACTTGTTATTTTCGTCACATTTTACAATTTCGATCGTTTTACGTCGTAGTATATTTTTTAGCGTAATTCGTCTTTTCCTTTCTTTTCTTTCGTCAATATAATCACAAACTAATTAAAAATCAATCCTTAACACAACGCACTTGCCTCCTTGGGAAACGAACTTGCTTGGTCATTTGTGCTCGGTTTTCCTAAACCGACACTTAACGCTTACCACTATTTTACCTCCTTTCCCTAAAGGTCGTATTTTACTACAATCATTTTGGCGCCGCTGCCGGGGAGGCGTGTTGTGTTTTGGTTGAACCATTGTTGTTTTCTATATTAGCCATAAATAGTATTTGTATTAATAGCACTCTATTAATACGTATTATCGTTTTTCGATTTTTGTGTGAATATTATTACTATATTGTATACGTAGAACAATAAATTTACAAGTACTCCAAATACGTGAGCAATCACAACCTTGATTCGGGATTTCATCACTCGATCATTGTATTCGAATCTCAAACCAAAGAAAAAAGGCAAAAATAGATAAATACTTTCGTGAAGCTTGATTTTGATAGTACAAACTATAAGGTGGGTATAAGGCGGTTGTATTTCACGACCTAAAGGAAAAAGGCTCTTAAGTGCTTCGCGCCGCCTCGTTTCCTCCGCTTGCTTGTGTGTATTTGATTTTGAGAGTGAATCGAGGGTTTTGCCGCCCAAAGTATTACTAAGTATCATATATATTTTCTTGGTTTCATTTGATTAAACCCTCTTGAACGATTTGGTGTTCCACCATCGTTCTAAAGTCATCGAAGGCGTTCACTTCACGTGTTCGTTTTCATTCCTTGAGGCTTCTTTAATCAAGAGATTTGATTAAGGAGGAGATTTGTAGATTTTGGTCTACTTAATACATTCCAAAAATCCAAAAAAAAGTTAAAAACAATCAAAAACCAAAAAAAATTGAAAAAGTAAAAATACCAAAAAGAATCTTCTTTGCTCGCCTTCTCGTTGTACGTGACGTTTATGCAAACTCGCTCTAAAGCAAGACGTGCTCGTAAACGAAGAAACAAATCACTCACTCCCACTAGTGAGGACTCTCCTATTGACGAACCCATTGTAGTGAAAGAAGCACCCATGGCTAATCGAACTATGATGGAGTTGCTTCAAGCACCCACCGAGGGTTATGGAGAAGCGATTGTGATTCCCGCTATCCTTGCGGAGAATTTTGAGGTTAAGACGGGTTTGTTGTCCATGATTCAAAACAACAAGTTTCGAGGGGACGAAAAGGACAACCCGCATAACCACATTCGCCAATTTAATCGTCTCACCGCCACGTGTAAGTTTAAGGATGTTTCAAACGACTCGATTAAGATGATGCTTTTTCCGTATTCCTTAGCGGGGCCCGCAAAAATTTGGTTAGAGAAAGAGCCACCCAATTCTATATTGACGTGGAAGGATCTCGTTTCAAAATTCGTGAACCAATTTTTTCCGCCCTCTAAGACTACGCACTTGAAAAACGAGATTTCAAAGTTTTCGCAAGAGTTTAATGAGAGTTTTTCAACGGCTTGGAATAGGTTTAAGGAAATGTTGCACGAATGTCCTCATCATGGTTTTTCCGACTTGCATCAAATAGACACGTTTTACAATGGCTTGAACGATCATGAGCGTGATTATCTTAATGCCGCCGCGGGTGGTAATTTCTTGTGTAAAACGGTCGAGGAAGCATTGGTAATTATTGAGAATAGGTCTAAGGTGTATAGTCCTCGTAGCACGTCGAGTGTTCGTAAGGCTTCGTCTTCATCTTCACCTAGTTTGTCACACACCGTTGATGCTTGCCAAGTCGAGGCTAATTTGGAGAACAAAATTTTTGATATAGTGAAAGGCTTGTTAGTTGAGTTTAAAGTTGGTGAACAACCCGCTCCCGCTACGATTAAAGCGGTTGAGGTTTCTTGTATGTATTGTGGTGGAGCTCACGATTATTCCGAGTGCATTACCAACGGTGGTAACACTTCGAGTGCCTTCGCGGCCGCGGGAACTTATAACCAAAACGGTCAAGTTCCTCGCACTAATCAATTGACTCCACCGGGTTTTTCACCAAATCAAAATGCTAACAATTATCGAAACAATCAAGTTGGTTACCAAAGCAATCAAAGGAACAATTATAAGGGTAATAACAACTATGGGAATCAAGGGAGTAGTAGTAATAGCCAATTGCAAAATCAAAATCAAAACCGTAATTTTCAAAATGCAAGTCAAGCTCTTCAAAATAACAAAGAACTTCCATTGGACTTTTTGAATTACACTACTTCAAATGATAAGATTATGGAAAACATTCAAGAGCAAATGGCTAATCAAGCTAAGGAGACGGCTAAGAATGCAAAGGAGTTAGCTAATTTCATTAAAGAAAATCTAGCCATGAGGAATGAATTGAAAAATGATTTTGCTAACCAAATTCGAGGTCAAAACAACAAGATAGAGCAAAGTCATGCTAGGCTTGAACAAAGAATTGACCAAAAATCCGCTAGCCAAGATGTGAAGTTTAATAATTTTGATGCTAAGCTTAATGCAATTTTAGAATGCGTAATGGTGAACAAAGCCTCTACTTCGGGTAGTTTGCCTAGTAACACCGTTTCAAACCCGAAGGGAGAGATGAAAGTGATTACCACACGTAGTGGTAAGGCACTTAAAGAACCGACTCCTCAACCAATTACTCCAACGGTGGAGGAAATTGAGGAAGAACCCGAGGTGGTGGTCGAAAAGGAGCATATTTCAAGCCCACAAAGTACCGCTCATGCCACACCTACGGTTGACCCATCACCCATTTTGGAACCCGAGATTCCAAAGGCTATGCCTATGCCCCAACCCACACCACCCTTGCCTTACCCATCGAGACTTAGGAAGGAGAAACGACAAGAGCGCGACAACTATCAATTTGAGCTTTTTATGAAAATGTTTCGTGACTTGCATTTTAATATAAGTTTTGCCGACGCCTTGGTCATGATGCCTCGATTTGCCGCTAACTTTAAGAGTATGTTGAACAACAAAGAAAAATTACACCAAATGTCTAGTTGTTCGTCGGTTTATCTTAATCGCATACCTCAAAAAGTCGGTGATCCCGGTAAATTTTTGATCCCTTGTGCAATTCAAGATATGGAAGAATGCTATGCCTTGGCCGATCTTGGTGCTAGCATTAACTTGATGCCACTTGCAATCTACAAGTCGCTCAATCTTCCTAATCTTACTCCTTCACGAATGTCTATTGAGTTGGCCGACCATTCCACGATTCTTGCATGTGGTTTGGCGGAAGACGTTTTTGTGAAAGTGGGGAAGTTCTACTATCCCGTAGACTTTATTGTTGTTGACATCCCCACGGATCCTCAAGTTCCTCTTATTTTAGGTCGTTCGTTTTTAGATACGTCTATGGCTTTGATTGATGTGCATGCTAGAAAGATCACCTTACGTTTCAACGACGAGGAGCTTGTTATAAACGCAACTCAAAATTCTCAACTTTCTCATGTTTATTCCGTTGCAACCATAAACCTCGTTGACATGATCGACGTGGTTTGCGAGGAATTTTCACAAGAAGTTTTAGGGTTTGGTGATGAAGAAACTAGTGGCAATCCCACTATGTTAGATCCTATTCTTGATAATTCGACACCTACCTTCATTCCTTTCGAAGGTGGTGGTTTTACGTTGGAAGAATTCGATGTTCCACGTACTTGTGACGAAGACCTCGACAACTATGAGGACTTCTCGATTATCAAGGATTTTCTCAACGATTTCCCATTTCCTCCACCCGAGGAGGTTATGAGTATCGAACCCAAATCTTCACTTGAGGAACCTCCTATCCTCGAGTTGAAAGATTTACCTCCTCACCTCGAATATGTCTATTTGGAGGAGGACGACAAGTTGCCGGTTATTATTGCGAAGGAACTTTCGAATGATGAAAAAACCGCACTTGTCGATGTTCTTAAGGATCACAAAGGGGCGATTGCGTGGAAGTTATCCGACATTAAGGGAATCGATCCCAAATTTTGTACACACAAAATATTAATGGAGGAGGATTTCAAGCCAACAATCCAAAGTCAAAGGAGGGTGAACCCCAAAATTCACGACGTCATCAAAAAGGAGGTCCTAAAACTCCTTGACGCGGGAATGATTTACCCTATATCCGATAGCCCTTGGGTGAGTCCTATTCATTGTGTCCCTAAAAAGGGAGGGATGACCGTTGTGCCAAACGATGCCAACGAGTTGATTCCCACGAGACTCGTGACCGGATGGAGAGTGTGCATTGACTATCGTAAGTTGAATGAAGCCACTCGAAAAGACCATTTTCCCTTGCCCTTCATGGACCAAATGTTGGAGCGTCTTGCGGGAAACGATTTCTATTGCTTTTTAGATGGTTTTTCCGGTTACTTCCAAATTCCCATCGATCCTCGTGATCAAGAAAAAACTACGTTTACGTGTCCATATGGAACGTTTGCCTATCGTAGAATGCCATTCGGACTTTGCAATGCACCGGGAACTTTTCAACGATGCATGATGGCTATTTTTCATGATATGATCGAGAAGACGATGGAAGTCTTCATGGATGACTTTTCCGTGTTTGGTGATTCCTTTACTTCGTGTTTGTCGAACCTTGAGAGAATGTTAAAACGTTGTGAGGAAACCAACCTTGTGCTCAATTGGGAAAAGTGTCATTTTATGGTTAAGAGTGGAATCGTCTTAGGGCACAAGGTCTCGAAAGCGGGGATTGAGGTAGATCAAGCTAAGGTAGACGTCATCGCCAAATTACCTCATCCCAAAACCGTCAAGGGAGTTAGGAGTTTCCTAGGCCACGCGGGCTTTTATCGACGATTCATCAAGGATTTCTCGAAGATTTCTCGACCCATTACACATCTTCTTGAAAAAGAGGCACGTTTTGTCTTTGACGAAGATTGTGTACGAGCCTTTGAGATCCTTAAGAGGAAACTTACCGAAGCTCCCATTCTTGTTGCTCCAAATTGGAACCTCCCCTTTGAGCTTATGTGTGATGCAAGTGATTACGCTATTGGGGCCGTTTTGGGGCAACGTCATGATAAGCATTTCTTGCCTATACACTATGCTAGCAAGACGATGACCGAGGCTCAACTTAAATACACTACAACGGAAAAGGAGTTCCTTGCCGTGGTGTATGCATTTGAGAAATTCCGACCTTACCTCGTCTTGACGAAATGCATAGTGTATACGGACCATTCGGCTATCAAGTATCTCATAGCTAAACAAGATGCAAAGCCGAGATTACTTCGTTGGATTCTCCTCCTTCAAGAATTTGATCACAAAATCGTTGACAAAAAAGGAGCCGAGAATCTAGCGGCCGATCATCTCTCTCGTTTGGAAGATCCTCACCAAAGTGTTTACGAGCCTAAGGAAATCACCGAAACATTTCCGCTTGAAACACTTGGTGTAGTGAATTCTAAGCTTGACTCTTCTACCCCATGGTTTGCGGATTTTGCAAATTACCATGCGGGTAACTTCATCATTAAGGGTATGACAACTCAAGAAAAACGAAAATTCTTTCGTGATGTCAAGTTCTATTTTTGGAACGACCCTTACTTGTTTCGAACTTGTGCGGATCAAATCATCCGCCGTTGTGTATTTGGCACCGAAGCTTCTAACATCCTTAGAGCTTGCCATGAGGGACCCACGGGTGGTCACCACGGTGCTAATCTCACGGCTAAAAAGGTGTTTGATGCCGGCTTCTTTTGGCCTACTATTTACCGAGATGCACAAGATCTTGTGAAGTCTTGTGATTCATGCCAACGACAAGGAAAAGCCTCACAAAAAGATGAAATGCCACAAAATATCATTCAAGTATGTGAGATCTTTGACGTTTGGGGCATAGACTTTATGGGGCCGTTCCCATCATCTCGTGGTAATAAGTATATTCTTGTTGCGGTTGACTACCTTTCTAAGTGGGTGGAGGCGAAGGCCTTGCCCACCAATGATGCTCGTGTGGTAGTCAAGTTCTTGAAAAGTTTGTTTGCTAGGTTTGGAACCCCTCGTGCTATCATAAGCGATCGTGGAACCCATTTTTGTAATGACCAATTCGAAAGGGTTCTAAGGAAATATGGGGTTACACATCGTCTTTCTACGGCTTATCACCCACAAACGAGTGGGCAAGTCGAGGTTTCAAACCGAGCATTGAAGAGGATCTTGGAGAGATCCGTGGGGGAAAACCGACAATCTTGGTCGGATAAGTTAGACGATGCTTTATGGGCCTTTAGGACCGCTCATAAGACACCCATTGGGTGCACTCCCTATAAGCTTGTGTATGGAAAAAATTGTCATTTGCCTATCGAGTTAGAACACAAGGCTTATTGGGCCCTAAAGCATTGTAATGATGACATGGAAACCGCGGGAAAACACCGGAAAATGCAATTAAATGAATTGGATGAATTGAGAGATATTGCTTATGAAAATTCATTGATTTACAAAGAGAAAACTAAAAAGTTGCATGATTCAAAAATTAAAAACCGGGTTTTTAACATTGGGGATCAAGTTTTACTTTTTAATTCAAGATTGAAAATATTTTCCGGTAAATTGAAATCCCGTTGGTCCGGTCCATTCACCGTGACTCAAGTGTTTCCTTATGGGACCATCGAGCTAGCTCAAGATGATGGTCCTAACTTCAAGGTGAATGGACATAGGTTGAAGCACTACTTTGGTGGGGAAGTTCCATCCTTGAACTACCTCGACCAAGTCACCTTCCCCAATGATAATTAGTATTGAGGGGATCGAGTCGAGCTCATGACTCGGTAATCAAAAACGAGGTGCCTCGTGGGGGAGTCCCATGCTTATCCTATGTACATATTATCGCTTTCTTAGTCTAATGTAGCTTACGTGTGGGGATTCGTGCCCTTCCAACCTTTGTTTCGTGGTTGTTTGTGCATTGTGGTTTTTAGATCATGATCTTCACGATTGGAGCCTCTCGTGTTCGTTTTATGGGAGCACTCGATCGTTTGCTTTGGAGACATTTCTCAATATCCATGATATATCCTTTATTGTTCTAACCTTAAGTTTTTAGCACACTTCATAAACGGCTTTAAATTTAATGGTTACACCCTTTCCATGCTAGATTAGGCATTCGACTACGTCTCTAGTATGGGGGTGTTTGCACCCCTATACTCGAAACATTGAGGACAATGTTTAACTTTAGTATGGGGGGGGTGAATAGATACTTGCCTTGCCAAACCTTCACGCTTTCCAAAGTTTATCGTTTTGTTTATCGTTTTGTTGCAAAATAAGGCTAAAAATGGCCAAATTTTAAAATTTTTCTCATGTTTTATAAGTGTTTGAAGACACGAATGTAGATTTTCTGATGGCGAGAATAAGAGTAATTTTTGACTCGACCGTGCGTGTTGAGCACTTAGCTTTGGTTCCTTAACTACACATTAGGCTAAGTCTCTTAAATGAGGACGAGAAATGATAGAGTTAATTATAAGTTACTATGCTAAACGTAGAGTACTCGTATTCTTTCAAAAACTCATGTGTTCTCGTTGTTTGCTTATTCTCCCTTCGCATGTAAATATTTTTTGCTTAATAAATATTGACTTAGCGGTTTAGTTAGGATTTTTGGGTTTCTAGTCTTTTCTAGTAGCTTCCGTGTAATTAAATTGGGAAGACATTAAGATATCGCCAGCGTCACGGTTTTGAAGTATTGGCAACCCGAATAATCAAAAGCTTCACCCAATAATAAGATTTCAAGTGCTCACCTAAATCAAGCAAACAATTTGAAGCCCCACAAGGCCTAAAATCTATGCAAAATTGAAAGTGAATCAAGCCTTAATCTTCGAAGCTTTAAAGATCCAAAATTCGCTTTAGCGTGAGGATATACGTCTTTGGCTAATAAAACCACCGATGAGGCGGATAATAAAAGGCAAGGCAAGACCGAAGTCATAATAAAAGCTTCATGGCGAAGTTGAATAAAAGATGGAGGTAAACCAAAGATAATAAGGCCCTTCCGTTAGGGGGCGTATAAAAGTCTTGGTAATAAGTCTCATGTTCAAAACCGTTATAAAACCGTGTTTATCGATTCTTCTTGTCAACTTAATTTTTTAACATCGTCGTCTATTAGGAGGGGTTATTGATTTGATGGTCTTAGTTACACCGTTAGGACTCTATTTTTAGACCTAAATCTCTATTATCGCATAAGTCAAACAATGTATCCTCGTGAAACATTCAAGACATCATAAAATATAAGAGATACAACTTAGGAATAATGGGAGAATAAGTACGTGATTAGGGCATATGAGTAGTGTTAGCATTACTAACTTATAATGACAATGATCTCGTTGCACGCTTAGCATGGAATTGAAGTGAAAATCGAGGACGACGAAATTATTTCTAACGAAGCATTCGCGTGTTCTTATTCTATGAACCTAAACGTCCCATTTTGCGATGAAAATCATACATTATGTCTATAACACAAGTAGTAGTAATAGTAGTAGTATAGCTAGTTTATCATCCCAATAAAGTGAATAAAATGAATTTTGGAGATGCTATGATACTTTATTCTAGCATTGCGTGAGGGCACGGCAATGGTTTAGTATGGGGGAGTGATGAGACTGCTTTTATACATAGTCTCATCGTCCAAATCAGGCTTAAAATGCATAAAATATCATTAAAACTGCCAAATATATGCTCGTGTTTGTTGCTTGTGTATTTTAGGTAAGGATATTGAGGAAATGGCAAAAGATCACAAGAATCATTCAAAAACGAACACGGGAAACGAAGCCGCACGATGAACCAAGCCCTAACGAAGAATTTTCCAAAGAAAACCCTTGAAGATTTGAAGAATATTGAAGATTGGTCCTCCAAGTTTGAAGAATTGACACTTTATACCCTTGTATCTTCATAATTACAAGTTTGGTCCCTAAAGTTTGTCAAAATTGCAAAAAGGACCTTTAACTTTGAAGAATTGGCAAAATTAGTCCCTCATCAAATCTAATTTGTCAATATGGGTCCTCCAAGAAGTCAACCAACAAGTCAAAGCCTTGAAGTTTGAAAATATGGCAAATTCAGCCCTTGGAAAAAGAAGAAATTGCATAAATGGTCCTTGTATCAAGATTACCAAAACATTGTGCCAAAAATGACACATTGCCAAAGTAAAATACAAAGGAAGGGAAGATTTGGCTTTGTTAACTTGAAATGAAAATAATTGGGAATATGGGGGACTTAAACTGTCATTACCACAAACTTCTCCCACCAATACAATGTTGACACATCACCCGACCCACCCAAACCATTTACCCAAAACCCGACCCATACCAATACCTAACCCGGTTAACCTTAAGTAAAACATCACGTTTTATTTTTTTTAATTATGTTCTTTTTCCCCTAAACCTGAAAATCAAAACACGTCTTCTTCCTTTTAGAACCCTAATTATTTTTCCCCCAAATCAAAAGTTCCTAATTTATACCTAATCCATTCCAGTTTAGTGATTAAGCACAAATTAAACCCAAACCCACTTTTCAATTCCCATCACTCTCACCCCTGGTCCCCAAAACCCCACCCAGTCACAAGAAAACAAGATGCGCCAGAGAGATCAACGATTTGGAGAGCTTGCTTATTGCCCACAACAAATCCAACGCACAAGATTCCTCCATAACAGCTCAGCAATCACATGATTTTCAAGAAGAATTCAAAAAGAGGATCAAGACCAGCATATTCGTTTTTTATCCGAATCTACAAAAGGGTATGTTTGGAATTCAGCAAATTAGGGTTAGCTTTTTTCTTATTTTCTAGAATGACCTGTGACCCTCTATATAAAGGGCGAATAGGATTTATTTATTTTCTTCCTGTCTCGGATTGATGTAAAAAAACCCCTTTTAAATTGAATGAAAGTGTTGCAGTTTTTCTGATTATATCCGAGTTCCAAGTTTACATTTATGTTTTAAGCTTTGAGTTGATTATTTTTTTTTTTAAAAATTTGAGTTGTGAATTGTTCTTGGTTAGATTATCAGTAAGTTAGAAAAAGGTTTTTAAATTCTCTGGTTAAGTTATTATAAGTTTCAATTATACTTAAGACATTTGAGTGTTCTAAAAAAATATATATAAAAAAAAAAGAAAGAAAAAAAGGTTACTGTTTGTGGAAGTCTCGATTCTATTTTTGGTTCGAGGTTTAGATTAGTTTCGATTAAAGAGTTTTGATTGGAGTTCGATTTGGTTTCGAAGAAGTTGAAACTGTTGACGAATATTGGAGGTGTTGGTTTCGGTTTGAGCTCGCTCAGCGCGACGCTACGGCTCAACGGTATCGTCAAAAGGTTCCCCTCTCTTTACTTTAATTCTTTTAACTAAGTTTGTTAGATTAAGGTTGTTTGGATCTGCTTGTTTGAATTTGCTATTAGGATTGCTAGATTGATTATGCTTATAGTTTTAATCTGCGTAGTTAAATTTGAGTAGTTTATTTGAGGTTCGTATCTGCTTATTTGAGTTAAAGCTTAGTATTGATTTTCTGCTTATTTTGAAATCTGCTCGTTTGGAGTTTAAATCAGCTTATAGGATTGTTAGGGTGTTTGGATCTGCGTTTTTAAAGTTTAATAGCTTAGTGGATAATCAGTTTTCATAGGATCAGTTTATTATCAGTTTCGTATTGAATTTCCTGCTTATCACTCTTATATTTAGTATTTAAATTATCGTGTTCTTATAGCTTGTTAGATTCTGCTTTTATAGCTCATTTAGATAATCAGTTTTATGTTTAGAGTAGCTTAAAGTTTGTTTTAAATAGCTATTTGATATTCTGCCTATTTGAGTTGCTGCTTATTATTGCTTATTTGTGTCAAACTGTTTGTTCTGCGTATTAGCTTATTTGGTTTAGTATTTAGTTCTCGTAGCTTATTGATTTCCTGCTTATTTTAATTTTAGCTTATTTGGTAAACTGCTTGTTTAGTATAGCTTAATTGGATTTCTACTTAGTCTTATTTTCATTCAGTTTTTTTTATTTTGGTTATAGCTTATTTAGTATTCTGCTTATTTTGGCTAGCTGCTTATATTTGAGTCTGGATCTGCTTATTTGGATTGCCTGCTTTTCGTTTACTGCTATCACCTCAGACCCAATTGGTCTGAGGGTGTGTATCTGTCCAAAAAAGGAATCCCAAAAAAAGTAAAAAAATAATTAGCAAAAAAATTGTCTCCAAAGGGACTCGAACCCCAGACCTCCTGCATACAAGTCGAACGTGTTAACCACCAGGTTAGCTAATCTTTTTGTTTAATTGTTTACAACATTAAATTAATATAGGATATTTTATTAGTGGCAGATTTACTAGTTAATAATAAGTTTAAATTTAATTAGATTTTAATTAATAATTATTACTTAGTTTATTTAAATTCTGTTTTTATACATAAAAAGAATAAAAAAAATATATTTCATTTAATTTGTTTTTCAAATTAGTTTCTCTTTATTCAAAATTAATATAGGTTTTATTTAATAGTTTAAAATAGATTATTTTTTAAAGTAGATTTTTGATTAAGTATTTAGTTTAAAAAGTTTTAAATAGTTAATATATATTTTTAGTTTCTAATTAATGTTTTTTTTTGGGGTTTAAAAAACTGAAATTCGTCCTTTTCTTAGTTAATTTTTTTTTTAGGGTATTTAATTAACTTTAAAAATTAATATAAATTAATTAAAAGGGTTTTGCAAAATTTGGTTTTCACTTTTGGTTTAATTAGATTTTTCTTAACTTATATTAAAATTTTGGTAATTTTTAGAAGACTTGTTATTTTCGTCACATTTTACAATTTCGATCGTTTTACGTCGTAGTATATTTTTTAGCGTAATTCGTCTTTTCCTTTCTTTTCTTTCGTCAATATAATCACAAACTAATTAAAAATCAATCCTTAACACAACGCACTTGCCTCCTTGGGAAACGAACTTGCTTGGTCATTTGTGCTCGGTTTTCCTAAACCGACACTTAACGCTTACCACTATTTTACCTCCTTTCCCTAAAGGTCGTATTTTACTACAATCAAAATGTAAAAGTGCTGATGGCACTTGCTGATGATGAATGAGGCAACTCAAATGTAGTCACCAGAGAAAGTGCCAGAAATGGTGAATGGGTCAATGTCACCATAAAAAAGGTACAAACTCTTCTTGAATTAGAAGATAAATATGACATTAAATTTGTCTTTGATTACTTGTGCATTGATCTAAAATTTGTTGAAGAGCAAAGAAACAATTTGCTTGAAAAATTTCACAAACTTGTTCTACAACTTGAAGATTTTGAAAGTAAGTAAATAGAGCTAAAAGAAGCTAAACTTGATATTCTTACTTTTCAACAATTGAACAAAGAAATTTTAGAAGAAAATAACTCTCTTAGAGTGGAACTAAAAGAAGCAAAAGACATTGTTAAATCTTGGCTTAGAAACTCCGATAGGGTAAATCAATGCATAAGTGAACAAATACCTGCTCAAAAGAGGAAAATGCTTGGTGCTGAAGGATCATCCAGCACCAAACCTATTGTCTTTGTCAAAGCCTCAAATGAGGATGGTAGATCTATTCCTGACATTGAAAGGTCAGGTGAAGAGAATTTACCAAATCATGACACTGGACGAATCCTTCTTCCTGAGTTTCAAGCATGTGTTGACACTTCAGCACAAGTTGAGTCCTCAGTTAATGAGGATGACTTAGATGATGATATAGATAATAAAGTAAGTACCCTACTTCCTCCTTTGGAGAAGCTGACTGGTGCTGAACCCTCTACTGGACCCAATACTATCCAGTCTATCATCAAGTCGCACCCCACACACTAAGGTAGTTCTTCCAAGCATGTCAAAATTGACACTTCAAAGAACTCTTCAGCTCCTGCTGAAGGTTCAATATGGGAACTACCTCTTTAGTTTCAATAAATAAACTGAAGAATGCTAGATCTGAGAAAGATGAGAGAATGTCTCTTGTCATGCAAGAGATCAATGATATTAAATTGCAACTCAGGCATCAGCAAACACCAACATGATTCAGAGATGAACCTTCCAAATCTCCTCATTTAAAGTATAAGACACAATTCAAAAGAGCTTGTGAGTTATGTGGTCAAAATAACCATCTCACTCAAACTTGCTTAATAGTGATTTATTGTACTAAATGTGAAAGGACTGATCATCGCACTTGTGAACACACTCAATATATGCTGGCCAAAACAAGTGCTGATGCTCACAAATCTGAAGCATCTCATTCCAGGCGAAATATGCCTTTCCCACCATGCATTCATTGTGGTATGGGCAATCATCAATCAGATGACTGCCACTATACCCTGTTTGTAATAGTTGTGGAAGTTATTACCATGACACTCATGGACATAATCGAATCATCTCACTCAGAAGAGGTATTAAACCAAGAAACCCAAACTTTATTACCAAACGTTGTGAGACTTATGGAAGCGATGTCCACACTACATCTGATCACAACCATATAGAGTGGTTCAGAAGAGGTGAAGCCCTCCAGGCTAAGAAAGCTAAAGCTGTTCATACCTCTTATTCTTCTAAGTAATCACACATACCCTCTACAAGAGGACCCTTCAGATCTAGAACACCTTCTAGATATAAAACCCCCACCCAACAAAGGTGGGTTTCAAAACAAAACTGACCATTTCCTTAACTTGTGCAGTGTGATCTTAGGAAGCCTATTTGGTACCTAGATAGTGGCTGCTCAAGGCATATGACTGGCACCAAAAGTTATCTGTACAAGTATAAGGAGGAACAAGGTCCTAAAGTTGTTTTTGGTGATAACTCATCAGCTACTACTGAAGGATTTGGTTCAGTGAAATGCAATGGTATAGTTTTCTCAAGGGTAGCATATGTAAATTGATTGAAGCACAACCTCATCAGCATAAGTCAACTTTGTGATGCAATGTATCTTGTGTTGTTTGATGACAAAAAAGGTACAATCTTCAACTCCAATCATGAAATTGTGATGATTGCTCCAAGAGTCAAAGATGTTTATGTCATGAACATGAACTCTACTCAGGAGACATGCTTCTTTGCTAAAGCCTCCAATATTACCAATTGGCTTTGGCATAAGAGGCTCTCATATCTCAATTTCAAAACAATAACTCTACTGGCAAAACAAAATCTTGTTATTGGTCTTCCCTCACTTGTCTACTCCAAGGACAAACCATGCTCAGCATGTGAAAAAGGGAAGCACCTTAGGGTCAGTTTCAAAACAAAGCAAACTTTCTCAATCAAAGAAAGTTTTCATTTGCTTCACATGGACTTATTTGGCCCAGTATCACCTAGGGCTATTTGTCATGAAAAATATACACTTGTCATTGTTGATGAGTACTTAAGGTACACCTGGGTATATTTTCTGACAAAGAAAAGCCATGCACCAGATGCCATTATGTCATTCATCAAAAGAGTTGAAAATCAAAATGACACTCATGTCAAACAACTCAGAACTGACAATGGCACTGAATTTAGAAATCACTCATTGATCAAATTATGTGATGACAAAGGAATTTCCCAAAATTTCTCATCTCCTTACACACCTAAACAAAATGATGTGGCTGAAAGAAGGAACAGAACTTTGATTGAAGCAGCAAGAACAATGCTTGCTGGATCTGCTCTCTCTAAGCATTTTTGGACTGATGTTGTAGCCACTGCTTGCTACACTCAAAATAGATCCATTATTGTGAAGATACATATGAAGACTCTCTATGAAGTCTTCAGGGGGAGAATTCGAAACATTTCATTCTTACATGTGTTTGGGTGTCCAGTATTCATTCACAATCACAAGGATCACCTTGGAAAGTTTGATAAAAATATGATGATGGTTATTTTCTTGGATACTCCCTAGTATCTAAAGCATACAAAGTCTTCAACACAAGAAGACAATGTATTGAAGAAACCTATCACATCACTTTCAATGAAAGTTCTGAAGCTCTCACTTTTTCAAATCCATCAGATGATGAACTTCATATACATGAATCTCACAATTATCCATCTGATGATGTCAATCATTATGAGCCTTCTCAAAAATATCAAACAAGCAATTCAGTCCCTCATATTGATCCATTTGAAGATATGACAAGTCCTACAAAAGGAAATCCTTTAGTATCACATATTGATGGATGTCAATCAAATATTGATCAATCTCAAAATAATCAAAATGATTAACAAGGAAACACAAATGACCAAAATAGACAGTCTCAAAACAATCAGCATGCTGACACACATGATCAAAATGATCAATCATATGTAGCTGCTGAAGAACAGTCTGAGCCCCTTGCTCAAAGCTATCCTATCATCTCTAGGGAATTAGGTCTTGGATATGCTTCTTCTGACCAAGAAGGAAGTCCTCCAATGATTGAACCCTTGTCCACTGAATATCCTTCAGTAGACACTAGAGACATTCCAAGTCCAAGTCCATGTCATTGACTTCCAAGTTCTAGCTCTAATCATGATACCAGTACTTATTCTCCAGCTGCACAAAAATCTTGGACTCAAAATAGTCACATACAACTGGTGAACATAATAGGCAATCCTGGTGAAGGTAGAGTCACTAGATCTATGGCAAAGAAACTGAGTGCTGCTTCATCTAGAGAATGCCTTTATGCAAATTTTCTCTCCGAAATTGAACCTACAAAGGTTTCTGAAGCACTCACACACCCTGGATGGGTGGATGCCATGCAAGAGGAACTCAATCAATTTGAAAGAAACAAAGTCTGGAAATTGGTTCCTCTTCCATATGGTAAGTCAACCACTGGCATCAAATGGGTTTACAAGATCAAAAGAGATGAAACCAATGCAGTGACCAAAAATAAAGCTAGGCTGGTGGCCCAAGGATTCAATCAAGAGCCTGGTGTTGATTTTGATCAAACCTTTGCTCCAGTTGCACGTATGGAAGCCATACGAATCTTTCTTTCATATGCCACTTACATGAACTTCATCATCTACCAACTGGATGTCAAAAGTGCATTCCTAAATGGTGACCTAAAAGAATAAGTTTATGTTACCCAGCCTCCTGGCTTTGAGAGTAGTAAATACCCAAATCATGTCTACAAGCTTTACAAAGCTTTGTATGGACTGAAGCAAGCTCCAAGAGCATGGTATGAAACTCTCTCAACTTTTCTCATTGAACATAAATTTGTCAGCGGAAAAATAGATAACACCTTGTTCATCTATAAATCTAAAACTAACACCATTCTGGTACAAATTTATGTGGATGACATAATCTTTGGTTCTACAAGCTTGAAACTTTGCAAACAATTTTCCAAGCTTATGACCAACAAGTTTGAGATGAGTATGATGGGAGAACTCACATACTTCCTTGGTCTTCATATTAAACAATCTGACCAAGGCATCTCCATCAATCAAGAAAATTATGTCAAGGATCTGCTGAAGAAGTATGATATCAATTGTGCTTCAGTGAAGACTCCAATGGTACCCCCTAACAACTTAGGACCTGATCTCACTGGACAATCAGTCAATGAGACTCAGTATAGAGGTATGATTGGGTCACTCATGTACTTAACTGCAAGCAGACTTGACATTCAATTCTCTACATGCCTTTGTGCAAGATACCAAGTAAATCCAAAGGAATCACACCTTACTGTTGTAAAGAGAATCTTCAGATACCTAAAAGGTACACCAAGTATAGGTCTATGGTACCCCAAATCCTCAGGTTTTGATCTAAAGGGGTACTCACATTCTGACTGTGCTGGTTGCAATTTGGACAGAAAAAGCACTTCTGGTGCCTGCCAATTGCTAGGTGGCAAACTTGTGTGTTGGAGTGCTAAAAAGCAACAAACAATTGCCATGTCTTCAGAAGAAGCTGAATATGTGGCAGCTGCTGGATGTTGTGCCAATGTTCTTTGGATGAAAAGCCAACTGGCTGATTATGACATAGAATATGAAAAGGTACCCATTTTTTGTGATAACACTAGTGCTATTGCAATATCCAATAATCCAGTCCTCCACTCAAGAACTAAACACATTGATATCAGATATCACTTTATCAGAGATCACATTGTAAAAGGGGACATTGAATTACATTTCATCCCCACTCAATACCAATTGGCTGATATCTTCACCAAACCATTGGATGAACCAACTTTTAAAAGATTGATAATGGAGCTTGGTATGCTAAACATTGATGATACAAAATCTGAACCTTCAGCATGTACGGTAGAAGCTTGAAGGTTCAGCATTTTATAAAAGAATTTGATTAATGTTAAGTAGCATTGTATGAGTAAAGGAGTGTGCAATTTCATGTGTCTATTTCACTTTATGTGATTGTGTATATGATGTTTTGTCGCCTTATCTGATTCACTGAAGCTAAACAAATAATCACCAGTCATCAAAAGATTCCTTCAGCAATGCTGAACAAATTTTTAATACAACTGAGTAGCTAGGCCTGAGTAGAGGAGCGTGCAATGTCATATGTCCTGTTCACTTATGTGAACATGTACATGGGTTTTGTCGCCTCATCTGACGCACTGAAGCTCACAAGTATTGCCATCAGCTTCAACATATCTGAGCAACAACATTTAAAACCTCTCAATCATGTGATTCAAAAGAGTTAATGGCATTAAATTTCTTATGAATAAAACAAACATTCTTTCAAAAAGGTGTCATATGTTAATTAAGGAAATTTCAAACGTCTCCATCCACAGTCAACAACTCCCTGACACATGGGGCGTTTCACTGTTCAAAGCAACAAAAAATCATACCTTTTTGTAGAACATGAATGAGAAAGTTTGTGCCAAATGTTCAAAAGAAATCCTAAAAGATTTATAACTTTTTCAAATGGTTTTAAAAACTTTTTACAAATCAGTTAAAGTTTTTATATAATACCTAACAATTGGATTTCATTCCACGCTTACAATCTTTTCATCCAAAACACACACAACCTTTCTTTCTTTCAAAACACACAAAGAAACATAAATGGCTGAAATCATCTTCCACCCCCATGATTACCAAAATCACTCTTAAACCATCCATTCATGTTAACTATCCCATTGATGACATCTTCTTCAAACCAAACAACATCACCTTGCTTAAACCTGAATCCTTTAAGTCTGTTACTCGGGAACAAGTTTTGACTTATCTAACCAAAAGTGTTTTAAGGTATGCTTTATTTGAGGATCCTGGTATGATGTTTCAAAATGTGCAAAAAGCATTTTGGTTTACAACAGAGGCTTCTAACAACAAGAAGTCCATTGAGTTTGATTCTACCACGATGGGGATTCATGGTAGATTTGGGTTAAAATCATTTAGAAAAGTTTTGGGGTTAGATTATTTGGAAAACCCTAATGAGTATGCAGCAGTACCTGGTGATTTTATGGTTGTTAAAAATTTCTTTAAAGAAATTGGGTATACTGAAGAAATTTCTGAAAAGGGGGGGGGGGGGGTTAATAAGGAGTGCTTTGCCACAAAGATGGAAATTATTGATGACCATTCTCATCGAATGTTTGGGGGGGGGGGAAACTGGAGGTCTTGACTAGATCAACCAAAAAGATGCTATTATTTTATACTGTCTGGCCAAGGGGGTCAAAGCTGATTTTGGGAGGCTTATTTTTGAAGATCTCCATGGGAAGCTGGAGAAAAAGACTAGAGAGAAAAACGTTGTGTACACCAGATTTCTATCTCTCCTCTTTGCTGACCATATTGGAAATGACTTTTCAAAAATCAATGGAGAAAACCTAATTTTTAAGACCTTTGATCTCACACGATGGAACATTCCAGTCAGCACCATTGATCCTACTATTACACAACCCATGCTGGACATCTGCTCAGCAGATGGTCCAGTAGTGTACAAAGCTCCCAAAGACACTTCTCCAACTGGAGAAGGGGATCTACAAGGTAAAAAGCCTAGAGCTTCATCTGGACCTCCTCAGAAGTAAACGTCAATTAATACCAAGAAGGTTAGACGTGCGTTCAGAAAGAGGAAAACCTTCACACAATCTCCCTCAAGGAAGATTGATGATGATTCCCAAGGCCATCCTTTGAAGAATACCAAGTCCCTGGCCAAGGACAAGAACCCTAGCCAGCCATCACCTTTAGTCTCTACTGGAGGAGATATACATAAAGAGGCCCAGCAAGCAACCCATCTCTCAACTTCTTTAAGAGAGAAGGGTGAAGATAGAGCTCACCTTCAGCTCAGTAGTGTGGAGTCAGCATTGGATCCATCAGGTCAAACCAACCCTGGTGGTGAAGGGCTTGAAACTTATCCACACACTCATGCTGATGCTCCAAAGATTCCCAAGGAAGTGCATCTCACCACTGGAGCCAAGGTGGGACACTTGCCTACTTTTGTGGTCAGTATGTCTGGGGATGATCTGGAGAAAGAACTTGGGTTCAATGAGAGAATCCCAGTCAATCTAGATGACAGTGATGAAGAACCTGCTGATGCAACATAAAAGCCACTTTCACCCAGAGCTGAGCAGGTAAAAGAATTAACCAATCAAGTGTTGATTCTTCAATCATAGGTTGCCAGACTGAAGGAAGAAAAGGTGCTTGCTGACAACGAAATCTCAACTATCAAAGCAAGACCACCTCCTCCTTCTGCTGAACAAATTAAGGATGTCCTAATTGCTGCTTTGAAGCCCTTAGTCCAAGATGTGGCCACCACCACTTCCCTAAAGCAAGAGATGTCCTCTCTAATGGAATCCATCAATGGTGCTTCCATGGAGTTTCCACCAGAATTCACACCAGTTCCTAGCCAAGTTAATACATTGTGTGATTCTGTGTCCAAGATCAAAGATAGAGTGGCGTTGCTGGAGAAACAAAAGCTGACCGTTTTTGAAGAGGTTCAGCAGAAGTTACATGCCCTTGAAACTGTTCCAGCCATGCTGTCCAAGGTAACTACCACTCTTGATCATCTTTGTGGCTTCTTCCCTGCTAGTGGGTCATCAGAAGCTGCTGGGCAGTCTTCTGCTGAGGGGGAGAAAAACACAATCCAACAGCTCTTCCAAAAACATGCCCAAAAGAAGGCTAAAAAACAATCGATTGAGTCACCCATCACTGAAAAGAGCCCGTCAAAGAATAAGGAGAGTCATCAGCCAAAGATGATGATATGCAAGGGCTGACCACAAGTGGGGAAACAACTGATAATGGTTCACCTCCCTTAATACCCAAAAACAAAGATCTTACTTTAAATGATCATTTGATCAGCACTGGAGTGGCCACTCAGGATGTAACACCCCATTTTGATAAAATGGAATGTCACGCGTGATTATGGCGTGTCATCAAAGAATACAAGGATACATGTATAAAACATCACATGACCATAAAGGAAATACCAGAATCAAACATCGGTACCCCATAAGTAGAACTCATCACACACAAACATAAGTACTGTAAATGAAAAGGACTAAACAATGTCCATGGAAATGAGTATCAAAGTATAAAGAAATGCATAAAGTAAAGAAGGCTAGGAAGCTTCCAATCCATATGCACGTACGCTTAAAGTCTACGAGCGTCCCTGAGTACCTGCCGTCTTGGGAACATGAAAGGAAAACGGCTGAGCATAACGCTTAGTGCACAGATATACAATTAAAGCATGAATAATATAAGCATATAAGCATGAAGCAGCGGAAAAGACTAAGTCCTGAATAACCTGACATGTCTTATTAAAACTGGTTTTATAGTTTGAAAAGCCTTATGTTTATATTATAAAAACTGTTTAACATGTTTACCATTAGCCAATATAGGTCATGAATTATCAGCGTGCACGAATACTTGGAGGGGTGACCTCGTCATGCAAATTAGAGGGGCTGCCTCTAATTTAATATACTGGTTTGGGTAGGAGGGACCAGCTCCTTGTGAAGGATGCAAGGCATACACCACATTCACCTGAATAATCTGCTGAAAACATGTAAACTAGGACGCACCCATACGCCCCACATGATAATAATAATAATAATAATATGGCCAAAAGCTGAAGGGATGCCACGAGCTATCACTCCATCGTGGTGGAGTCATAACACTGGTGCCTCCAGTGTTATGGTTATGGTACCTCCATAACTAGGTGAAACTGGTCATGCATGTATATGGATTTAGGTATCTAATTAAACATAAGCAATTCAAAAACATATAAAACATATACTGAGAAAAACAGTTGGCTGCATACAGGAAATCCTAATAAGGAAGAATGTCCATACTGAAAGGACGGAGAATCCGTACCTTGTTTCTAGTGAACGAAGAAGACGAACGAAAGAGAGTCCTACTTCGGTATCACTAATGCTACATAAATACATACGTGTATAAGTATCTGATTACTGAGTACGTAACTGGTTTTATATCCTGTCTTAGCTTGTTTTATATGTTTATGTCATGTTTTACTGATTAAAGCTTTATACTGTGTTTATCATGTATTATGTCTATTCTGATTAAGTATTTCTTGTATTATTATACTTGTTGTGTAATAATAAGTAACTTTCTAAAAATAGCAGGTTTCCTAAAATAGAAAATTTCCAAAATAGAAAGTTTTCAAAAACAGAAACTTTACAAAAATAGATTTACTGCTTAAAATAGATAAGTTTCTAAAAATAGAAAGTTTCCATAAATAGATTAGCTGCCTTAATTAAATAAGTTTCTAAAAATAGAAAGTTTCCATAAATAGAAATGAGCTGGATTATTAAGCTAATTATATAAGTTTAAGTGTTTACTGGTTAATATTCTAAGTCATGTAATTAAATAATATAATTTATTAATTATATCATGTAAATTAAATAAACTATAGGTTAAAGTATTTAATTAAATATAACATGATTTAATTAAATAAAGGTAAAAATACTAAGGGTTAAAACATGTATTATTATCTATTAATAATATAACCTAAGTCATGTATATTAATTAATTATAAGTCATGATTTTAATAATTAATTAATTATATATTCTAAATAAAATGGTAATTACTTAGGTTAAAATTCATGTATTAATAATAATATTAATAACCTAAGTCATGCATAAATTAAATTAATCATGTACATGTTTTAATTAATTTAATCTTGTTAAAATAATTAACCTTGTAAAATAATTAACCTGCAAAAATACCCCATGAACCGAACCCGTATTTTAATCTAAACATGTCGTGAAGCAGACCGGTTTAACCCATGAACCGGCCAACCAAACGCACCCTTAACAGTGGCAAACCGACTTGGCCAGTTGCCACTGCTTGCGTATAAGGTGCCACCGGCTGAGCCGATGGTTCCCTTGGTCTTGGCTAGCCGCTGCCAAGCGGCGGTTCCCCCTGCTTTCCTTAATTAGCCACCGGCTCAAGCCGGTGGTAGTCCTTATTTCTGCCGTGACCCAACCGAACACCAACCTACCCCGACCGAGGTCGGGGTTCCCTTTTCTCCTGCGGCCGAGATCCACAACACCACACCGAGACCTTGAGGTCTCGGTTGGTGTGAATCAAAAGCAAGCCGAGACCCCCTTGGTCTCGGTTCCATGCGCCGGCAAAACACAAATACCCCTTAACCCCTAATTAATTTTACCCCCATGATTATTAACATGTATTTACTTGTTTTAATATTACTCATGACTTCACGTGTTCTTGATTTAAATAAAAACATAAAGAAAAAGGGTTTAAGGATTTACTGATTACGTGAAACAAAGGATGATGAACACACTAACAACCTTGCGAGAAATCAATCACTAAAATCAACCAACACCCCCTCTTTGGTGTTCTATACCTGGCGGCCAAGAGAGAGAGCAAAAGAGATTTAGGGTTTTGTTTATTTTTTGATTTCTGTAATTATGAAAATAAGTTTTCCCTTTATTTCTTGTTTAGTAAAAATTGCATGGGTTTGGCCCTTTGTCTTGTTTTAGCCGCGGGTAGGATGGGGCCCACAAGGGTAACCCATAGTTTTCTCGTGTCTAATATTAAGTGTGTTCTCGTGTTCGTGTTTACATGATTTAAATAGTTATCGTTCGTGTCTAATTATATTTATTCATGATCGTAATAAATATACATAAATACGTAATACTAAGCTCGTGATTAATTACGTTCATGATTTCATGTTCGTATGTTCATGATTATAATTATTATTGAAATAATTATCGTGTCTTAATACGTCTTAAATACTTATCGTGTTATCACACGTACGTAATACTTGTAAATCTTGTTCGTGAAACGTAAACATGCTATAAAAGGAAAGTTCTAATCATGTACATACGATCATAAGGGTACTGTTCATGGTAAAAGCATGCGGGTTTTACAACTCCTCCCCTAAAAAGAATAATTCGTCCCCGGATTATAGATAACGTAAACTGGAAAAGAAGAACATACCCGAATTCAAAATATGAAATGAGGGTAAGAAGCCCGGATAGACTCCTCTGTTTCCCAAGTGTCTTCCCGCTCGGTATGATCCCTCCATAGGATTTTGACGAATGGAATCGTCTTCCTTATCATGACTCGTTCTTGTCTGTCAAGAACTCGTTCGGGTTCTTCTATGAAAGTGAGATCTTCACGAATCTGTTCTAGTGGATACTGAACCATGTGAAGGGGATGATACTTGTACCCTCTGAGTAAGGACACATGGAAAACATCGTGAACATGAGAAAGCTGCAGAGGTAACGTTAAACGGTAAGATACTTCACCGACTCGTTCAATGACTTCAAACGGTCCGATGAATCGAGGACTGAGCTTCCCTTTGATTCCAAAACGTCTAACACCACGTACCGACGAAACCTTAAGGAAAACGTGATCTCCTACGTTAAAATGTAAGTCCCTACGATGCTTGTCTGCATAACTCTTCTGACGTGACCGTGCTTCTTGCAGTTTCTGTTTAGCTACTGCAACCTTCTCATTAGTCAGCTCTATCATTTCTGGTCCTTCAAGTGTTCGCTCACCAACCTGATCCCAGCAGATTGAGGCGCGACACTTTCTGCCATACAACATCTCGAGGAGGAGCACACTTGATACTTGCGTGCCAATTGTTGTTGTATGCAAACTCCACCAAACAAATATAATCGTCCCAATCACCCGTCCATTCCAACGCACATGACCTCAACATGTCTTCTAATGTCTGAATCGTTCGCTCCGACTGCCCGTCTGTTTGAGGATGAAAAGTTGTGCTAAGCTTAAGTTTTGTCCCCCAAGCTTTCTGTAGACTTAGCCAAAATCGCGAAGTGAACCGAGGATCTCTGTCTGAGACGATGTTGGATGGAGCACTGTGAAGTCTCATGATCTCCTTCTTGTAAGTATCGGCGAGTTTACTGACCGAAACTTCCTTGCGGATCGGTAAGAAATGAGTTGATTTCCTTGCGGATCGGTAAGAAATGAGCTGATTTGGTAAGTCGATCAACTATAACCCAAATTGCATCGTGCTTCCTCTTTGTCGACGGAAGACCAGTAACAAAATCCATGGTGATTTTGTCCCACTTCCACTCTGGAATATCTAACGGTTGAAGAAGACTGCCAGATCGCTGATGTTCAATCTTAACCTGCTGGCAGGTAAGACATTTGGAGACGTAAGTAGCAACATCCTGTTTCATACCACTCCACCAAAAGTACTGCTTGATGTCATGGTACATCTTGGTCGAACCAGGATGAATAGAGAACGGGGAGCTATGAGCCTCAGCTAACAATGCTTCCCGGAGTTCTTGATCATCAGGAACACTGATAGGTGTGTAAACACCCATCCTTTTACCACTTAATTCTGGCTAAAACAAGACCAAAACACGTATTTAATATCATTTGTTTGGAATTATGCGTGGTTTTTGTGTTTATTGTGATTTCAGAGCTAACCGGATGAATATTAAAGAAAACATGGGATTGCACGGGTTTTATCAAGGAAAAAGACTCAAGATAAAGTCTATTGTCCAAGAGATGCAAAAGATTTGAAGTCACTTGGCCTATTCGAAGATTTATCGAAGAAAAGGACTAAAGACGGAAGATTTTCATAAGTCGAAGAAACTCAAGTCTATTTAACGAAGAAATTAAAAGACGAGTTGAATTTAATCGACGACAAATCCCGAATCAGAATCGAAAACGTCAACTTTTCTGAAAAAACGAGAAGACAAGAAGAAAGGGAGAAAGCCCACTCACCAACCAACCACTAGGACTATAAATAGACTTTTCCTTCACACAATTAGGGAGTTAGTTCATTTTTTTCTTTTTCCAGTTCTTGTTGGTTCGTTCCTTCACTAACACCATTAGGGTGTTTGGTGATTTTTCTTCTTTCTTTCAATCTTGTAAGTGTAATCATTACTCTTGTTATTTTTATATTAATCAATCTATTCCATCTTTTCATTCATCTTGATCTTCATCATCTTCTATTTCAAGTTCTTAAGTTTTTATTTGATTCTAGTTTGATCTTAAAAAGTTGTTGATATAGTGTTTTTATTGGTGGGATTTATTACTTATGGTATTTAAATGGTTTGTGTTTGATTTGGTAAAACCTTTTTAAGTATTGGAGTTGATTTTGGATTTAAAACCGTGTCCCCTGTTCTTCGCTACTGTCACTGTTCTTTCATTCCAGAACTTTCCGAACAAACGATTTTATATCTCCCTTATTCGGAATCCTGGATATTCCGAATAGGGGTGTTTACATTTCCTTTACTCGGAATATTTTATATATTCCGCATAGCTGATTTTTCCGCATAGTGATGTTTTTCCGAATAGCCTAATTTTCCGCATAGGGCAATTATTCCGCATAGTATTCTCTTTTCGAATGGGCATGTTTTCCGCATAGAGATGTTTTCCGCATAGACCATATTTTCCGAATAGTGCTTCTTTTCCGCATAGAGTAATTTTCCGCATAGGGTATAATATTCCGCATAGAGATATTTTTCCGAATAGCACCCTTTTTCCGCATAAGGTTATTTTTCCGTATAAGGTTATTTTTCCGAATAGAGTTCTTTTATTCCGAATAAGGCATCTTTTCCATTTATTCCGTATAGAACTCATTTTCAGTAAGGGTATTTTTCTACTTTATCATTTAAACTGTTTTTGATCTTCTGTTTCTGGCTTTAATCTTTATTTGCTTCATTTATTTAGAATAGAAAACCAAATCCAGTTTTTGTCACCAAGAACAAATCATTCCACTTTTAACTGAGATCAATTCGAGAGGATTCCGAGAATCGAACTTTTTCAACATAGAAAATCTCATGTATCAAATGGCGCCGCTGCCGGCTCTTCTCGTTAAGATCAAAAGTTTTTTGTGAGAACTTGGATTTTGGGATCCGTTCCCCGTGAACGTTACTTTTTCAAGAAAATCTTCAAAAACAACTAAAAAATATAAAATTTTCAAAAATACAAAAAAATTAAAAAACATAAAAACCAAAAATATTTTTGCTTTGCTTCTCTTTGTTCGTTCTTTTGCAGGTGTATGCGCACTCGATCCACGTCATATCAAGAGCCCGAGCCTCTCGATAACTTAGACATGGCTGGTGTACAAAACAACAATAACATACCACCTCCGAACAACAATAATAACAACAACAACCCACCTTTCAACAACATGAACAATAACCACAACAATGAGCCCCTTCCGGATAACCGCCCGATGATTGAACTGCTGCAAGCTCATGTCGATGGCAACACGGATCCAATTGTCATACCTCCAATTGCCGCCAACAACTTTGAGCTAAAATCAGGCTTTATCCAGATGGTCTCCGCTCAACCATTCTTGGGACGAACCATTGATGATCCACACGACCACATCAAACGATTCTTGCAACTCACCAACACGGTCAAGTTCAATGGTGTTCCACAAGAGGTTATAAGGTTACAACTTTTTCCCTTTTCTTTAGAGGGACAAGCCCGGCATTGGCTTGCTAAGGAACCGCCACAGAGTATTCTCTCGTGGACGGATTTGGAAACCAAGTTTATAAATTACTTTTTCCCACCCTCTCGTACTACCGCTTTGCGGAATGAGATCATAAATTTCGAACAAAAGTACGATGAGTCATTCAGTGAATCTTGGGATCGTTTCAAAGATCTTTTAAGAAAATGCCCACAACATGGTTTTACCAAAGTACATCAAATTAATACTTTTTACAATGGTTTAAGCATGAGTGACCAAGATTCACTGAACAGTGCCTCGGGGGGTAATCTATTGGCTAAGACTTCCAATGCTGCTTGGGACATCATTGAGAACAAATCTCGTGTGCAAACCAAGAGTGTTAGGACCAATGTCGCTAGTGCTAGCACTAGTGACAGCGACAAGCGATTAGACAAAATCGCTACGCTTCTTGAATCGCTTGTCACCCACACCGTCAGCAACAACAACAGCAACAACGCCAAAAACGCTCAAGTGAACGCTGTCAGCCAACCTTGTGAGATATGCGGTGGTCCCCACTCTTACACCACTTGTACCGCCACCCAAGACTACCCCGCTGAGAATGTGAATGCAGCTTATGGCACCTATCCTCAACCCGCTTATCAAGCTAGACCTCAAGGTGACCGTAACTTGCTAAGCTATCGCTCCAACAACTACCTCTCACCACCTGGTTTTCCCCAAAACAACCCAAACCAACAACAAAACCTTAATCGCCCTCCTCAACAACAACAACCACCTCGACAACCATACATCCCTCCTCACAAGCAGCAACAACCACCTCAACGTAACAATCAAGTTTACCAACAACCTGCTTATCAACCACCCGCATACAATGCTCCTCCCAATCAATCCACCGCTCTACACCAAGAAGTGCAGACCTACATGAGGACAAACGATGTGATTGTGGAAAATCTTCAGCGCGAAGTGATTAATTTGAAAGCAGACTTGGTCAAGCAAGGAAACGATTTGAGAGCTGACATGAGAAACACGTTGGATACCCAAACTAATGATCTGAGGAACATGATGGCTAGTTTCTTCAATGGTAATCAACCCTCTTCTTCGGGTACTCTTCCGAGTAACACCGTTGCGAACCCAAGAGGGGAGATGAAAGCAATCACCACTCGAAGTGGTAAAGGTACCAAGGAACCCCAGCTTCCTATACCTCCACCGGTGATTGTGACTAAGGAGAACGAGTCACCTGCTCCTATTCCTCATCCTTCTCCTTCCCCAATTTCTCCACCTCTTCCTTCTACCCCTCCTCCACCCATGGTTGTGAGTGATCCTATTCCCCTTAAGCCTTCCTCTTCTTCCAATATACCTTACCCTTCAAGGTTGAGGAAAGAGACGCAAAAGAGCAAGGATGATATTCAGGTTTCGAATTTCCTTAAAATGTTCAAAAAACTGAATTTCAATATCTCCTTCGCTGAGGCCCTCGCTCACATGCCCAAGTATGCCAAAATGTTTAAAGATCTTCTGAGCGACAAGGAAAAGCTCCTCGATATTGCCAACACCCAACTTAATGAGAACTGCTCTGCAGTGCTCTTAAGGAAATTGCCAACCAAGCTTGGTGATCCGGGTCGTTTTCTTATCCCTTGCAATTTCCCGGGAGTAGAGAATTGCATGGCCCTAGCCGATCTAGGTGCCAGTATTAATCTCATGCCTCTAAGTGTTTGGAAGCAATTATCTCTCCCAGAGCTAGTCCCCACGAAAATGACTTTGGAATTAGCTAACCGTACGGTTGCTTATCCAGTGGGGATAGCTGAAGACGTCATTGTAGGAGTCGACAAATTCACCTTCCCTGTTGATTTTGTTGTCGTCGACTACGAGATGGACCCCCGTGTGCCACTCATTGTTGGTCGTCCATTCTTGAGGACCGGTCGCACTCTCATTGATGTTGAAGCCGGTGAGCTTATCATGAGAGTGGGTGACGATAAAGTAGTCTTCAACATGGGAAAGCTTTCTAAACAGCCTTATTCGTACGAGAGTGTTAATTGTATTGACGTTCTTGATGAGGCTTGTGAAGAACACTTCAAGGATGCTTGTAAAAATATTCCTACCTCTCTTCCCAATGTTGAGACCGTTTCCTCTATCGACTCATCACTATCTCTATTTGGAGAAAGTGATTTCCTTTGGAAAGATTTGGAAGCCACCTTGGAAGATGTGAAGCAAGACAATGACGATTCTACTGCCAATTGGGATGACGATCTCAGTTTCATTGCAAACCTCCTCAGAGAAGACAATCCTTCCCCTCCATCTCCCACTGTTATTGCTATCGATACTCCGACTTCGAATACGCCTCCCGTCGAAAATCCTCCGGATTTGGAACTTAAGGAGTTGCCGCCCCATCTTGAGTATGTATTCCTCGAAGAAGAGAAGAAGTCGCCAGTCATCATTGCTAAGGATTTGAAGGATGAAGAGAAAGCTCGACTTGTCGCTGTGTTGAAGGATCATAAGAAGGCTATTGCTTGGAAGATTTCGGATATTCGTGGAATAGATCCTCACTTCTGCACACACAAAATTCTCATGCAGGACGACTTTAAGCCCACAATTCAAAGCCAACGAAGGGTGAATCCAAAAATCCATGAAGTCATCAAAACATAGGTTCTCAAACTTCTTGATGCGGGTATGATTTACCCTATTTCGGATTCACCATGGGTTAGTCCAATCCATTGTGTGCCCAAGAAGGGCGGAATAACCGTTGTTCCCAATGAAAACAATGAGTTGATTCCCACTCGTCTCGTTACTGGGTGGAGAGTTTGTATAGACTACCGCAAACTCAATGATGCCACGAGAAAGGATCATTTCCCTCTACCTTTTATGGACCAAATGCTTGAACGCTTAGCAGGAAATGAATATTACTGCTTTCTTGATGGTTTCTCGGGTTATTTTCAAATACCCATCGATCCCCAAGATCAAGAGAAGACTACATTCACTTGTCCCTATGGCACTTTCGCTTACAAAAGAATGCCTTTTGGCTTATGTAATGCGCCCGGGACTTTCCAAAGGTGTATGTTAGCTATCTTCCATGACATGGTTGAACAAACCATGGAAGTCTTCATGGATGATTTCTCGGTCTTCGGGGATTCGTTCTCTTCTTGCCTTGCCAATTTGGAACGTATGCTACAGAGGTGCGAAGACACTCGCCTTGTTCTAAATTGGGAAAAATGCCATTTTATGGTAAAAGAAGGCGTCGTGCTTGGACATAAGATCTCGAAAGCCGGTCTTGAAGTTGACCGTGCTAAAGTCGATGTTATCGCAAAGTTGCCTCCACCTTCAACAGTGAAGGGTGTGAGAAGTTTCTTGGGTCATGCGGGCTTCTATCGTCGATTCATCAAAGATTTTTCTCAAATCGCTCGCCCGATGACCCACCTCTTGGAAAAAGATACTCCTTTTATCTTCTCCAAAGAGTGTCTTGAAGCCTTCACCTCACTTAAGGATAAGCTAACTAAGGCACCCGTCTTGGTCACCCCTAATTGGGAGCTACCCTTTGAGTTGATGTGCGATGCTAGTGATTTTGCTATTGGAGCGGTTCTTGGACAAAGAGTGAACAAACACTTCCGACCGATCCATTACGCTAGCAAGACAATGACGGGGGCACAATTGCATTATACGACAACCGAAAAAGAGCTTTTAGCTGTTGTCTATGCTTTTGAAAAATTTCGCCCCTATCTTGTCCTTTCTACCACCATTGTGTATACCGATCATTCCGCGCTGAAGTACTTGTTGACAAAGCAAGATTCCAAACCAAGACTTCTTCGCTGGGTTTTGCTGCTCCAGGAATTTAAAATCGAAATTCGTGATAAGAAAGGAGCAGAAAACTTAGCCGCGGACCATCTCAGCAGACTTGAGGATCCTTACCAGGGGGATCATCCGACCAAAGAAATCAATGATTCTTTCCCCTTGGAGACCTTAATGTCTATAAACTCGAAGCCGAATGAAACCCCGTGGTTTGCGGACTTTGCAAACTACTTGGCGGGTGGAATTCTCAAGGAAGGGTTGACGTCCCAACAAAAGAAGAAGTTCTTCACCGACATCAAGACTTACTTTTGGGACGACCCTTACCTATTCAAACAATGTGCCGACCTGATTATACGTCGATGTGTTGATGGACCGGCAGCGTCTGAAATCCTTGCTGCTTGCCACAAAGGACCCACTGGTGGTCACTTTGGTCCCAACTACACCGCCAAAAAAGTGTTTGATTCGGGATTTTATTGGCCCTCCATTTATCGTGACGCTCACGATATGGTTAAACGATGTGATGTTTGCCAAAAGCAAGGCAAAATCACACATAAAGACGAGATGCCTCAGAATTTCATCCAAGAGTGTGAAATTTTTGATGTTTGGGGTATCGACTTTATGGGGCCATTCCCTTCATCTAAAGGAAACAAATACATCCTTGTAGCCGTTGACTACGTTTCTAAGTGGGTTGAAGCCAAAGCTTTGCCTACTAATGACGCAAGGGTGGTTTGTAACTTTTTGAAAGCTCTTTTCGCTAGATTCGGTGTGCCTCGCGCCATTATTAGTGATCGTGGGACTCATTTCTGCAATGACCAATTTGCTCGAGTCATGGCTAAGTACGGTGTAAACCATCGTCTTTCCACAGCCTACCACCCACAAACTAATGGCCAGCCTGAAATATCCAACCGAGGACTGAAGCGAATTCTGGAAAGAACCGTGGGAGAGCATCGTGCCGCATGGGCTGATAAACTCGATGATGCTTTGTGGGCTTTCCGTACTGCTTACAAGACCCCGATCGGCTGTACGCCTTATCGTCTTGTGTACGGGAAAGCGTGCCACCTCCCCATTGAGTTGGAGCACAAGGCTTATTGGGCCTTGAAGTGGGCTAATTTTGATATAAACAAAGCCGGTGACCTACGCAAGATCCAACTCAATGAGCTGAATGAACTTCGGAATGAGGCTTATGAAAATTCTTTGATCTATAAGGAAAAGACTAAGCTCATTCACGACTCCAAGATCAAAAACCGAGAGTTCCATGTTGGAGACAAAGTCTTACTTTTTAACTCTCGGTTGAAAATCTTTTCGGGCAAGCTGAAATCTCGTTGGTCCGGCCCATTCACCATTGCCCAAATTTTTCCATATGGTACTCTCGAGCTCGCTCAACCTAATGGACCGAATTTTAAGGTGAATGGCCAACGAGTGAAGTTGTACTTTGGTGAGGACACCTCTCAGGAGGTGCTTCCATCCCTCACCACGTTCCCCATGAACTAATTTTGGGTCGAGTCAGGCTCGTGACTCGGTTATCAAAAACAAGCGCTCCTCGGGAGGCAGCCCGAGTATCTATCCCTTTAACCCCCTAAGTGTAGGGGAGGACCTATTTTGGTCATTTGTGTTTGTGTGGTGATGTGCTTACAGGGATAACTGCAATCTTGGAAATCTTTGAAGAACCGTGCTCCCGTGTTATCCGAAATCCGGTTCTATCTCTCAACTATCGTGATTCAATTTTCTTCATACTCACATTTAAAATTGATCACTTTAGTCGTCTCTTCCTTAACTCGAGTTAACCAACGTGCACAATGTCATAAGTGTAGGGGAGACTTTTCCCACATGCTTAAACATTGAGGACAATGTTTATCTTAAGTGTAGGGGAGACTTCTATCGAAGTTTTAAGTGGACTTTTCCATGAAAATGCCTTCATTTAACCGGAAAATCATATTTTTCAACATTTTTCAAATTTTTATTAACTTTGGCCATTTAGTCGTAATTTTTAAATTTTTATCGTTGCTTTCATATGTATATATCCCGCAATAAAGTCAAAAATATTAATAAAGTGGTGTAGCTGGTTTAGAAATCTTTGACATATTAGGCCCGTTGCGTTTATTTTGACTCAACCCGAATAGATTTATCCAAGTTTATTCTAGCTAGTATCCTTAACCATGTAGACCTTAATCGGTTTATTAGGCTAAGTATCCACGAGTCTCATTACTTAAGATTTTAAATTGTGGAGGACGAGAAATGATAGAGTCAATTATAAGTCGGTATTCTTGCGCAAGCTCACTTGGTGTAATTATTTGCCTATTCTCCCATCACTTGCTAATAATTTATCTGCAATAAGTAAGGTCGTACGATTTGAAAAGTTACTTAGCTTCTAGCCCAAGATCGTTTAAAAGTTGCTCGGTAATGACGAGAGTTCATAGCCAAGGCATAACTTATGAAACGGGGCGCGAAGATTGGCGAGTCCGAAAAGGCCCTAACAAGGCATGAGGATTCAATTTTATTGCTGAAGATCCAAAGTGATGTGAAAAGCATTATTCCTAAAGTCAATACGAAGGATCAAGACTCACGACGAAAAGCAATCAACTCCCATAAAGATCATGGAGAAGTCTATCCGAAAAGACCCTAACAAGGTATGAGGATAAATAGATCCAAGTCCGAAAAGGAGGCGGATCGTTGTATCTCAAAATCCCAATTAGAGATTGAAGAAATAATCATGAAGTCGTGGTCAACAAAGTTGGAGTACCCCTCAAAAGTCTCCAAGTGAAGAAAACTCTATTATGATGAGAAGACCATTATCTCAAGAACGTCTCTCGAAGATATGAAGTATGAAGTACATGCCAAATATCGGCCCGAGAAAGGTCTCAAATCGTGAACCGAGTTATGCCAAGATATGAACTTTTTGATATCCCGAGAAGCAGTTTTAAGAGATTTTGTCCTTTAGCTAACTATTGATCAAATCGTCCTACCTTGCTTTCAGCCTAAATAAACTATCGAAATAAGTCCAAAAATGCATCTTTATGATCATTCTAAGACAAAAATAAAATATAAGAGATACACTTAGGAATAAGGGGGTTTAAGCAATTAATTAAGCCATGTGTGTAAGTGTTTGATTTACTAACTTATAATAACAATGATCTCGTTTTTAAGCTTAGTTTGGGGAACGTGAAACTTGAGGGTGATAAATCTTCGCAACACCAAAGCCCTAATGTAAGTCCTTGATTTCTTTACAAGTTATTTCCATCTTTTTGTTTATTTTAAAGTTTTAATTTCTCTTAGCATTTTAATTTTTGTTTAGTAGAATTTAAATAAGGCCAAGGTTGATTAATTATGAAAAAAATGTAAATTTGCTTTATCACTAAGCATTGCATGAGGGCATGGCAATGGTTAAGTGTAGGGGATTTGATAGGTGTGTAAACACCCATCCTTTTACCACTTAATTCTGGCTAAAACAAGACCAAAACACGTATTTAATATCATTTCTTTGGAATTATGCGTGGTTTTTGTGTTTATTGTGATTTCAGAGCTAACCGGATGAATATTAAAGAAAACATGGGATTGCACGGGTTTTATCAAGGAAAAAGACTCAAGATAAAGTCTATTGTCCAAGAGATGCAAAAGATTTGAAGTCACTGGGCCTATTCGAAGATTTATCGAAAAAAAGGACTAAAGACGGAAGATTTTCATAAGTCGAAGAAACTCAAGTCTATTTAACGAAGAAATTAAAAGACGAGTTGAATTTAATCGACGACAAATCCCGAATCAGAATCGAAAAGGTCAACTTTTCTGAAAAAACGAGAAGACAAGAAGAAAGGGAGAAAGCCCACTCACCAACCAACCACTAGGACTATAAATAGACTTTTCCTTCACACAATTAGGGAGTTAGTTCATTTTTTTCTTTTTCCAGTTCTTGTTGGTTCGTTCCTTCACCAACACCATTAGGGTGTTTGGTGATTTTTCTTCTTTCTTTCAATCTTGTAAGTGTAATCATTACTCTTGTTATTTTTATATTAATCAGTCTATTCCATCTTTTCATTCATCTTGATCTTCATCATCTTCTATTTCAAGTTCTTAAGTTTTTATTTGATTCTAGTTTGATCTTAAAAAGTTGTTGATATAGTGTTTTTATTGGTGGGATTTATTACTTATGGTATTTAAATGGTTTGTGTTTGATTTGGTAAAACCTTTTTAAGTATTGGAGTTGATTTTGGATTTAAAACCGTGTCCCCTGTTCTTCGCTACTGTCACTGTTCTTTCATTCCAGAACTTTCCGAACAAACGATTTTATATCTCCCTTATTCGGAATCCTGGATATTCCGAATAGGGGTGTTTACATTTCCTTTACTCGGAATATTTTATATATTCCGCATAGCTGATTTTTCCGCATAGTGATGTTTTTCCGAATAGCCTAATTTTCCGCATAGGGCAATTATTCCGCATAGTATTCTCTTTCCGAATGGGCATGTTTTCCGCATAGAGATGTTTTCCGCATAGACCATATTTTCCGAATAGTGCTTCTTTTCCGCATAGAGTAATTTTCCGCATAGGGTATAATATTCCGCATAGAGATATTTTTCCGAATAGCACCCTTTTTCCGCATAAGCTGATTTTTCCGTATAAGGTTATTTTTCCGAATAGAGTTCTTTTATTCCGAATAAGGCATCTTTTCCATTTATTCCGTATAGCACTCATTTTCAGTAAGGGTATTTTTCTGCTTTATCATTTAAACTGTTTTTGATCTTCTGTTTCTGGCTTTAATCTTTATTTGCTTCATTTATTTAGAATAGAAAACCAAATCCAGTTTTTGTCACCAAGAACAAATCATTCCACTTTTAACTGAGATCAATTCGAGAGGATTCCGAGAATCGAACTTTTTCAACATAGAAAATCTCATGTATCAAACACAAAGTCTCGTGCCCTGCCATAAGATACCATCTGCGTCTACTCGAAATTCTGTCTACTTCTCCAAATTCTGAATTATCGCCCAGATTTCACCATCATCCTTATGAGCTTCCTTGATCTTAGAGAGTAACTCGAGTTCCACTCTAAGATTAGCCCAGTAACCGTGCTGGCCACGTACCATGATCTCCATGTCTAGTCTCTCCAAGTCTCTTATAATTTCCTCCTCAATTTTAATGCCGTTTATCATTCCGGACTTTCTGCTAAGTGCATCTGCCACTACATTCGCCTTGCCGGGATGATACTGCAGATTAATCTCATAATCCTTCAACAGCTCTAACCATCTCCTCTGTCTCATGTTCAATTCACGTTGAGTGAAGATATTCTTCAAGCTCTTGTGGTCCGTGAAAATGTCACATGATTCTCCATATAGGTAGTGCCTCCATATCTTCAATGCAAACACGACTGCTGCAAGTTCTAAGTCATGCGTAGGGTAATTTTCCTCATAAGGCTTAAGCTGCCGTGAAGCGTACGTGATCACTTTCCCATGTTGCATGAGAACACAGCCAAGTCCCTTCCCCGATGCATCACTGTATATCTGAAATCCACCTGTACCAGATGGGAGAGTAAGAATCGGTGCAGATACTAACTTCTGCTTTAGGTATTCAAAGCTCTTCTCTCTTTCTTCAGTCCAGACGAATTTCTCCCCTTTCCGCATCAGTTTGGTCAATGGTAGTGCTAACCGGGAAAAGTTCTCCACGAACCTACGGTAATAACCAGCTAAGCCTAGGAAACTGCGGACTTCAGTCGCTGATGTCGATCTTGGCCACTTGGTAATAGCCTCAACCTTTGATGGATCCATCGTGATTCCTTCTACTGATACAATGTGACCTAAGAATGCCACCTTGTCTAACCAGAACTCACACTTGGAGAATTTAGCATACATCTGCTTCTGGCGAAGAATCTGTAGTACTGTACGAAGATGGTCTTCGTGTTCCTCCTTGGACTTAGAGAATATCAGGATGTCGTCAATGAAGACAATGACGAACTTGTCCAGAAATTCATGGAAGATTCTATTCATCAAATCCATGAACACTGCTGGAGCATTGGTAAGGCCAAATGGCATGACTACAAATTCGTAGTGGCCATAGCGTGTACAGAAAGCAGTCTTGGCGATGTCCTGCTCCTTAACCCGTAGCTGATGATAGCCCGACCTAAGATCTATCTTGGAGAAATGTTTGGCCCCTTGGAGCTGGTCAAACAGATCGTCTATACGTGGTAGTGGATACCTATTCCTAATGGTAATCTTGTTGAGCTCGCGGTAGTCTATGCAAAGACGCATACTGTCATCCTTCTTCTTAACGAATAAGACCGGTGCGCCCCATGGAGATGCGCTCGGTCGAATAAAGCCTCGTTCTAGAAGTTCTTGCAATTGATCCTTCAGCTCCTTTAACTCTTTGGGAGCCATGCGATAAGGAGCCTTGGAAATCAGCTCAGCTCCTAGGATGAGCTCGAAATTAAATTCTACCTCACGTGCAGGTGGTATGCCCGGAAGTTCTTCTAGAAATACATCTAGAAATTCTGACACTATCGGCTGATTCTGAATTGATGGAGATTCAACATCCATGTCATGAACAGTAGCTAGATAACCCTCACAACCATGTGAAAGTAATGCACGTGCTTACAGGGTTGATATGATTTGTACAAACCTTCCGGGTACGAACCCGTTGTGAATGTACTCTGGTGCATTAACATCACCGAAGATGACTCGATATGAATGGCAGTCTATGGTAGCATGATGCTTAGATAGCCAATCCATGCCCAAAATCATGTCAAAATCATTCATGTCCAGTGGAAGTGCGTCAACAGGACGAATCTTGTCATCAAACTTTAGGGGAAGGCTCTTGTGCACATGGGTTATGCGTACAGAGTCTCTCAAAGGCGTGGAAATATTTAGTATATTTTCTAGTGGCATGGGGAGTATCCTAACATTCTTGGCATAAGCAGTAGAAATGACCGAGTGAGTAGCACCCGTATCAAACAGAACACATGCAGCTTGACCATACATATACAAGATTCCAGTGATGGTACCTGTAGACTTGTTGGCCTGATCGCGAGATGTCGTGTAAACACGTCCAGCCGTAGGAGGCGGCTTGGTATCAGCATGTCCCGATGTACCTTCCATCTTGCCCTTGTGGCAATCCTTCATGCGATGGCCAGGAAGACCACACTTGTAGCATGCGTCGTTGTCGCGACGACATGTCCCTGGGTGCCTACGGTTACAGGTAGAGCAAAGAGGATGAGTATATCCTCCAGCAAGTGTCCTGACTGGCTGTGAGCCTGATAAGAACAATATACATGAGACATGATAATAGGTACAAAGGACAAAGCGGATAATCGTAAGATAGAATACCAGTGATAGCTGGACGGTTGGGCTGTGAACCTCTCTGGTTCTGGTCCCTCCCGTTACCATGATTCTTGGTAGAAGATTTGCTAATGTGTCAGAATTAAGAATTATAACATTTAATCATAAGAAAATGAGTAAGTATAAGTACCTTCTGTTGTTGGAGTATCCAGCGTTGCTACGGTAACTATCATTACCGCCACGCCTATCCGTAGCAGAACGGTCGTGAATCCGACCGTTTCCCTTGGGCTGAGAAGGCTGTTGCTGAGTAGCCGGCTGAGACCGGTCCCCAATCTTCTGCCTGAAAGATACAGTTTAAAGAGATGAAATATTGACATATACTGAAAGAATATGGATTGGTCACCGTTTAATACGAGTGTTTACCTCTTATCGAGTCTCTCTGCTTCCCCGAACTCATCTCTTTCCTGCAGCATCTCCAGATTACGTGCTACATCGGCTAGTTGTGCTACCGTGTTGAACGTAGCACACACCAAGTTGTTTGCGACCGATGTACGAAGAGCCCACCTGAAGTGGTGTGCCTGCTCTTCAGGAGTACCTGCTACTGCACCAAGAAAACCAGCCAAGCGAAGAAAGCGTTGCATGAACTCGTTGCTATTCTCCCCAGCTCTCTATCGGATTCCATGGTACTCTCTCTTCAGCTTGTCTTGCTTAGCCTTGGGAAAGAACTGTCCCATCACCAAATCCCTGAACTGAGCCCAAGTCAAACCAGCCACCCAATTATCACCTCCCTTAGACTGCTTCAGTGCCATCCACCATGATAGCACATCACCTTCGAATCTGTAGCAGGCCAACCTCGACTTGAAGACAGGGTCACATCCCATAGCATCGAAGATCTTCTCAATGTGAGCCAACCAACTTTCAGCTTCACTGGGGTTATATGTTCTCTCGAAAGCTCGAGGACGGAGCTTATTGAATCTCTCCAGCCATGTGACCAATGTTGCTGGAGGAGGAGGAGGAGGTACTGGGTGTTGCTGCTGGTTGTTGGCAGCCCGAACCTCAGCCCTGATTTCGTTCCTCAGCTGAGGAAGCATAACTTGCATTGCATCTTGGATTGCTGCATTGAGTTGTTCCTGTTCACGTGTGAGAACCATCTGACAGTATAACATAAAATACATGATTAAACTGATCAAAACATAAATTATATACATGAAAAAAAATTTATACCAATAAATCATGAGAAAAATTTTATGCAGGAAAAACTAGTACATGAATGCATGATGTAGTTTTATGAAAACTTTTGTATGCGCGATAATGAACGCCTATGGTCAGTTCACTCAAAACAAAAGACATGGCGAGGGGACGCCAATGGGTCGGTCCCAAATTTAAAAGTTTCGATAAAACACATGCGACTAAATAGGGCCAGTCCTATACCAACCATTACTTAGTCATAAACCTGCGACAATGACATATATATGTATGTATGAAATGATGAATGCATGAAAACCGACTATCAGTTCTAAGAACACCATAGTGACTACCCACTAATCACAGGTCGTGTTTTGAGAGCCTACATGTCGAAGCCTTGGCTTTAATACCATAATTGTAACACCCCATTTTGATAAAATGGAATGTCACGCGTGATTATGGCGTGTCATCAAAGCATACAAGGATAAATGTATAAAACATCACATGACCATAAAGGAAATACCGGAATCAAACATCGGTACCCCATAAGTAGAACTCATCACACACAAACATAAGTACTGTAAATGAAAAGGACTAAACAATGTCCATGGAAATGAGTATCAAAGTTTAAAGAAATGCATAAAGTAAAGAAGGCTAGGAAGCTTCCAATCAATATGCACGTACGCTTAAAGTCTATGGGCGTCCCTGAGTACCTGCCGTTTTGGGAACATGAAAGGAAAACGGCTGCGCATAACGCTCAATGCACGGATATACAAGTAAAGCATGAATAATATAAGCATATAAGCATGAAGCAGCGGAAAAGACTAAGTCCTGAATAACCTGACATGTCTTATTAAAACTGGTTTTATAGTTTGAAAAGCCTTATGTTTATATTATAAAAACTGTTTAACATGTTTACCATTAGCCAATATAGGTCATGAATTATCAACGTGCATGAATACTTGGAGGGGTGACTTCGTCATGCAAATTAGAGGGGCTGCCTCTAATTTAATATACTGGTTTGGGTAGGAGGGATCAGCTCCTTGTGAAGGATGCAAGGCACACACCACATTCACCTAAATAATCTACTGAAAACATGTAAACTAGGATGCACCCATACGCCCCACATGATAATAATAATAATATGGCCAAAAGCTGAAGGGACGCCACGAGCTATCACTCCGTCATGGTGGAGTCGTAACACTGGTGCCTCCAGTGTTATGGTTATGGTACCTCCATAACTAGGTGAAACTGGTCATGCATGTGTATGGCTTTAGGTATCTAATTAAACATAAGCAATTTAAAAACATATAAAACATATACTAGGGAAAACAGTTGACTGCATACGGGAAATCCTAATAAGGAAGAATGTCCATACTGAAAGGACGGATAATCCGTACCTTGTTTCCAGTGAACGAAGAAGACGAACGAAAGAGAGTCCTACTTCGGTATCACTAATGCTACATAAATACATACGTGTATAAGTATCTGATTACTGAGTACGTAACTGGTTTTATATCCTGTCTTAACTTGTTTTATATGTTCATGTCATGTTTACTGATTAAAGCTTTATACTGTGTTTATCATGTATTCTGTCTATTCTGATTAAGTATTTCTTGTATTATTATACTTGTTGTGTAATAATAAGTAACTTTCTAAAAATAGCAGGTTTCCTAAAGTAGAAAGTTTCCAAAAATAGAAAGTTTCCAAAAATAGTAAGTTTCCAAAAATAGATTTACTGCTTAAAATAGATAAGTTTCTAAAAATAGAAAGTTTCTATAAGTAGATTAGCTGCCTTAATTAAAAAAGTTTCTAAAAATAGAAAGTTTCCATAAATAGAAATAAGCTGGATTATTAAGCTAATTATATAAGCTTACGTGTTTACTGATTAATATTCTAAGTCATGTAATTAAATAGTATAGTTTATTAATTATTTCATGTAAATTAAATAAACTATAGGTTAAAGTATTTAATTAAATATAACATGATTAAATTAAATAAAGGTAAAAATACTTAGGTTAAAACATGTATTATTATCTATTAATAATATAACTTATGTCATGTAAATTAATTAATTATAAGTCATGATTTTAATAATTAATTAATTATATAGTCTAAATAAAATGGTAATTACTTAGGTTAAAATTCATGTATTAATAATAATATTAATAACCTAAGTCATGCATAAATTAAATTAATCATGTACATGTTTTAATTAATTTAATTTAATATTGTTAAAATAATTAACCTTGTAAAATAATTAACTTGCAAAAATAACCCATGAACCGAACCCGTGTTTTAATCTAAACATGTCGTGAACCGGACCGGTTTAACCCCATGAACCGGCCAACCAAATTCACCCTTAACAGTGGCAAACCGGCTTGCCCGGTTGCCACTGCTTGCGTATAAGGTGTCACCGGCTGAGCCGGTGGTTCCCTTGGTCTTGGCTAGCCGCTGCCAAGCGGCGGTTCCCCCTGCTTTCCTTAATTAGCCATCGACTTAAGCCGGTGGTGGTCCATGTTTCTGCCGTGACCCAACCGAACACCAACCTAACCCGACCGAGTTTGGGGTTCCCTTTTCTCCTACGGCCGAGACCCACAACACCACACCGAGACCTTGAGGTCTCGGTTGGTGTGAATCAAAAGCAAGCCGAGACCCCTTTGGTCTCGGTTCCATGCGTCGGCCAAAAACAAGTACCCCTTAAACCCTAATTAATTTTACCCCATGATTATTAACATGTATTTACTTGTTTTAATATTACTCATGACTTCATGTGTTCTTGATTTAAATAAAAACATAAAGAAAAAGGGTTTACGGATTTACCGATTATGTGAAACAAAGGAAGATGAACACACTAACAACCTTGCGAGAAATCAATCACCAAAATGAACCAACACCCCCTCTTTGGTGTTCTATACCCGGCGGCCAAGAGAGAGAGCAAAAGAGATTTAGGGTTTTGTTTATTTTCTAATTTCTGTAATTATGAAAATAAGTTTTCCCTTTATTTCTTGTTTAGTAAAAATTGCATAGGCTTGTCCCTTTGTCTTGTTTTAGCCGCGGGTAGGATAGGGCCCACAAGGGTAACCCATAGATTTCTCGTGTCTAATATTAAGTATGTTCTGGTGTTCGTGTTTACATGATTTAAATAGTTATCGTTCGTGTCTTATCATATTTATTCATGATCGTAATAAATATACATAAATACGTAATACTAAGCTTGTGATTAATTACGTTCATGATTTCATGTTCGTATGTTCATGATTATAATTATTATTGAAATAATTATCGTGTCTTAATACATCTTAAATACTTATTGTGTTATCACTCGTACGTAATACTTGTAAATCTTGTTCGTGAAACGTAAACGTGCTATAAAAGGAAAGTTCTAATCATGTACGTACGATCATAAGGGTACTATTCATGGTAAAAGCATGCGGGTTTTACACAGGAAGAACTTGACAAGTTATACAAGCTTCAGCAAGAAGAAAAGCTAAGAGATCTAAAGCTAAGCTTGTATAAGCAAATTGGAAGAGTTGAAATAGAAAGTGTCTTCAAGAAGAAAGTGTTATATGAAAAGTTTTATATAACAAGACTCAACAGAAGAAACATCTCACCAATCACCAATGTTGATATGTTGACCAACAAAGGTGACATCCATCTCAAGTTCTATAGGGGTGATGGAACTGATGAGATACTTGAAAACTTTCAAGGAAAAGAACTTTCTTATACTGAAGGGATGGAAATGAGTGTGATAATTGAGAAAAGGAAATCCAAGAGATGGGATGAAGTTCGCACCAGAATCGAGCACTACATGCGAAATCATGAAAGACTGGGTGAAATTCTGAACATAAACACTCAAGTTTCTCTAGAAGATCAAGATCCTATACTAGAGCTGAACAAAAGAGCAAATCTGATACAACCTGAAGTTGGTGACATCTTTGTCACTACAAAGAAATACAAAGGCCTTGTTCAGTTTCAAAATCATCTCCCTGGTCATGTACTGGACGAACCTGAACTAGGAATGATTATGTTCAATCATCAAGAACGTCAAGACTTTGTGGGCATAAGTGATCTTCATGAAATGAACAATGAACTTCTCTCGAATGTTCAAAGGATCTTTTACTCTCTTCATGGTGGTCCAGGACTTATTGATGCTGCTAAAACCTTCAGCATGTGCTTGCTTGCTATATTGGACCACAGAAACTCAGATCCATTAACTCAGACTTCCATCATTGAAGAACTTAGGCCTAAGAAGAATTGAATAATCATTTGTATTGATTTTGTTGTAATTTGTAATGTTATTAAATAAATGATTATCTGATGTTTATAAGTTATTAATTGTTCAGTGCAAGTAAGAAGAAGTTGTTATGCTCACTTACTACTGACATTAGACTTAGGATATTTATATATCCAAATAGGGGGAGATCGTTGGGTCAGTATTTACTGATCCTGAAGCAACTCTAGGATTTGAATATAAAATCCCCCTAAGTGTTTCATGCTCAACAGTAAGGCCAGTCTACTGAAGGATGACCAGAGGAACAAAGTTCCTACTGAAGAACTTATAGCTGAAGAAAGTTCAACACTCCCCTTCCAGTGAAATTAGAAGACAAAGGAGTCTTCGCTTCAAATACTAGGCGGTCTAGTTGCTGAAGAACAAGGACTAAAGAAGGGCTTTCAGTTCAGTTTGGCTTGACAATACCAAACTGAATGATGTCGATCTCCTCTAGGATACTTTAGACTCTTCAGTATTCTGATGGTTGCATTAGGCGGGAAAAGATAACTTTAAGTCAAAGTAGGTTGCTTGTATACTTAGATATAAGTACAACCTTTATCTTTTCTAGAATAGTTTATTAAGTACTTTGTACTGTTTGTCTAGCATGGGCATCAACCACCCACTGGATAAACTGATGCATTGGTACATGCAAAATGCAAACCCTAATTTACACTGCATATATAAAGGAGTGTGGTAACCAATACAAGATCTTAAACTCTGGAAAACCTTTCTCTCTCGATACCAACTAAGCCATATAGCCAAATATGCATATGAACGTTTAGATTGGAGCCTAGAGTTTAACTTTGGTTAAACGTTTAAGTAGAGGAGATCAAACCCCATTGTCATTCAACCACTTTGTTATTCCGCAAACAAAGTGGGTTATAAATTCTTTATTTGATTCTAATAAAAGTCTATACGTTGAAAAGTATATTGGTATTGTTGTTTTAATCTTTCATAGTTCTTATCTTATGTTAAAACAACACACTTGAGTCAAAGTAATAGTTATTACTTAAGATAATAAGTAATATCGAATTACTAGGGACCAACACATATACTCCGATATCCTTGTCTCTTAAATAAAGGGAGTGTTATCATTTTAACTTAGGTGAATCATAGTCCTAGTTAGACTATAATTCTGTTTGACACTAACCGCGTGCGGCGAGAGTGTGGCTTCTATGAAACCGCGTGCGACAACGGCTTTTTGGGCCACGTGGGCTTCAACGCTATGTGTCACAACCAATACGCAATGGATGGATACGGGTGGTACTCGTGGGTCGGGCTTATAGCCCGACTAGGGACTATACGTAATCATGTCCCCCCCAGTTTAGTACTCACAGGGCGATCCGCGGCTACTAGACTGTAGAACTAATGCAGTCCCACATAGAATCGTTCTCGAAACTGAATCAGTGACAAAGAAATAACGTCACAAAGAAGTTTAAAAAGGTTCCCGCCAACAAAACCTGTACATACTTCCTTCTTCATCCACTCACTCAGTAAATGTGAAAAGCACATGACACGTCAGCTAGGCGATTCATCTTCTACCATTAGATTGTGCAAGTGGACGACACCTGGCGTGTATCCCTGTGTTTGACCAGTTAACCGTTGAGGTATAAATACCCCCAGCCTCCATATCACTGTGTTCACAAAGTAAAAAACTTTCTCCGACATTAACAAACCTTTAGATACAATGCAAAATCTATCAACCAAGGTAGAAACACTTCGACCTCATATCTCATTAGTCAAAGTAACTATTGAAGCATAGTTTGGCTGGGCCGGTTTAACGACTCTCCTGGGTCGTTCGTCGTGCTTCCCAGTCTCGAGTGATGCTGCAAACAATAGAAGAACCGGTTAGACGTAGACCCGAGGCCAGAGCCCCGGGGTCCACCTCCGAAGATCAAGTTAGTATCGGTGCGATATATAGTAAAAGTGATGTGGTTAAGAGAGAAAATCGGATCCTATAGAATGAGACCCCTACCCCTGTTTATATAGGACTAGGGTTTCTTGAAGAATAAGTAAGATCTATAGGTCGCGGGCCTCTTGGGTCGCGGGCCTGTTAGGTCGGGCCTTATACCGACTATACGTCGACATGCCCCCCAGTCTAGTATGATATGGTTCCTGACCATGTCATGCTAGACTCATTCATATGTCACGCTTACCAAATAACCGCGTATGGCTTGCTGCTAGGACATCCTCGTGGTGGGCTACCTTTAGCAAAAAGATGATGGGAAAACTATGTGAATAGTGAGCGCATCCACTATACGTCATCATGTCCCCCCAGTCTAGTATGCGAGGTTTTCACCAAGGTTACTAGACTCTACACCATATCCGCTGCTTGTAAGCGTATCCACGTCAAAAGAAATGGGGAACCCGTATACGTAAGACGGGTGGTTGTCCTAGAATGCTTGGTTTCCCATGATTAGACGATAAAGACCCCGTAAGAAGAAACGTGTTCTATAGCCGGGGTAACACTGACATCAGCAAGTTATAATTCTTATTCATCTCTAACGTGAGGATGATAAGAAGGTTTTGTGAAGGTGGAGGTGGAACCCGTATGTTGCATCGTGAATACTTTTGAGACGTACTTCTTGTACCCACTAATGATACAGCATATTGCGAATATTGCATTCGGATTGAGGCCAACAGATGGCGTACATCTGTGGAAAGGTGATGCGGAATTTTACATCCGTCTTATGGCCACGACTTAGTCAATGACTTAGAAAATTTCACGGTTGTTTCTGAACTAACCGCAGTTGATCAGGCCCCGCCTAATTAGGTCGAACAATGTAATTTTTAGAAAAAACACTTCGTAGTCGGGCAAAGTAATTTATCGTGGAAGGCGTACTTCCACAACAAAGATATGAACCAACAGAAGACGTACTTACGTGGAAAAAAGAATGAGCCAGTGGAAGACCTGCTTCCATGGCAAACAATGAGACAACGAAAGAGATACTTCTGTGGCGCAATAATGCGCACGTGGAAGAATTACTTCCATGGCGAAGATAATGAGCGTGTGGAAGAATACTTTCACGGCGAAAATAATGCGCACATGAAAGAATTACTTCCATGGCGAAGATATTGAGTGCGTGGAAGAATACTTCCACGACTAAAATAATGCGCACGTGGAAGAGATACTTCCACGACGAAGATATTGAGCACGTGGAAGAGATACTTCTATGGCAAAGATATTGAGCGCGTGGAAGAGATACTTCCACGGCGAAATAATACGCACGTGGAAGGGTACCTCCACAACGAAAGATAATGAGCATGTGGAAGGGTACTTCTACGGCGAAAGATAATGCGCACGTGGAAGAATACTTCCACGACGAAGATAATACGCACGTGGAGGGATACTTCCACGACGAAGATAATGCGCACGTGGAAGAGATTACTTCCACGAAGAAGATAATGCGCACGTGGAAGAGATTACTTCCATGACGAAAGATAATGAGCCCGTGGAAGAATACTTCCACGGTGAAAGATAATGCGCACGTGGAAGAGATGCTTCCACGGAGAAAATAATGCGCACGTGGAATAATACTTCCACGGCGAAGATAATGCGCACATGGAAGAGATTACTTCCACGGCGAAATATAATGAGCTCGTGGAAGAATACTTACACGACCAAAGATAATGGGTACGTGGAATAGATGCTTCCACGACGAAAATAATGCGCACGTGGAAGAATACTTCCACGGCAAAGATAATGCGCACGTGGAAGAGATTACTTCCAAGGAGAAAGATAATAAGCCCGTGGAAGAATACTTCCACGACGAAAGATAATGCGCACGTGGAAGAGATGCTTCCACGGCGAAAATAATGCGCACGTGGAAGAATACTTCCACCGCGAAGATAATGCGCACGTGGAAGAGATACTTCCACGGTGAAGATATTGAGCGCGTGGAAGAGATACTTTTACGGCGAAAATAATGAGCGCGTGGAAGAGATACTTCCACGGCGAAAATAATGAGTGCGTGGAAGAGATACTTCCACGGCGAAAATAATGCACACGTGGAAGAGATACTTCCACGGCGAAAGAATAATGCGCACGTGGAAGAGATACTTCCACGGCGAAGATAATGAGCACGTGGAATAGATACTTCCACTGCGAAAATAATGAGCGCGTGGAAGATATACTTCCATGACGAAAGAATAATGCGCACGTGGAAGAGATACTTCCACGGCGAAGGCAATGAGCGCGTGGAAGAGATACTTTCACGGCGAAAGAATAATGCGCACGTGGAAGAGATACTTCCACGACGAAGATAATGACCACGTGGAAGAGATACTTCCACGGCGAAAATAATGAGCGCGTGGAAGAGATACTCCCACTACAAAAGAATAAGCCAACGAAAGAAATACTTCTATGGCACCCAAATAAGCGCGCAAAAGGAGTACTTACATGGCGAAGGAATAAGCCAACGGAAGGGATACCTGTAAAACCCGCACGCTTTTACCATGAACAGTACATATATAATCGTACGTACATGATTGGAACTTTCCTTATTTAGCACGTGTACGTTTCACGAATAGGAATTACAAGTATTACGTACGTGTTATTGCACGATAAGTATTTATTACGTATTAAGACACGATAATTATTATCAACAATAATTATAATCACGAACATGAAAATCATGAACGTAAATAATCACGAACCTATTATTATGTATTTACGTATATTTATTACGATTACGTATAAATGTTTATTACGACACGAATGATTGATAATTAAATCACGTAAACACGACACGGGAACACGTAAATAATTAAAACACGGGCAAACAACGGGTTTCCCTTTGGGGGCCCACATACCCACGAAATTAGGGACAAGGAAGGGGCCTAGTCCACTTATTTTTCTTACTAAATAGAAAAGAAGGGAGTCATGTTTTCATTTTACAAAGAATTAGAAAAAAAAAACAAAAACCCTAGCCTCCTCCTTCTCCCTTTGTTTCCGCCACATACAAACACCACCAAGGGGGTGTTTGTTGATCTTGGTGGATCCAATTTATTGCAAGGATGTTCGTGTTAGTAAATTCCTTTTGATCCATGAATCGGTAATCTTCTTAAACCTTTTCTTTCAATTATTTATTAGATCTAAGAACATGAAATCATGGGTTACTAAAACAAGTTAATTAACACTTAGATCTAATCAAGGGATATTAAAATACATGGTTTAAGGGGGGTGTTTGGTTAGGCTATGGGTAGAACCGAGAGCCAAGGGCTCTCGGTGGTTGTTTGATCACCACAACAGAGACCACAAGGTCTCGGTTTGGTTTTGTGGTTCGGCCGAGAGGACCAAGGGACCCTAACGCATGTCGGGGTTATCCTTGGTGGTTTAGGGAGTCTCGGTTGGAACACTAATACTAAGGATTTTGCAATCCTTTTTTGAGCAATTATTGTTCGTTTTTCCTCAACTCACTCGAATTGATTTCCAATTAACGTAAAACTTAATTTGTTTTTGGTGACTAAAACTTTTTGGTTTTTTTTAAACTAATTGAAAACAATTTAATTAAAATCTAATTAATTAACTATTTTAAAACTATCTTAAATAAATTTGAAAACTAATTTTAAGCTAAAACTTCAATAAAATATTTAAATCTAATTAATTTTAAACTAAAAAACTTTTAAATGAAATCTATAAAAACTATTTTTAAACAAAACTAAATTTTATGAAAACTAGTTCAAAACTAAATTTAAAAAAAATAATTTAAATAAAATATATTTTTTTCTATCTTTTTAAATTTTTCAAAACTGATTAAAGAAAAAAAAATATTAAAAACTTTTTAATTAAAATTTAAAACTAAATCAAACTTGTAATTAAAACGTATTAACTAAAACTGCCAGGTACTAATAACCTATATTAATTAAACCTAAGGAGATAAAACACAAAAAGGTGCCCATATGAGATGGTAGAGGCGTTGGTTGCTAAGCGAGAGGTCGAGGGTTCGAAACCCTCGACAGACATTTTTTTTTTGCTATTAATTATTTTGACTATTTTGGACTTTTAAACTTACAGATCAATTGGATCTGTACAGCGATATCAGCAAATATTTTAAACCCAAATAAGCTATATGCTGAAAGAAAAAGAAAACTAGAATGGACAATAAGCAAAAATAAATCAAATAAGCTATGCAGTCTAAAAAGCAAAACAAAGAGAACTAAATAAGCATTTAAGGACAAAACGAATGAGCAGACATCAAATTCAAACGCAACAAACCAAATAAACTTCAAAAACAATAAGCAGATTTAATCAACCTAACAATTCGTAGATCCAAACAAATACAAGCAGTACCAAAAAAAACTTTATCAGCAACTAAATATATTTACCAAATCCTAACAAACGAAATAGACTCAAGCAAACGAAACTAATAAGCAGCCTAACCGATACGCAAATCCATACAAATTATATAAACTAATACTAAGCAGATTTATGCAAACTTAATACCAAACAGATACAACCGAAACACTAAAAACAAATAAGCAAATCCAAACTAGAACACTACTTAAAAAAAACTAATCAGATAAATAAAAAATACTACTAAACCAAATAAGCTAATGAACTTAAACAAAAATAAAAAGCAAATCCAAACCACAGGAACTCAAGCAAATGCAGATTAAACTAACTTAAAACAAATAATAAATTTAATAAGAAAAATAAAAGAGAATAGAACCTGATGAAGATTTCCTTTGAGTAGAAGGGAAGTGCCGAACCCCCTTTGTCACCGAATCAAACACCACCTTTTTTACCCAAATATCATCAACACCATCGTACTTATCTCGGACCAAACACTCGAACCAAACAAAAAATCTTCCAAACGAACAGTGAACCGAACCAGAACAGTAACTTTTGATAATCTCCCAGTGGGGAAGATTATTTACACTTTCTTTTTATTTATTTTATTTATTTTTTTATTTTTTAATAATAATAACAAACTCGAACAGTGATAAAGAAATGCATATTCAAGATTAAAAAAATTGACAGAAATTTAAATGAGACTCAAATTAATTAAAATAAACTTTTCATTAATTATAATAAAATTACAAATACTGAGAATAAAAAAATACATTAAACCTAAACTAATTTTGCAGAAATTTAAATAAAGAAAAAGTGCTCAAATTACACAATGATTTTTGGGGGTTTTATAGGAGAAACCCTGAAAATCGAGCTTGATATCGGCTTCCTTAATCATTTCCTTCAAACTCGTGTCGGTTTAGCCGGTTTTCGTGAACTTGGGCACATTTTGGTCTTTTGACTTTGTCTTCGTCTTTTCCTTGGACTTTTCTTTAACATTTGACCGTGAAATCCCGTGTTTTCTCTTCTTTTGATCATTTGTACCTATTTTAAAACAAAAAAACAAAACCACGCGTAATTTCGACTTTTACGACATTAAACACATGATTAGGTCATGTTTTTCCTTGATTTTAGTGGCAAAAGGATAAGTGTTTACACACTTATTAAACACCACACGCACCACCGGTGTGGGCCGGTGGTGGTTTTGCCATGCTTAAGGGTTGTAGGCCGGTTCACGGGTTTACGGGTCCGGTTCATGACATGTTTAGTTTAAAACACGGGTTCGGTTCACGGGTTCTTTTCCAAGGTTAATTATTATTTTTACAAGTTAAATAATTACAAGGTAAATTAAATTAATTTATCATGTTATTTAATTAATTTAATTACAACATGACTTAGGTTATTATTATTATTAATAATACATGGATTTTAACCTAAGTATTTATTATTAAGTTAGATTGTATAATTAATTATTAAACATGACTTATAATTAATTAATTTACATGACTTAGGTTATATTAATAATAAATATTAACACATGTTTTAACCTAAGTATTATTACCTTTATTTAATTAAATCATGTTATATTTAAATAAATCTTATAACCTATAGTTTATTTAATTTACAAGTGATAATGAATAAACTATACTATATATCACATGCCTTAGAATATTAATCAATAAAACTTAAGCTTATATATTATTAGCTTAATAATCCAGCTTATTTCTAATTATGGAAAATTTCTATTTTTAGAAACTTATTTAATTAAGGCAGCTAATCTATTTATGGAAACTTTCTATTTTTAGAAACTTATTTAATTAAGGCAGCTAATCTATTTATGGAAACTTTTTATTTTTAGAATATTTAATTAAGGCAGCTAATCTATTTATGGAAACTTTCTATTTTTGGAAACAAATATATTTTCGGAAACTTTCTATTTTTAGAAACTTTCTATTTTTGGAAACTTTCTTTTTTTGGAAACTTTCTATTTTAGGAAACCTGCTATTTTTAGAAAGTTACTTATTATTACATAACAAGTATAATAATACAAGAAATACAAGTAATACTTAATCAGAATAGACAGGATACACAATAAACGCAGTATTAAGCTTAAATCAGTCAAACATGACATGAACATATAAAACAAGCTGAAACATGATATAAAACCAGTTACGTACTCAGTAATCAGAATACTTATACATGTATCCTATGTATGTAGCATTAGCGAGATCGAAGTAGGACTCTCTTCCGTTCGTCTTCGTCGTTCACTGGACTTAAGGTACGGATTTTACGTCCTTTCAGTATGGACATTCTTCCTTATTAGGATTTCCCGTATGCAACCAACTGTTTTCCCCAGTATATGTTTATATGTTTTGAATTGCTTATGTTTAATTAGAATACCTAAAGCCATATACATGCATGACCAGTTTCACCTAGTTATGGAGGTACCATAACCATAACACTGGAGGCACCAGTGTTATGACTTCACCACGACGGAGTGATAGCTCGTGGCGTCCCTTCAGATTTTGGCCATATTATTATTATCAGGTGGGGCGTATGGGTGCATCCTAGTTCACATGTTTTCAGCAGATTATTCAGGTGAATGTGGTGTGTGCCTTGCATCCTTCACAAGGAGCTGACCCCTCCTACCCAAACAGTTATATTAATTAGAGGCAGCCCCTCTGATTGCATGACGAGGTCACCCCTCCAAGTATTCATGCACGTTGATATTTCATAACCTATATTGGCTTAAGGGGAAATCATCCCTGCTGCAAACTGCAGGGAATGTTATATGCTGCAAGATATAAATGATGGGTAGTTTGTGTAAAATGATAATACTTGAGGGTACTAAATGTGAGTATTTTTTTTTCTTTTACTGCTTTGCAGCAGGGTAGATATATGCTGTTTACAGTAGGGATGTTAAGCCCTTGGCTTAATGGTTAACATGTTAAACAGTTTTATAAGATAAACATAAGGCTTTTCAAACTATAAAACCAGTTTTATGAACATGTTCCAGGTTTTTCAAGACTTATACATTTCCGCTGCTGTTAAGTCTTTATTATGTTTCAGTCATTCATACTATGTCTATATCCATGCACTGAGCGTTATGCTCAGCCGTTACTTTCCTTTCCATGTCCCAAACGGCAGGTACCTAAAGTTGAACTGGAGCATTTGGAGGACACGTATAGGATGGGAGCTACCTTAGACTTCTTCTCCTCATGCGTTCATATATTTATGCTTGTTTAGTTTTCCTTTTGTTCATTTACTTTATTTATGTTTTGGGCTTATGTTTGGGAACCGATGTTTGATTCCGGTTTTCCCTATGGTCATGTATGTTTACTACATATTACCTTGCATGCTTTGATGACACGTCATAATCACGCGTGACATTCCATTTATCAAAATGGGGTGTTACAACTATGGTATCAGAGACAAGGCTTCGACCTGTAGGCTCTAAAACATGACCTGTAGGCTAGTGGGTAGTCACCAGGAGCTTCCTAAGGCAACGCTTGTTCTACCACGTATTGATGTGTTCAGCGCGTTGTTGTTTTAACCATGATGTTTTCAGCACCTTGATGTTTTAACCTTGATGTTTTTATCGATATTGTTTTACTAATATGGATGGACAACCGTCATTCATATTTAGTTATGTGTTATTGTTTCATGCATGATGTTCCTCGTGAACAGTGGCTATGTGGACTGAACCCCAGTAGTTCATAGTTAGCCACATAAATTTTTTTCTGATAAGTTTTGATAGATGATTTTTACTTATTTATGTTTTATGTATCATTGCTGTAGGAATTTTGACTAAGTAATGTTTCATGTATCATTGTTGTAGGAATTTTGACTAAGTAATGGTTGGTACAGGACTGGCCCTATTTAGTCGCATGTGCTTTTATCGAAACTTTTAACTTTGGGACCAACCCATAGGCGTCCCCTCACCATGTCTTTTCTTTTGGGGCCGACCCATAGGCGTCCCCTCGCGCATATAAAGGTTTTTATAAACTGCATCATGTATTCATGCACTGTTTTCATGCATAAAAATTTTCTCATGATTTATAAGCATACATTTTTTTTCATATCCCCTCATAAGTTACTATATTTTTATGTCAAGTACGTTTTCATACTGTCATGGTTAACTTCAGTCTCATGATACCGAATTAGAATGAAATGTTCAAGGCCATTTCATCCGTGTATATGGTTTGTTCCTAACTGTTTTTATGCAGCGTAACAAGAAGGTGGCATCGCGGTGTATAATCCAGAAGAAGTCGTCACCACATGCTTATACTACATACACTTAGTACTTCAACAAATTCAAGAAAGTCTGAAGGTCAAGTCTTTCGCTGTATCAAACTCTGAAGCTTTCAAGAATTTAAAGGTATAAGTATGTGGAACATGAAGTCACGAAGAGGCAAATTTCACAAGTGATGAATGCACAAGGTCAAGGCAAGGAAACATGCTCAAGACTAAAGTCAAAGATCACATCAAGCATATTCACAAGAACAAGATCGAAGACTCAAGCATAGATGCTAGGTTTAAGATTTTGTAAAATGGTGTGACCTCCCTTAGGGGGAGATTGTTGGAAATACGTTTTCCCAAAGAAAGTCTCGGTCACATCATTATTAGCATAGATCACGAGCTATAGACTATTTAGGACATTGTAACTTGGAGTGACCTCCCTTAGGGGGAGATTGTTGGAAATACGTTTTTACGTATTTAGAAAGGATCGGTCACTCCAAAGATATATTCTAGTATTGGGCTCATGATCCATTTGTAAACAATATAGCCCATATAGCCCACATGTAGGGTGGGCTATATATACCCCCTCCTAGCATGTTAGGAGGGGTGGTTCTTTCATTTTCACATTTTTCATTTAATAAAACACTCTTTCTCTCTCTACTTTTTCTTTTCTCTCCTTTCTCTCTCTACACCCTCATCTTCTTCCTCCTCCTTCTCCATTCCATTTCAATAGATTAATCTTAGATTGCCAAATCCTAAGATTTCGTAGACCTTCAGTTAGACAATTGTTATCAATCTGTATATAAGAAATTCAGTCGTGATCTCTATATACTTAAACAGAAACACAATCTTGGTTTCAGTATAACTGATTAGAACAACTGCTTATAAAAACGTTATAGAACTGTTAATTAAAATCTAAAAATTTAAAACTGATTTATAATGAAACTCAATCTTGGTTCGCAGAAAACAGTGTACATAAATATGTTAAAGATATTAATCCGATTTAATAAGGGGTTTTAATTCTGTTAAATAGAATATGTTTTAAGATTGTAGGAAACAGTGTATGTAATATACATCAACAGTTAAAAAAAGAAACCTATGCTTATCTATCTAGCTACTACAGCTATAATTTCTTTCATAAGTTTACGTATACGAGTTTCGGTTTGATGTAAAAGAGAATATGAACCATGCACGACACAATTACATGGAAACCTTTGAATTTTGTTTTGAGAGTGGATAATGTGATCCACGAAATTGCAGTTCATTGAACTTAAAAGAGAAAAGCAAATAGGCTAAAGGAAAGCAATAATAACGATTAGTTTTAACTTTTTGTTAGGAAATGAGAGGTGATTAAGTAAACTGTTAAGAAACACGGAATACATGTTTTTGTTCCCATAATGCTCTTTGATCTTGACTTCTCAAATGCTATGAACTAAGCCCTTTAATGAATAAAAACAATCAGCAAATTCATTCACTCATGAAAAATACATATTCGGATAAGTTCGTTACTTTTATAGGAGTTAATCACATAAATCATGTATCTGGTTAATTTGTCGGGTTTAACATATTTTTTATTTTTCGAATAAATTTAACCGTTCTTTTCTTCATGGTTTTTTTTCCTTGATCACTAAGTCGGTATCAGTTTTGCTCCCTTGACATTAGTACCCTATCATATTTACTCCCTGAAGAAACTAGTGGTCAAGGAGCCAAACCCGTTACGGGTCAAAACTACAAAAAGAGAATACATTAAATATTTTTTGAAGAGACGAAATCCGTCAAACACCACAAACCATAAAAATGATTTACACATTTTACTCCTTTTATAGTGTCAACTAGTATACCAAGTGCGCGTTACTTTGGCATGTTAAATCGATAAGCCCACAAAATATCGCTTCATATTAATCATGAGAAAAAAGATGGACATGAGATGCCCATGTTGTTAACCAAAAAACAAAGGTTCTAAAAGTTGTGAATCGTTAGTAGGACGATCGATCATATTGTATCCTGTAATCGGTCAAGATGAGATCAATCGATAATTAATTTTTTTTTTTTGAAAGGCTCAATTGATAATTAATCGATTGACATTTTTTAGAAAAATTTGATTATTTTCGAAAGTTTAGGTGTTTACGATGAATTTAAATAAATCTTGCAATATTTTTATCAAAGCCAGATCAACAGTTAGTATAAGTGACCAAAATAAGTTTATGGTGAATTTTGGGTATTTTGGATAAGATTTGCAGGTTTTTTGTAACAAGTTTACCATCACTGACGTTAATCGTTGTTGACCATGGTTCGTCGATTTGTTTGAGCGATTTACATAAATTGACAAAATCGATGGTCTTGTAATACCTAGACAACGATTAACTTGCATACCTTATTTCGCAATAGTGAAAAAAACTGGAGGATGCACAATTGTGTATATTATGTATCTGTTAACTAAGGTGGTGTTTGTTTAATAAAGATGTTTTGATCTGAATCTGAATATCGCCTCTTACTAGTAAGAGGTGGCTATAAGACTATCTTTATCCGCAACCTACACCAACCCAACCCTTTATTAAAATATTATTTTCTTACTCCTCCATCTATACAACTCATACATATAACCAATTTCATTTTTTTACCATTTATCAACAACCCAACCCAAACTTTTCACACAATAAGGATGGTGGTTCTTGTGTTTTCTGACCACATAACAGAAGAGGGTTGTGGTTCTTGGTAGTGCGTTACGAGACGAACACATAACCAACTTGATGAATGTTGGAAAGAGCTGATATTGAATGAGGAGAAAAGGTGGATAAGAGTCATATGATGCATTTGTCTAACTTTTTTTTGCCTTAAAATAGATTACTGTATTTTAAAGACGTGAATAAATTCTTCGATGAGTGATCATGAGACGTATACGGGTTTTTGAACAGTTCGTGAACATGATGATGAGGTTGTGAAGATGATGATAATGAGGTTGTCTTTTGAGTTTTAATATTGAGAAGTTGGATCAAATATTGAAAGAGTTTGACTAACCATTAAGAATGAGACACCTGGCTAGATCGGATGAAAGATTTGAAGATCACCCACCGAACGGTTCGTGAACAATTCGTGACCATGTCTTGCTTACTTTTAATATAATAATAGTTTTTGGTACTTTCTGTCCTTTAATCGGTCGGGGGAAATCACGAATAAAGCTAGTCTAAAGCCTGAATGTGAATGAAATAATGTTGTTTGTTTTTTTCTAAATTGTTTGAATGACTTTAATTGTTCTTTTTATATATTCTCAAACACACGATTTGATTCACCCTGCCAACAAAATATATTATGCGTATCATGTCAGCTATTCGGTTGCACAAAATATTAGCTCGATTTCTAATCCAACGAACTAATCCAACAAACCCAAAAAGCTATTCGGTTTCACAAAATATTGGCTCGGTTTCTAATTCAACGAACCCGAAAAGTTGAGACATTATCTATAGACAAAATAATAAATACCAAAATTTAAACAAACCAACAAAACAAATTCATTATAACAACTACTAGTTATTATTTGTATTTGAGCCTTATGAATTGTATATATTAAGCTCATTTATCTATAAGTCTGAGCCCAAAAAGAATTAACTTTGTACATTATACCTCCATTTTAATATATGTACCAAATATAATTCTTTATTCTCTTTTTTACGAACATTGAAAAAGACACAACACAACTATAATATAGCTAGTATCACAATTTTAATACATCATGACACATTCACGTGCGTATATGTACTATTTTTTTACCACCTACATATATGTACTCTTATTTTTATTTTATTTTTATCTTTTCAACTTCTTCTTCACATAGAAACCTGCAACTATTCCTAAAAGAAACAAATAAAAAAACTCACAAAAAATAGCAGAGTGTAGAGAATCCACACAAGTTAAGTCGTGTTGCATTATTAAGAGAGAGTCAGACATAATCACCAACTCTGATCGAGTCGGAGGTTTTAAGTCTTACCGCGTCTGACTCGTACACGAAAAACAAACAACCATTTTGTCTAACCGCGTCTGACTGGTAAGATTCAGGGACAATCATACGTTTTTTTTTTAAACAAACATAGCTTGTTCAGAGACATTTAAGTTATACATTTATACCTCTAAAATAAATATTTATTATATCCAAATGATTAATTTCCATGCTTTTGAAAGCATACAAACATTAGGTTAGTTTATTTTTGTTTACATTTGTAATGTAACATATGTCTAGACATAACAAAATACAAAAACACACGCACGAAAATGGATGGCATCATGTATCTTGATAACTGATAACTTAATTAGTGTTTGTTTCATTAAAATGTTTTAGGTTTGAATTTGACTATCGCAATTTAGTGGTAAAAGCCTAAAATATGGTTATAAAGTCTAAATCTGAATAAAATAAAATTGTTTATTTTTATTACTTATGGCTTTAATTATATATTTTTCAAAAGAAATATTAAATTATGACAATACAATGAATAAGTAGCTCTGTAAAGTTTGACGTAAGTTTAGCAGTACAAATAAAGAAAAACTAAATCATGATCAGCTTGTTTACCATGATAGGTTACCTTCATTTTTTCAAGCATTGCACAAAAAAGTTAACCATTTCCGGCATTATGAGAGGTATTGATGATTAAAATAACAACTTGCTTTATTTAATAAGCAAAAATTTTTAGCCTTGCTATTTTAAGAAATTTTCAAATGCTTTATAATGTAGTTATAGGTCATAGATATAGATGAAGCATTCACAGCCATAAGGTTTAATATGGCCGGTCACCTTAACATGTTACCAATAAAAGACATAAATACTAGTGTACCATACAAGTTCTTAATTTGGCTTTAAAATTACTCAAGTCTTTTAATAATGTTGGGGATAAGCATCTGAAAATAAATTCAGATTACCCTAAAAATAAATCCGCTAGCTTCCTCTAGACAGATCGGATAGGAGCGTAAGTTAGATACTCTACAATGCGCCCTGATCACTGCCACGAGCCAGGACGCCTCAAGGTATTTGAGCTCATCCATTTCTAAGTAGATGTCCATTTCATTGAAGTTATTACTGCGGTTACCCTTAGACTTAGTTATGGTGAATGGTCCTCCGAATTGCCCCTCCAAGACATAGTGTTTGGTTCTAAACACAAATTTGTGACCAACCAACAAAGCAAAGTAGAGACCATGACCAGATCGAGCAATGCTTTTGATATCCCGACTAGCTGCAGCAATTTCTATCATCTTTCTGGTGTGGGATATTGCAACGCAACCCGTAAAGGACAGCAAATCTGTAAACATATTTACACAGTTATTTCATCTTATGATGCAACATTTATCATTCAAGAGTTAGTACATTAGTAAAATTGGTACTCACCATCCTTGGTCATTCCAGCTCCATTGTCGCGGATGGTCAACATATTGCGGACCTTGTTGGGACAAATATAGATGCAAGGTCTCTCGCGATATTGAGATCTGTTCAGAGCCTAAAAAGGGTAAAGACAGTTGGTAATGTTTTGGTTGTTAACAGATATGACAAACACAAACTATATATATACAATGAATCCCTGATTTATCATTATCCTTGTTATGGCGTATCAAAAAGACCAGAATATATATGTTCAAGTGAAACATAAACAGGGAGCTTGATTATGATCAAAAAGCATAAATCAACTATCAGCTAAATAAACCAAAACACTGATCAGTGTATAAGAAGTAGAGTGTAACATATTAATATTAATGCTCATGGAAGTTCCATGTTTTTTAACTAACCTGTAGAAAAGAAGTTAATTTCCCAATGTTGTATTAAAAAATCATAACATGTTTTATCTAAAAGATAAGCCCAAAAGCCATATATAAAAACAACCCCTAAAATCTATACATGTTTTTAACTCGACCGAAAGTTTATAATTAACTCGACCCAATGTTGTATTAAAAAATCATAACATGTTTTATCTAAAAGATAATAAGCCCAAAAGCCATATATAAAAACAACCCCTAAAATCTAAACATGTTTTATAATTAACTCGACCGAAAGTTTATAAAAAAAAAGAATGTGAAGACATACATGGGCAGAGTTGTTGATAAGCAGATGAAGAAAAATCCCCTTACAACTCTTGAAAGTCTCCCTCATATAACTCACGAGCATGATTTCAGCCTGAAAACCAAACGTATTAACATTCACCATATCCAATCTTTATGACTTCTGGATCGAGTGTAAGGAGAATTTTTTACGAAAAGAGATTAGGGCATTCATTCGGTTACTTATATACCTGGGTTATGTAGCCTGGACCACTAACAGTTCCTGAAGGTGGCGGAATTTGAGGAGGCAGAAAGGGAAACCCATTATATGAAGTTCTCCCACCTGTATTCAGCCATAACATTAGTAATACAGCCAGTTCAAATAAATATATAAAAATAAAAGTAAACAAATATACACGGGTTGTGTTTTGCCATTAGCTTTTTGGAGCATTTTGCACTTGAAAAAATAATGCTTGTTTGGTGAAGTGGTGAACAAATAATACTAGTCTATCTTATAAGTTTTTAATTTGTATCAAAAGAAGTCATTTATTAATGTAGGGATACGCATTTAAAAATGAAAGTCAACTTGTTACACTATTCTATGGGCGTAACACTGAGTAACCCCCAACTTCCTTACCAACGGGAACCTCATCCGTAAGTGATACTTGCATCCAATAGTCGGTTTTTTTACATAAATTAGAATGCTTGTTGAGCATTTTCAGGAGCATCCGTGGATCAAGGTATTTGAGCTCATCCTCTTGTAAGTAGAGTGTCATCGTAGTACCACAATTAAGATTGTATTCACAGCTGGTATCCCTAGTTAGGGAGGATGGTCCTGCGACTTGCCACTCCCAGACACACGGCTTTTCCGTGTTGTGTTTGGTTGTGAGCACAACTTTGTCAGCAACCAAAAAAGCAAAGTAGAGCCCGAAACCAGATCGAGTAATGCTTCTGATATCCCCAGCAGCTGAAACAGATTCTATCATCTTTCTGGTGTCGGATATTGCAGTGTAACCCGTATTCGACACCAAAGCTGTAAAAATATTTACACGGTTATTTCATCTTATGATGTAACATTTAACATTCAAGAGTTAAGTACATTAGTAAAATTAGTACTCACCATCCTTGGTCATTCCAGCTCCATTGTCGCTGATGGTCAACGTTTTGTTGATCTTGTTTGGAACAATACGGATGACAGGTCTCTCAGGGAAAATATGGACAGAAGGTAGTACAGTGCTCTCATGTTGAAGTCTGCCCAGAGCCTAAAAGGGTATACACAGTTAGTAATGTTATTGCAACTTGCAGCATATTAAGATAGATAACAGATCAATATCACTTGGTTTTGGATGTTAACAGACATGAAAAAACACAAACTATATACAATAAATCCCTGATTTATTGTACAAATATCCTTGTTATGGCGTATTAAAAAGACTAGAATATATGCTCAAGTGAAACATAAACAGAGAGCTTGATTATGATCAAAAAGCTTTAAATTAACTATCAGCTAATTAAACCAAAACACTGACCAATGTATAAAAAGTAAAATATAACATATTAATATTAATGCTCATGGCAGTTCCATGTTTTTTAACTAACCTGTAGAAAAGCAGTTAATTTTCAAATGTTGTATTAAAAAATCGTAACGTGTTTTATCTAAAAGATAAGCCCAAAAGCCATTATTTAAAATTAAAAAAAAAACCCAAAAATCTAAACATAATTTAAAATTAACTCAACAGAAAGTTCATAAAAAAAGGATGTGAAGACATACATAGGCAGAGTTGTTGATAAGCAGATGAAGAAAAATATCCTTACAACTCTTGAAAGTCTCCCTAATATAACTCACGAGCATGATTTCAGCCTGAAAACCAAACATATTAACATTCACCATATCCAATCTTCATTAGTTCTAGACGTAAGGAGAAGTTCTTATGAAAAGAGATTAGGGCATTCGGTTACTTATATACCTGGGTTATGTAGCCTGGAACAGTTCCTGTAGGTGGCGGATTTTGATGAGGTGGCAGCCAAGGCAAAAAGGGAAACCCATTATATGAAGTTCCCCCACCTGTATTCCACCATAACATTAGTAATACAATCTGTTCAAATAAATGTATAAAAACATCAGTAAACAAATATACACGGGTTGTGTTTTGCCACTAGCTTTTTGGAGCATATTGCACTTGAAAAAATAATGCTTGTTTGGTGAAGTGGTGAACAAATAATACTATAACTTCTTGATTTGTATCTGGAGAACAATCATTTAATAATGTAGGGATAAGCATTTAAATTTGTATCTGAAGAACAACCATTTGATAATGTAGGGATAAGCATTTAAAAATGAAATTCAACTTGTTACACAATTTTATGGGCGTAACACCGAGTAACCCCCAACTTCCTTACCGGGAACCTCATCCGTAACTGATACAAGGATCGGATAGGAGTTTAATTTAGATAAATTATCATGCTTGCTGCGCACTTCCATGAGCCTCTCGTACTCAAGGTATTCGAGCGCATCCTCTTGTAAGTAGAGTGTCATGGTAGTCCCACAATCAAGATTGTATTCACAGCCGGTATCCCTAGTTAGGGAGGATGGTCCTGCGACTTGCCACTCCCAGACACAAGGCTCTTCCGTGTGGTGTTTGGTTCTGACCACAACTTTGTCAGCAACCGAAAAAGCAAAGTAGAGCCCGAAACCAAATTGAATCATCATTCTGATATCTTCACCAGCTGCAACAGATTCTATCATCTCTAAGGTGCCGGTTATTGCCTTGTCACCCGTATTGGACAGCAAATCTGCAAAAGTCATTCCAGCTCCATTGTCGGCGATGGTCAACGTTTTGTTGGTCTTGTTGGGAATAATATGGATGCAAAGGCTACTACGGACAGAATCTGGTACAGTGTTCTCATGAAGAAGTCTTTCCAGAGACTAAAAGGGTATACACAGTTAGTAAGCAAATAAATATAGATAACAGATCAATGATACATTTTTTATCTAAAAGATAAAGCCGAAAAGCCATATATAAAAACAACCCCTAAAATCTAAACATGTTCTATAATTTAACTCAACAGAAAGTTTATAAAAAGGAAAAAGTAAAGACATACATAGGTAGAGTTATTGATAAGCATATGAAGAAAAATCTCCGGATATTTCTTGAGATTCGCCCTAATGCATCTCACGAGCATGATTTGAGCCTGAAAACCAAACATATAAGCATTAGCCATATCCAATCTTTAAGAGATCTAGATTGGTTGTAAGGAGAAGTTTTTATAAAAAGAGGCTAGGGAATTAGGCTACTAATATACCTGGTATTTGTAGCCACTTCCTGGAGGAGGTGGCTGATGAAGAGGTGGCAGAGAAGGCCCACCGGGAAACCCACTATATGAAGCTTTCCCGCCTGTATTCCACCATAACATTAGAAATAGTCAGTTCAAATAAATGTATAAATTTGCAGGTTGTGTTTGGGCACTAGCTTTTAGGAGCATTATACACTAAGAAGAACACATGTAGGGATAAGCATTTGAAAAATGAATAAAACTTGTTAGACAGGCAGATTACAAAAGAATGCTTCCTTACCAACAGCAGTCTCAAACTCATCAGAAGTTCCCGTAACCGATAGATAGATGGGACAGCGGATTACAAAAGAATACTGGGTGATCAATTCCTTGAGCCTCTTCTCCTCGAGGTATTCGAGCTGATCCTCGTTTAGGTAGAGTGTCATCCTAGACCCATGATGAAAAATGTGTTCAGAGGTATCCCTAGTTAGGGTGAATGAGTGTTGTCCGGCTTGCCACTCCCAGACATACTGGTCATCATATTTTTGTTTGGTTGTGACCACAACTTTGTCAGCAACCAAATAAGCAAAGTAGAGCCCGAGATGAGTTTGATCAAACAGTGTGACAGACTCGTCTTGAATAGGTTCTATGACACATTCTAAAGTCTCGACTAATGCATTGTTGCTCATATAGTAGAGCAATTCCCTCTTGGCCATTCCACATCCATTGTCGATGATGGTCAACGTTTTGTTGGCCTTGTCGGGAACAATTCGGATGAAAGGTTTGTCGGGAAATGAATAGTAATTAGGTTTAAAAGCGCAATTTAGGAGAAGAATGTCCAGACACTATAAAAAGGTAAACAACACAATTAGTAAGCCCTAAAATATTTTAATTACAACAAAGCAAATTTTATAAGAAAAAAAGTGGAGATTGCGCGACATACACTGGCAGCTTTACAGAGAAGCAGATGAAGAAAAATCTCCTTGTCACTCTCGAAACAGTCCCTAATCAATTCCACGAGCGTCTCGATATTAACCGTAGTCGTCTCCTCCATTCTTTACGACTGACTGATTTTCTGAATCGTAAGTTTTTATAGGGTTTTTATAGAGTTTTTATGTCGGTTCAATAAATTAGGCGAAGATGGTCCCCGAAGTTTTTATGAGATTAAATTTGTTACATTCGCCATCTCCATTCTTTATGAGATCTGGATCGGTTGTGAGGTGAAGAAGATGGGGGCGGAAGTTTTATGAGATGTAACTAGGGCGTTCTGTTCCTTATTTTTATTTATATACCCTACCCGGCCGGTTTTCGATTTTGGGCTGGGCTTTGTCATAATTATATATTTTCGGGCCATTCGCGTATTTTAAACAAAAAATTACTAGTTATTATTAAACCAAACAAAGTAAAACTAAGTAACTAACCTTTTCAGGGTGTGCTTGGTTAAAGGTATTAGGGGGTAAGGAATGAGAAATGGAATGATTAATACTGCTTGGTTAATGAAAATATAGGTAATCATTACCCACTAATGGGTAATGAACCATTCCCCTATAAATTGGGGGTAATGGGTTCAAGGTAATAGATTGACGTATGTATGTCTTCACCTACCACCACCACCATCACTTACCACCACCATTGTCGCTACCACCACTCTCCGACGCCACCACCACCACTGACCACCACCTACCTGACGCCACCACCACTCTTCGACGCCACCACCACCACTAACCACCACTATTGTCGCTACCACCACACTTCTAACGCCGCCACCACTCTCCGACACCACCACTCTGACGCCACCACCACCACTGACCTCCACCATTGTCGCTACCACCATCCTCCTAGCGCCACCACCATTCTCCGCCACCATCACACTCCGACACCACCACTCTCTAACGCCGCCGCCACCACTGACCACCATCATTGTCGCTACCACCACCCTCCTAACGCCGCCACCACTCTCCGACACCACCACTCTCTATGCCACCACCAACAGTGACCACCACTATTTTCGCTACCACCACCCTCTTAACGTCACCACCACTCTCCCACACCACCATCACTCTCCCACACTACCACTCTCCGACGCCACCACCACCATTCTCGCTACCACTATCCTCCTAACACCACCACCACTCTTTGACACCTCCACTCTCTGATGCCACCGCCACCACTGACCACCACCATTCTCGCTACCACCACCCTCCTAACGTCACCACCACCACTCTCCGACACCACCACTCTCAGACACCACCACTCTCCGACACCGCCACTCTTCGACGCCACAACCACCACTCTTCGACGCCACAACCACCACTGAGCACCATCATCATCGCTACCACAACCATCCTAACGCCACCACCACTCTCCAACGCCACCACCACCACTGAACACCACCATTATCGCTATCACCACCCTCTTAACGCCACCACCACTCTCTGACACCACTACTTTCTGACGCCGCCACCACCATTGTCGCTACCACCACCCTCTTGACGTCACCACCACTTTCTGACACCTCTACTCTCCGATGCCACCACCACCACTGACCACCACTATTGTCGCTACCACCACCCTCCCGACGCCACCACGACGCTCGTCATCGTCACAACCATTGACTATCACCCTAACAGTTGTTTCCTCCATCTCCAATCACCACCACGTCTTGTATTTACTAAGCACCAACAATGGTATTGATAATACTAAGGAATGTTCATTGCATTCCTTTGTATTCCCTTACCCTTACCCATTCCCATTCCCCTCAGATTAACCAAGCACACCCTCAATCTCAATCTATCAGACGTGAGATCAACAAAGAACCTTACCTTTTAAAAATACAAAAGAACACATCTTGACCCTTCTTTTTATTTCAATCCTATGATTGTTAGCTTTCTACAAAATCACATATAAACAGAAAATATCTTTCACTTATCCTCATTTAATACCTATCATCTCTCTCCTAAAAGAACACAGACCACCCGTTAAAAAAAACATTTGACATGATGCAAACACTCGCCTGAAACCGTCGTGCTCATAGATCTGATGTTGATCCACAAGGATCCGACGTCGATCCGTCGTTCCGTCCTCCTTCATTTTTCCAACGTTCGTCGTTGATCTAATAATGATCAGAATTATTTAATGAACAATACTTGAAACAAACAGAGGTTATTGAACCTTAAAATGATGAATCACACATTTCGATCTAGAAGAAGACGTACGGTTCATTTTTATTGTTACTGTTGTTATGGAAAATGTAGATAAAGTTCGATTTAGTTTTGTTACAAACTAAATCAATCACAAGATTCTCTTTTGTAACTTTGTTGAATTAGAAAATATGCTTGACCAATCTAGATGATTTATCAAATGTTACAGATCCAAATTGTTGTAGAAAAAGAAAACCACCACGTGGTTTTGTGTTTGTAATGTTTTATTGTTTCTGATTTAGAAAAGAATAAATCACGCATGATTCTGTTTTACTTTAGGTTCTTTTATCATAATCGCATGTGATTCATGTGAAATCACAGGTGATTTTGCGTAAATCGCAAATGCTTTTGCGTAAATCGCAATTGATTTTGCGTAAATCGCAAGTGATTTTTGAATGTTTTTATTTTATTTTTTTAGCGAAAAATGTAAATCACATCTGATTAATTCTTTGTTCTTATAAATTGAATCACATATGTGGTTCGTGTATGAATCATATAGGATTCGTGTATGAATCACATGTGATTCGTGTATGAATCACGTGTAATTCGTGTATAAATCACGTGCGATTCGTGTATAAACCACGTGCGATTAGTGTATGGATCACGTGTAATTCGTGTATAAATCAGATGTGATTTACTTCAGCAACATTTGTGTTTCAATGAATACGTGAGTCTACTTTTTGTAATTACTATGCAAGTTTATTGAAGAAACAAATCACATGTAATTTTGTAAAACTCACATGTAATTTTGTGAAAATCACATGTAATTTTTGTACAAAATCACATATAATTTTTACAAAATTACATGTAAGTAAAAATCACGTGTAATTCGTGTATGAATCACGTGTAATTCGTGTATAAATCACATGTGATTCGTGTATGGATCACGTGTGATTCGTGTATAAATTAGACGTGATTTACTTCAACAACATTTGGTCATAATTATATATTTTTATTTATATACCCTACCCGGCCGGTTTTGGATTTTGGGTTGGGCTTTGTCATAATTATATATTTTCGGGCCATTCGCGTATTTTAAACAAAAAATTACTAGTTATTATTAAACCAAACAAAGTAAAACCAATTTACTAACCTTTTCAATCTCAATCTATCTATCTATATCTATATCTATATCCCTATAAAGGGTTTATCCCAAATGTTGAATGTTGAAACTTGAAAAAACAAACAGTATATATAGTAAAATTGTGTGAGAGATTAAGGAAAGAGTATCAAACAATTATGAAAATATTAAAAACAGATGGAAACAAGTAAGACATACGCGGGAAAAAAATAATAGTTTAAAACTCAAACTTAGAATCCTTGTGCCTATATAAACCACCTTATGTGCAATGCATTCATAGAACAACCTTCTGTGCAGTGCGTATATCATCCAAAGAAATGACAATGACAAATGAAAAGAATGTTGATGATATTCTTGAGTTTTTTTTATATTGATCACCCTCCTCTACATCGTCTATATAGTTTTCTGCTTGTATGTAAATTTTTCTGAGGTTCATTCCCCTTCTCCATGATGTTAACTGCTTGTATTGTATAATCTTTTCAGCTTGATCCTCCTCCTCCACATCGTAATCCATTTTACAGTCGTAACCTAATTAACAGAAAATGCTACCTTTGAATACACTGCAAAGCAGATCGATATAAAGGTTGATGAGCCTGTTGATCATGTACTTGGTATATATCAAGAACAAAATGAGGTTTACATTTCACGCCCCTTTATGTTTGTGTTTTATAAAATATATGTGTGCTAAACCACTTTAATCTATGTCTTGTTTTTTTTAGATTGACTCTGGACTCATTTGGCAAAATAGATGTTGATACGGTTTTAAAGAATGCGGATGTTCATGGCGGTCGACTACATGTAAACTTGATATATAGCTTCGAAATTCAAAAAATACTAAATGTCAATATACTAAGATTTTTTCAATGATCTCACAAAACAGCAGCCGGGAAATAAAACTGGTCTTGCATCACATTCCACTTGCTCTTTCGTCATATGATTCCCAAAGCAAGTGTAGAATGCATAGGCATATATGCAGCTCGACTTAAACTTACTCGCACACAATCAGGTACTATACCAAACAAGATTAAACATCAAATGTATATTTCTTAAACAGTCATTGAGTCATTGATCCTTTTGTTTAATAACTCCAACAATTGACGTATAATAAATATCTTGCAGGTAACGTTCTGGAATCTACAGATGTTACAAAAGTTGAGTTCAACCGCTTATGTATGAAGCACGAGAATTTACATGACTTACGAATTAATATTGAGTACTTCATTATGCATGTGTGTCTTTATTTCATTTTGTTCAAAATAGTAGAATACTACAATGTACTATTTGATTGTTTCCATTGTCAGCGATTTGTGCGGAAAGTTTGAATGAAATCAAGCAACATTTGGATATTTTGGAATTTACTGATCATTTGTACTCTACGGTTATTTTGCTCAAACAAGCTATTTCACTTGTGACTGCATTCATCAATAAGCACTACAATTGTTTTAAATATTTATTGTTGGATACCACAATAGTTCTTGTGTTATATACGTGTTGGAAGCACTATATTTGGTATTCATTGGACTTCATTTGTCTTATTTGATAAATGATTATAAATAATACAACCTACACAATTAAGCACCAAGTATCTCCTTTATTACATAAAATTCATCTCATTAAGCCCTACACTTTGGCCATAACTCTTTTTCAACTACATTATCTCTAAATGAATGTGAAACCGGACGTGTAATTAATGTATTGGAATAAATCGTTCTAACATTTTGTTTAGCTGATAATTTCTTATTTTCAAAATGGGTGTCGTTAGAACCTTGTTAAATATAACCACGCCCTCATTCCTTACAAAAATTTATGTCATAAATTAATCAATTTTATAACTTTTTACAAAGCATGAAAGTAAAAAATAAGAACACTATATTCCTCATTACCAAAGATCATGTCATAAATTAAAAGATTTTATGCCCTTCTATTATTGAGAATTGTAGAAAAAACGTTGTTCATAAAAGGATAGACATCATCTATATTATATACCTATATATCTTAGAAAATGTATATTCTTTTTGTTAAAAAATTAAAAAAAAAGATTTCAAGAATTTTCTTTTAACATTATATATCAAGTCACGAGTTCGAGCACCAAGTCAACCTGGTCGAGTCATCGGGTCACGCTATCGAACTTGGGGTAAACACGGTTGAGTCGTCGAACCAATTAAAACTATCTGCCGCTAAGTAATTCCGCCGCTATGCGCGGGTACACGTCTAGTGTTTAAATTATATTGGTAAAATTCTGCATGCAAGGAGTTCGAATTATAAATGGACAAATAATAGTAGTTTTTAAGGTGGATCAAAATATAATATTTAATACACATTATTCAATCAGGCCTTATTACATTTATGGGTGAGTCATGGCTCATCTTCGCCTCTACACACCTACGCCTCTCGTTTTAATATCTGTGCATATAAATATATTACACATAAATGATAATTTACGTAATGGTTTTGATATTATAATTTTAAATAAATTGTATATATTTTTTAAAATTTTGTTTAGAGTAATACAAGATCTAGTTCCGTTATTACAATTCGAATTTTAAACTCTTTTTACTGTCGGTATTTCTATTCGCAATAGTTTGTCTTTGATTATTAGTAAAAAAATACATCAATCCGTGCACGCGCGCAATTTGGACGGATTCTATGACGAGATTTTGTTTTGAAGTTACATATTGTGACTATTCATAATTTTAGGATTTTATTTAATTTTTAATATTTTCAATAAAATCATATTTTTTTAATAATTAGATAGTTACAACCTTCATACACACACACTGGTTTTACATTTTTTTTTCTTCATATGTTAATATTGATATTTTGCGTAACTTTTTGTTAATTTGTCTTACTTTAGATATATTTGTTATGTCACTATAGACATTATTTGTGTTTCGTAGAACATAGCGACAATGAAAAAATACATGTTGGTGTATTATGTAAAATCGTGTCTATTTTTTAGTATATATATATTTGTGTTTTAAAATTGATATTTATAATCTTGTGCATATATATTGTTGATACAAAAGTTGAATGGACCGCGCTTAACCTCAAATTAGGCATCATTCGGCCGTTAAGGACTCCGGCTCTTGTACCAAGTGAACTTGTATGATGACCCTGCACACCAAAGAACAAACACCGTTAGGCTTACCGTATTATCCCACGATTAGACTCCGACGTGAGAGTAACTAATCGATTTGATTATAGTAATCGGTGAGGGTATTGAGTAAATCATACCTTTGTGGAATCTCGGGGGTTTCTTTTAGATTCGGTGAAACTCTAATAAGGCTTCCCTAATCTTACGACCTAAGTAAGAGATAATTACCATATTATTGGGTCAGTATTTACTGACCCTGAAGCAACTCTAGGATTTGAATATAAAATCCCCCTAAGTGTTTCATGCTCAGCAGTAAGGCCAGTCTGCTGAAGGATGACCAGAGGAACAAAGTTCCTACTAAAGAACGTATAGCTGAAGAAAGTTCAGCACTCCCCTTCCAGTGAACTTAGAAGACAAAGGAGTCTTCGCTTCAAATACTAGGCGGTCTAGTTGCTGAAGAACAAGGACTGAAGAAGGGCTTTCAATTCAGTTTGGCTTGACAATACGCCTTATGTTCGAGTTCAATTGGCAAGTGGCATGCCTTTCCGTAGACCAACCTAAATGGTGTACAACCAATTGGCGTCTTGTAAGCCGTACGGAAAGCCCACAATGCATCATCAAATTTATCTGACCATGAAGTGCGATTCTCTCCAATAGGATGCTCCAAAATCCTCTTAAGAGCTCGGTTTGAAACCTCCACTTGACCACTCGTTTGAGGGTGATAAGCCGTCGAAAGTCGATGAGTGACACCATATTTCTTTAGAACTTTTTCAAATTGTTCATTACAAAAATAGGTCCCACGATCACTTATTATAGCCCGTGGAGTTCCAAACCTAGCGAAGAGTTGTTTCAAAAATTTCACCACAACTCGAGCATCATTCGTGGGCAAAGCCTTAGCTTAAACCCATTTAGACAAATAGTCCACAACTACGAGAATGTACTTATTTCCTTTCGATGATGGAAATGGCCCCATAAAATCGATCCCCCAAATGTCAAAGATTTCACAAACTTGGATAATATTTTGAGGCATTTCATCCCTTTGTGAGTTCTTTCCTTGACGTTGACAAGCATCACAAGTCTTGATCAAGTCTTGGGCATCATGATATATGGAAGGCCAAAAGAAGCCGGCATCAAAGACTTTCTTCGCGGTGGCGTTGGCACCATGATGTCCCCCGGTGGGTCCCTCATGACAAGATTTAAGGATATCTTGAGCTTCTTTGACAAACACGCACCTACGAATCACTTGATCCGCGCACACACGAAACAAATAGGGGTCGTCCCATAAGTAATTGGATATATCCTTGAAAAACTTTCGTTTTTGTTGGGACGACATACCCTTGATCACAAACTTCCCCGCATGGTAATTTGCAATGTCCGCAAACCATGGGGTACTATCATCACCACGAAAAGCAATCATACCAAGCGTCTCGAGAGGAAATGTTTCATTGATTTCCTTGTTCTCTCGATCGCTTTGGTGAGGATTCTCAAGTCGAGATAAATGATCGACCGCGAGATTCTCGGCTCCTTTTTTGTCTAGAATTTTGACATTAAATTCTTGAATGAGGAGAATCCATCAGAGCAACCTTAGCTTAGCATCTTGTTTATTAAGAAGATATTTAATAGTCGAGTGGTCCGTATACACTATGGTTTGAGACAAGACGAGATATGGTCTAAACTTTTCAAAAGCATATACAACGCCAAGTAACTCCTTTTCCGTTGTAGTATACTTAGTTCGAGCCGTCATAGTCTTACTTGCATAGTGTATAGGTAAGAAATGTTTTGACTTTCGTTGCCCCAAAATCGCACCTACCGCGTAATCACTAGCATCACACATTATTTCAAAAGTTAGGTCCCAATCCGGAGCAACTAAAACGGAGATTCGGTTAATTTCCTTTTAAGCATCTCAAAGGCTTGAATACACTCATCCGAAAAGAGGAATGGAGTCTCTTTTTCCAAAAGATGGGTCATAGGTCGAGCTATCTTAGAGAAGTCTTGGATAAAACGTCTATAGAAGCCGGCATGGCCGAGAAAACTCCTCATTCCCTTAACGGTGGTGGGTGGAGGTAATTTGGCAATCACGTCGATTTTAGCCCTATCAACCTCAATGCCTGCCTTAGAGATCTTATGTCCTCACACAATTCCCTCTTTACACATGAAGTGACATTTTTCATAATTAAGCACAAGATTCGTTTCCTCACAACGTTGTAACATTCTTTCCAAGTTAGAGAGACATGAAGTGAAAGATTACCCAAAAACCGAGAAATCATCCATGAAGACTTCCATGGTTTTCTCAATCATATCATGGAAAATGGCCATCATACACCTTTGGAATGTCCCCGGAGCATAGCATAGTCCAAAAGGCATTCGACGATAAGCAAATGTTCCATACGGACAAGTGAATGTGGTCTTTTCTTGATCACGAGGGTCAATGGGAATTTGGAAATAGCCGGAAAATCCATCCAAAAAGCAATAGAATTCATTTCCCGCTAGTCTCTCTAACATTTGATCCATAAAAGGTAATGGAAAATGATCCTTCCTAGTGGCATCATGAAGCTTCCTATAGTCGATACAAACACGCCAACCAGTCACAAGTCTAGTAGGAATCAACTCATTATCTGCATTAGTAACCACCGTCATTCCTCCTTTCTTTGGAACACAATGCACGGGACTAACCCATGGACTATCCGAGATAGGGTAGATCATTCCGGCATCTAGAAGTTTAGTGACTTCCTTTTTTATCACCTCATGAATCTTTGGATTGACCCTTCTTTGATTTTGGATAGAGGGTTTATAATCTTCCTCCATTAGAATTTTATGAGTACAAAATTTTGGATCTATACCCTTAATGTCGGAGATTTTCCATGCAATGGCCCGTTTATGTTTCTTAAGCACTTTAATAAGTTCATCCTTTTCATTTTCCTTTAATCCCTTAGCAATAATCACTGGTAACTTATCCGTTCCTTCAAGAAAAGCATACTTCAAATGAGTGGGAAGTTCCTTAAGTTCTAGGTCGGGTGCCTCTTCAATAGATGTTCTCACTTTAGTCTCATTTTCACTTACAACTTTTAAATCCATAGGTGGCGATCCACAAGGATCCATATTCAACAATTTTTCAATCAACGCAATATCTCCCTTGGGATCAAAATTCTCACTATTAAACTCACTATGATCAAATGGTGTGCTAAGGTAATCATCAATTTCCTTATCGATTTTTGAATGCCCATTATCCTCAAGCTCTTCAAGAAAGAAGTCCCCTCCCTCAAATAGAGGGAATGGAGGTTTAGCCAAAGAGATAATTGGATTCGATGAAGTGGGATTGCCACTTTTGGAAGTAGCCGAGAATCCACGCACTTCTTGAGAATATTCTTCACAAGCAACATCAATCACATCGATTTGATTAATTGATTCCTTGTAATACTTGGAAGAATATTTAGAGATATGACCAATATCAAACGTGATATTTTCATCATCAACTCTTAAAGTCAATTTCCTCGCTTTCATGTCAACTAAAGCACTAGCCGTCATAAAAAATGGTCTTCCCAAAATAAGTGGTACACGAGAATCTTCGGAATAATCGCAAACTACAAAGTCCGTTGGAAAGACGAGTTTCCCTACTTTGACAAACACATCCTCGGCTATACCTTTTGGAAAGGCGGTCGATCGATCCGCTAGCTCGAGAGTCATCTTAGTAGGTGTAAGCTCGGGAAGTGATAACCTTTTCCACACGGAAAGAGGCATCAAATTAATGCTAGAGCCAAGATCGGCTAATGCTAAGCATTCTTCCATATTAGGGAAATCACATGGTATCAAAAACTTGCCCGGGTCTCCAAGCTTTTTGGGAAGCTTTTGTGTAAGAACCGCGAAACAATTAGCATCTAAAGATGTAGACACTTCAACCAATTTCCCTTTATCGTTCATCAATTTCTTAATAGTCGAAGCAAACTTAGGCATGTAAAGCAATGCATCCGCGAAACTAACATTGATATAAAGATTCTTAAACATCTCTAAAAAAGTAGTCATTTGAGCATTGGACTTTTCGCGGTGATTTTCTTGGTTAAGTCTCGAAGGGTAGGGTAGTGTGGGTTTAGTCTTCGGAAGCTCGGGTTCCGGAATAGGCAATTGGTCAACCTTTGGTGGAATAGGAATTTCCTTTTCTTCAACCACCTCGGGTTCTTGCTCCACTTCCCTCACCGGAGAGGTACTCACATATGGAAGCAAAGGTCCGTCTAAAGCCTTCCCACTACGTGTGGTTATAGCTTTCATCTCACCCTTCGGGTTTGGAATGGTATTACTAGGTAAGCAACCCGAAGAAGAAGATGGCTTAGACATAAATCCCTCAAACATCGAAAGCAATTTGTTTTGACCTTGTTCCAAACTTTGTTGCATACGAATTTGACTTTGCTCTAAACTTCTTTGACTTTGCTCTAATCTTTGCTCAAAACGGTTTTGGTTTTGTTCAAGTCTTTGTTGATTAAGCTCAATCTTGTTATTTTGCCCCTTAATCGTATTTTGAAACTCATTTTTCCAAGTTGCCATTTGTCCTTGAATGTTGTTTTGAAAAGCTTTCAAATTTGCCTCATTCGTTTTAATGTAGCTTGACAAATCATTTTGATTATTGCTTTGAAATCCTTGATTGTTTTGATTAGCATTAAACCCATTTCCTTGATTGAAATTCCCTTGGTTACCACGGTTAAAATTATTCCCATTATTCCCATTGTTGTACCTATTTTGAACTGGTGGAAAACCCGGTGGAGCAACATGATTTTGACGAGGAACTTGACCGTTGGAGCCATAAGTTCCCGTCGCGGCAAAAGCACTAGCTTGATCAAACCCCGTGGTTGAACAAGCATAATTAGGATGTGCTCCACCACACGATACACAAAAATTCTCAACCATATTAATCGATCCATGAGGATTCTTCCTAAGCTCATTCAAAATCGTGTCAATCTTAGAGTCCAATCTAGCAATCTCGGTATTAGATGAATTCACATTGGAAACAACCGGTGTGTTTCGTGAATATTGCACTCTAGACTTATTCTCAATTATACCCCACGCGTCTCTCGGAGTTTTTCTTAAAAGATTACCACCCGCGGCGGCATTTAAAGAATCTTGTTCAACCATATTAAGTCCATTATAAAAAGTATTGATTTGATGCAATTCCGAGAAACCGTGGTGTGGACATTGTCTTAACAAATCTTTAAACCTTTCCCAAGCAACCCCAAACGATTCATGCACTTTTTGTTCAAATCTAGTGATCTCGTTCTTAAAGTGTGTTGTTTTGGATGGTGGAAATAAGTAATTCATAAAATTAGACACTAAATCATCCCATGTTAAAATCGAACCCGGTGGTTCTTTCTCATACCAAATCTTAGCGTTACCCTCGAGCGAGTACGGAAAAAGCATGAGCTTAATCGCGTCGTTAGGCACATCTCTAAACTTGAGAGTCGAGGTAATACGAAGAAAACTTTGAATGTGAGAGTACGGGTTATCGGTCTCATTGCCACGAAATTGGTCGGCACGAATGAGCGATAAAAGACCCGTCTTAATCTCATAATGATCCGCCAAAATAGCCGGCACAACGATTGCTTACCCATACCCTTCGGTGGGTGCACGGAGCAATTCCCCCATTGTTCGGTTATCGGCCATCTCAACAACAATAGGTGGAATCTCGGGTTCCATTATTTGTTGTTGACGATTTCTATTTCTACGAGGAATATTTTCAAGCCTATTGTAATCAATCGAAAGTCGAGAATATCGTAATTACATAAACCAAAGTGACGAGAATTTAGAGGATTGAAGAAAAGAAATTAGACAAGAAGAAGATTATTTTTGGTATTTTTATTGGTATTGCTCAATCAAAAAGATTGATAAAAAACAAGGAATAAGGATAATTACTATGGAAGTAATCTATCCTCGGTCGACCTTAAAACGATAGGTGAAAACCTAAATGTCTCGAGGTTCAATAAGTAAACTACAAAAATAAGATATAATACTGCTTGAGTTGGCAAACCAATAATCGGTCGTCCCTCTCACTATACGCACAAGCAAGCGGGGAAACGAGGTGGCACAAAGCACTTAAACCTTTTTCCTTAGACGACCTTTTATAGCACGTCGCCTTATACCCACCTTATAGTTTGTATAAATCGAGTTAAAACTTTTTATTAGTATTTATCTATTTTGCCTTTTTTTCGTTTTAGATTCGAATACAATAGCTAGGCGATGAAATCCCAACTAAGGTCTTATTTGGAAGTAGATAAATTTATTGTTCTACGTAATAGAATATAGTAATCACAAAAAACACGAAAACGATACATACTATATATAACAGAAAAATAACAAAACTTTCCGAGGACGGAAAGGATCTTCAAATCAATGATCAACAAATCTCCACGAAACGAATCGTACACAAGATCCCCGACAGCGGCGCCAAAATTTTTGATGTGTCATGGAATGTATATTAATTAGATACGTTATAGAGTAAACTTAGAATACCTTTAGGAAAAAGTAATAGACTAAATTCACCAAAGACGGATTTAATTAAACCCGTTGATGAACCAAGTTCGTTGTACACGAAGATCTAGTGAATTTGAGACGTTTTTATTTCAATTTGGACAATCGATTTGAATTGGTTATCGGTTTTTAAACTAAAATTACTCCTACGATTTATTAAATCCTAAGTTCATGAATCGTTCCCCATTTTATTAATCTAAAAGACAAAAAATAGAAAATATAAAAAACAATTAAACTATTTAAAATTAAACTATTTAGAATTAAATAAAAACTCAATTTATTTAATAAAAATTACTTCTACTTATTTAAAAACTTTATTTAAACTAAATTAAAAACTATTTAATCTATTTAGAGACTAACTATTACTTTTTAAACTAAACAAAATCTATTTTTAAAAACTATTTTATTTAAATCTAAATTAATTAAAATCTAAAAACTCATTTTCACTTACTAAAATTTATTTTATTTTGTTTTGAAATTATTTATTATTTTAAACTATATAAAAGTAAATTTACTAAAACTTTTAATTAAATATTATTTAAACGAAAACTTGCAATTAAGTCTATTAACTAAATCAGCCAGTCCACTAACGAGCTATAATAATTACCAAAACAAACTTATAACAAAAACAAATCTCTAGATCAGATGGTAACGTGTTTGGCCTGTGACCAGGAGGTCACAGGGTCGAATCTCATTTAGGACATTTTTTTGATGAATTTTATTTTTGACAATGAAACGAAAAATAAGTCACAATAATGACTTATGTGGTTAAAATATTGGACTGATAAGAATCAGGTTTATACTATCAGATCAGTAAAATCTGATAGCATTTTTGAAAATCAGCAATATCAGACATTCTACATTAGACTACCAAATTATCAGCAGCTTAATCAACTAACAACAAACTAAAATTAGTAATAACAGATAACTCTACTCACTAAATATAATTCTAATAATCAGTAACAAAGACCTTAAACTGCTAAAATAATCCTAACTTAATGAATTGCATTCAAATAGCAGTGACCTCAATACTTATGAAGTAAATCAAGCATAAAATTTAAGCTGCTAAAGTTACAATAATAATACAGTTAACTCCCAGGAATATCAACAAACTTCAAATCAGATTAAACAATTAGTCAGCAGATTTTTAAACAATGTCAGCAGTCTAATATAAACTACCACTCAGAATCACAAATCTATTTTAAGAGATAAACTCAATTAAACAAAACCATCAGTCCCTCAAGCTAACAGTCCCACAATCTATTTATTGCAGCAAAATCAAATCTCCCAATGAAACTTTAACATTTACTAATACAAGAACACAAAGAAATAACAACTAAAGCTCACAATCATCGCAGCAATCCATTAAACTAAGCAGATCCATAAACACCATTACTCAAATTAATAACCTAGCAATTCTATTAATAAAACAGACTCACTAGAACAATTCATCAGCAAATAATCAACAGATCATTAAAAACATTTTAAACAAACACATCTTAAATATAAATAGCAAGAACATTAAAAAGTAACAAACCTATTGTAGAAACCGTTGAGACGATGCGCAACACTGAGCTGGCATATAACGCAAATCAGAAGCACCATGAATTACCAAATCATCACGATTCAAAATCATCAACTAACAACATAAATCTACCAACAATGATCTGTTCTTCGGTTTATCAGTATGATAAACCGGATCCCCAAAATTAGTTTCAGATCGAACTAAAAAGCTGATAATGAGCTTTTAAATTCAATCAAATATTATAATTAATAGAAACAGTAAATTAGGTTTATACCCTTAAAAGCAGATTCAAGAAGATTATTAAACAAACAAAAGATAAATTGCTCAACTGAAAGTAAATTTTATTAATCTCAAACTGAAAATCATTACAAAATCATTACAAAATTATAAAATAAAATCTAAAACTATTTCTATATTATAACATTAAAACTAAAAAAAGGGATGATGATTACAAAATAAACGGGGGTTTTTATAGCCAAACCCCCAAGGATGTTGAGGAGGTTTGTTGAACGAAACTTGAATCATAGCCATCCAATCCGTCTTTTCTCTCTCTTTCTTTTGATCTACGGCTGAAAATGCACGCCTAGCACACGGATCGCCAACGTGGCTTGATTGTGTCCTAGTTGTGCTTCTTTGAAGCTGAGTTGTCACCTTCTTATTGAAGAGGTGGAGGTGATGTGTTGTTTTGGCGAATCACAAGGTAGAATAGGACCATGTCACCTTGGTTTTCTCCATCTTTAACATCTGGTAAAAGGGGGATTTAATTAAAGGGCGTGTATGTCACGCGCCTTCAATAAGTGAAAAGCCCCAATTTTTATAGCTAGGGTTGGGTGAATAGTAATAGTTTACTGGTTATTTGGGGGTGAGGGTGAAAAAGCTGTGTTGTGTTTCTTGTTTTTATCGAAGGAGAAAGAGAGAAGGGTGTAAATTTTGTTTGTATCGAAGAATTAATAACTTTTGACCATATGGAAAGTATATATCTCCTTCTTGCACCGTCATATTTTTAATGGGCTTTGGACCAAATCAATCGTCATATTCTTTTGATTGAAATGTTTACCAAAATAGAATTTCGTTCCAGACATATATGTATTTTGGGCTTTTGGCCCAATTATAATCAATCCGTCCCACAAGTAGTTTATTTGGGCCTTGTATGTGCTTATTTATCAAAAGTAAATAACAAAGACTTCCTTATTGGGCTTTTAGGCCCAATAACCAAATGTGGGACCCACAAGCCCATTTATCTTCATAAAAGATTAAATCCACTAAGACGAGCTCGATTTTGGCATTGTTGATCTTTTATTCAAACTCGTGCCGATTTTACCGGTTTTTGCGAACTTCGGTACCTACATACATTAAACAACAAACAAACGTATACAAGGCAATACTGATACATTTTATGCATTTATTCATTGTTTATAGATATAAATGATATGAGTATTTTAGCTCATATCAAAAAGTATATTGGTATTATTGTTTTAATCTTTCATAGTTCTTATCTTATGTTAAAACAACACACTTGAGTCAAAGTAATAGTTATTACTTAAGATAATAAGTAATATCGAATTACTAGGGACCAACAAGTGGTATCAGAGCAGTTTGATTAGTTAAACTCTTATTTTATTATACTGCTCATTTAAAAGTTTTCAAATCAAGATCCAAAATGGCTCAAGTTATACCACAAACCCTAGAATATAGGGGTGGCCAACTCAATGTTGCTCCTGTACTAGAGGTAGCCAACTTTACAAATTGGAAGAAGAGGTTTCTTGTCCACATGGTTGGAATTGAACCTCAATTCCTTGGAATCATTGAAAATGGTCCTTTTGTTCCCATGGTTGGGGATAATAAAAAACCTGAAGTACAATGGACTGGTGATGAGAGAAAAGCTGCTAACCTTGATCAGCGTCTCAAAAGTCTCATCATGTCTGTACTCCCAGATGACCAAATAAATTATGTTGTAAACTGTAAAATAGCCAAAGTAACATGGGAGGACCTTATTCTTTACCATGAGGGACCCTCTGATGTAAAAGAAACCAGAATCATGGATTTAAAACTTCAATACAACACCTTCAAGCACAAAGAAGGGGAAACCCTCACACAGAAATTCACCAGATACAAAGCACTGATGAATGAACTTGTGAATGATGGTGTTGAGCTTTCAAAACTTGAAATCAACATAGTTTTTGTTAATGAATTGCCAAAGAAGTGGCTCAGTTTCTGCCAAAGCTCGAGGAATGCTAATCACATTAAAGATTTTGATCTAGCTTCTCTTTTTGGAAAACTAAAATATGAAGAAAACCTAGTTGATAGGATTTATGAAGGCTCAAGCAAGAGTAAAGCATTAACCATTGCTACACCCTTGTCCACAGCCTTCTTCAGTGAAGCTATCATTCAAGACTACCAAGATAGTCTTGATGATGAGGAAGATACTAGATCTAGTGAGGAATATCTGAATTACCTCAAAGAGGAATTTCATGAAAGAACACTTCTGGCCAAGTCTAGAAGGTTCTTTAAGAAAGGAGGCAAGTTCTCCAGCTCCACAAAAGCTTCAGTTGACACTGAATGCTACAAATGTGGGAAGACTGGTCATTATGCTAGGGATTGTTATTCAAAAACATCTCTCCCTTCATATTCCTCACCAGCTCAATCAAGACCAACTAGTCAATCATCATTTCAACCAAAACAAATTGCTTCTACTCCATTTCAGCAAAGCAGGGTTGAACTCAGACCAGCAAAAGACTTTGAGGCCAAATATAGAGAAATCAAAGTAAGATTGGCCTTAATGAGTACTAAAATCTCCTCATCCAAGACTCCCAAGCAAGACAAGAACAAAGGGCTTGTTGTTGAAGCCTATGAATGGGATGAAGAAGATGTTTCTTTAAATGATGATGAAATGGTAAATGTAAAAGTGCTGATGGCACTTGCTGATGATGAATGAGGCAACTCAAATGTTGTCACCAGAGAAAGTGCCAGAAATGGTGAATGGGTCAATGTCACCATAAAAAAGGTACAAACTCTTCTTGAATTAGAAGATAAATATGACATTAAATTTGTCTTTGATTACTTGTGCATTGATCTAAAATTTGTTGAAGAGCAAAGAAACAATTTGCTTGAAAATTTTCACAAACTTGTTCTACAACTTGAAGATTTTGAAAGTAAGTAAATAGAGCTAAAAGAAGCTAAACTTGATATTCTTACTTTTCAACAATTGAACAAAGAAATTTTAGAAGAAAATAACTCTCTTAGAGTGGAACTAAAAGAAGCAAAAGACATTGTTAAATCTTGGCTTAGAAACTCCGATAGGGTAAATCAATGCATAAGTGAACAAATACCTGCTCAAAAGAGGAAAATGCTTGGTGCTGAAGGATCATCCAGCACCAAACCTATTGTCTTTGTCAAAGCCTCAAATGAGGATGGTAGATCTATTCCTGACATTGAAAGGTCAGGTGAAGAGAATTTACCAAATCATGACACTGGACGAATCCTTCTTCCTGAGTTTCAAGCATGTGTTGACACTTCAGCACAAGTTGAGTCCTCAGTTAATGAGGATGACTCAGATGATGATATAGAGAATAAAGTAAGTACCCTACTTCCTCCTTTGGAGAAGCTGACTGGTGTTGAACCCTCTACTGGACCCAATACTATCCAGTCTATCATCAAGTCGCACCCCACACACTAAGGTAGTTCTTCCAAGCATGTCAAAATTGACACTTCAAAGAACTCTTCAGCTCCTGCTGAAGGTTCATATATGGGAACTACCTCTTTAGTTTCAATAAATAAACTGAAGAATGCTAGAACTGAGAAAGATGAGAGAATGTCTCTTGTCATGCAAGAGATCAATGATATTAAATTGCAACTCAGGCATCAGCAAACACCAACACGATTCAGAGATGAACCTTCCAAATCTCCTCATTTAAAGTATAAGACACAATTCAAAAGAGCTTGTGAGTTATGTGGTCAAAACAACCATCTCACTCAAACTTGCTTAATAGTGATTTATTGTACTAAATGTGAAAGGACTGATCATCGCACTTGTGAACACACTCAATATATGCTGGCCAAAACAAGTGCTGATGCTCATAAATCTGAAGCATCTCATTCCAGGCGAAATATGCCTTTCCCACCATGCATTCATTATGGTATGGGCAATCATCAATCAGATGACTGCCACTATACCCTGTTTGTAATAGTTGTGGAAGTTATTACCATGACACTCATGGACATAATCGAATCATCTCACTCAGAAGAGGTATTAAACCAAGAAACCCAAACTTTATTACCAAACGTTGTGAGACTTGTGGAAGCGATGTCCACACTACATCTGATCACAACCATATAGAGTGGTTCAGAAGAGGTGAAGCCCTCCAGGCTAAGAAAGCTAAAGCTGTTCATACCTCTTATTCTTCTAAGTAATCACACATACCCTCTACAAGAGGACCCTTCAGATCTAGAACACCTTCTAGATATAAAACCCCCACCCAACAAAGGTGGGTTTCAAAACAAAACTGACCATTTCCTTAACTTGTGCAGTGTGATCTTAGGAAGCTTATTTGGTACATAGATAGTGGCTGCTCAAGGCATATGACTGGCACCAAAAGTTATCTGTACAAGTATAAGGAGGAACAAGGTCCTAAAGTTGTTTTTGGAGATAACTCATCAGCTACTACTGAAGGATTTGGTTCAGTGAAATGCAATGGTATAGTTTTCTCAAGGGTAGCATATGTAAATTGATTGAAGCACAACCTCATCAGCATAAGTCAACTTTGTGATGCAATGTATCTTGTGTTGTTTGATGACAAAAAAGGTACAATCTTCAACTCCAATCATGAAATTGTGATGATTGCTCCAAGAGTCAAAGATGTTTATGTCATGAACATGAACTCTACTCAGGAGACATGCTTCTTTGCTAAAGCCTCCAATATTACCAATTGGCTTTGGCATAAGAGGCTCTCATATCTCAATTTCAAAACAATAACTCTACTGGCAAAACAAAATCTTGTTATTGGTCTTCCCTCACTTGTCTACTCCAAGGACAAACCATGCTCAGCATGTGAAAAAGGGAAGCACCTTAGGGTCAGTTTCAAAACAAAGCAAACTTTCTCAATCAAAGAAAGTTTTCATTTGCTTCACATGGACTTATTTGGCCCAGTATCACCTAGGGCCATTTGTCATGAAAAATATACACTTGTCATTGTTGATGAGTACTTAAGGTACACCTGGGTATATTTTCTGACAAAGAAAAGCCATGCACCAGATGCCATTATGTCATTCATCAAAAGAGTTGAAAATCAAAATGACACTCATGTCAAACAACTCAGAACTGACAATGGCATTGAATTTAGAAATCACTCATTGATCAAATTCTGTGATGACAAAGGAATTTCCCAAAATTTCTCATCTCCTTACACACCTAAACAAAATGGTGTGGCTGAAAGAAGGAACAGAACTTTGATTGAAGCAGCAAGAACAATGCTTGCTGGATCTGCTCTCTCTAAGCATTTTTGGACTGATGTTGTAGCCACTGCTTGCTACACTCAAAATAGATCCATTATTGTGAAGAGACATATGAAGACTCTCTATGAAGTCTTCAGGGGGAGAATTCGAAACATTTCATTCTTACATGTGTTTGGGTGTCCAGTATTCATTCACAATCGCAAGGATCACCTTGGAAAGTTTGATAAAAAATATGATGATGGTTATTTTCTTGGATACTCCCTAGTATCTAAAGCATACAAAGTCTTCAACACAAGAAGACAATGTATTGAAGAAACCTATCACATCACTTTCAATGAAAGTTCTGAAGCTCTCACTTTTTCAAATCCATCAGATGATGAACTTCATATACATGAATCTCACAATTATCCAACTGATGAATTCAATCATTATGAGCCTTCTCAAAAATATCAAACAAGCAATTCAGTCCCTCATATTGATCCATTTGAAGATATGACAAGTTGATATAAGCCTTTTTGTATGGTTTCTAATTCTATGTCTCTCGGAATCCTCTCGAATTGATCTCGGCCTTAAGTGGAATGGTTGTTCTTGGTCACTAAATAAAAGGGGTTGGTTTTCCTAATCTAATAAAAAGTTTAAATATGCTAAAATGAAACCTTAAATCAAAGATAATTTATTTAATGACGATTAATAAAATCTTGAATTAAAATTGAAATTAAAATTAAGATTAAAGTATAAAACATAAATTGTGAAATAAAAGTAAAGGAACAGATAAACAGTACCCACAGAGAATTGGTTCGGAACTTACTGTTCACTTGGTTCGGAACTTTTTAAAGACAACTCATTCGGAAGTCACTGTTCATTCATTCGGAACTTTTTGGCTTGGTTCGGAAGATTAGCTTGGTTCAGAACTTCTTGCTTGGTTCGGAACTTCTTGCTTGGTTCGGAACTTCTTGCTTGGTTTAGAACTTCCGAATGAAGAAGCTTGGTTCGGAAGTTTAGAACTTCCGAATGAAGGTGCTTGGTTCGGAAGTTTAGAACTTCCGAATGAAGAAGCTTGGTTCGGAAGTTTAGAACTTCCGAATGAAGGTGCTTGGTTCGGAAGATTGGCTTTGTTCGGAACTTATGCTTGGTTCGGAAGTTATGCTTGGTTCGGAAGTCACTGTTCACTGATTCGGAACTTCTGGGAAACCCAGATACAGAAACAATACCGAAGAACAAGGAGGACGATTTTGATCCAAAAATCACCAAGTTTTTCACCAAATCTTAAATAAAACTAAACACAAAGCATCTACTAACCATAAACTTCAAATCCCATTAACAAAAACACAAATCCCAACAACTTTTGAAGATCAAATCAAGAAAATAAAAACTTAAGAACTTGAGGATAAAGATGATGATTAACAAGATGAAATAGAAAGATTAAACAAGACTTGTATTAAATGATTAATGTTTTAACAAGATCAAACAAAGATTAAAATCACAAGACTAGAAGAACAAAGATTAAAAATCACCAATCACCCTTGTGGTGATGGTGAAGGAACGAACAAGAAAAGAGAAAAAAGGGGAGGAGAGAAAAACTCCAAAAAAACTAAAAACTAACTAACTAGTCTAAATGTGTGAGGGGAGGGCTATTTATAGCCTTGTCCTTTGGTTGGTGAGTGGGCTTTCTCCCGTTCTTCTTGTCTTTTCGTCTTTTCAGAAAAGTTTCCGTTTTCGATTCTGATTCGGGATTTGTCGTCGATTAAATTCAACTCGTCTTTTAATTTCTTCGTTTAATAGACTTGAGTTTCTTCGACTTATGTAAATCTTCCATCTTTGGTCCTTTTCTTCGATAAATCTTCGAATAGGCCCAGTGACTTCAAATCTTTTGCATCTCTTGGACAATAGACTTTATCTTGAGCCTTTTTCTTCGGTAAAACCCGTGCAATCCTATGTTTTCTTTAATATTCATCCGGTTGGCTCTGAAAACACAATAAACACAAAAACCACGCATAATTCCAAACAAATGATATTAAATACGTGTTTTGGTCTCGTTTTAGCCAGAATTAAGTGGTAAAAGGATGGGTGTTTATACACCTATCAAATCCCCTACACTTAACCATTGCCATGCCCTCATGCAATGCTTAGTGATAAAGCAATTTTACACTTTTCTCATAATTAATCAACCTTGGCCTTATTAAGATACTACCAAACAAAAACTAAAGTACTAAAAGAAATTAAACTTTAAATGAAACAAAAATAGAAAACCATTTTCACTTGAAAATAGCTATATGGAAATAACTTGCAAAGAGATCGAGGACTTACATTAGGGCTTTGGTGCTGCGAAGATTTATCACCCTCAAGTTTCACGTTCCCCAAACTAAGCTTAAAAACGAGATCATTGTTATTATAAGTTAGCAAATCAAACACTTACACACATGGCTTAATTATATGCTTAAACTCCCTTATTCCTAGGTGTATCTCTTATATTTTATTTTTGTCTTAGAATGATCATGAAGATACATTTTTGGACTTATTTCGATAGTTTATTTAGGCTGAAAGCAAAGTAGGACGATTTGATCAATAGTTAGCTAAAGGACAAAATCTCTTAAAACTGCTTCTCGGGATATCAAAAAGTTCATATCTTGGCATAACTCGGTTCACGATTTGAGACCTTTCTCGGGCCGATATTTGGCATGTACTTCATACTTCATATCTTCGAGAGACGTTCTTGAGATAATGGTCTTCTCATCATAATAGAGTTTCTTCACTTAGAGACTTTTGAGGGGTACTCCAACTTTGTTGACCACGACTTCATGATTATTTCTTCAATCTCTAATTGGGATTTTGAGACACAACGATCCGCCTCCTTTTCGGACTTGGATCTATTTATCCTCATACCTTGTTAGGGTCTTTTCGGATAGACTTCTCCATCATCTTTATGGGAGTTGATTGTTTTTCGTCGTGAGTCTTGATCCTTCATATTGATTTTGGGAATAATGCTTTTCACATCACTTTGGATCTTCAGCAATAAAATTGAATCCTCATGCCTTGTTAGGGCCTTTTCGGACTCGCCAATCTTCGCGCCCCGCTTCATAAGTTATGCCTTGGCTATGAACTCTTATCATTACCGAGCAACTTTTAAACGATTTTGGGCTAGAAGCTAAGTAACTTTTCAAATTGTACGACCTTACTTATTGCAGATAATTTATTAACAAGTGATGGGAGAATAGGCAAATAATTACACCAAGTGAGCTTGTGCAAGAGTACCGACTTATAATTGACTCTATCATTTCTCGTCCTCCACAATTTAAAATCTCAAGTAACGAGACTCGTGGATACTTAGCCTAATAAACCAATTAAGGTCTACATGGTTAAGGATACTAGCTAGAATAAACTTGGATAAGTCTATTCGGGTTGAGTCAAAATAAACGCAACGGGCCTAATATGTCAAAGACTTCTAAACTAGCTACAACACTTTATTAATATTTTAGACTTTATTGCGGAATATATATAAATGAAAGCAACGATAAAAATTTAAAAATTACGACTAAATGGCCAAAGTTAATAAAAAATTTGAAAAATGTTGAAAAATAAGATTTTCCGGTTAAATGAAGGCATTTTCATGGAAAAGTCCACTTAAAACTTCGATAGAAGTCCCCCCTACACTTAAGATAAACATTGTCCTCAATGTTTAAGCATGTGGGAAAAGTCTCCCCTACACTTATGACATTGTGCACGTTGGTTAACTCTAGTTAAGGAAGAGACGACTAAAGTGATCAATTTCAAATGTGAGTAGGAAGAAAATTGAATCACGATAGTTGAGAGATAGAACCGGATTTCGGATAACACGGGAGCACGGTTCTTCAGAATTTTCAAGAGTGCACTTATCCCTGTAATCACATCACCACACAAAGAGAAAGGCCTATAGAGGCTCCCCTACACTTAGGGGGTTAAAACATAAAAGGATAGATACTCGGGCTGCCTCCCGAGGAGCGCTTGTTTTTGATAACCGAGTCACGAGCCTGACTCGACCCAAAATTAGTTCATAGGAAACGTGGTGAGGGATGGAATCACCTCTTGAGAGGTGTCCTCACCAAAGTACAACTTCACTCGTTGGCCATTCACCTTAAAATTAGGTCCATTAGGTTGAGCGAGCTCGAGAGTACCATATGGAAAAATTTGGGCAATGGTGAATGGGCCGGACCAACGAGATTTGAGCTTTCCCGAGAAGATTTTCAACCGAGAGTTAAAAAGTAAGACTTTGTCTCCAACATGGAACTCTCGGTTCTTAATCTTAGAGTCGTGAATGAGCTTAGTCCTTTCCTTATAGATTAAAGAATTTTCATAAGCCTCATTACGGAGTTCATTGAGCTCATTGAGTTGGATCTTGCGTAGGTCACCGGCTTTGTTTATATCAAAATTAGCCCACTTCAAGGCCCAATAAGCCTTGTGCTCCAACTCAATAGGGAGGTGGCACGCTTTCCCGTACACAAGACGATAAGGCGTACAGCCGATCGGGGTCTTGTAAGCAGTACGGAAAGCCCACAAAGCATCATCAAGTTTATCAGCCCATGAGGCACGATGCTCTCCCACGGTTCTTTCAAGAATTCGCTTCAGACCTCGGTTGGATATTTCAGCCTGGCCATTAGTTTGTGGGTGGTAGGCTGTGGAAAGACGATGGTTTACACCGTACTTAGCCATGACTCTAGCAAATTGGTCATTGCAGAAATGAGTCCCACGATCACTAATAATAGCACGTGGCACACCGAATCTAGCGAAAAGAGCTTTCAAAAAGTTACAAACCACCCTTGCGTCATTAGTGGGTAAAGCTTTGGCTTCAACCCATTTAGAGACGTAGTCAACGGCTACAAGGATGTATTTGTTTCCTTTAGAAGAAGGGAATGGCCCCATAAAGTCAATACCCCAAACATCAAAGATTTCACATTCTTGTATGAAATTTTGAGGCATCTCATCTTTATGTGTGATCTTGCCTTGTTTTTGGCAAGCATCACAATGTTTAACCATCTCGTGAGCATCACGGTAAATGGTGGGCCAATAAAATCCCGAATCAAACACTTTTTTAGCGGTGTAGTTGGGACCAAAGTGACCACCGGTGGGTCCTTTATGGCAAGCATCAAGGATGTCTGAGGCTGCCGGTCCATCAACACATCGTCGAATAATCAAGTCGGCACATTGTTTGAATAGGTAAGGGTCGTCCCAAAAGTAAGTCTTGATGTCGGTGAAGAACTTTTTCTTTTGTTGGGACGTCAACCCTTCCTTGAGAATTCCACCCGCCAAGTAGTTTGCAAAGTCCGCAAACCACGGGGTTTCATTCGGCTTCGAGTTTATAGACATTAAGGTCTCCAAGGGAAAAGAATCATTGATTTCTTTGTTTGGATGATCCCCTTGGTAAGGATCCTCAAGTCTGCTGAGATGATCCGCGGCTAGGTTTTCAGCTCCTTTTTTATCGCGAATTTCGATTTTAAATTCCTGGAGCAGCAAAACCCAGCGAAGAAGTCTTGGTTTGGAATCTTGCTTTGTCAACAAGTACTTCAACGCGGAATGATCGGTATACACAATGGTTGTAGAAAGGACAAGATAGGGGCGAAATTTTTCAAAGGCATAGACAACAGCTAAAAGCTCTTTTTCGGTTGTCGTATAATGCAATTGTGCCCCAGTCATTGTCTTGCTAGCGTAATGGATTGGTTGGAAGTGTTTGTTCACTCTTTGTCCAAGAACCGCTCCAATAGCAAAATCACTAGCATCGCACATCAACTCAAAAGGTAGCTCCCAATTAGGGGTAACTAAGACGGGTGCCTTAGTAAGCTTATCCTTAAGTGAGTTGAAGGCTTCAAGACACTCTTTGGAAAAGATAAAAGGAGTATCTTTTTCCAAGAGGTGGGTCATTGGGCGAGCGATTTGAGAAAAATCTTTGATGAATCGACGGTAAAAGCCCGCATGACCCAGAAAACTTCTCACACCCTTCACGGTTGAAGGTGGAGGCAACTTTGCGATAACATCGACTTTAGCACGGTCTACTTCAAGACCGGCTTTGGAAATTTTATGTCCCAGCACGATGCCTTCTTTTACCATAAAATGGCATTTTTCCCAATTCAGAACTAGGCGAGTGTCTTCGCACCGTTTGAGCATACGTTCCAAATTGGCAAGGCAAGAAGAGAAAGAATCCCCGAAGACCGAGAAATCATCCATGAAGACTTCCATGGTTTGTTCAACCATGTCATGGAAGATAGCTAACATGCACCTTTGGAAAGTCCCGGGCGCATTACATAAGCCAAAAGGCATTCTTTTGTAAGCAAATGTGCCATAGGGACAAGTGAATGTCGTCTTCTCTTGATCTTGGGGATCGATGGGTATTTGGAAATAACCCGAGAAACCATCAAGAAAGCAGTAATATTCATTACCGGCTAAACGTTCAAGCATTTGGTCCATAAAAGGTAGAGGGAAATGATCCTTTCTCGTGGCATCATTGAGTTTGCGGTAGTCTATACAAACTCTCCACCCAGTAATGAGACGAGTGGAAATTAACTCGTTGTGTTCGTTGGGAACAACGGTTATTCCGCCCTTCTTGGGCACACAATGGATTGGACTAACCCATGGTGAATCCGAAATAGGGTAAATCATACCCGCATCAAGAAGTTTGATAACCTCTGTTTTGATGACTTCATGTATTTTAGGATTCACCCTTCGTTGGCTTTGAATTGTGGGCTTAAAGTCGTCCTCCATGAGAATTTTGTGTGTGCAGAAGTGAGGATCAATTCCACGAATATCCGAAATTTTCCAAGCAATAGCTTTCTTATGATTTTTCAATACGGTGATAAGTCGGGCTTTTTCTTCTTCCTTTAGGTCCTTAGCAATGATGACTGGCGACTTCTTTTCTTCTTCAAGGAATACATACTCAAGATGGGGCGGTAACTCCTTAAGTTCTAAATCCGGAGGATTGTCGACGGGAGGCGTATTCGAAGTCGGAGTATCGATAGCAATGACAGTGGGAGATGGAGGGGAAGGATTGTCCTCTTTGAGAAGGTTTGCAATGAAACTGAGATCGTCATCCCAATTGGTAGTAGAATCAGCATTGTCTAAATTCACATCTCCCATGGTGGCTTCTAAATCTTTCCAAAGGAAATCACTTTCTCCAAATAGAGATAGTGATGAGTCGATAGAGGAAACGGTCTCAACATTTGGAAGAGAGGTAGGAATATTTTTACAAGCATCTTTGAAGTGTTCTTCACAAGCCTCATCAAGAACGTCAATACAATTAACACTCTCGTATGCATAAGGCTGTTTAGACAACTTTCCCATGTTGAAGACTACTTTATCGTCACCCACTCTCATGATAAGCTCACCGGCTTCAACATCAATGAGAGTGCGACCGGTCCTCAAGAATGGACGACCAACAATTAGTGGCACACGAGGGTCCATCTCGTAGTCGACGACAACAAAATCAGCAGGGAAGGTGAATTTGTCGACTCCTACAATGACGTCTTCGGCTATCCCCACTGGATAAGCAACCGTACGGTTAGCTAATTCTAAAGTCATTTTGGTGGGGACTAGCTCTGGGAGAGATAATTGCTTCCAAACGCTTAGAGGCATTAGATTAATACTGGCACCTAGATCGGCTAGGGCCATGCAATTCTCTACTCCCGGGAAATTGCAAGGGATAAGAAAACGACCCGGATCACCAAGTTTAGTTGGCAATTTCCTTAAGAGCACTGCAGAGCAATTCTCATTAAGTTGGGTGTTGGCGATATCTAGGAGCTTTTCCTTGTCGCTCAGAAGATCTTTAAACATTTTCGCATACTTGGGCATGTGAGCGAGAGCCTCAGCGAAGGAGATGTTGAAATTCAGTTGTTTAAACATTTTAAGGAAGTTCGAAACCTGAATATCATCCTTGCTCTTTTGCTTCTCTTTCCTAAACCTAGATGGATAAGGTATATTGGAAGAAGAGGAAGGCTTTGGAAGAATAGGATCACTCACAATCACGGGTGGAGGAGGGGTAGAAGGAAGAGGTGGAGAAATTGGGGAAGGAGAAGGAGGAGGAATAGGAGCAGGCGACTCGTTCTCCTTAGTCACAACCACCGGTGGAGGTATAGAAAGCTCGGGTTCCTTGGTACCTTTGCCACTTCGAGTAGTGATTGCTTTCATCTCCCCTCTTGGGTTCGCAACGGTGTTACTCGGAAGAGTACTCGAAGAAGAGGGTTGATTACCTTGGAAGAAACTAGCCATCATGTTCCTTAAGTCATTAGTTTGGGTATCCAAGGTATTTCTCATGTCAGCTCTCAAATCGTTTCCTTGCTTGACCAAGTCTGCCTTCAAATTGCGTACTTCTTGTTGGAGATTTCCCACTATCACATCGTTAGTCCTCATGTAGGTTTCCACTTCTTGGAGTAGAGCGGTGGGTTGGTTGGACGGAGGAGCATTGTATGCGGGTGGTTGATAAGCAGGTTGTTGGTAAACTTGGTTGTTACGTTGAGGTGGTTGTTGCTGTTTATGAGGTGGGATGTATGGTTGTCGGGGTTGTTGTTGTTGTTGAGGAGGGCGATTGAGGTTTTGTTGTTGGTTTGGGTTGGTTGGGGGAAAGCCAGGTGGTGAAAGATAGTTGTTGTTGCGATAGCTAAGCAGATTACGGTCACCTTGAGGTCGGGCTTGATAAGGAGGTTGAGGGTAGGTGCCATATGCTGCATTCACATTCTCAGCAGGGTAGTCTTGGGTAGCGGTACAAGTGGTGTAAGAGTGAGGACCACCGCATATCTCACAAGGTTGGCTGACAGCGTTAACTTGAGCGTTTTTAGCGTTGCTGCTGTTGTTGTTGTTAACGGTGTGGGTGACAAGCGATTCAAGAAGCGTAGTGATTTTGTCCAATCGCTTGTCGCTGTCACTAGTGCTAGCACTAGCGACATTGGTCCTAACACTCTTGGTTTGCACACGAGATTTATTCTCAATGATATCCCAAGCAGCATTGGAAGTCTTAGCCAATAGATTACCCCCCGAGGCACTGTTCAGTGAATCTTGGTCAGTCATGCTTAAACCATTGTAAAAAGTATTAATTTGATGTACTTTGGTAAAACCATGTTGTGGGCATTTTCTTAAAAGATCTTTAAAACGATCCCAAGATTCACTGAACGACTCATCGTACTTTTGTTCAAAAGTTATGATTTCATTCCGCAAAGCGGTAGTACGAGAGGGTGGGAAAAAGTAATTGATAAACTTTGTTTCCAAATCCGTCCACGAGAGAATACTCTGTGGCGGTTCCTTAGCAAGCCAATGCCGGGCTTGTCCCTCTAAAGAAAAGGGAAAAAGTTGTAACCTGATAACCTCTTGTAGAACACCATTGAATTTGACCGTGTTGGTGAGTTGCAAGAATCTCTTGATGTGGTCGTGTGGATCATCAATGGTACGTCCCAAGAATGGTTGAGCGGAGACCATCTGGATAAAGCCTGATTTTAGCTCGAAATTGTTGGCGGCAATTGGAGGTATGACAATTGGGTCCGTGTTGCCATCTACATGAGCTTGTAGCAGTTCAATCATCGGGCGATTATCCGGTTGAGGCTCATTGTTGTTGTTATTATTGTTTTGAGGTGGTATGTTGTTGTTGTTTTGTACACCGGCCATGTTTACGTTATCGAGAGTTTCGGGCTCGGGATAAAACGTGGATCGAGTGCGCATACACCTGCAAAAGAACGAACAAAGAAAAACAAAGCAAAAATATTTTTGGTTTTTATGGTTTTTTAATTTTTAGGATTTTTGAAAAATTTTAAGAAAAAGTAACGTTCACGGGGAACGGATCCCAAAATCCAAGTTCTCACAAAAAACTTTTGATCTTAACGAGAAGAGCCGGCAGCGGCGCCATTTGATATAAGCCTTTTTGTATGGGTTCTAATTCTATGTCTCTCGGAATCCTCTCGAATTGATCTCGGCCTTAAGTGGAATGGTTGTTCTTGGTCACTAAATAAAAGGGGTTGGTTTTCCTAATCTAATAAAAAGTTTAAATATGCTAAAATGAAACCTTAAATCAAAGATAATTTATTTAATGACGATTAATAAAATCTTGAATTAAAATTGAAATTAAAATTAAGATTAAAGTATAAAACATAAATTGTGAAATAAAAGTAAAGGAACAGATAAACAGTACCCACAGAGAATTGGTTCGGAACTTACTGTTCACTTGGTTCGGAACTTTTTAAAGACAACTCATTCGGAAGTCACTGTTCATTCATTCGGAACTTTTTGGCTTGGTTCGGAAGATTAGCTTGGTTCGGAACTTCTTGCTTGGTTCGGAACTTCTTGCTTGGTTCGGAACTTCTTGCTTGGTTTAGAACTTCCGAATGAAGAAGCTTGGTTCGGAAGTTTAGAACTTCCGAATGAAGGTGCTTGGTTCGGAAGTTTAGAACTTCCGAATGAAGAAGCTTGGTTCGGAAGTTTAGAACTTCCGAATGAAGGTGCTTGGTTCGGAAGATTGGCTTTGTTCGGAACTTATGCTTGGTTCGGAAGTTATGCTTGGTTCGGAAGTCACTGTTCACTGATTCGGAACTTCTGGGAAACCCAGATACAGAAACAATACCGAAGAACAAGGAGGACGATTTTGATCCAAAAATCACCAAGTTTTTCACCAAATCTTAAATAAAACTAAACACAAAGCATCTACTAACCATAAACTTCAAATCCCATTAACAAAAACACAAATCCCAACAACTTTTGAAGATCAAATCAAGAAAATAAAAACTTAAGAACTTGAGGATAAAGATGATGATTAACAAGATGAAATAGAAAGATTAAACAAGACTTGTATTAAATGATTAATGTTTTAACAAGATCAAACAAAGATTAAAATCACAAGACTAGAAGAACAAAGATTAAAAATCACCAATCACCCTAGTGGTGATGGTGAAGGAACGAACAAGAAAAGAGAAAAAAGGGGAGGAGAGAAAAACTCCAGAAAAACTAAAAACTAACTAACTAGTCTAAATGTGTGAGGGGAGGGCTATTTATAGCCTTGTCCTTTGGTTGGTGAGTGGGCTTTCTCCCGTTCTTCTTGTCTTTTCGTCTTTTCAGAAAAGTTTCCGTTTTCGATTCTGATTCGGGATTTGTCGTCGATTAAATTCAACTCGTCTTTTAATTTCTTCGTTTAATAGACTTGAGTTTCTTCGACTTATGTAAATCTTCCATCTTTGGTCCTTTTCTTTGATAAATCTTCGAATAGGCCCAGTGACTTCAAATCTTTTGCATCTCTTGGACAATAGACTTTATCTTGAGCCTTTTTCTTCGGTAAAACCCGTGCAATCCCATGTTTTCTTTAATATTCATCCGGTTGGCTCTGAAAACACAATAAACACAAAAACCACGCATAATTCCAAACAAATTATATTAAATACGTGTTTTGGTCTTGTTTTAGCCAGAATTAAGTGGTAAAAGGATGGGTGTTTATACACCTATCACAAGTCCTACAAAAGGAAATCCTTTAGTATCACATATTGATGGATGTCAATCAAATATTGATCAATCTCAAAATAATCAAAATGATTAGCAAGGAAACACAAATGACCAAAATAGACAGTCTCAAAACAATCAGCATGCTGACACACATGATCAAAATGATCAATCATATGTAGCTGCTGAAGAACAGTCTGAGCCCCTTGCTCAAAGCTATCCTATCATCTCTAGGGAATTAGGTCTTGGATATGCTTCTTCTGACCAAGAAGGAAGTCCTCCAATGATTGAACCGTTGTCCACTGAATATCCTTCAGTAGACACTAGAGACATTCCAAGTCCAAGTTCATGTCATTGACTTCCAAGTTCTAGCTCTAATCATGATACCAGTACTTATTCTCCAGCTGCACAAAAATCTTGGACTCAAAATAGTCACATACAACTGGTGAACATAATAGGCAATCCTGGTGAAGGTAGAGTCACTAGATCTATGGCAAAGAAACTGAGTGCTGCTTCATCTAGAGAATGCCTTTATGCAAATTTTCTCTCAGAAATTGAACCTACAAAGGTTTCTGAAGCACTCACACACCCTGGATGGGTGGATTCCATGCAAGAGGAACTCAATCAATTTGAAAGAAACAAAGTCTGGAAATTGGTTCCTCTTCCATATGGTAAGTCAACCACTGGCATCATATGGGTTTACAAGATCAAAAGAGATGAAACCAATGCAGTGACCAAAAATAAAGCTAGGCTGGTGGCCCAAGGATTCAATCAAGAGCCTGGTGTTGATTTTGATCAAACCTTTGCTCCAGTTGCACGTATGGAAGCCATACGAATCTTTCTTTCATATGCCACTTACATGAACTTCATCATCTACCAACTGGATGTCAAAAGTGCATTCCTAAATGGTGACCTAAAAGAATAAGTTTATGTTACCCAGCCTCCTGGCTTTGAGAGTAGTAAATACCCAAATCATGTCTACAAGCTTTACAAAGCTTTGTATGGACCGAAGCAAGCTCCAAGAGCATGGTATGAAACTCTCTCAACTTTTCTCATTGAACATAAATTTGTCAGCGGAAAAATAGATAACACCTTGTTCATCTATAAATCTAAAACTAACACCATTCTGGTACAAATTTATGTGGATGACATAATCTTTGGTTCTACAAGCTTGAAACTTTGCAAACAGTTTGCCAAGCTTATGACCAACAAGTTTGAGATGAGTATGATGGGAGAACTCACATACTTCCTTGGTCTTCAGATTAAACAATCTGACCAAGGCATCTCCATCAATCAAGAAAATTATGTCAAGGATCTGCTGAAGAAGTATGATATCAATTGTGCTTCAGTGAAGACTCCAATGGTACCCCCTAACAACTTAGGACCTGATCTCACTAGACAATCAGTCAATGAGACTCAGTATAGAGGTATGATTGGGTCACTCATGTACTTAACTGCAAGCAGACTTGACATTCAATTCTCTACATGCCTTTGTGCAAGATACCAAGTAGATCCAAAGGAATCACACCTTACTGCTGTAAAGAGAATCTTCAGATACCTAAAAGGTACACCAAGTATAGGTCTATGGTACCCCAAATCCTCAGGTTTTGATCTAAAGGGGTACTCAGATTCTGACTATGCTGGTTGCAATTTGGACATAAGAAGCACTTCTGGTGCCTGCCAATTGCTAGGTGGCAAACTTGTGTGTTGGAGTGCTAAAAAGCAACAAACAATTGCCATGTCTTCAGAAGAAGCTGAATATGTGGCAGCTGCTGGATGTTGTGCCAATGTTCTTTGGATGAAAAGCCAACTGGCTGATTATGACATAGAATATGAAAAGGTACCCATTTTTTGTGATAACACTAGTGCTATTGCAATATCCAATAATCCAGTCCTCCACTCAAGAACTAAACACATTGATATCAGATATCACTTTATCAGAGATCACATTGTAAAAGGGGACATTGAATTACATTTCATCCCCACTCAATACCAATTGGCTGATATCTTCACCAAACCATTGGATGAACCAACTTTTAAAAGATTAATAATGGAGCTTGGTATGCTAAACATTGATGATACAAAATCTGAACCTTCAGCATGTACGGTAGAAGCTTGAAGGTTCAGCATTTCATAAAAGAATTTGATTAATGTTAAGTAGCATTGTATGAGTAAAGGAGTGTGCAATTTCATGTGTCTATTTCACTTTATGTGATTGTGTATATGATGTTTTGTCGCCTTATCTGATTCACTGAAGCTGAACAAATAATCACCAGTCATCAAAAGATTCCTTCAGCAATGCTGAACAAATTTTTAATACAACTGAGTAGCTAGGCCTGAGTAGAGGAGCGTGCAATGTCATATGTCCTGTTCACTTATGTGAACATGTACATGGGTTTTGTCGCCTCATCTGACGCACTGAAGCTCACAAGTATTGCCATCAGCTTCAACATATCTGAGCAACAACATTTAAAACCTCTCAATCATGTGATTCAAAAGAGTTAATGGCATTAAATTTCTTATGAATAAAACAAACATTCTTTCAAAAAGGTGTCATATGTTAATTAAGGAAATTTCAAACGTCTCCATCCACAGTCAACAAATCCCTGACACATGGGGCGTTTCACTATTCAAAGCAACAAAAAATCATACCTTTTTGTAGAACATGAATGAGAAAGTTTGTGCCAAATGTTCAAAAGAAATCCTAAAAGATTTATAACTTTTTCAAATGGTTTTAAAAACTTTTTACAAATCAGTTAAAGTTTTTATATAATACCTAACAATTGGATTTCATTCCACGCTTACAATCTTTTCATCCAAAACACACACAACCTTTCTTTCTTTCAAAACACACAAAGAAACATAAATGGCTGAAATCATCTTCCACCCCCATGATTACCAAAATCACTCTTAAACCATCCATTCATGTTAACTATCCCACTGATGACATCTTCTTCAAACCAAACAACATCACCTTGCTTAAACCTGAATCCTTTAAGTCTGTTACTCGGGAACAAGTTTTGACTTATTTAACCAAAAGTGTTTTAAGGTATGCTTTATTTGAGGATCCTGGTATGATGTTTCAAAATGTGCAAAAAGCATTTTGGTTTACAGCAGAGGCTTCTAACAACAAGAAGTCCATTGAGTTTGATTCTACCACGATGGGGATTCATGGTAGATTTGGGTTAAAATCATTTAGAAAAGTTTTGGGGTTAGATTATTTGGAAAACCCTAATGAGTATGAAGCAGTACCTGGTGATTTTATGGTTGTTAAAAATTTCTTTAAAGAAATTGGATATACTGAAGAAATTTCTGAAAAGGGGGGGGGGGGGTTAATAAGGAGTGCTTTGCCACCAATATGGAAATTATTGATGACCATTCTCATCGAATGTTTGGGGGGGGGGGGGAACTGGAGGTCTTGACTAGATCAACCAAAAAGATGCTATCATTTTATACTGTCTGGCCAAGGGGGTCAAAGCTGATTTTTGGAGGCTTATTTTTGAAGATCTCCATGGGAAGCTGGAGAAAAAGACTAGAGAGAAAAACGTTGTGTACACCAGATTTCTATCTCTCCTCTTTGCTGACCATATTGGAAATGACTTTTCAAAAATCAATGGAGAAAACCTAATTTTTAAGACCTTTGATCTCACACGCTGGAACATTCCAGTCAGCACCATTGATCCTACTATTACACAACCCATGCTGGACATCTGCTCAGCAGATGGTCCAGTAGTGTACAAAGCTCCCAAAGACACTTCTCCAACTGGAGAAGGGGATCTACAAGGTAAAAAGCCTAGAGCTTCATCTGGACCTCCTCAGAAGTAAACGTCAATTAATACCAAGAAGGTTAGACGTGCGTTCAGAAAGAGGAAAACCTTCACACAATCTCCCTCAAGGAAGATTGATGATGATTCCCAAGGCCATCCTTTGAAGAATACCAAGTCCCTGGCCAAGGACAAGAACCCTAGCCAGCCATCACCTTTAGTCTCTATTGGAGGAGATATACATAAAGAGGCCCAGCAAGCAACCCATCTCTCAACTTCTTTAAGAGAGAAGGGTGAAGATAGAGCTCACCTTCAGCTCAGTAGTGTGGAGTCAGCATTGGATCCATCAGGTCAAACCAACCCTGGTGGTGAAGGGCTTGAAACTTATCCACACACTCATGCTGATGCTCCAAAGATTCCCAAGGAAGTGCATCTCACCACTGGAGCCAAGGTGGGACACTTGCCTACTTTTGTGGTCAGTATGTCTGGAGATGATCTGGAGAAAGAACTTGGGTTCAATGAGAGAATCCCAGTCAATCTAGATGACAGTGATGAAGAACCTGCTGATGCAACACAAAAGCCACTTTCACCCAGAGCTGAGCAGGTAAAAGAATTAACCAATCAAGTGTTGATTCTTCAATCATAGGTTGCCAGACTGAAGGAAGAAAAGGTGCTTGCTGACAACGAAATCTCAACTATCAAAGCAAGACCACCTCCTCCTTCTGCTGAACAAATTAAGGATGTCCTCATTGCTGCTTTGAAGCCCTTAGTCCAAGATGTGGCCACCACCACTTCCCTAAAGCAAGAGATGTCCTCTCTAATGGAATCCATCAATGGTGCTTCCATGGAGTTTCCACCAGAATTCACACCAGTTCCTAGCCAAGTTAATACATTATGTGATTCTGTGTCCAAGATCAAAGATAGAGTGGCGTTGCTGGAGAAACAAAAGCTGACCGTTTTTGAAGAGGTTCAGCAGAAGTTACATGCCCTTAAAACTGTTCCAGCCATGCTGTCCAAGGTAACTACCACTCTAGATCATCTTTGTGGCTTCTTCCCTGCTAGTGGGTCATCAGAAGCTGCTGGGCAGTCTTCTGCTGAGGGGGAGAAAAACACAATCCAACAGCTCTTCCAAAAACATGCCCAAAAAAAGGCTAAAAAACAATCGATTGAGTCACCCATCACTGAAAAGAGCCCGTCAAAGAATAAGGAGAGTCATCAGCCAAAGATGATGATATGCAAGGGCTGACCACAAGTGGGGAAACAACTGATAATGGTTCACCTCCCTTAATACCCAAAAACAATGATATTACTTTAAATGATCATTTGATCAGCGCTGGAGTGGCCACTCAGGATGTAACACCCCATTTTGATAAAATGGAATGTCACGCGTGATTATGGCGTGTCATCAAAGAATACAAGGATACATGTATAAAACATCACATGACCATAAAGGGAATACCAGAATCAAACATCGGTACCCCATAAGTAGAACTCATCACACACAAACATAAGTACTGTAAATGAAAAGGACTAAACAATGTCCATGGAAATGAGTATCAAAGTATAAAGAAATGCATAAAGTAAAGAAGGCTAGGAAGCTTCCAATCCATATGCACGTACGCTTAAAGTCTACGAGCGTCCCTGAGTACCTGCCGTTTTGGGAACATGAAAGGAAAACGGCTGAGCATAACGCTTAGTGCACGGATATACAAGTAAAGCATGAATAATATAAGCATATAAGCATGAAGCAGCGGAAAAGACTAAGTCCTGAATAACCTGACATGTCTTATTAAAACTGGTTTTATAGTTTGAAAAGCCTTATGTTTATATTATAAAAACTGTTTAACATGTTTACCATTAGCCAATATAGGTCATGAATTATCAACGTGCATGAATACTTGGAGGGGTGACCTCGTCATGCAAATTAGAGGGACTGCCTCTAATTTAATATACTGGTTTGGGTAGGAGGGACCAGCTCCTTGTGAAGGATGCAAGGGGCATACACCACATTCACCTGAATAATCTGCTGAAAACATGTAAACTAGGACGCACCCATACGCCCCACATGATAATAATAATAATAATAATATGGCCACAAGCTGAAGGGACGCCACGAGCTATCACTCCATCGTGGTGGAGTCATAACACTGGTGCCTCCAGTGTTATGGTTATGGTACCTCCATAACTAGGTGAAACTGGTCATGCATGTATATGGATTTAGGTATCTAATTAAACATAAGCAATTTAAAAACATATAAAACATATACTGGGAAAAACAGTTGGCTGCATACAGGAAATCCTAATAAGGAAGAATGTCCATACTGAAAGGACGGAGAATCCGTACCTTGTTTCTAGTGAACGAAGAAGACGAACGAAAGAGAGTCCTACTTCGGTATCACTAATGCTACATAAATACATACGTGTATAAGTATCTGATTACTGAGTACGTAACTGGTTTTATATCCTGTCTTAGCTTGTTTTATATGTTTATGTCATGTTTTACTGATTAAAGCTTTATACTGTGTTTATCATGTATTATGTCTATTCTGATTAAGTATTTCTTGTATTATTATACTTGTTGTGTAATAATAAGTAACTTTCTAAAAATAGCAGGTTTCCTAAAATAGAAAATTTCCAAAAATAGAAAGTTTTCAAAAACAGAAACTTTACAAAAATAGATTTACTGCTTAAAATAGATAAGTTTCTAAAAATAGAAAGTTTCCATAAATAGATTAGCGGCCTTAATTAAATAAGTTTCTAAAAATAGAAAGTTTCCATAAATAGAAATGAGCTGGATTATTAAGCTAATTATATAAGTTTAAGTGTTTACTGGTTAATATTCTAAGTCATGTAATTAAATAATATAGTTTATTAATTATATCATGTAAATTAAATAAACTATAGGTTAAAGTATTTAATTAAATATAACATGATTTAATTAAATAAAGGTAAAAATACTAAGGGTTAAAACATGTATTATTATCTATTAATAATATAACCTAAGTCATGTATATTAATTAATTATAAGTCATGATTTTAATAATTAATTAATTATATATTTTAAATAAAATGGTAATTACTTAGGTTAAAATTCATGTATTAATAATAATATTAATAACCTAAGTCATGCATAAATTAAATTAATCATGTACATGTTTTAATTAATTTAATCTTGTTAAAATAATTAACCTTGTAAAATAATTAACTTGCAAAAATACCCCATGAACCGAACCCGTATTTTAATCTAAACATGTCGTGAAGCGGACCGGTTTAACCCATGAACCGGCCAACCAAACGCACCCTTAAAAGTGGCAAACCGGCTTGGCCAGTTGCCACTGCTTGCGTATAAGGTGCCACCGGCTGAGCCGATGGTTCCCTTGGTCTTGGCTAGCCGCTGCCAAGCGGCGGTTCCCCCTGCTTTCCTTAATTAGCCACCGGCTCAAGCCGGTGGTAGTCCTTGTTTCTGCCGTGACCCAACTGAACACCAACCTACCCCGACCGAGGTCGGGGTTCCCTTTTCTCCTGCGGCCGAGACCCACAACACCACACCGAGACCTTGAGGTCTCGGTTGGTGTGAATCAAAAGCAAGCCGAGACCCCCTTGGTCTCGGTTCCATGCGCCGGCAAAACACAAATACCCCTTAACCCCTAATTAATTTTACCCACATGATTATTAACATGTATTTACTTGTTTTAATATTACTCATGACTTCACGTGTTCTTGATTTAAATAAAAACATAAAGAAAAAGGGTTTAAGGATTTACCGATTACGTGAAACAAAGGATGATGAACACACTAACAACCTTGCGAGAAATCAATCACTAAAATCAACCAACACCCCCTCTTTGGTGTTCTATACCTGGCGGCCAAGAGAGAGAGCAAAAGATATTTAGGGTTTTGTTTATTTTCTGATTTCTGTAATTATGAAAATAAGTTTTCCCTTTATTTCTTGTTTAGTAAAAATTGCATGGGTTTGGCCCTTTGTCTTGTTTTAGCCGCGGGTAGGATGGGGCCCACAAGGGTAACCCATAGTTTTCTCGTGTCTAATATTAAGTGTGTTCTCGTGTTCGTGTTTACATGATTTAAATAGTTATCGTTCGTGTCTAATTATATTTATTCATGATCGTAATAAATATACATAAATACGTAATACTAAGCTCGTGATTAATTACGTTCATGATTTCATGTTCGTATGCTCATGATTATAATTATTATTGAAATAATTATCGTGTCTTAATACGTCTTAAATACTTATCGTGTTATCACACGTACGTAATACTTGTAAATCTTGTTCGTGAAACGTAAACATGCTATAAAAGGAAAGTTCTAATCATGTACATACGATCATAAGGGTACTATTCATGGTAAAAGCATGCGGGTTTTACAACTCCTCCCCTAAAAAGAATATTTCGTCCCCGGATTATAGATAACGTAAACTGGAAAAGAAGAACATACCCGAATTCAAAATATGAAATGAGGGTAAGAAGCCCGGATAGACTCCTCTGTTTCCCAAGTGTCTTCCCGCTCGGTATGATCCCTCCATAGGATTTTGACGAATGGAATCGTCTTCCTTCTCATGACTCGTTCTTGTCTGTCAAGAACTCGTTCGGGTTCTTCTATGAAAGTGAGATCTTCACGAATCTGTTCTAGTGGATACTAAACCATGTGAAGGGGATGATACTTGTACCCTCTGAGTAAGGACACATGGAAAACATCGTGAACATGAGAAAGCTGCAGAGGTAACGTTAAACGGTAAGATACTTCACCGACTCGTTCAATGACTTCAAACGGTCCGATGAATCGAGGACTGAGCTTCCCTTTGATTCCAAAACGTCTAACACCACGTACCGGCGAAACCTTAAGGAAAACGTGATCTCCTATGTTAAAATGTAAGTCCCTACGATGCTTGTCTGCATAACTCTTCTGACGTGACCGTGCTTCTTGCAGTTTCTGTTTAGCTACTGCAACCTTCTCATTAGTCAGCTCTATCATTTCTGGTCCTTCAAGTGTTCGCTCACCAACCTGATCCCAGCAGATTGAGGCGCGACACTTTCTGCCATACAACATCTCGAGGAGGAGCATACTTGATACTTGCGTGCCAATTGTTGTTGTATGCAAACTCCACCAAACAAATATAATCGTCCCAATCACCCGTCCATTCCAATGCACATGACCTCAACATGTCTTCTAATGTCTGAATCGTTCGCTCCGACTGCCCATCTGTTTGAGGATGAAAAGCTGTGCTAAGCTTAAGTTTTATCCCCCAAGCTTTCTGCAGACTTAGCCAAAATCGCGAAGTGAACCGAGGATCTCTGTCTGACACGATGTTGGATGGAGCACTGTAAAGTCTCATGATCTCCTTCTTGTAAGTATCGGCGAGTTTACTGACCGAAACTTCCTTGCGGATCGGTAAGAAATGAGCTGATTTGGTAAGTCGATCAACTATAACCCAAATTGCATCGTGCTTCCTCTTTGTCGACGGAAGACCAGTAACAAAATCGATGGTGATTTTGTCCCACTTCCACTCTGGAATATCTAACGGTTGAAGAAGACCGTCAGATCGCTGATGTTCGATCTTAACCTGCTGGCAGGTAAGATATTTGGAGACGTAAGTAGCAACATCCTGTTTCATACCACTCCACCAAAAGTACTGCTTGATGTCATGGTACATCTTGGTCGAACCAGGATGAATAGAGAACGGGGAGCTATGAGCCTCAGCTAACAATGTTTCCCGGAGTTCTTGATCATCAGGAACACAAAGTCTCGTGCCCTGCCATAAGATACCATCTACGTCTACTCGAAATTCTGTCTGCTTCTCCAAATTCTGAATTATCGCCCAGATTTCACCATCATCCTTATGAGCTTCCTTGATCTTAGAGAGTAACTCGAGTTCCACTCTAAGATTAGCCCAGTAACCGTGCTGGCCACGTACCATGATCTCTATGTCTAGTCTCTCCAAGTCTCTTATAATTTCCTCCTCAATTTTAATGCCGTTTATCATTCTGGACTTTCTGCTAAGTGCATCTGCCACTACATTCGCCTTGCCGGGATGATACTGTAGATTAATCTCATAATCCTTCAACAGCTCTAACCATCTCCTCTGTCTCATGTTCAATTCACGCTGAGTGAAGATATTCTTCAAGCTCTTGTGGTCCGTGAAAATGTCACATGATTCTCCATATAGGTAGTGCCTCCATATCTTCAATGCAAACACGACTGCTGCAAGTTCCAAGTCATGCGTAGGGTAATTTTCCTCATAAGGCTTAAGCTGCCGTGAAGCATACGTGATCACTTTCCCATGTTGCATGAGAACACAGCCAAGTCCCTTCCCCAATGCATCACTGTATATCTGAAATCCACCTGTACCAGATGGGAGAGTAAGAATCGGTGCAGATACTAACTTCTGCTTTAGGTCTTCAAAGCTCTTCTCTCTTTCTTCAGTCCAGACGAATTTCTCCCCTTTCCGTATTAGTTTGGTCAATGGTAGTGCTAACCGGGAAAAGTTCTCCACGAACCTACGGTAATAACCAGCTAAGCCTAGGAAACTGCGGACTTCAGTCGCTGATGTCGATCTTGGCCACTTGGTAATAGCCTCAACCTTTGTTGGATCCATCGTGATTCCTTCTACTGATACAATGTGACCTAAGAATGCCACCTTGTCTAACCAGAACTCACACTTGGAGAATTTAGCATACATCTGCTTCTGGCGAAGAATCTGTAGTACTGTACGAAGATGGTCTTCGTGTTCCTCCTTGGACTTAGAGAATATCAGGATGTCGTCAATGAAGACAATGACGAACTTGTCCAGAAATTCATGGAAGATTCTGTTCATCAAATCCATGAACATTGTTGGAGCATTGGTAAGGCCAAATGGCATGACTACAAATTCGTAGTGGCCATAGCGTGTACGGAAAGCAGTCTTGGCGATGTCCTGCTCCTTAACCCGTAGCTGATGATAGCCCGACCTAAGATCAATCTTGGAGAAATGTTTGGCCCCTTGGAGCTGGTCAAACAGATCGTTTATACGTTGTAGTGGATACCTATTCCTGATGGTAATCTTGTTGAGCTCGCGGTAGTCTATGCAAAGACGCATACTGTCGTCCTTCTTCTTAACGAATAAGACCGGTGCGCCCCATGGAGATGCGCTCGGTCGAATAAAGCCTCGTTCTAGAAGTTCTTGCAATTGATCCTTCAGCTCCTTTAACTCTTTGGGAGCCATGCGATAAGGAGCCTTGGAAATCAGCTCAGCTCCTAGGATGAGCTCGAAATTAAATTCTACCTCACGTGCAGGTGGTATGCCCGGAAGTTCTTCTAGAAATACATCTAGAAATTCTGACACTATCGGCTGATTCTGAATTGATGGAGATTCAACATCCATGTCATGAACAGTAGCTAGATAACCCTCACAACCATGTGAAAGTAATGCACGTGCTTGCAGGGTTGATATGATTTGTACAAACCTTCCGGGTACGAACCCGTTGTGAATGTACTCTGGTGCATTAACATCACCGAAGATGACTCGATATGAATGGCAGTCTATGGTAGCATGATGCTTGGATAGCCAATCCATGCCCAAAATCATGTCAAAATCATTCATGTCCAGTGGAAGTACGTCAACAGGACGAATCTTGTCATCAAACTCTAGGGGAAGGCTCTTGTGCACGTGGGTTATGCGTACAGAGTCTCTCAAAGGCGTGGAAATATTTAGTATATTTTCTAGTGGCATGGGGAGTATCCTAACATTCTTGGCATAAGCAGTAGAAATGACCGAGTGAGTAGCACCCGTATCAAACAGAACACATGCAGCTTGACCATACATATACAAGATTCCAGTGATGGTACCTGTAGACTTGTTGGCCTGATCGCGAGATGTCGTGTAAACACGTCCAGCCGTAGGAGGCGGCTTGGTATCAGCATGTCCCGATGTACCTTCCATCTTGCCCTTGTGGCAATCCTTCATGCGATGGCCAGGAAGACCACACTTGTAGCATGCGTCGTTGTCGTGACGACATGGCCCTGGGTGCCTACGGTTACAGGTAGAGCAAAGAGGATGAGTATATCCTCCAGCAGGTGTCCTGACTGGCTGTGAGCCTGATAAGAACAATATACATGAGACATGATAATAGGTACAAAGGACAAAGCGGATAATCGTAAGATAGAATACCAGTGATAGCTGGACGGTTGGGCTGTGAACCTCTCTGGTTCTGGTCCCTCCCGTTACCATGATTCTTGGTAGAAGATTTGCTAATGTGTCAGAATTAAGAATTATAACATTTAATCATAAGAAAATGAGTAAGTATAAGTACCTTCTGCTGTTGGAGTATCCAGCGTTGCTACGGTAACTATCATTACCGCCACGCCTATCCGTAGCAGAACGATCGTGAATCCGACCGTTTCCCTTGGGCTGAGAAGGCTGTTGCTGAGTAGCCGGCTGAGACCGGTCCCCAATCTTCTACCTGAAAGATACAGTTTAAAGAGATGAAATATTGACATATACTGAAAGAATATTGATTGGTCACCGTTTAATACGAGTGTTTACTTCTTATCGAGTCTCTCTGCTTCCCCGAACTCATCTCTTTCCTGCAGCATCTCCAGCTTACGTGCTGCATCGGCTAGTTGTGCTACCGTGTTGAACGTAGCACACACCAAGTTGTTTGCGACCGATGTACGAAGAGCCCACCTGAAGTGGTGTGCCTGCTCTTCAGGAGTACCTGCTACTGCACCAAGAAAACCAGCCAAGCGAAGAAAGCGTTGCATGAACTCGTTGCTATTCTCCCCAGCTCTCTATCGGATTCCATGGTACTCTCTCTTCAGCTTGTCTTGCTTAGCCTTGGGAAAGAACTGTCCCATCACCAAATCCCTGAACTGAGCCCAAGTCAAACCAGCCACCCAATTATCACCTCCCTTAGACTGCTTCAGTGCCATCCACCATGATAGCACATCACCTTCGAATCTGTAGCAGGCCAACCTCGACTTGAAGACAGGGTCACATCCCATAACATCGAAGATCTTCTCAATGTGAGCCAACCAGCTTTCAGCTTCACTGGGGTTATATGTTCTCTCGAAAGCTCGAGGACGGAGCTTATTGAATCTCTCCAGCCATGTGACCAATGTTGCTGGAGGAGGAGGAGGAGGTACTGGGTGTTGCTGCTGGTTGTTGGCAGCCCGAACCTCAGCCCTGATTTCGTTCCTCAGCTGAGGAAGCATAGCTTGCATTGCATCTTGGATTGCTGCATTGAGTTGTTCCTGTTCACGTGTGAGAACCATCTGACAGTATAACATAAAATACATGATTAAACTGATCAAAACATAAATTATATACATGAAAAAAAATTTATACCAATAAATCATGAGAAAAATTTTATGCAGGAAAAACTAGTACATGAATGCATGATGTAGTTTTATGAAAACTTTTGTATGCGCGATAGTGAACGCCTATGGTCAGTTCACTCAAAACAAAAGACATGGCGAGGGGACGCCAATGGGTCGGTCCCAAATTTAAAAGTTTCGATAAAACACATGCGACTAAATAGGGCCAGTCCTATACCAACCATTACTTAGTCATAAACCTGCGACAATGACATATATATGTATGTATGAAATGATGAATGCATGAAAACCGACTATCAGTTCTAGGAACACCATAGTGACTACCCACTAATCACAGGTCGTGTTTTGAGAGCCTACATGTCGAAGCCTTGGCTTTGACACCATAATTGTAACACCCCATTTTGATAAAATGGAATGTCACGTGTGATTATGGCGTGTCATCAAAGCATACAAGGATAAATGTATAAAACATCACATGACCATAAAGGAAATACCGGAATCAAACATCGGTACCCCATAAGTAGAACTCATCACACACAAACATAAGTACTGTAAATGAAAAGGACTAAACAATGTCCATGGAAATGAGTATCAAAGTTTAAAGAAATGCATAAAGTAAAGAAGGCTAGGAAGCTTCCAATCAATATGCACGTACGCTTAAAGTCTATGGGCGTCCCTGAGTACCTACCGTTTTGGGAACATGAAAGGAAAACGGCTGCGCATAACGCTCAATGCACGGATATACAAGTAAAGCATGAATAATATAAGCATATAAGCATGAAGCAGCGGAAAAGACTAAGTCCTGAATAACCTGACATGTCTTATTAAAACTGGTTTTATAGTTTGAAAAGCCTTATGTTTATATTATAAAAACTGTTTAACATGTTTACCATTAGCCAATATAGGTCATGAATTATCAACGTGCATGAATACTTGGAGGGGTGACTTCGTCATGCAAATTAGAGGGGCTGCCTCTAATTTAATATACTGGTTTGGGTAGGAGGGATCAGCTCCTTGTGAAGGATGCAAGGCACACACCACATTCACCTAAATAATCTACTGAAAACATGTAAACTAGGATGCACCCATACGCCCCACATGATAATAATAATAATATGGCCAAAAGCTGAAGGGACGCCACGAGCTATCACTCCGTCATGGTGGAGTCGTAACACTGGTGCCTCCAGTGTTATGGTTATGGTACCTCCATAACTAGGTGAAACTGGTCATGCATGTATATGGCTTTAGTTATCTAATTAAACATAAGCAATTTAAAAACATATAAAACATATACTAGGGAAAACAGTTGACTGCATACGGGAAATCCTAATAAGGAAGAATGTCCATACTGAAAGGACGGATAATCCGTACCTTGTTTCCAGTGAACGAAGAAGACGAACGAAAGAGAGTCCTACTTCGGTATCACTAATGCTACATAAATACATACGTGTATAAGTATCTGATTACTGAGTACGTAACTGGTTTTATATCCTGTCTTAACTTGTTTTATATATTCATGTCATGTTTACTGATTAAAGCTTTATACTGTGTTTATCATGTATTCTGTCTATTCTGATTAAGTATTTCTTGTATTATTATACTTGTTGTGTAATAATAAGTAACTTTCTAAAAATAGCAGGTTTCCTAAAGTAGAAAGTTTCCAAAAATAGAAAGTTTCCAAAAATAAAAAGTTTCCAAAAATAGATTTACTGCTTAAAATAGATAAGTTTCTAAAAATAGAAAGTTTCTATAAGTAGATTAGCTGCCTTAATTAAAAAAGTTTCTAAAAATAGAAAGTTTCCATAAATAGAAATAAGCTGGATTATTAAGCTAATTATATAAGCTTACGTGTTTACTGATTAATATTCTAAGTCATGTAATTAAATAGTATAGTTTATTAATTATTTCATGTAAATTAAATAAACTATAGGTTAAAGTATTTAATTAAATATAACATGATTAAATTAAATAAAGGTAAAAATACTTAGGTTAAAACATGTATTATTATCTATTAATAATATAACCTATGTCATGTAAATTAATTAATTATAAGTCATGATTTTAATAATTAATTAATTATATAGTCTAAATAAAATGGTAATTACTTAGGTTAAAATTCATGTATTATTAATAATATTAATAACCTAAGTCATGCATAAATTAAATTAATCATGTACATGTTTTAATTAATTTAATTTAATCTTGTTAAAATAATTAACCTTGTAAAATAATTAACTTGCAAAAATACCCCATGAACCGAACCCGTGTTTTAATCTAAACATGTCGTGAACCGGACCGGTTTAACCCCATGAACCGGCCAACCAAATGCACCCTTAACAGTGGCAAACCGGCTTGCCCGGTTGCCACTGCTTGCGTATAAGGTGCCACCGGCTGAGCCGGTGGTTCCCTTGGTCTTGGCTAGCCGCTGCCAAGCGGCGGTTCCCCCTGCTTTCCTTAATTAGCCATCGACTTAAGCCGGTGGTGGTCCTTGTTTCTGCCGTGACCCAACCGAACACCAACCTAACCCGACCGAGTTCGGGGTTCCCTTTTCTCCTACGGCCGAGACCCACAACACAACACCGAGACCTTGAGGTCTCGGTTGGTGTGAATCAAAAGCAAGCCGAGACCCCTTTGGTCTCGGTTCCATGCGTCGGCCAAAAACAAGTACCCCTTAAACCCTAATTAATTTTACCCCATGATTATTAACATGTATTTACTTGTTTTAATATTACTCATGACTTCATGTGTTCTTGATTTAAATAAAAACATAAAGAAAAAGGGTTTACGGATTTACCGATTATGTGAAACAAAGGAAGATGAACACACTAACAACCTTGCGAGAAATCAATCACCAAAATGAACCAACACCCCCTCTTTGGTGTTCTATACCCGGCGGCCAAGAGAGAGAGCAAAAGAGATTTAGGGTTTTGTTTATTTTCTAATTTCTGTAATTATGAAAATAAGTTTTCCCTTTATTTCTTGTTTAGTAAAAATTGCATAGGCTTGTCCCTTTGTCTTGTTTTAGCCGCGGGTAGGATAGGGCCCACAAGGGTAACCCATAGTTTTCTCGTGTCTAATATTAAGTATGTTCTGGTGTTCGTGTTTACATGATTTAAATAGTTATCGTTCGTGTCTTATCATATTTATTCATGATCGTAATAAATATACATAAATACGTAATACTAAGCTCGTGATTAATTACGTTCATGATTTCATGTTCGTATGTTCATGATTATAATTATTATTGAAGTAATTATCGTGTCTTAATACATCTTAAATACTTATCGTGTTATCACTCGTACGTAATACTTGTAAATCTTGTTCGTGAAACGTAAACGTGCTATAAAAGGAAAGTTCTAATCATGTACGTACGATCATAAGGGTATTATTCATGGTAAAAGCATGCGGGTTTTACACAGGAAGAACTTGACAAGTTATACAAGCTTCAGCAAGAAGAAAAGCTAAGAGATCTAAAGCTAAGCTTGTATAAGCAAATTGGAAGAGTTGAAATAGAAAGTGTCTTCAAGAAGAAAGTGTTATATGAAAAGTTTTATATAACAAGACTCAACAGAAGAAACATCTCACCAATCACCAATGTTGATATGTTGACCAACAAAGGTGACATCCATCTCAAGTTCTATAGGGGTGATGGAACTGATGAGATACTTGAAAACTTTCAAGGAAAAGAACTTTCTTATACTGAAGGGATGGAAATGAGTGTGATAATTGAGAAAAGGAAATCCAAGAGATGGGATGAAGTTCGCACCAGAATCGAGCACTACATGCGAAATCATGAAAGACTGGGTGAAATTCTGAACATAAACACTCAAGTTTCTCTAGAAGATCAAGATCCTATACTAGAGCTGAACAAAAGAGCAAATCTGATACAACCTGAAGTTGGTGACATCTTTGTCACTACAAAGAAATACAAAGGCCTTGTTCAGTTTCAAAATCATCTCCCTGGTCATGTACTGGACGAACCTGAACTAGGAATGATTATGTTCAATCATCAAGAACGTCAAGACTTTGTGGGCATAAGTGATCTTCATGAAATGAACAATGAACTTCTCTCGAATGTTCAAAGGATCTTTTACTCTCTTCATGGTGGTCCAGGACTTATTGATGCTGCTAAAACCTTCAGCATGTGCTTGCTTGCTATATTGGACCACAAAAACTCAGATCCATTAACTCAGACTTCCATCATTGAAGAACTTAGGCCTAAGAAGAATTGAATAATCATTTGTATTGATTTTGTTGTAATTTGTAATGTTATTAAATAAATGTTTATCTGATGTTTATAAGTTATTAATTGTTCAGTGCAAGTAAGAAGAAGTTGTTATGCTCACTTACTACTGACATTAGACTTAGGATATTTGTATATCCAAATAGGGGGAGATCGTTGGGTCAGTATTTACTGACCCTGAAGCAACTCTAGGATTTGAATATAAAATCCCCCTAAGTGTTTCATGCTCAACAGTAAGGCCAGTCTACTGAAGGATGACCAGAGGAACAAAGTTCCTACTGAAGAACTTATAGCTGAAGAAAGTTCAACACTCCCCTTCCAGTGAAATTAGAAGACAAAGGAGTCTTCGCTTCAAATACTAGGCGGTCTAGTTGCTGAAGAACAAGGACTGAAGAAGGGCTTTCAGTTCAGTTTGGCTTGACAATACCAAACTGAATGATGTCGATCTCCTCTAGGATACTTTAGACTCTTCAGTATTCTGATGGTTGCATTAGGCGGGAAAAGATAACTTTAAGTCAAAGTAGGTTGCTTGTATACTTAGATATAAGTACAACCTTTATCTTTTCTAGAATAGTTTATTAAGTACTTTGTACTGTTTGTCTAGCATGGGCATCAACCACCCACTGGATAAACTGATGCATTGGTACATGCAAAATGCAAACCCTAATTTACACTGCATATATAAAGGAGTGTACATTAAGAGAGAAAGGTAACCAATACAAGATCTTAAACTCTGGAAAACCTTTCTCTCTCGATACCAACTAAACCATATAGCCAAAGATGCATATGAACGTTTAGATTGGAGCCTAGAGTTTAACTTTGGTTAAACGTTTAAGTAGAGGAGATCAAACCCCATTGTCATTCAACCACTTTGTTATTCCGCAAACAAAGTGGGTTATAGATTCTTTATTTGATTCTAATAAAAGTCTATACGTTGAAAAGTATATTGGTATTGTTGTTTTAATCTTTCATAGTTCTTATCTTATGTTAAAACAACACACTTGAGTCAAAGTAATAGTTATTACTTAAGATAATAAGTAATATCGAATTACTAGGGACCAACACATATAGTCCGATATCCTTGTCTCTTAAATAAAGGGAGTGTTATCATTTTAACTTAGGTGAATCATAGTCCTAGTTATACTATAATTCTGTTTGACACTAACCGCGTGCGGCGAGAGTGTGGCTTCTATGAAACCGCGTGCGACAACGGCTTTTTGGGCCACGTAGGCTTCAACGCTATGTGTCACAACCAATACGCAATGGATGGATACGGGTGGTACTCGTGGGTCGGGCTTATAGCCCGACTAGGGACTATACGTAATCATGTCCCCCCCAGTTTAGTACTCACAGGGCGATCCGCGACTACTAGACTGTAGAACTAATGCAGTCCCACATAGAATCGTTCTCGAAACTGAATCAGTGACAAAGAAATAACGTCACAAAGAAGTTTAAAAAGGTTCCCGCCAACAAAACCTGTACATACTTCCTTCTTCATCCACTCACTCAGTAAATGTGAAAAGCACATGACACGTCAGCTAGGCGATTCATCTTCTACCATTAGATTGTGCAAGTGGACGACACCTGGCGTGTATCCCTGTGTTTGACCAGTTAACCGTTGAGGTATAAATACCCCCAGCCTCCATATCACTGTGTTCACAAAGTAAAAAACTTTCTCCGCCATTAACAAACCTTTAGATACAATGCAAAATCTATCAACCAAGGTAGAAACACTTCGACCTCATATCTCATTAGTCAAAGTAACTATTGAAGCATAGTTTGGCTGGGCCGGTTTAACGACTCTCCTGGGTCGTTCGTCGTGCTTCCCAGTCTCGAGTGATGCTGCAAACAATAGAAGAACCGGTTAGACGTAGACCCGAGGCCAGAGCCCCGGGGTCCACCTCCGAAGATCAAGTTAGTATCGGTGCGATATATAGTAAAAGTGATGTGGTTAAGAGAGAAAATCGGATCCTATAGAATGAGACCCCTACCCCTGTTTATATAGGACTAGGGTTTCTTGAAGAATAAGTAAGGTCTATAGGTCGCGGGCCTCTTGGGTCGCGGGCCTGTTAGGTCGGGCCTTATACCGACTATACGTCGACATGCCCCCCCAGTCTAGTATGATATGGTTCCTGACCATGTCATGCTAGACTCATTCATATGTCACGCTTACCAAATAACCGCGTATGGCTTGCTGCTAGGACATCCTCGTGGTGGGCTACCTTTAGCAAAAAGATGATGGGAAAACTATGTGAATAGTGAGCGCATCCACTATACGTCATCATGTCCCCCCAGTCTAGTATGCGAGGTTTTCACCAAGGTTACTAGACTCTACACCATATCCGCTGCTTGTAAGCGTATCCACGTCAAAAGAAATGGGGAACCCGTATACGTAAGACGGGTGGTTGCGCTAGAATGCTTGGTTTCCCATGATTAGACGATAAAGACCCCGTAAGAAGAAACGTGTTCTATAGCCGGGGTAACACTGACATCAGCAAGTTATAATTCTTATTCATCTCTAACGTGAGGATGATAAGAAGGTTTTGTGAAGGTGGAGGTGGAACCCGTATGTTGCATCGTGAATACTTTTGAGACGTACTTCTTGTACCCACTAATGATACAGCATATTGCGAATATTGCATTCGGCTTGAGGCCAACAGAAGGCGTACATCTGTGGAAAGGTGATGCGGAATTTTACATCCGTCTTATGGCCACGACTTAGTCAATGACTTAGAAAATTTCACGGTTGTTTTTGAACTAACCGCAGTTGATCAGGCCCCGCCTAATTAGGTCGAACAATGTAATTTTTAGAAAAAACACTTCGTAGTCGGGCAAAGTAATTTATCGTGGAAGGCGTACTTCCACAACAAAGATATGAACCAACAGAAGACGTACTTACGTGGAAAAAAGAATGAGCCAGTGGAAGACCTGCTTCCATGGCAAACAATGAGACAACGAAAGAGATACTTCTGTGGCGCAATAATGCGCACATGGAAGAATTACTTCCATGGCGAAGATAATGAGCGTGTGGAAGAATACTTTCACGGCGAAAATAATGCGCACATGAAAGAATTACTTCCATGGCGAAGATATTGAGTGCGTGGAAGAATACTTCCACGACTAAAATAATGCGCACGTGGAAGAGATACTTCCACGACGAAGATATTGAGCACGTGGAAGAGATACTTCTATGGCAAAGATATTGAGCGCGTGGAAGAGATACTTCCACGGCGAAATAATACGCACGTGGAAGGGTACCTCCACAACGAAAGATAATGAGCGTGTGGAAGGGTACTTCTACGGCGAAAGATAATGCGCACGTGGAAGAATACTTCCACGACGAAGATAATACGCACGTGGAGGGATACTTCCACGACGAAGATAATGCGCACGTGGAAGAGATTACTTCCACGAAGAAGATAATGCGCACGTGGAAGAGATTACTTCCATGACGAAAGATGTGGAAGAGATTACTTCCATGACGAAAGATAATGAGCCCGTGGAAGAATACTTCCATGGTGAAAGATAATGCGCACGTGGAAGAGATGCTTCCACGGAGAAAATAATGCGCACGTGGAATAATACTTCCACGGCGAAGATAATGCGCACATGGAAGAGATTACTTCCACGGCGAAATATAATGAGCTCGTGGAAGAATACTTACACGACCAAAGATAATGGGTACGTGGAATAGATGCTTCCGCGACGAAAATAATGTGCACGTAGAAGAATACTTCCACGGAAAAGATAATGCGCACGTGGAAGAGATTACTTCCAAGGAGAAAGATAATGAGCCCGTGGAAGAATACTTCCACGACGAAAGATAATGCGCATGTGGAAGAGATGCTTCCACGGTGAAAATAATGCGCACGTGGAAGAATACTTCCACCGCGAAGATAATGCGCACGTGGAAGAGATACTTCCACGGTGAAGATATTGAGCGCGTGGAAGAGATACTTTTACGGCGAAAATAATGAGCGCGTGGAAGAGATACTTCCACGGCGAAAATAATGAGCGCGTGGAAGAGATACTTCCACGGCGAAAATAATGCACACGTGGAAGAGATACTTCCACTGCGAAAGAATAATGCGCACGTGGAAGAGATACTTCCACGGCGAAGATAATGAGCACGTGGAATAGATACTTCCACTGCGAAAATAATGAGCGCGTGGAAGATATACTTCCATGACGAAAGAATAATGCGCACGTGGAAGAGATACTTCCACGGCGAAGGCAATAAGCGCGTGGAAGAGATACTTTCACGGCGAAAGAATAATGCGCACGTGGAAGAGATACTTCCACGACGAAGATAATGAGCACGTGGAAGAGATAATTCCACGGCGAAAATAATGAGCGCGTGGAAGAGATACTCCCACTACAAAAGAATAAGCCAACGAAAGAAATACTTCTATGGCACCCAAATAAGCGCGCAAAAGGAGTACTTACATGGCGAAGGAATAAGCCAACGGAAGGGATACCTGTAAAACCCGCACGCTTTTACCATGAACAGTACATATATAATCGTACGTACATGATTATAACTTTCCTTATTTAGCACGTGTACGTTTCACGAATAGGAATTACAAGTATTACGTACGTGTTATTGCACGATAAGTATTTATTACGTATTAAGACACGATAATTATTATCAACAATAATTATAATCACGAACATGAAAATCATGAACGTAAATAATCACGAACCTATTATTATGTATTTACGTATATTTATTACGATTACGTATAAATATTTATTACGACACGAATGATTGATAATTAAATCACGTAAACACGACACGGGAACACGTAAATAATTAAAACACGGGAAAACAACGGGTTTCCCTTTGGGGGCCCACATACCCACGAAATTAGGGACAAGGAAGGGGCCTAGTCCACTTATTTTTCTTACTAAATAGAAAAGAAGGGAGTCATGTTTTCATTTTACAAAGAATTAGAAAAAAAAAACAAAAACCCTAGCCTCCTCCTTCTCCCTTTGTTTCCGCCACATACAAACACCACCAAGGGGGTGTTTGTTGATCTTGGTAGATCCAATTTATTGCAAGGATGTTCGTGTTAGTAAATTCCTTTTGATCCATGAATCGGTAATCTTCTTAAACCTTTTCTTTCAATTATTTATTAGATCTAAGAACATGAAATCATGGGTTACTAAAACAAGTTAATTAACACTTAGATCTAATCAAGGGATATTAAAATACATGGTTTAAGGGGGGTGTTTGGTTAGGCTATGGGTAGAACCGAGAGCCAAGGGCTCTCGGTGGTTGTTTGATCACCACAACAGAGACCACAAGGTCTCGGTTTGGTTTTGTGGTTCGGCCGAGAGGACCAAAGGACCCTAACGCATGTCGGGGTTATCCTTGGTGGTTTAGGGAGTCTCGGTTGGAACACTAATACTAAGGATTTTGCAATCCTTTTTTGAGCAATTATTGTTCGTTTTTCCTCAACTCACTCGAATTGATTTCCAATTAACGTAAAACTTAATTTGTTTTTAGTGACTAAAACTTTTTGGTTTTTTTAAACTAATTGAAAACAATTTAATTAAAATCTAATTAATTAACTATTTTAAAACTATCTTAAATAAATTTGAAAACTAATTTTAAGCTAAAACTTCAATAAAATATTTAAATCTAATTAATTTTAAACTAAAAAACTTTTAAATGAAATCTATAAAAACTATTTTTAAACAAAACTAAATTTTATGAAAACTAGTTCAAAACTAAATTTAAAAAAAATAATTTAAATAAAATATATTTTTTTTCTATCTTTTTAAATTTTTCAAAACTGATTAAAGAAAAAAAAATATTAAAAACTTTTTAATTAAAATTTAAAACTAAATCAAACTTGTAATTAAAACGTATTAACTAAAACTGCCAGGTACTAATAACCTATATTAATTAAACCTAAGGAGATAAAACACAAAAAGGTGCCCAGATGAGATGGTAGAGGCGTTGGTTGCTAAGCGAGAGGTCGAGGGTTCGAAACCCTCGACAGACATTTTTTTTTGCTATTAATTATTTTGACTATTTTGGACTTTTAAACTTACAGATCAATTGGATCTGTATAGCGATATCAGCAAATATTTTAAACCCAAATAAGCTATATGCTGAAAGAAAAAGAAAACTAGAATGGACAATAAGCAAAAATAAATCAAATAAGCTATGCAGTCTAAAAAGCAAAACAAAGAGAACTAAATAAGCATTTAAGGACAAAACGAATGAACAGACATCAAATTCAAACGCAACAAACCAAATAAACTTCAAAAACAATAAGCAGATTTAATCAACCTAACAATTCGTAGATCCAAACAAATACAAGCAGTACCAAAAAAAACTTTATCAGCAACTAAATATATTTACCAAATCCTAACAAACGAAATAGACTCAAGTAAACGAAACTAATAAGCAGCCTAACCGATAAGCAAATCCATACAAATTATATAAACTAATACTAAGCAGATTTATGCAAACTTAATACCAAACAGATACAACCGAAACACTAAAAACAAATAAGCAAATCCAAACTAGAACACTACTTAAAAAAACTAATCAGATAAATAAAAAATACTACTAAACCAAATAAGCTAATGAACTTAAACAAAATAAAAAGCAAATCCAAACCACAGGAACTCAAGCAAATGCAGATTAAACTAACTGAAAACAAATAATAAATTTAATAAGAAAAATAAAAGAGAATAGAACCTGATGAAGATTTCCTTTGAGTAGAAGGGAAGTGCCGAACCCCCTTTGTCAGCGAATCAAACACCACCTTTTTTACCCAAATATCATCAACACCATCGTACTTATCTCAGACCAAACACTCGAACCAAACAAAAAATCTTCCAAACGAACAGTGAACCGAACCAGAACAGTAACTTTTGATAATCTCCCAGTGGGGAAGATTATTTACACTTTCTTTTCATTTATTTTATTTATTTTTTTATTTTTTTCATAATAATAACAAACTCGAACAGTGATAAAGAAATGCATATTCAAGATTAAAAAAATTGACAGAAATTTAAATGAGACTCAAATTAATTAAAATAAACTTTTCATTAATTATAATAAAATTACAAATACTAAAAATAAAAAAATACATTAAACCTAAACTAATTTTGCAGAAATTTAAATAAAGAAAAAGTGCTCAAATTACACAATGATTTTTGGGGGTTTTTATAGGAGAAACCCTGAAAACCCTCTTCATAGCTTTATGATTAAGCAATCAATCCAGGCCATTCATTCCATCTTCTCTTTCTTCTCTTCTTATCAAACGGCTGAAAACAAATCTTGAGCCACGGATTGCCCTCGTGGCATGTGGGTGTGTTTGTTGTGTTTGTTTAGGCTGAGGTGGAAGATCCTTATTGGAGGGATTGGATATGGAGAGGTGTATTGGCCAATCAAAAGCCAAGGATAGGCCACGTCGGAGAGAGATGAGGACCACCTTGTGGGTGTTTGCTGCGAAAAACTTGGGGATTTAATCCCCAAGTGTGTGAATTACACACTTAAACAAAAAGCCCCAAAATCTTTTGTGTAATTTTTGAGATATAGGAAATTAGGGTTTGGGTTTTGTGGTAAAAAGTTGTCTGTGTTTTTGAGATGGGAGAGGAAGGTGAGAGTGGGTAAATACACATAGTTTATATCGAAAGAAATAAAGGGTGGGGGAATAAATAAAAAAACGTTTTATTAAGTAGGGGAAACACGTGTGAGAGAGTGAATGTTGGGTTGACCGGGTTTATGTTTTTGGGGTGTTGTGTAGATGGGATAAACGTTTATTAAAAAACGTGAAGTGGGGTTGGGGTAAACTGATTTTTATTTAATGTGTGAGTTGGGTGTGGGTTTGACCGGGTGTGTGGATTTTGACCAGGGAAGTGAAAAACTTCACTTCTACCGTCCCAAAACTTGTGCAATTTATTGGGCTTGGGCCCAAAATGTTTAACATTCCATCCGTATTAGCCAAATGGGCTTTTAGTCATCAATTAGCTAGTTTAAATCCACTAATGAGCTTTTGGGCCCAATAACCCAAATGTGGGACCCACTTGGCCTAAGTATCTTTATAAAATTAACTCCACTAAAAATCGAGCTTGATATCGGCTTCCTTAATCATTTCCTTCAAACTCGTGTCGGTTTAGCCGGTTTTCATGAACTTGGGCACATTTTGGTCTTTTGACTTTGTCTTCGTTTTTTCCTTGGACTTTTCTTTAACATTTGACCGTGAAATCCCGTGTTTTCTCTTCTTTTGATCATTTGTACCTATTTTAAAACAAAAAAACAAAACCACGCGTAATTTCGACTTTTACGACATTAAACACATGATTAGGTCATGTTTTTCCTTGATTTTAGTGGCAAAAGGATAAGTGTTTACACACTTATTAAACACCACACGCACCACCGGTGTGGGCCGGTGGTGGTTTTGCCATGCTTAAGGGTTGTAGGCCGGTTCACGGGTTTACGGGTCCGGTTCATGACATGTTTAGTTTAAAACACGGGTTCGGTTCACGGGTTCTTTTCCAAGGTTAATTATTATTTTACAAGTTAAATAATTACAAGGTAAATTAAATTAATTTATCATGTTATTTAATTAATTTAATTACAACATGACTTAGGTTATTATTATTATTAATAATACATGGATTTTAACCTAAGTATTTATTATTAAGTTAGATTGTATAATTAATTATTAAACATGACTTATAATTAATTAATTTACATGACTTAGGTTATATTAATAATAAATATTAACACATGTTTTAACCTAAGTATTATTACCTTTATTTAATTAAATCATGTTATATTTAAATAAATCTTATAACCTATAGTTTATTTAATTTACAAGTGATAATGAATAAACTATACTATATATCACATGCCTTAGAATATTAATCAATAAAACTTAAGCTTATATATTATTAGCTTAATAATCCAGCTTATTTCTAATTATGGAAACTTTCTATTTTTAGAAACTTATTTAATTAAGGCAGCTAATCTATTTATGGAAACTTTCTATTTTTAGAAACTTATTTAATTAAGGCAGCTAATCTATTTATGGAAACTTTTTATTTTTAGAATATTTAATTAAGGCAGCTAATCTATTTATGGAAACTTTCTATTTTTGGAAACAAATATATTTTCGGAAACTTTCTATTTTTAGAAACTTTCTATTTTTGGAAACTTTCTTTTTTTGGAAACTTTCTATTTTTGGAAACTTTCTATTTTAGGAAACCTGCTATTTTTAGAAAGTTACTTATTATTACATAACAAGTATAATAATACAAGAAATACAAGTAATACTTAATCAGAATAGACAGGATACACAATAAACGCAGTATTAAGCTTAAATCAATCAAACATGACATGAACATATAAAACAAGCTGAAACATGATATAAAACCAGTTACGTACTCAGTAATCAGAATACTTATACATGTATCCTATGTATGTAGCATTAGTGAGATCGAAGTAGGACTCTCTTCCGTTCGTCTTCGTCGTTCACTGGACTTAAGGTACGGATTCTACGTCCTTTCAGTATGGACATTCTTTCTTATTAGGATTTCCCGTATGCAACCAACTGTTTTCCCCAGTATATGTTTATATGTTTTGAATTGCTTATGTTTAATTAGAATACCTAAAGCCATATACATGCATGACCAGTTTCACCTAGTTATGGAGGTACCATAACCATAACACTGGAGGCACCAGTGTTATGACTTCACCACGACGGAGTGATAGCTCGTGGCGTCCCTTCAGATTTTGGCCATATTATTATTATCAGGTGGGGCGTATGGGTGCATCCTAGTTTACATGTTTTCAGCAGATTATTCAGGTGAATGTGGTGTGTGCCTTGCATCCTTCACAAGGAGCTGATCCCTCCTACCCAAACAGTTATATTAATTAGAGGCAGCCCCTCTAATTGCATGACGAGGTCACCCCTCCAAGTATTCATGCACGTTGATATTTCATAACCTATATTGGCTTAATGGTTAACATGTTAAACAGTTTTATAAGATAAACATAAGGCTTTTCAAACTATAAAACAGGTTTTATGAACATGTTCCAGGTTTTTCAAGACTTATACACTTCCGCTGCTGTTAAGTCTTTATTATGTTTCAGTCATTCATACTATGTCTATATCCATGCACTGAGCGTTATGCTCAGCCGTTACTTTCCTTTCCATGTCCCAAACGGCAGGTACCTAAAGTTGAACTGGAGCATTTGGAGGACACGTATAGGATGGGAGCTACCTTAGACTTCTTCTCCTCATGCGTTCATATATTTATGCTTGTTTAGTTTTCCTTTTGTTCATTTACTTTATTTATGTTTTGGGCTTATGTTTGGGAACCGATGTTTGATTCCGGTTTTCCCTATGGTCATGTATGTTTACTACATATTACCTTGCATGCTTTGATGACACGCCATAATCACGCGTGACATTCCATTTATCAAAATGGGGTGTTACAACTATGGTATCAGAGACAAGGCTTCGACCTGTAGGCTCTAAAACATGACCTGTAGGCTAGTGGGTAGTCACCAGGAGCTTCCTAAGGCCACGCTTGTTCTACCACGTATTGATGTGTTCAGCGCGTTGTTGTTTTAACCATGATGTTTTCAGCACCTTGATGTTTTAACCTTGATGTTTTCATCGATATTGTTTTACTAATATGGAAGGACAACCGTCATTCATATTTAGTTATGTGTTATTGTTTCATGCATGATGTTCCTCGTGAACAGTGGCTATGTGGACTGAACCCCAATAGTTCATAGTTAGCCACATAAATTTTTTTTCTGATAAGTTTTGATAGATGATTTTTACTTATTTATGTTTCATGTATCATTGCTGTAGGAATTTTGACTAAGTAATGTTTCATGTATCATTGTTGTAGGAATTTTGACTAAGTAATGGTTGGTACAGGACTGGCCCTATTTAGTCGCATGTGCTTTTATCGAAACTTTTAACTTTGGGACCGACCCATAGGCGTCCCCTCACCATGTCTTTTCTTTTGGGGCCGACCCATAGGCGTCCCCTCGCGCATATAAAGGTTTTTATAAACTGCATCATGTATTCATGCATTGTTTTCATGCATAAAAATTTTCTCATGATTTATAAGCATACATTTTTTTTTCATATCCCCTCATAAGTTACTATATTTTTATGTCAAGTACGTTTTCATACTGTCATGGTTAACTTCAGTCTCATGATACCGAATTAGAATGAAATGTTCAAGGCCATTTCATCCGTGTATATGGTTTGTTGCTAACTGTTTTTATGCAGCGTAACAAGAAGGTGGCATCGCGGTGTATAATCCAGAAGAAGTCGTCACCACATGCTTATACTACATACACTTAGTACTTCAACAAATTCAAGAAAGTCTGAAGGTCAAGTCTTTCGCTGTATCAAACTCTGAAGCTTTCAAGAATTTAAAGGTATAAGTATGTGGAACATGAAGTCACGAAGAGGCAAATTTCACAAGTGATGAATGCACAAGGTCAAGGCAAGGAAACATGCTCAAGACTAAAGTCAAAGATCACATCAAGCATATTCACAAGAACAAGATCGAAGACTCAAGCATAGATGCTAGGTTTAAGATTTTGTAAAATGGTGTGACCTCCCTTAGGGGGAGATTGTTGGAAATACGTTTTCCCAAAGAAAGTCTCGGTCACATCATTATTAGCATAGATCACGAGCTATAGACTATTTAGGACATTGTAACTTGGAGTGACCTCCCTTAGGGGGAGATTGTTGGAAATACGTTTTTACGTATTTAGAAAGGATCGGTCACTCCAAAGATATATTCTAGTATTGGGCTCATGATCCATTTGTAAACAATATAGCCCATATAGCCCACATGTAGGGTGGGCTATATATACCCCCTCCTAGCATGTTAGGAGGGGTGGTTCTTTCATTTTCACATTTTTCATTTAATAAAACACTCTTTCTCTCTCTACTTTTTCTTTTCTCTCCTTTCTCTCTCTACACCCTCATCTTCTTCCTCCTCCTTCTCCATTCCATTTCAATAGATTAATCTTAGATTACCAAATCCTAAGATTTCGTAGACCTTCAGTTAGACAATTGTTATCAATCTGTATATAAAAAATTCAGTCGTGATCTCTATATACTTAAACAGAAACACAATCTTGGTTTCAGTATAACTGATTAGAACAACTGCTTATAAAAACTTTATAGAACTGTTAATTAAAATCTGAAAATTTAAAACTGATTTATAATGAAACTCAATCTTGGTTCGCAGAAAACAGTGTACATAAATATGTTAAAGATATTAATCCGATTTAATAAGGGGTTTTAATTCTGTTAAATAGAATATGTTTTAAGATTGTAGGAAACAGTGTATGTAATATACATCAACAGTTAAAAAAAGAAACCTATGCTTATCTATCTAGCTACTACAGCTATAATTTCTTTCATAAGTTTACGTATACGAGTTTCGGTTTGATGTAAAAGAGAATATGAACCATGCACGACACAATTACATGGAAACCTTTGAATTTTGTTTTGAGAGTGGATAATGTGATCCACGAAATTGCAGTTCATTGAACTTAAAAGAGAAAAGCAAATAGGCTAAAGGAAAGCAATAATAACGATTAGTTTTAACTTTTTGTTAGGAAATGAGAGGTGATTAAGTAAACTATTAAGAAACACGGAATACATGTTTTTGTTCCCATAATGCTCTTTGATCTTGACTTCTCAAATGCTATGAACTAAGCCCTTTAATGAATAAAAACAATCAGCAAATTCATTCACTCATGAAAAATACATATTCGGATAAGTTCGTTACTTTTATAGGAGTTAATCACATAAATCATGTATCTGGTTAATTTGTCGGGTTTAACATATTTTTTATTTTTCGAATAAATTTAACCGTTCTTTTCTTCATGGTTTTTTTTCCTTGATCACTAAGTCGGTATCAGTTTTGCTCCCTTGACATTAGTTCCCTGTCATATTTACTCCCTGAAGAAACTAGTGGTCAAGGAGTCAAACCCGTTACGGGTCAAAACTACAAAAAGAGAATACATTAAATATTTTTTGAAGAGACGAAATCCGTCAAACACCACAAACCATAAAAATGATTTACGCATTTTACTCCTTTTATAGTGTCAACTAGTATACCAAGTGCGCGTTACTTTGGCATGTTAAATCGATAAGCCCACAAAATATCGCTTCATATTAATCATGAGAAAAAAGATGGACATGAGATGCCCATGTTGTTAACCAAAAAACAAAGGTTCTAAAAGTTGTGAATCGTTAGTCGGACGATCGATCATATTGTATCCTGTAATCGGTCAAGATGAGATCAATCGATAATTAATTTTTTTTTTATTTTTTTTTGAAAGGCTCAATTGATAATTAATCGATTGACATTTTTTAGAAAAATTTGATTATTTTCGAAAGTTTAGGTGTTTACGATGAATTTAAACAAATCTTGCAATATTTTTATCAAAGTCAGATCAACAGTTAGTATAAGTGACCAAAATAAGTTTATGGTGAATTTTGGGTATTTTGGATAAGATTTGCAGGTTTTTTGTAACAAGTTTACCATCACTGACGTTAATCGTTGTTGACCATGGTTCGTCGATTTGTTTGAGCGATTTACATAAATTGACAAAATCGATGGTCTTGTAATACCTAGACAACGATTAACTTGCATACCTTATTTCGCAATAGTGAAAAAAACTGGAGGATGCACAATTGTGTATATTATGTATCTGTTAACTAAGGTGGTGTTTGTTTAATAAAGATGTTTTGATCTGAATCTGAATATCGCCTCTTACTAGTAAGAGGTGGCTATAAGACTATCTTTATCCGCAACCTACACCAACCCAACCCTTTATTAAAATATTATTTTCTTACTCCTCCATCTATACAACTCATACATATAATCAATTTCATTTTTTTACCATTTATCAACAACCCAACCCAAACTTTTCACACAATAAGGATGGTGGTTCTTGTGTTTTCTGACCATATAACAGAAGAGGGTTGTGGTTCTTGGTAGTGCGTTACGAGACGAACACATAACCAACTTGATGAATGTTGGAAAGAGCTGATATTGAATGAGGAGAAAAGGTGGATAAGAGTCATATGATGCATTTGTCTAACTTTTTTTTGCCTTAAAATAGATTACTGTATTTTAAAGACGTGAATAAATTCTTCGATGAGTGATCATGAGACGTATACGGGTTTTTGAACAGTTCGTGAACATGATGATGAGGTTGTGAAGATGATGATAATGAGGTTGTCTTTTGAGTTTTAATATTGAGAAGTTGGATCAAATATTGAAAGAGTTTGACTAACCATTAAGAATGAGACACCTGGCTAGATCGGATGAAAGATTTGAAGATCACCCACCGAACGGTTCGTGAACAATTCGTGACCATGTCTTGCTTACTTTTAATATAATAATAGTTTTTGGTACTTTCTGTCCTTCAATCGGTCGGGGGAAATCACGAATAAAGCTAGTCTAAAGCCTGAATGTGAATGAAATAATGTTGTTTGTTTTTTTCTAAATTGTTTGAATGACTTTAATTGTCCTTTTTATATATTCTCAAACACACGATTTCGATTCACCCTGCCAACAAAATATATTATGCGTATCATGTCAGCTATTCGGTTGCACAAAATATTAGCTCGATTTCTAATCCAACGAACTAATCCAACAAACCCAAAAAGCTATTCGGTTTCACAAAATATTGGCTCGGTTTCTAATTCAACGAACCCGAAAAGTTGAGACATTATCTATAGACAAAATAATAAATACCAAAATTTAAACAAACCAACAAAACAAATTCATTATAACAACTACTAGTTATTATTTGTATTTGAGCCTTATGAATTGTATATATTAAGCCCATTTATCTATAAGTCTGAGCCCAAAAAGAATTAACTTTGTACATTATACCTCCAATTTTAATATCTGTACAAAATATAATTCTTTATTCTCTTTTTTACGGACATTGAAAAAGACACAACACAACTATAATATAGCTAGTATCACAATTTTAATACATCATGACACATTCACGTGCGTATATGTACTATTTTTTGACCACCTACATATATGTACTCTTATTTTTATTTTATTTTTATCTTTTTAACTTCTTCTTCACATAAAAACCTGCAACTATTCCTAAAAGAAACAAATAAAAAAACTCACAAAAAATAGCAGAGTGTAGAGAATCCACACAAGTTAAGTCGTGTTGCATTATTAAGAGAGAGTCAGACATAATCACCAACTCTGATCGAGTCGGAGGTTTTAAGTCTTACCGCGTCTGACTCGTACACGAAAAACAAACAACCATTTTGTCTAACCGCGTCTGACTGGTAAGATTCAGGGACAATCATACGTTTTTTTTTTAAACAAACACAGCTTGTTCAGAGACATTTAAGTTATACATTTATACCTCTAAAATAAATATTTATATTATCCAAATGATTAATTTCCATGCTTTTGAAAGCATACAAACATTAGGTTAGTTTATTTTTGTTTACATTTGTAATGTAACATATGTCTAGACATAACAAAATACAAAAACACACGCACGAAAATGGATGGCATCATGTATCTTGATAACTGATAACTTCATTAGTGTTTGTTTCATTAAAATGTTTTAAGTTTGAATTTGACTATCGCAATTTAGTGGTAAAAGCCTAAAATATGGTTATAAAGTCTAAATCTGAATAAAATAAAATTGTTTGTTTTTATTACTTATGGCTTTAATTATATATTTTTCAAAAGAAATATTAAATTATGACAATACAATGAATAAGTAGCTCTGTAAAGTTTGACGTAAGTTTAGCAGTACAAATAAAGAAAAACTGAATCATGATCAGCTTGTTTACCATGATAGGTTACCTTCATTTTTTCAAGCATTGCACAAAAAAGTTAACCATTTCCGGCATTATGAGAGGTATTGATGATTAAAATAACAACTTGCTTTATTTAATAAGCAAAAATTTTTAGCCTTGCTATTTTAAGAAATTTTCAAATGCTTTATAATGTAGTTATAGGTCATAGATATAGATGAAGCATTCACAGCCATAAGGTTTAATATGGCCGGTCACCTTAACATGTTACCAATAAAAGACATAAATACTAGTGTACCATACAAGTTCTTAATTTGGCTTTAAAATTACTCGAGTCTTTTAATAATGTTGGGGATAAGCATCTGAAAATAAATTCAGATTACCCTAAAAATAAATCCGCTAGCTTCCTCTAGACAGATCGGATAGGAGCGTAAGTTAGATACTCTACAATGCGCCCTGATCACTGCCACGAGCCAGGACGCCTCAAGGTATTTGAGCTCATCCATTTCTAAGTAGATGTCCATTTCATTGAAGTTATTACTGCGGTTACCCTTAGACTTAGTTATGGTGAATGGTCCTCCGAATTGCCCCTCCAAGACATAGTGTTTGGTTCTAAACACAAATTTGTGACCAACCAACAAAGCAAAGTAGAGACCATGACCAGATCGAGCAATGCTTTTGATATCCCGACTAGCTGCAGCAATTTCTATCATCTTTCTGGTGTGGGATATTGCAACGCAACCCGTAAAGGACAGCAAATCTGTAAACATATTTACACAGTTATTTCATCTTATGATGCAACATTTATCATTCAAGAGTTAGTACATTAGTAAAATTGGTACTCACCATCCTTGGTCATTCCAGCTCCATTGTCGCGGATGGTCAACATATTGCGGACCTTGTTGGGACAAATATAGATGCAAGGTCTCTCGCGATATTGAGATCTGTTCAGAGCCTAAAAAGGGTAAAGACAGTTAGTAATGTTTTGGTTGTTAACAGATATGACAAACACAAACTATATATATACAATGAATCCCTGATTTATCATTATCCTTGTTATGGCGTATCAAAAAGACCAGAATATATATGTTCAAGTGAAACATAAACAGAGAGCTTGATTATGATCAAAAAGCATAAATCAACTATCAGCTAAATAAACCAAAACACTGATCAGTGTATAAGAAGTAGAGTGTAACATATTAATATTAATGCTCATGGAAGTTCCATGTTTTTTAACTAACCTGTAGAAAAGAAGTTAATTTCCCAATGTTGTATTAAAAAATCATAACATGTTTTATCTAAAAGATAAGCCCAAAAGCCATATATAAAAACAACCCCTAAAATCTATACATGTTTTTAACTCGACCGAAAGTTTATAATTAACTCGACCCAATGTTGTATTAAAAAATCATAACATGTTTTATCTAAAAGATAATAAGCCCAAAAGCCATATATAAAAACAACCCCTAAAATCTAAACATGTTTTATAATTAACTCGACCGAAAGTTTATAAAAAAAAAGAATGTGAAGACATACATGGGCAGAGTTGTTGATAAGCAGATGAAGAAAAATCCCCTTACAACTCTTGAAAGTCTCCCTCATATAACTCACGAGCATGATTTCAGCCTGAAAACCAAACGTATTAACATTCACCATATCCAATCTTTATGACTTCTGGATCGAGTGTAAGGAGAATTTTTTACGAAAAGAGATTAGGGCATTCATTCGGTTACTTATATACCTGGGTTATGTAGCCTGGACCACTAACAGTTCCTGAAGGTGGCGGAATTTGAGGAGGCAGAAAGGGAAACCCATTATATGAAGTTCTCCCACCTGTATTCAGCCATAACATTAGTAATACAGCCAGTTCAAATAAATATATAAAAATAAAAGTAAACAAATATACACGGGTTGTGTTTTGCCATTAGCTTTTTGGAGCATTTTGCACTTGAAAAAATAATGCTTGTTTGGTGAAGTGGTGAACAAATAATACTAGTCTATCTTATAAGTTTTTAATTTGTATCAAAAGAAGTCATTTATTAATGTAGGGATACGCATTTAAAAATGTAAGTCAACTTGTTACACTATTCTATGGGCGTAACACTGAGTAACCCCCAACTTCCTTACCAACGGGAACCTCATCCGTAAGTGATACTTGCATCCAATAGTCGGTTTTTTTACATAAATTAGAATGCTTGTTGAGCATTTTCAGGAGCATCCGTGGATCAAGGTATTTGAGCTCATCCTCTTGTAAGTAGAGTGTCATCGTAGTACCACAATTAAGATTGTATTCACAGCTGGTATCCCTAGTTAGGGAGGATGGTCCTGCGACTTGCCACTCCCAGACACACGGCTTTTCCGTGTTGTGTTTGGTTGTGAGCACAACTTTGTCAGCAACCAAAAAAGCAAAGTAGAGCCCGAAACCAGATCGAGTAATGCTTCTGATATCCCCAGCAGCTGAAACAGATTCTATCATCTTTCTGGTGTCGGATATTGCAGTGTAACCCGTATTGGACACCAAAGCTGTAAAAATATTTACACGGTTATTTCATCTTATGATGTAACATTTAACATTCAAGAGTTAAGTACATTAGTAAAATTAGTACTCACCATCCTTGGTCATTCCAGCTCCATTGTCGCTGATGGTCAACGTTTTGTTGATCTTGTTTGGAACAATACGGATGACAGGTCTCTCAGGGAAAATATGGACAGAAGGTAGTACAGTGCTCTCATGTTGAAGTCTGCCCAGAGCCTAAAAGGGTATACACAGTTAGTAATGTTATTGCAACTTGCAGCATATTAAGATAGATAACAGATCAATATCACTTGGTTTTGGATGTTAACAGACATGAAAAAACACAAACTATATACAATAAATCCCTGATTTATTGTACAAATATCCTTGTTATGGCGTATTAAAAAGACTAGAATATATGCTCAAGTGAAACATAAACAGAGAGCTTGATTATGATCAAAAAGCTTTAAATTAACTATCAGCTAATTAAACCAAAACACTGACCAATGTATAAAAAGTAAAATATAACATATTAATATTAATGCTCATGGCAGTTCCATGTTTTTTAACTAACCTGTAGAAAAGCAGTTAATTTTCAAATGTTGTATTAAAAAATCGTAACGTGTTTTATCTAAAAGATAAGCCCAAAAGCCATTATTTAAAATTAAAAAAAAAAAACCCAAAAATCTAAACATAATTTAAAATTAACTCAACAGAAAGTTTATAAAAAAAGGATGTGAAGACATACATAGGCAGAGTTGTTGATAAGCAGATGAAGAAAAATATCCTTACAACTCTTGAAAGTCTCCCTAATATAACTCACGAGCATGATTTCAGCCTGAAAACCAAACATATTAACATTCACCATATCCAATCTTCATGAGTTCTAGACGTAAGGAGAAGTTCTTATGAAAAGAGATTAGGGCATTCGGTTACTTATATACCAGGTTTATGTAGCCTGGAACAGTTCCTGTAGGTGGCGGATTTTGATGAGGTGGCAGCCAAGGCAAAAAGGGAAACCCATTATATGAAGTTCCCCCACCTGTATTCCACCATAACATTAGTAATACAGTCTGTTCAAATAAATGTATAAAAACATCAGTAAACAAATATACACGGGTTATGTTTTGCCACTAGCTTTTTGGAGCATATTGCACTTGAAAAAATAATGCTTGTTTGGTGAAGTGGTGAACAAATAATACTATAACTTCTTGATTTGTATCTGGAGAACAATCATTTAATAATGTAGGGATAAGCATTTAAATTTGTATCTGAAGAACAATAATTTGATAATGTAGGGATAAGCATTTAAAAATGAAATTCAACTTGTTACACAATTTTATGGGCGTAACACTGAGTAACCCCCAACTTCCTTACCGGGAACCTCATCCGTAACTGATACAAGGATCGGATAGGAGTTTAATTTAGATAAATTATCATGCTTGCTGCGCACTTCCATGAGCCTCTCGTACTCAAGGTATTCGAGCGCATCCTCTTGTAAGTAGAGTGTCATGGTAGTCCCACAATCAAGATTGTATTCACAGCCGGTATCCCTAGTTAGGGAGGATGGTCCTGCGACTTGCCACTCCCAGACACAAGGCTCTTCCGTGTGGTGTTTGGTTCTGACCACAACTTTGTCAGCAACCGAAAAAGCAAAGTAGAGCCCGAAACCAAATTGAATCATCATTCTGATATCTTCACCAGCTGCAACAGATTCTATCATCTCTAAGGTGCCGGTTATTGCCTTGTCACCCGTATTGGACAGCAAATCTGCAAAAGTCATTCCAGCTCCATTGTCGGCGATGGTCAACGTTTTGTTGGTCTTGTTGGGAATAATATGGATGCAAAGGCTACTACGGACAGAATCTGGTACAGTGTTCTCATGAAGAAGTCTTTCCAGAGACTAAAAGGGTATACACAGTTAGTAAGCAAATAAATATAGATAACAGATCAATGATACATTTTTTATCTAAAAGATAAAGCCGAAAAGCCATATATAAAAACAACCCCTAAAATCTAAACATGTTCTATAATTTAACTCAACAGAAAGTTTATAAAAAGGAAAAAGTAAAGACATACATAGGTAGAGTTATTGATAAGCATATGAAGAAAAATCTCCGGATATTTCTTGAGATTCGCCCTAATGCATCTCACGAGCATGATTTGAGCCTGAAAACCAAACATATAAGCATTAGCCATATCCAATCTTTAAGAGATCTAGATTGGTTGTAAGGAGAAGTTTTTATAAAAAGAGGCTAGGGAATTAGGCTACTAATATACCTGGTATTTGTAGCCACTTCCTGGAGGAGGTGGCTGATGAAGAGGTGGCAGAGAAGGCCCACCGGGAAACCCACTATATGAAGCTTTCCCGCCTGTATTCCACCATAACATTAGAAATAGTCAGTTCAAATAAATGTATAAATTTGCAGGTTGTGTTTGGGCACTAGCTTTTAGGAGCATTATACACTAAGAAGAACACATGTAGGGATAAGCATTTGAAAAATGAATAAAACTTGTTAGACAGGCAGATTACAAAAGAATGCTTCCTTACCAACAGCAGTCTCAAACTCATCAGAAGTTCCCGTAACCGATAGATAGATGGGACAGCGGATTACAAAAGAATACTGGGTGATCAATTCCTTGAGCCTCTTCTCCTCGAGGTATTCGAGCTGATCCTCGTTTAGGTAGAGTGTCATCCTAGACCCATGATGAAAAATGTGTTCAGAGGTATCCCTAGTTAGGGTGAATGAGTGTTGTCCGGCTTGCCACTCCCAGACATACTGGTCATCATATTTTTGTTTGGTTGTGACCACAACTTTGTCAGCAACCAAATAAGCAAAGTAGAGCCCGAGATGAGTTTGATCAAACAGTGTGACAGACTCGTCTTGAATAGGTTCTATGACACATTCTAAAGTCTCGACTAATGCATTGTTGCTCATATAGTAGAGCAATTCCCTCTTGGCCATTCCACATCCATTGTCGATGATGGTCAACGTTTTGTTGGCCTTGTCGGGAACAATTCGGATGAAAGGTTTGTCGGGAAATGAATAGTAATTAGGTTTAAAAGCGCAATTTAGGAGAAGAATGTCCAGACACTATAAAAAGGTAAACAACACAATTAGTAAGCCCTAAAATATTTTAATTACAACAAAGCAAATTTTATAAGAAAAAAAGTGGAGATTGCGCGACATACACTGGCAGCTTTACAGAGAAGCAGATGAAGAAAAATCTCCTTGTCACTCTCGAAACAGTCCCTAATCAATTCCACGAGCGTCTCGATATTAACCGTAGTCGTCTCCTCCATTCTTTACGACTGACTGATTTTCTGAATCGTAAGTTTTTATAGGGTTTTTATAGAGTTTTTATGTCGGTTCAATAAATTAGGCGAAGATGGTCCCCGAAGTTTTTATGAGATTAAATTTGTTACATTCGCCATCTCCATTCTTTATGAGATCTGGATCGGTTGTGAGGTGAAGAAGATGGGGGCGGAAGTTTTATGAGATGTAACTAGGGCGTTCTGTTCCTTATTTTTATTTATATACCCTACCCGGCCGGTTTTCGATTTTGGGCTGGGCTTTGTCATAATTATATATTTTCGGGCCATTCGCGTATTTTAAACAAAAAATTACTAGTTATTATTAAACCAAACAAAGTAAAACTAAGTAACTAACCTTTTCAGGGTGTGCTTGGTTAAAGGTATTAGGGGGTAAGGAATGAGAAATGGAATGATTAATACTGCTTGGTTAATGAAAATATAGGTAATCATTACCCACTAATGGGTAATGAACCATTCCCCTATAAATTGGGGGTAATGGGTTCAAGGTAATAGATTGACGTATGTATGTCTTCACCTACCACCACCACCATCACTTACCACCACCATTGTCGCTACCACCACTCTCCGACGCCACCACCACCACTGACCACCACCTACCTGACGCCACCACCACTCTTCGACGTCACCACCACCACTAACCACCACTATTGTCGCTACCACCACACTTCTAACGCCGCCACCACTCTCCGACACCACCACTCTGACGCCACCACCACCACTGACCTCCACCATTGTCGCTACCACCATCCTCCTAGCGCCACCACCATTCTCCGCCACCATCACACTCCGACACCACCACTCTCTAACGCCGCCGCCACCACTGACCACCATCATTGTCGCTACCACCACCCTCCTAACGCCGCCACCACTCTCCGACACCACCACTCTCTATGCCACCATCAACAGTGACCACCACTATTTTCGCTACCACCACCCTCTTAACGTCACCACCACTCTCACACACCACCACCACTCTCCCACACTACCACTCTCCGACGCCACCACCACCATTCTCGCTACCACTATCCTCCTAACACCACCACCACTCTTTGACACCTCCACTCTCTGATGCCACCGCCACCACTGACCACCACCATTCTCGCTACCACCACCCTCCTAATGTCACCACCACCACTCTTCGACACCACCACTCTCAGACACCACCACTCTCCGACACCGCCACTCTTCGACGCCACAACCACCACTCTTCGACGCCACAACCACCACTGAGCACCATCATCATCGCTACCACAACCATCCTAACGCCACCACCACTCTCCAACGCCACCACCACCACTGAACACCACCATTATCGCTATCACCACCCTCTTAACGCCACCACCACTCTCTGACACCACTACTTTCTGACGCCGCCACCACCATTGTCGCTACCACCACCCTCTTGACGTCACCACCACTTTCTGACACCTCTACTCTCCGATGCCACCACCACCACTGACCACCACTATTGTCGCTACCACCACCCTCCCGACGCCACCACGACGCTCGTCATCGTCACAACCATTGACTATCACCCTAACTAGGGGTGAGCAAAAGAAACCGAAAAACCGAAACCGAACCGAAAACCCGAAAAAACCGAACCGAAAAAACCGACCGAATATAAAAACCGATGGTTCGGTTTTTACGTTTTCAAAAACCGAAAAGTTTCGGTTCGGTTTCGGTTTTCATCCAAAAACCAAACCGTAAAAACCGAACCGAACCATTATATTATATAAAAATAAAAAATATAATATAATATAAATAAGTAATACATCAAAATTATAAATTAATATTCTTTTTTTAGAGAAATAAGAGTAATATATTTATCTTATTGTTTATACGTGTGTTTGATATATATTTGTGCTTACATAACAATATATCTTACATATTTGACAATAATCGTTTGTATGCATGTTTACTTGCATGTGTGTTTATCTTATTAATATGTGTGTAATTATAGATTAGAAATTTCAGATAAACATTATTAGGCTTAGATTGAAAATAAAGAAAAAAACTATTTTTTAGGCAAAACAAGTTTTTTTAATCTAAATCCGATGTACCTAAATATAAACGGTTTCAAAACCGAAAAAACTGAAAAACCGAACCGAAACCGAAAAAACCGAACCGCCTAAAACCGAACGGTTTCGGTTTTTGATCTTTTAAAAATCGAATATGTCGGTTCGGTTTCGGTTTTAGCCAAAAACCGACCCAAACCGAACCGTGCACACCCCTAACCCTAACAGTTGTTTCCTCCATCTCCAATCACCACCACGTCTTATATTTACTAAGCACCAACAATGGTATTGATAATACTAAGGAATGTTCATTGCATTCCTTTGTATTCCCTTACCCTTACCCATTCCCATTCCCCTCAGATTAACCAAGCACACCCTCAATCTCAATCTATCAGACGTGAGATCAACAAAGAACCTTACCTTTTAAAAATACAAAAGAACACATCTTGACCCTTCTTTTTATTTCAATCCTATGATTGTTAGCTTTCTACAAAATCACATATAAACAGAAAATATCTTTCACTTATCCTCATTTAATACCTATCATCTCTCTCCTAAAAGAACACAGACCACCCGTTAAAAAAAACATTTGACATGATGCAAACACTCGCCTGAAACCGTCGTGCTCATAGATATGATGTTGATCCACAAGGATCCGACGTCGATCCGTCGTTCCGTCCTCCTTCATTTTTCCAACGTTCGTCGTTGATCTAATAATGATCGGAATTATTTAATGAACAATACTTGAAACAAACAGAGGTTATTGAACCTTAAAATGATGAATCACACATTTTCGATATAGAAGAAGACGTACGGTTCATTTTTATTGTTACTGTTGTTATGGAAAATGTAGATAAAGTTCGATTTAGTTTTGTTACAAACTAAATCAATCACAAGATTCTCTTTTGTAACTTTGTTGAATTAGAAAATATGCTTGACCAATCTAGATGATTTATCAAATGTTACAGATCCAAATTGTTGTAGAAAAAGAAAACCACCACGTGGTTTTGTGTTTGTAATGTTTTATTGTTTCTGATTTAGAAAAGAATAAATCACGCATGATTCTGTTTTACTTTAGGTTCTTTTATCATAATCGCATGTGATTCATGTGAAATCACAGGTGATTTTGCGTAAATCGCAAATGCTTTTGCGTAAATCGCAATTGATTTTGCGTAAATCGCAAGTGATTTTTGAATGTTTTTATTTTATTTTTTTAGCGAAAAATGTAAATCACATCTGATTAATTCTTTGTTCTTATAAATTGAATCACATATGTGGTTCGTGTATGAATCATATAGGATTCGTGTATGAATCACATGTGATTCGTGTATGAATCACGTGTAATTCGTGTATAAATCACGTGCGATTCGTGTATAAACCACGTGCGATTAGTGTATGGATCACGTGTAATTCGTGTATAAATCAGATGTGATTTACTTCAGCAACATTTGTGTTTCAATGAATACGTGAGTCTACTTTTTGTAATTACTATGCAAGTTTATTGAAGAAACAAATCACATGTAATTTTGTAAAACTCACATGTAATTTTGTGAAAATCACATGTAATTTTTGTACAAAAACACATATAATTTTTACAAAATTACATGTAATTTTGTAAAAATCACGTGTAATTCGTGTATGAATCACGTGTAATTCGTGTATAAATCACATGCGATTCGTGTATGGATCACGTGTGATTCGTGTATAAATTAGACGTGATTTACTTCAACAACATTTGGTCATAATTATATATTTTTATTTATATACCCTACCCGGCCGGTTTTGGATTTTGGGTTGGGCTTTGTCATAATTATATATTTTCGGGCCATTCGCGTATTTTAAACAAAAAATTACTAGTTATTATTAAACCAAACAAAGTAAAACCAATTTACTAACCTTTTCAATCTCAATCTATCTATCTATATCTATATCTATATCCCTATAAAGGGTTTATCCCAAATGTTGAATGTTGAAACTTGAAAAAACAAACAGTATATATAGTAAAATTGTGTGAGAGATTAAGGAAAGAGTATCAAACAATTATGAAAATACTAAAAACAGATGGAAACAAGTAAGACATACGCGGGAAAAAATAATAGTTTAAAACTCAAACTTAGAATCCTTGTGCCTACATAAACCACCTTATGATGCATTCATAGAACAACCTTCTGTGCAGTGCGTATATCATCCAAAGAAATGACAATGACAAATGAAAAGAATGTTGATGATATTCTTGAGTTTTTTTTATATTGATCACCCTCCTCTACATCGTCTATATAGTTTTCTGCTTGTATGTAAATTTTTCTGAGGTTCATTCCCCTTCTCCATGATGTTAACTGCTTGTATTGTATATTCTTTTCAGCTTGATCCTCCTCCTCCACATCGTAATCCATTTTACAGTCGTAACCTAATTAACAGAAAATGCTACCTTTGAATACACTACAAAGCAGATCGATATAAAGGTTGATGAGCCTGTTGATCATGTACTTGGTAGATATCAAGAACAAAATGAGGTTTACATTTCACGCCCCTTTATGTTTGTGTTTTATAAAATATGTGTGCTAAACCACTTTAATCTATGTCTTGTTTTTTTTAGATTGACTCTGGACTCATTTGGCAAAATAGATGTTGATACGGTTTTAAACAATGCGGATGTTCATGGCGGTCGACTACATGTAAACTTGATATATAGCTTCGAAATTCAAAAAATACTAAATGTCAGTATACTAAGATTTTTTCAATGATCTCACAAAACAGCGGCCGGGAAATAAAACTGGTCTTGCATCACATTCCACTTGCTCTTTCGTCATATGATTCCCAAAGCAAGTGTAGAATGCATAGGCATATATGCAGCTCGACTTAAACTTACTCGTACACAATCAGGTACTATACCAAACAAGATTAAACATCAAATGTATATTTCTTAAACAGTCATTGAGTCATTGATCCTTTTATTTAATAACTCCAACAATTGACGTATAATAAATATCTTGCAGGTAACGTTCTGGAATCTACAGATGTTACAAAAGTTGAGTTCAACCGCTTATGTATGAAGCACGAGAATTTACATGACTTACGAATTAATATTGAGTACTTCATTATGCATGTGTGTCTTTATTTCATTTTGTTCAAAATAGTAGAATACTACAATGTACTATTTGACTGTTTCCATTGTCAGCGATTTGTGCGGAAAGTTTGAATGAAATCAAGCAACATTTGGATATTTTGGAATTTACTGATCATTTGTACTCTACGGTTATTTTGCTCAAACAAGCTATTTCACTTGTGAAGAAAGCACTGCATTCATCAATAAGCACTACAATTGTTTTAAATATTTATTGTTGGATACCACAATAGTTCTTGTGTTATATACGTGTTGGAAGCACTATATTTGGTATTCATTGGACTTCATTTGTCTTATTTGATAAATGATTATAAATAATACAACCTACACAATTAAGCACCAAGTATCTCCTTTATTACATAAAATTCATCTCATTAAGCCCTACACTTTGGCCATAACTCTTTTTCAACTACATTATCTCTAAATGAATGTGAAACCGGACGTGTAATTAATGTATTGGAATAAATCGTTCTAACATTTTGTTTGGCTGATAATTTCTTATTTTCAAAATGGGTGTCGTTAGAACCTTGTTAAATATAACCACGCCCTCATTCCTTACAAAAATTTATGTCATAAATTAATCAATTTTATAACTTTTTATAAAGCATGAAAGTCAAAAATAAGAACACTATATTCCTCATTACCAAAGATCATGTCATAAATTAAAAGATTTTATGCCCTTCTATTATTGAGAATTATAGAAAAAACGTTGTTCATAAAAGGATAGACATCATCTATATTATATACCTATATATCTTAGAAAATGTATATTCTTTTTGTTAAAAAATTAAAAAAAAAGATTTCAAGAATTTTCTTTTAACATTATATATCAAGTCACGAGTTCGAGCACCAAGTCAACCTGGTCGAGTCATCGGGTCACGCGATCGAACTTGGGGTAAACACGGTTGAGTCGTCGAACCAATTAAAACTATCTGCCGCTAAGTAATTCCGCCGCTATGCGCGGGTACACGTCTAGTGTTTAAATTATATTGGTAAAATTCTGCATGCAAGGAGTTCGAATTATAAATGGACAAATAATAGTAGTTTTTAAGGTGGATCAAAATATAATATTCAATACACATTATTCAATCAGGCCTTATTACATTTATGGGTGAGTCATGGCTCATCTTCGCCTCTACACACCTACGCCTCTCGTTTTAATATCTGTGCATATAAATATATTACACATAAATGATAATTTACGTAATGGTTTTGATATTATAATTTTAAATAAATTGTATATATTTTTTAAAATTTTGTTTAGAGTAATACAAGATCTAGTTCCGTTATTACAATTCAAATTTTAAACTCTTTTTACTCTCGGTATTTCTATTCGCAATAGTTTGTCTTTGATTATTAGTAAAAAAATACATCAATCCGTGCACGCGCGCAATTTGGACGGATTCTATGACGAGATTTTGTTTTGAAGTTACATATTGTGACTATTCATAATTTTAGGATTTTATTTAATTTTTAATATTTTCAATAAAATCATATTTTTTTAATAATTAGATAGTTACAACCTTCATGCACACACACTGGTTTTACATTTTTTTTTCTTCATATGTTAATATTGATATTTTGCGTAACTTTTTGTTAATTTGTCTTACTTTAGATATATTTGTTATGTCACTATAGACATTATTTGTGTTTCGTAGAACATAGCGACAATGAAAAAATACATGTTGGTGTATTATGTAAAATCGTGTCTATTTTTTAGTATATATATATTTGTGTTTTAAAATTGATATTTATAATCTTGTGCATATATATTGTTGATACAAAAGTTGAATGGACCGCGCTTAACCTCAAATTAGGCATCATTCGGCCGTTGAGGACTCCGGCTCTTGTACCAAGTGAACTTGTATGATGACCCTGCACACCAAAGAACAAACACTGTTAGGCTTACCGTATTATCCCACGATTAGACTCCGGCGTGAGAGTAACTAATCGATTTGATTATAGTAATCGGTGAGGGTATTGAGTAAATCATACCTTTGTGGAATCTCGGGGGTTTCTTTTAGATTCGGTGAAACTCTGATAAGGCTTCCCTAATCTTACGACCTAAGTAAGAGATAATTACCATATTATTGGGTCAGTATTTACTGACCTTGAAGCAACTCTAGGATTTGAATATAAAATCCCCCTAAGTGTTTCATGCTCAGCAGTAAGGCCAGTCTGCTGAAGGATGGCCAGAGGAACAAAGTTCCTACTAAAGAACGTATAGCTGAAGAAAGTTCAGCACTCCCCTTCCAGTGAACTTAGAAGACAAAGGAGTCTTCGCTTCAAATACTAGGCGGTCTAGTTGCTGAAGAACAAGGACTGAAGAAGGGCTTTCAATTCAGTTTGGCTTGACAATACGCCTTATGTTCGAGTTCAATTTGGCAAGTGGCATGCCTTTCCGTAGACCAACCTAAATGGTGTACAACCAATTGGCGTCTTGTAAGCCGTACGGAAAGCCCACAATGCATCATCAAATTTATCTGACCATGAAGTGCGATTCTCTCCAATAGAACGCTCCAAAATCCTCTTAAGAGCTCGGTTTGAAACCTCCACTTGACCACTCGTTTGAGGGTGATAAGCCGTCGAAAGTCGATGAGTGACACCATATTTCTTTAGAACTTTTTCAAATTGTTCATTACAAAAATAGGTCCCACGATCACTTATTATAGCCCGTGGAGTTCCAAACCTAGCAAAGAGTTGTTTCAAAAATTTCACCACAACTCGAGCATCATTCGTGGGCAAAGCCTTAGCTTAAACCCATTTAGATAAATAGTCCACAACTACGAGAATGTACTTATTTCCTTTCGATGATGGAAATGGCCCCATAAAATCGATCCCCCAAATGTCAAAGATTTCACAAACTTGGATAATATTTTGAGGCATTTCATCCCTTTGTGAGTTCTTTCCTTGACGTTGACAAGCATCACAAGTCTTGATCAATTCTTGGGCATCACGATATATGGAAGGCCAAAAGAAGCCGGCATCAAAGACTTTCTTCGCGGTGGCGTTGGCACCATGATGTCCCCCGGTGGGTCCCTCATGACAAGATTTAAGGATATCTTGAGCTTCTTTGCCAAACACGCACCTACGAATCACTTGATCCGCGCACACACGAAACAAATAGGGGTCGTCCCATAAGTAATTGGATATATCCTTGAAAAACTTTCGTTTTTGTTGGGACGACATACCCTTGATCACAAACTTCCCCGCATGGTAATTTGCAATGTCCGCAAACCATGGGGTACTATCATCACCACGAAAAGCAATCATACCAAGCGTCTCGAGAGGAAATGTTTCATTGATTTCCTTGTTCTCTCGATCGCTTTGGTGAGGATTCTCAAGTCGAGATAAATGATCGACCGCGATATTCTCGGCTCCTTTTTTGTCTAGAATTTTGACATTAAATTCTTGAATGAGGAGAATCCATCAGAGCAACCTCAGCTTAGCATCTTGTTTATTAAGAAGATATTTAATAGTCGAGTGGTCCGTATACACTATGGTTTGAGACAAGACGAGATATGGTCTAAACTTTTCAAAAGCATATACAACGCCAAGTAACTCCTTTTCCGTTGTAGTATACTTAGTTCGAGCCGTCATAGTCTTACTTGCATAGTGTATAGGTAAGAAATGTTTTGACTTTCGTTGCCCCAAAATCGCACCTACCGCGTAATCACTAGCATCACACATTATTTCAAAAGTTAGGTCCCAATCCGGAGCAACTAAAACGGAGATTCGGTTAATTTCCTTTTAAGCATCTCAAAGGCTTGAATACACTCATCCGAAAAGAGGAATGGAGTCTCTTTTTCCAAAAGATGGGTCATAGGCCGAGCTATCTTAGAGAAGTCTTGGATAAAACGTCTATAGAAGTCGGCATGGCCGAGAAAACTCCTCATTCCCTTAACGGTGGTGGGTGGAGGTAATTTGGCAATCACGTCGATTTTAGCCCTATCAACCTCAATGCCGGCCTTAGAGATCTTATGTCCTCACACAATTCCCTCTTTACACATGAAGTGACATTTTTCATAATTAAGCACAAGATTCGTTTCCTCACAACGTTGTAACATTCTTTCCAAGTTAGACAGACATGAAGTGAAAGATTACCCAAAAACCGAGAAATCATCCATGAAGACTTCCATGGTTTTCTCAATCATATCATGGAAAATGGCCATCATACACCTTTAGAATGTCCCCGGAGCATAGCATAGTCGAAAAGGCATTCGACGATAAGCAAATGTTCCATAAGGACAAGTGAATGTGGTCTTTTCTTGATCACGAGGGTCAATGGGAATTTGGAAATAGCCGGAAAATCCATCCAAAAAGCAATAGAATTCATTTCCCGCTAGTCTCTCTAACATTTGATCCATAAAAGGTAATGGAAAATGATCCTTCCTAGTGGCATCATGAAGCTTCCTATAGTCGATACAAACACGCCAACCAGTCACAAGTCTAGTAGGAATCAACTCATTATCTGCATTAGTAACCACCGTCATTCCTCCTTTCTTTGGAACACAATGCACGGGACTAACCCATGGACTATCCGAGATAGGGTAGATCATTCCGGCATCTAGAAGTTTAGTGACTTCCTTTTTTATCACCTCATGAATCTTTGGATTGACCCTTCTTTGATTTTGGATAGAGGGTTTATAATCTTCCTCCATTAGAATTTTATGAGTACAAAATTTTGGATCTATACCCTTAATGTCGGAGATTTTCCATGCAATGGCCCGTTTATGTTTCTTAAGCACTTTAATAAGTTCATCCTTTTCATTTTCCTTTAATCCCTTAGCAATAATCACTGGTAACTTATCCGTTCCTTCAAGAAAAGCATACTTCAAATGAGTGGGAAGTTCCTTAAGTTCTAGGTCGGGTGCCTTTTCAATAGATGTTCTCACTTTAGTCTCATTTTCACTTACAACTTTTAAATCCATAGGTGGCGATCCACAAGGATCCATATTCAACAATTTTTCAATCAACGCAATATCTCCCTTGGGATCAAAATTCTCACTATTAAACTCACTAGGATCAAATGGTGTGCTAAGGTAATCATCAATTTCCTTATCGGTTTTTGAATGCCCATTATCCTCAAGCTCTTCAAGAAAGAAGTCCCCTCCCTCAAATGGAGGGAATGGAGGTTTAGCCAAAGAGATAATTGGATTCGATGAAGTGGGATTGCCACTTTTGGAAGTAGCCGAGAATCCAAGCACTTCTTGAGAATATTCTTCACAAGCAACATCAATCACATCGATTTGATTAATTGATTCCTTGTAATAATTGGAAGAATATTTAGAGATATGACCAATATCAAACGTGATATTTTCATCATCAACTCTTAAAGTCAATTTCCTCGCTTTCATGTCAACTAAAGCACTTATTAGGCCCGTTGCGTTTATTTTGACTCAACCCGAATAGACTTATCCAAGTTTATTCTAGCTAGTATCCTTAACCATGTAGACCTTAATTGGTTTATTAGGCTAAGTATCCACGAGTCTCATTACTTGAGATTTTAAATTGTGGAGGACGAGAAATGATAGAGTCAATTATAAGTCGGTATTCTTGCACAAGCTCACTTGGTGTAATTATTTGCCTATTCTCCCATCACTTGCTAATAATTTATCTGCAATAAGTAAGGTCATACGATTTGAAAAGTTACTTAGCTTCTAGCCCAAGATCGTTTAAAAGTTGCTCGGTAATGATAAGAGTTCATAGCCAAGGCATAACTTATGAAGCGGGGCGCGAAGATTGGCGAGTCCGAAAAGGCCCTAACAAGGCATGAGGATTCAATTTTATTGCTGAAGATCCAAAGTGATGTGAAAAGCATTATTCCCAAAATCAATATGAAGGATCAAGACTCACGACGAAAAGCAATCAACTCCCATAAAGATCATGGAGAAGTCTATCCGAAAAGACCCTAACAAGGTATGAGGATAAATAGATCCAAGTCCGAAAAGGAGGCGGATCGTTGTATCTCAAAATCCCAATTAGAGATTGAAGAAATAATCATGAAGTCGTGGTCAACAAAGTTGGAGTACCCCTCAAAAGTCTCCAAGTGAAGAAACTCTATTATGATGAGAAGACCATTATCTCGAGCACGTCTTTCAAGATATGAAGTATGAAGTACATGCCAAATATCGGCCCGAGAAAGGTCTCAAATCGTGAACCGAGTTATGCCAAGATATGAACTTTTTGATATCCCGAGAAGCAGTTTTAAGAGATTTTGTCCTTTAGCTAACTATTGATCAAATCGTCCTACTTTGCTTTCAGCCTAAATAAACTATCGAAATAAGTCCAAAAATGCATCTTCATGATCATTCTAAGACAAAAATAAAATATAAGAGATACACCTAGGAATAAGGGAGTTTAAGCATTTAATTAAGCCATGTGTGTAAGTGTTTGATTTGCTAACTTATAATAACAATGATCTCGTTTTTAAGCTTAGTTTGGGGAACGTGAAACTTGAGGGTGATAAATCTTCGCAGCACCAAAGCCCTAATGTAAGTCCTTGATCTCTTGGCAAGTTATTTCCATGTAGCTATTTTCGAGTGAAAATGGTTTTCTATCTTTTTGTTTCCTTTAAAGTTTTAATTCCTTTTAGTACTTTAATTTTTGTTTAGTAGTACTTGAACAAGGCCAAGGTTGATTAATTATGAGAAAAGTGTAAATTTTGCTTTATCACTAAGCATTGCATGAGGGCATGGCAATGGTTAAGTGTAGGGGATTTGATAGGTGTGTAAACACCCATCCTTTTTCCACTTAATTCTGGCTAAAACGAGACCAAAACACGTATTTAATATCATTTGTTTGGAATTATGCGTGGTTTTTGTGTTTATTGTGTTTTCAGAGGCAACCGGATGAATCTTAAAGAAAACATGGGATTGCGCGGGTTTTGCTGAAGAGAAAGACTCAAGATAAAGTCTATTGTCCAAGAGATGCAAAAGATTTGAAGTCACTGGGCCTATTCGAAGATTTATCGAAGAAAAGGACCGAAGATGGAAGATTTTCATAAGTCGAAGAAACTCAAGTCTATTAAACGAAGAAATTAAAAGACGAGTTAAATTTAATCGACGACAAATCCCGAATCAGAATCGAAAACGTCCACTTTTCTGAAAAGACGAGAAGACAAGAAGAACGGGAGAAAGCCCACTCACCAACCAAAGGACAAGGCTATATAAAGGGTCCCCTCACACACATCCAGGGGAGAGTTTTTTTTAGTTTTTCTCTCCCTTTTCTTTTTCTCTTTAGTTCGTCCCATCACCAACACCAATAGGGTGTTTGGTGATTTTGATCTTTGTTTCAAAAACCTTGTAATTTTAATCTTTGTTTTATCTTGTCAAAACATTAATCATTCAATACAAGTTCTTGTTCAATCTTTTCATTTCATCTTGTTCATCATCATCTTTATCTTCAAGTTTTTAAGTTTTTATTTTCTTGATTTGATCTTCAAAAGTTGTTGGGATTTGTGTTTTTGTTAGTGGGATTTGTAGTTTATGGTTAGTAGATGCTTTGTGTTTAGTTTTATTTGAGATTTGGTGAAAAACTTGGTGATTTTTGGATCAAAATCGTTTTCCTTGTTCTTCGGTATTGTTTCTGTATCTGGGTTTCCCAAAAGTTCTGAACGAGTGAACAGTAACTTCCGAATGAGTTTGTCTATTAAAAGTTCCGAACCGATTACTTCCGAACCAATTTCTTCCGAATCAATTTCTTGAAAAGTTCCGAACCAATTTCTTTCCCAAAAGTTCCGAACCAGTGAACAGTAACTTCCGAATGAGTTTTGTTTTAAAAAGTAATAACTAGACTTTTTGGTTGGTTAATAAAAAGGTTTTTGCTTGCAAGATCTCTCTTTGCGTTGCTCGTACCCAATTGATATATATCGTTGTTTCGTTCTCGGTATCTTCTCGAATCGATCACGGTCAAAAGTGGAATCGTTGTAATTGGTGACTAAAAAGGGGGAGCTTTGATCTAAATCTACTAAAATGATAAAGGCAAGTGATAATAAAACAAAACTAGAAACTAGAAATGAAAATAAATCCAGACTTTAAATGAAACAGTAGAAAACAGTAGAAAATACCTTAATGAAAAATAAAACTGCTCTATTCGGAATGATGGCCTTACTCGGAATATGAGCTCTATGCGGAAAGTACCCCTATTCGGAAAGTAGGGCTATTCGGAAAGTCCTCATGCGGAATAATGATTTCTATTCGGAAAAATATCCCTTATGCGGAATAAATGGAAAAAATGCCCTATTCGGAAAGTAACCTTTATGCGGAAAGTCTCTATGCGGAAAGGAGGGCAATTCGGAAAATATCTCTTATGCGGAATATTTGAAGAAAAAGCCTTATGCGGAAAAATTGCTAAAACGGAATATTTTGAAAAACCTATTCGGAATAATTGAGATATTCCGAATAAGCAAGACGAGGGACCCCTACTCGGAATAAATGAGATATTCCGAATAACAAAGAAAATCTACCACTACTCGGAATAATTGAAATATTCCGACTAGCCAAGAAAAATACCCTCTATTCTGAATAAATAAAATATTCCGATTAGACACAATCCCAGATTCCCTATTCGGAATCTGGGCGAGATCAGATACTGTAGCGAAGAACAGGGGAATTAAAAGAACACGAAATCAAAACCAAAAATCACCAAGTTTTTGATCAAAGCTTAAACCAATCTTACCACTAATCCTTTACTCAAAGAAAGCTTGAATCCAAAACAACAAAATCACAAAACCCACTTACTTTTGACAATCAAACCCAACGAATGAAACTTAAGAACTAAGAGTCAAAAAGATATGAAGAACAAGATGATGGAAAGATTAAAAGATGATTTGTATTAATGAATTAAGGTTCAACAAACAAGAAAAGATTACACCTACATGAATGGAAGAAAATAAACAAGATGAAAACCACTCCTTAAGGGAGATGGTTCCTAAGAACTAGGAAAGAAGAATAACTGAAAAAAGAAGATCCTAGAGTCTTGAATGGGAGGAGTATTTATAGGCTTCTCCCTTTTGTTGGTGAGTGGGCTTTCTTCCCTTGTTTTTGTCTTCTCGCCTTTTCAGAAAAGTTGACGTTTTTGATTCTGATTCGGGATTTGTCGTCGATTAAATTCAACTCGTCTTTTAATTTCTTCGTTAAGTAGACTTGAGTTTCTTCGACATGTGTAAATCTTCCGTCTTTGGTCCTTTTCTTCGATAAATCTTCAAATAGGCCCATTGACTTCAAATCTTTTGCATCTCTTGGACAATAGACTTCGCCTTTAGTCTTTTTCCTTGATAAAACCCGTGCAATCCCATGTTTTCTCCATTATTCATCCGATTGGCTCTGAAAACATAACAAACACACAAACCACGCATAATTCCAAACAAATGACATTAAATACGCGTTTTGGTCTTGTTTTAGCAAGAAATAAGTGGTAGAAAAGATGGGTGTTTACACACCTATCAAATCCCCTACACTTAACCATTGCCATGCCCTCATGCAATGCTTAGTGATAAAGCAACATTACACTTTTCTCATAATTAATTAACCTTGGCCTTATTCAAATACTACTAAACAAAAATTAAAGCACTAAGAGAAATTTAAAGTAAACAAAAGGATAGAACATAGCTATGTGGGAATAACTCGTAAAGAGATCGAAGACTTACATTAGGGCTTTGGTGCTGCGAAGATTTATCACCCTCAAGTTTCACGTTCCCCAAACTAAGCTTAAAAACGAGATCATTGTTATTATAAGTTAGCAATTCAAACACTTACACACATGGCTTAATTAAATGCTTAAACTCCCTTATTCCTAGGTGTATCTCTTATATTTTATTTTTGTCTTAGAATGATCATGAAGATGCATTTTTGGACTTATTTCGATAGTTTATTTAGGCTGAAAGCAAAGTAGGACGATTTGATCAATAGTTAGCTAAAGGACAAAATCTCTTAAAACTGCTTCTCGGGATATCAAAAAGTTCATATCTTGGCATAACTCGGTTCACGATTTGAGACCTTTCTCGGACCGATATTTGGCATGTACTTCATACTTCATATCTTCGAGAGACGTTCTTGAGATAATGGTCTTCTCATCATAATAGAGTTTCTTCACTTTGGAGACTTTTGAGGGGTACTCCAACTTTGTTGACCACGACTTCATGATTATTTCTTCAATCTCTAATTGGGATTTTGAGATACAACGATCCGCCTCCTTTTCGGACTTGGATCTATTTATCCTCATATCTTGTTAGGGTCTTTTCGGATAGACTTCTCCATCATCTTTGTGGGAGTTGATTGCTTTTCGTCGTGAGTCTTGATCCTTCATATTGATTTTAGGAATAATGCTTTTCACATCACTTTTGGATCTTCAGCAATAAAATTGAATCCTCATGCCTTGTTAGGGCCTTTTCGGACTCGCCAATCTTCGCGCCCCGCTTCATAAGTTATGCCTTGGCTATGAACTCTTGTCATTACCGAGCAACTTTTAAACGATCTTGGGCTAGAAGCTAAGTAACCTTTCAAATCGTACGACCTTACTTATTGCAGATAAATTATTAGCAAGTGATGGGAGAATAGGCAAATAATTACACCAAGTGAGCTTGCACAAGAATACCGACTTATAATTGACTCTATCATTTCTCGTTCTCCACAATTTAAAATCTCAAGTAATGAGACTCGTGGACACTTAGCCTATTAAACCAATTAAGGTCTACATGGTTAAGGATACTAGCTAGAATAAACTTGGATAAGTCTATTCGGGTTGAGTCAAAATAAACGCAACGGGCCTAATAGATCAAAGATATCTGAACTTGCTAAAACTATTTTATTAAATTTTTTTTTCTGAATTTATTTCGGAATATACACATATGAAAGCAAAAATAAAAAATAAAAATTTAAAAAAAAAATAAAAAAAAATAACGACAAAATGGCCAAAGTTGATTAAAAATTTGAAAAATGTTGAAAAGTATGATTTTCCGGTTAAATGAAGGCATTTTCATGGAAAAGTCCACTTAAAACTTCGATAGAAGTCCCCCTACACTTAAGATAAACATTGTCCTCAATGTTTAAGCATGTGGGAAGGGTCTCCCCTACACTTATGACATTGTGCACGTTGGTTAACTCAAGTTAATGAAAAGACGACTAAAGTGATCAATTTCAAATGTGAGTATGAAGAAAATTGAATCACGATAGTTGAGAGATAGAACCGGATTTCGGATAACATGGGATCACGGTTCTTCAAAGATTCCAAGAGTGCAATAATCCCTGTAATCACATCACCATCCAAAAACAAGCAACCTATATAGCTCCCCCTACACTTATGATGAAAAACGGGAAAGGGGGATAGATACTCGGGTTACCTCCCGAGGAGCGCTTGTTTTTGTTTACCGAGTCGCGAGCCTGACTCGGTCCCGAACTAATTCAAGGGAAACGTGGTGAGGGATGGAATCATCTCCTGAGAGATGTCCTCACCAACGTACAATTTCAAACGCTGGCCATTCACCTTGAAGTTAGGCCCATTTGGCTGAGAAAGCTCAATGGTACCATAGGGAAAAACATTGGCGATGGTGAATGGACCAGACCAGCGGCTCTTCAACTTGCCGGAGAAGATCTTTAACCGAGAGTTAAAGAGTAAGACTTGATCACCAACGTTGAACTCTCGGTTCTTGATTTTAGCATCGTGGATAATCTTGGTCTTCTCCTTGTAAATCAATGAGTTCTCGTAAGCTTGATTCCTCAATTCTTGAAGCTCGTTGAGTTGAATCTTTCGAAAATCACCGGCTTTGTTGATGTCGAAGTTAGCCCACTTCAAGGCCCAGTATGCCTTATGTTCCAGCTCGATGGGGAGGTGGCAGGCTTTCCCGTACACAAGACGATAAGGTGTACAACCAATCGGCGTCTTATAGGCGGTACGGAAAGCCCACAGAGCATCATCAAGTTTATCGGCCCACAAGGCACGATGCTCTCCCACAGTACGTTCCAAAATTCTCTTCAATCCACGGTTGGATATCTCGGCTTGACCGTTGGTTTGAGGATGATAAGCGGTGGAAAGACGGTGATTGACACCATACTTAGCCATGACTCTTGCAAATTGATCGTTGCAAAAATGAGTCCCGCGGTCACTGATAATAGCACGAGGAACACCGAAACGAGCAAATAGTTGTTTCAAGAACTTACAAACCACCCTCGCGTCGTTAGTGGGTAAAGCTTTGGCTTCAACCCATTTAGAGATGTAGTCGACGGCGACAAGGATGTATTTGTTGCCTTTAGAGGACGGGAATGGCCCCATAAAGTCGATGCCCCATACATCAAAGATTTCACATTCTTGTATGAAATTTTGAGGCATCTCATCTTTATGTGTGATCTTGCCTTGTTTTTGGCAAGCATCATAATGTTTAACCATCTCGTGAGCATCACGATAAATGGTGGGCCAATAGAATCCCGAGTCAAACACTTTCTTAGCGGTGAAGTTGGGACCAAAGTGACCACCGGTAGGTCCTTTGTGGCACGCTTGGAGAATATCAAAAGCTGCCGGTCCGTCAACACACCGACGAATGATCAGATCAGCACATTGTTTGAATAGAAAAGGGTCATCCCAAAAGTAAGTCTTAACATCGTGCAAGAACTTCTTCTTTTGTTGGGATGTTAGCCCTTGGATGAGAACACCACCCGCTAAGTAGTTTGCAATATCGGCAAACCACGGGGTGCCATCAAGATTGGGATTTATAGACATTAAGGTCTCAAGGGGAAAAGAGTCATTGATCTCTTTGTTCGGATGGTCCCCTTGATATGGATCCTCAAGTCTGCTTAGATGATCCGCGGCCAGGTTTTCAGCACCCTTCTTGTCACGAATTTCAATGTTGAATTCTTGAAGGAGTAAAACCCAGCGGAGAAGTCTTGGCTTAGAATCATTCTTAGTCATCAAGTACTTCAACGCGGAATGGTCCGTGTATACGATTGTGGTGGATAAAACAAGATAGGGGCGAAATTTCTCAAAAGCATAGACAACAGCTAAAAGCTCTTTTTCGGTTGTCGTATAATGCAATTGAGCCCCCGTCATTGTTTTGCTAGCATAGTGGATTGGTTGGAAGTGTTTATTCACTCTTTGGCCCAGAACCGCACCAATAGCAAAGTCGCTAGCATCGCACATCAATTCAAAAGGCAGCTCCCAATTAGGGGTAACCAAGACCGGTGCCTTAGTTAGCTTATCCTTAAGAAGATTGAAGGCTTCGAGACACTCTTTAGAAAAGATAAAAGGAGTATCTTTTTCCAAGAGGTGGGTCATCGGGCGAGCGATTTTAGAGAAATCCTGAATGAATCGTCGATAGAAGCCCGCATGACCCAGAAAACTTCTCACACCCTTCACGGTTGAAGGTGGAGGTAATTTGGCTATGACATCAACTTTAGCACGGTCGACTTCAAGACCGGCTTTAGAGATTTTGTGTCCTAGCACAATGCCTTCTTTTACCATAAAATGGCATTTTTCCCAATTCAGAACAAGGCGAGTGTCTTCGCACCGCTTAAGCATACGTTCCAAATTGGCAAGGCACGAAGAGAAGGAATCCCCGAAGACCGAGAAATCATCCATGAAGACTTCCATGGTTTGCTCAACCATGTCATGGAAGATAGCCAACATGCACCTTTGGAAAGTCCCGGGAGCATTGCATAAGCCAAAAGGCATCCTTTTGTAAGAAAATGTGCCATAGGGACAAGTGAATGTTGTTTTCTCTTGATCTTGGGGATCGATGGGTATTTGAAAATAACCCGAGAAACCATCAAGAAAGCAGTAATATTCATTACCCGCTAGACGTTCAAGCATTTGGTCCATAAAAGTTAGAGGGAAATGATCCTTTCTCGTGGCATCATTGAGTTTGCGGTAGTCTATACAAACTCTCCACCCAGTAACGAGACGGGTAGGAATCAACTCGTTGTTCACATTGGGCACAACGGTAATTCCGCCTTTCTTAGGCACACAGTCGACTGGACTAACCCATGGTGAATCCGAAATAGGGTAAATCATACCCGCATCAAGAAGTTTGATAACCTCTTTTTTGATGACTTCATGTATTTTAGGATTCACCCTTCGTTGACTTTGAATAGTGGGCTTAAAGTCGTCCTCCATGAGAATTTTATGTGTGCAGAAATGAGGATCAATTCCACGGATGTCGGAGATTTTCCAAGCGATAGCGCGTTTATGCTTCTTCAACACAGCGACAAGTCGGGCTTTTTCGTCTTCCTTCAGATCCTTTGCGATGATGACCGGTAGCTTCTCGTCGTCTTCCAGAAAAACGTACTCAAGATGAGGAGGTAAGTCCTTAAGCTCAAGAGTAGGAGGATTCTCAATAGATGGTGAAGCTAACGATGGATCATCATTAGTAACCTCTTTAGGAGTAGGAGGAGATAATGGGTCCTCATTGAGAAGTCTCTCAATAGTACGAATATCTTCATCCCAATTGGTGGACGAATTATCATACTTAATGTCGAGAGGACCCAAGCTAGCTTCGAACTCATCCAAGTCACTTTCTCCAAAAGGAGTCAATGCCGGAGCAATTGAGGCAACGGTCTCAACACTGGGTAGAGAAGAGAGAGTACTTTTGCAAGCATCATAAAAATGTTCTTCACAAGCCTTATCGAGAACATCAATAGCATTAACACTCTCATATGAATAAGGTTGCTGAGAAATCTTACCCATGTTGAAGACAATTCGATCGTCACCAACTCTCATGATTAATTCGCCTGCGGCTACATCAATGAGAGTGCGACCGGTCCTCAGGAATGGACGTCCAACGATTAATGGAACACGAGGGTCCATCTCGTAGTCAACGACAACAAAATCCGCCGGGAAGGTGAATTTGTCAACGCCAACAAAGACATCTTCGGCTATCCCCACTGGATAAACAACCGTACGGTTGGCTAATTCCAAAGTCATTCGTGTGGGGACTAGCTCGGGGAGAGATAATTGCTTCCAAACACTTAAAGGCATTAAGTTTATACTGGCACCTAGATCGGCTAGGGCCATGCAATTCTCTACTCCCGGGAAATTGGAAGGAATCAAGAAGCGACCCGGATCACCAAGTTTGGTGGGCAATTTCCTTAAGAGCACTGCGGAGCAGTTCTCATTAAGTTGGGTCTGAGCAATGTCAAGAAGCTTTTCTTTATCACTTAGAAGATCTTTAAACATCTTAGCATATTTGGGCATGTGAGCGAGAGCCTCGGCAAAGGAGATGTTAAAATTCAATTGTTTAAACATTTTTAGGAAGTTTGAAACCTGAATATCATCCTTGCTCTTTTGCTTCTCTTTCCTCAACCTTGACGGATAAGGTACATTGGATGAAGAAGAAGGCTTTAAGGGGATAGGATCACTCACAACCACGGGTGGTGGGGAAATGGGGATAGAAGGTGAAGGAGGTGGAGAAAGTTGCTCTTTTTCCTTGTTCACAATCACGGGTGGAGGTGTAGGAAGCTCGGGTTCCATAGAACCTTTTCCACTACGAGTGGTGATTGCTTTCATCTCCCCTCTTGGATTTGCAACGGTATTACTCGGAAGAGTACCCGAAGAAGAGGGTGGATTACCTTGGATGAGCGAACCAATCATATCACGAAGGTGAAGAGCTTGATTATTAAAAGAGTTTTGCATGTTGGCATTAATAGCATCGCTGTGTTTGGCCATATCATTCCTTAGCTCGGCTCGAATATCGCTTCCTTGTTTCACCATGTCATTCTTCAAGTTGACAAACTGACTCTGAAGATTCGTTACCATCTCACGATTAGTCTTCATGAACGACTCGACGTCGGGATTCACTGCCATCGGTTGATTGAGAGGTGGAGCTTGGTAAGCTTGAGAATTTCCTTGAGTTGGGTAGGTGTTTCTTTGGGATGGATATTGATTTTGAGCACGAGGTTGGGATTGGTTGTTTCGGTTATAGCTTAGTTGTTGGGTTTGGTTTGCAGGAGGAAAACCGGGAGGTGCAAGATAATTGTTAGAACGATAACTTAGCAAGCTACGGTCTCCTTGAGGGCGAGCTTGATAGCCTCCCGTGGGATATGTACCGTATGCCGCGTTAACGTTTTCAGAATAATTGCCTTGAGTTGAAGGACAATCATAAGAATGAGGACCACCACATGTGTCACAAGAAATAGCAACGGCTTTAGCTTGTTGAAAGTGGTTTGTGGCTATGGTCATGAAATTCTTGTTCATTTCAGCGAGTTGTCGAGAAATTTCAGTCATCTCAGGAGTGGAAGTGGTAGAAGAAACATTGACTCTCGAGTTAGATCTTGAGGATGCGGATGAATCCCAATTCTTGTGGTGAGTAGTCATGTTTTCAATCAACTCTCGACACTCCTCTGGTCTCCTTTTCATAAAAGTACCACCGGCGGCGGCATTGATCGTGTCACGATCGCGAAAGGTGAGACCATTGTAGAAGGTATCAATGAGAGTGAAGGGGAGCATATTGTGATTAGGACAGCGGTCGATCAAATCATTGTATCGTTCCTAGGCATCAAAAAGCGATCCATCATTCTCTTGCATAAATCCACTGATTTGGTTACGGAGGTGAGTGACCATGGATGGTGGGAAGTAGCGCGATAAAAAACGTTGAGTCATGTCGTTCCACGTATGAATAGAATTCTTAGGAAGACGGTCAAACCATTTTTCGGCATGGTGAGAAAGCGAGTGAGGAAAAAGTTGGAGGCGAAGGTCATCCATGGAAACACCGGGGGATTTCATGCTTTGGGTAATGGTTATGAATTTGTCGAGGTGTTTGTTGGCATCATCATCCGGAATTCCGCGAAATGGATTCGTTTGTACTTGCTGGATCATGTGATGCTTCAACGAAAACTCCTGAGCCGTGACATGCATCGGTGCAATCGGGCCTCCACGTCCGTTCATTGTGGGTTGACATAGCTCCTCCATGGTTCGTAAATCGGGTAGATTATTCATGTTTTGGTGGGGTGGGTTATTATTATTGTTGTTTGGGAGGGGTGGATTATTGTTGTTGTTGTTGTGTACACCGGCCATGTCTAATTGTTCGAGAGTCTCGGGCTCTGAATAAGACGTGGATCGAGTACGCATACACTAAAAAGAAAATGCAAGAGAAAATATTTTTTTGGTTTTTATAGGTTTTATATTGTTTTTGTATTTTTGGAAATTTTATATTTTTATGGATTTTTGAAAATTTTTGTGCTTGAAAATAACGTTCCCGAAAGAACGGATCCCAAAATCCAATTTTTCTCACAAGAAACCGTTGATCCTTACGAAAAGAGCCGACAGCGGCGCCATTTTAATAACTAGATTTTTAGTTGGTTAAAAAAAAAGTTTTTGCTTGCAAGATCTCTCTTTGCGTTGCTCGTACCCAATTGATATATATCGTTGTTTCGTTCTCGGTATCTTCTCGAATCGATCACGGTCAAAAGTGGAATCGTTGTAATTGGTGACTAAAAAGGGGGAGCTTTGGTCTAAATCTACTAAAATGATAAAGGCAAGTGATAATAAAACAAAACTAGAAACTAGAAATGAAAATAAATCCAGACTTTAAATGAAACAGTAGAAAACAGTAGAAAATACCTTAATGAAAAATAAAACTGCTCTATTCGGAATGATGGCCTTACTCGGAATATGAGCTCTATGCAGAAAGTACCCCTATTCGGAAAGTAGGGCTATTCGGAAAGTCCTCATGCGGAATAATGATTTCTATTCGGAAAAATATCCCTTATGCGGAATAAATGGAAAAAATGCCCTATTCGGAAAGTAACCTTTATGCGGAAAGTCTCTATGCGGAAAGGAGGGCAATTCGGAAAATATCTCTTATGCGGAATATTTGAAGAAAAAGCCTTATGCGGAAAAATTGCTAAAACGGAATATTTTGAAAAACCTATTCGGAATAATTGAGATATTCCGAATAAGCAAGACGAGGGACCCCTACTCGGAATAAATGAGATATTCCGAATAACAAAGAAAATCTACCACTACTCGGAATAATTGAAATATTCCGAATAGCCAAGAAAAATACCCTCTATTCTGAATAAATAAAATATTCCGATTAGACACAATCCCAGATTCCCTATTCGGAATCTGGGCGAGATCAGATACTGTAGCGAAGAACAGGGGAATTAAAAGAACACGAAATCAAAACCAAAAATCACCAAGTTTTTGATCAAAGCTTAAACCAATCTTACCACTAATCCTTTACTCAAAGAAAGCTTGAATCCAAAACAACAAAATCACAAAACCCACTTACTTTTGACAATCAAACCCAACGAATGAAACTTAAGAACTAAGAGTCAAAAAGATATGAAGAACAAGATGATGGAAAGATTAAAAGATGATTTGTATTAATGAATTAAGGTTCAACAAACAAGAAAAGATTACACCTACATGAATGGAAGAAAATAAACAAGATGAAAACCACTCCTTAAGGGAGATGGTTCCTAAGAACTAGGAAAGAAGAATAACTAAAAAAAGAAGATCCTAGAGTCTTGAATGGGAGGAGTATTTATAGGCTTCTCCCTTTTGTTGGTGAGTGGGCTTTCTTCCCTTCTTTTTGTCTTCTCGCCTTTTCAGAAAAGTTGACGTTTTTGATTCTGATTCGGGATTTGTCGTCGATTAAATTCAACTCGTCTTTTAATTTCTTCGTTAAGTAGACTTGAGTTTCTTCGACATGTGTAAATCTTCCGTCTTTGGTCCTTTTCTTCGATAAATCTTCAAATAGGCCCATTGACTTCAAATCTTTTGCATCTCTTGGACAATAGACTTCGTCTTTAGTCTTTTTCCTTGATAAAACCCGTGCAATCCCATGTTTTCTCCATTATTCATCCGATTGGCTCTGAAAACATAACAAACACACAAACCACGCATAATTCCAAACAAATGACATTAAATACGCGTTTTGGTCTTGTTTTAGCAAGAAATAAGTGGTAGAAAAGATGGGTGTTTACACACCTATCAAAAAGTTCCGAACCGATTACTTCCGAACCAATTTCTTCCGAATCAATTTCTTGAAAAGTTCCGAACCAATTTCTTTCCCAAAAGTTCTGAACCAGTAAACAGTAACTTCCGAATGAGTTTTGTTTTAAAAAAGTTTCGAACCAGTTGTCTTAAAAACTTCCGAACTAATTTCTTTCGAACCAAGTGAACAGTGAGTTCCGAACCGGAACTTTTGAAAGACTTCCGAACCAAGCCAAAAACTTTCGAATGAAGGCAAAGTTCCGGATGAGTAATTAAGTTCCGAATGAAGCTAAACTTCCGAACCAAGGTTGAACTTCCGAATCAGTCTTCTTTTAAGCTACTTACTGTTTCTGTTTCTTTATGTCTGTCTTACCCTTTCTCAATGTAAGTTTGATTTTAATTCAAAGTTTTGTCAATTATTAATCATTCAATTACTTTTAAATTACTTTTAAATTTAAGTTTAAATTTTCGATCATTTAACATTTAGTAGGTTAGAAAACCAAACCTTTTTATTTAGTAACCAAGAACAATCATTCCACTTAAGACCGAGATCAATTCGAGAGGATTCCGAGAGAATATAGAACCCACCATTGCAAAATCCTAGTATCAAATGGCGCCGCTGCCGGCTCTTCTCGTTAAGATCAAAAGTTTTTTGTGAGAACTTGGATTTTGGGATCCGTTCCCCGTGAACGTTACTTTTTCATAAAAATTTTCAAAAACACTAAAAAATATAAAATTTTCAAAAATCCTAAAAATTAAAAAACCATAAAAACCAAAAATATTTTTGCTTTGTTTTTCTTTGTTCGTTCTTTTGCAGGTGTATGCGCACTCGATCCACGTTTTATCCCGAGCCCGAAACTCTCGATAACGTAAACATGGCCGGTGTACAAAACAACAACAACATACCACCTCAAAACAATAATAACAACAACAATGAGCCTCAACCGGATAATCGCCCGATGATTGAACTGCTACAAGCTCATGTAGATGGCAACACGGACCCAATTGTCATACCTCCAATTGTCGCCAACAACTTTGAGCTAAAATCAGGCTTTATCCAGATGGTCTCCGCTCAACCATTATTGGGACGTACCATTGATGATCCACACGACCACATCAAGAGATTCTTGCAACTCACCAACACGGTCAAATTCAATGGCGTTCCACAAGAGGTTATAAGGTTACAACTTTTTCCCTTTTCTTTAGAGGGACAAGCCCGGCATTGGCTTGCTAAAGAACCGCCACAGAGTATTCTCTCTTGGACGGATTTGGAGACCAAGTTTATCAATTACTTTTTCCCACCCTCTCGTACTACCGCTTTGCGGAATGAAATCATAACTTTTGAACAAAAGTACGATGAGTCGTTCAGTGAATCTTGGGATCGTTTTAAAGATCTTTTAAGAAAATGGCCACAACATGGTTTTACCAAAGTACATCAAATTAATACTTTTTACAATGGTTTAAGCATGAGTAACCAAGATTCACTAAACAGTGCCTCGGGGGGTAATCTATTGGCTAAGACTTCCAATGCTGCTTGGGATATCATTGAGAATAAGTCTCGTGTGCAAACCAAGAGTGTTCGGACCAATGTTGCTAGTGCTAGCACTAGTGACAGCGACAAGCGACTTGACAAAATCACTACGCTTCTTGAATCGCTTGTTACCCACACCGTCAGCAACAACAACAGCAACAACGTTAAAAACGCTCAAGTTAACGCTGTCAGCCAACCTTGTGAGATATGTGGTGGTCCTCATTCTTACACTACTTGTACTGCCACCTACGACTACCCTGCTGAGAATGTGAATGCAGCATATGGCACCTATCCTCAACCTCCCTATCAAGCTAGACCTCAAGGTGACCGTAATTTGCTTAGCTACCGCTCTAACAACTATCTTTCACCACCCGGTTTTCCTCCTACCAACTCAAACCAACAACAAAACCTCAATCGCCCTCCTCAACAACAACAACAACCTCGACAACCATACGTCCCACCTCATAAACAGCAACAACCACCTCAACGTAACAACCAAGTTTACCAACAACCTGCTTATCAACCACCCGCATACAATGCTCCTCCTTCCAACCAACCCACCGCTCTACTCCAAGAAGTGGAAACCTACATGAGGACTAACGATGTGATAGTGGGAAATCTCCAACAAGAAGTACGCAATTTGAAGGCAGACTTGGTCAAGCAAGGAAACGATTTGAGAGCTGACATGAGAAACACGTTGAATAGCCAAACTAATGACTTGAGGAACATGATGGCTAGTTTCTTCCAAGGTAATCAACCCTCTTCTTCGGGTACTCTTCCGAGTAACACCGTTGCGAACCCAAGAGGGGAGATGAAAGCAATCACTACTCGAAGTGGCAAAGGTACAAAGGAACCCGAGCTTCCTATACCTCCACCGGTGGTTGTGACTAAGGAGAACGAGTCACCTGCTCCTATTCCTCCTCCTTCTCTTTCCCCAATTTCTCCACCTCTTCCTTCTACCCCTCCTCCACCCGTGGTTGTGAGTGATCCTATTCCCCTAAAGCCTTCCTCTTCTTCCAATATACCTTATCCATCTAGGTTGAGGAAAGAGAAGCTCAAAAGCAAGGACAATATTCAGGTTTCGAACTTCCTTAAAATGTTCAAACAACTGAATTTCAATATCTCCTTCGCTGAGGCTCTCGCTCACATGCCCAAGTATGCAAAAATGTTTAAAGATCTTCTGAGCGACAAGGAAAAGCTCCTCGATATTGCCAACACCCAACTTAATGAGAACTGCTCTACAGTACTCTTAAGGAAATTGCCAACTAAGCTTGGTGATCCGGGTCGTTTTCTTATCCCTTGTAATTTCCCGGGAGTAGAGAATTGCATGGCCCTAGCCGATCTAGGTGCCAGTATTAATCTAATGCCTCTAAGTGTTTGGAAGCAATTATCTCTCCCAGAGCTAGTCCCCACCAAAATGACTTTGGAATTAGCTAACCGTACGGTTGCTTATCCAGTGGGGATAGCCGAAGACGTCATTGTAGGAGTCGACAAATTCACATTCCCTGCTGATTTTGTTGTCGTCGACTACGAGATGGACCCCCGTGTGCCACTAATTGTTGGTCGTCCATTCTTGAGGACCGGTCGCACTCTCATCGATGTTGAAGCCGGTGAGCTTATCATGAGAGTGGGTGACGATAAAGTAGTCTTCAACATGGGAAAGTTGTCTAAACAGCCTTATGCATACGAGAGTGTTAATTGTATTGACGTTCTTGATGAGGCTTGTGAAGAACACTTCAAAGATGCTTGTAAAAATATTCCTACCTCTCTTCCCAATGTTGAGACCGTTTCCTCTATCGACTCATCACTATCTCTATTTGGAGAAAGTGATTTCCTTTAGAAAGATTTGGAAGCCGCCATGGGAGATGTGAATTTAGACAATGCAGATTCTACTACCAATTGGGATGAAGATCTCAGTTTCATTGCAAACCTTCTCAAAGAAGACAATCCTTCCCCTCCATCTCCCACTGTCATTGCTATCGATACTCCGACTTCGCATACGCCTCCCGTCGACAATCCTCCGGATCTAGAACTTAAGGAGTTGCCGCCCCATCTCGAGTATGTATTTCTTGAAGAAGAGAAGAAGTCGCCCGTCATCATCGCAAAGGACTTAAAGGATGAAGAGAAAGCCCGACTTGTCGCCGTGTTGAAAGATCATAAGAAGGCTATTGCTTGGAAAATCTAGGATATTCGTGGAATTGATCCTCACTTCTGCACACACAAAATTCTCATGGAGGACGACTTTAAGCCCACAATTCAAAGCCAACGAAGGGTGAATCCAAAAATACACGAAGTCATCAAAACAGAGGTTATCAAACTTCTTGATGCGGGTATGATTTACCCTATTTCGGATTCACCATGGGTTAGTCCAATCCATTGTGTGCCCAAGAAGGGCGGAATAACCGTTGTTCCCAATGAACACAACGAGTTGATTTCCACTCGTCTCGTTACTGGGTGGAGAGTTTGTATAGACTACCACAAACTCAATGATGCCACGAGAAAGGATCATTTCCCTCTACCTTTTATGGACCAAATGCTTGAACGTTTAGCCGGTAATGAATATTACTGCTTTCTTGATGGTTTCTCGAGTTATTTCCAAATACCCATCGATCCCTAAGATCAAGAGAAGACGACATTCACTTGTCCCTATGGCACATTTGCTTACAAAAGAATGCCTTTTGGCTTATGTAATGCGCCCGGGACTTTCCAAAGGTGCATGTTAGCTATCTTCCATGACATGGTTGAACAAACCATGGAAGTCTTCATGGATGATTTCTCGGTCTTCGGGGATTCTTTCTCTTCTTGCCTTGCCAATTTGGAACGTATGCTCAAACGGTGCGAAGACACTCGCCTAGTTCTGAATTGGGAAAAATGCTATTTTATGGTAAAAGAAGGCATCGTGCTGGGACATAAAATTTCCAAAGCCGGTCTTGAAGTAGACCGTGCTAAAGTCGATGTTATCGCAAAGTTGCCTCCACCTTCAACCGTGAAGGGTGTGAGAAGTTTTCTGGGTCATGCGGGCTTCTACCGTCGATTCATCAAAGATTTTTCTCAAATCGCTCGCCCGATGACCCACCTCTTGGAAAAAGATACTCCTTTTATCTTTTCCAAAGAGTGTCTTGAAGCCTTCAACTCGCTTAAGGATAAGCTAACACTTCCGAACCAATTTCTTTCCCAAAAGTTCCGAACCAATTTCTTGAAAAGTTCCGAACCAATTTCTTTCCCAAAAGTTCCGAACCAGTGAACAGTAACTTCCGAATGAGTTTTGTTTTAAAAAGTTCCGAACCGATTACTTCCGAACCAATTTCTTCCGAATCAATTTCTTGAAAAGTTCCGAACCAATTTATTTCCCAAAAGTTCCGAACCAGTAAACAGTAACTTCCGAATGAGTTTTGTTTTAAAAAAGTTCCGAACCAGTTGTCTTAAAAACTTCCGAACCAATTTCTTTCGAACCAAGTGAACAGTGAGTTTCGAACCGGAACTTTTGAAAGACTTCCGAACCAAGCCAAAAACTTCTGAATGAAGGCAAAGTTCCGGATGAGTAATTAAGTTCCGAATGAAGCTAAACTTCCGAACCAAGGTTGAACTTCCGAATCAGTCTTCTTTTAAGCTACTTACTGTTTCTGTTTCTTTATGTCTGTCTTACCCTTTCTCAATGTAAGTTTGATTTTAATTCAAAGTTTTGTCAATTATTAATCATTCAATTACTTTTAAATTACTTTTAAATTTAAGTTTAAATTTTCGATCATTTAACATTTAGTAGGTTAGAAAACCAAACCTTTTTATTTAGTAACCAAGAACAATCATTCCACTTAAGACCAAGATCAATTCGAGAGGATTCCGAGAGAATATAGAACCCACCATTGCAAAATCCTAGTATCACTATACCTTTTGGAAAGGCGGTCGATCGATCCGCTAGCTCGAGAGTCATCTTAGTAGGTGTAAGCTCGGGAAGTGATAACCTTTTCCACACGGAAAGAGGCATCAAATTAATGCTAGAGCCAAGATCGGCTAATGCTAAGCATTCTTCCATATTAGAGAAATCACATGGTATCAAAAACTTGCCCGGGTCTCCAAGCTTTTTGGGAAGCTTTTGTGTAAGAACCGCGAAACAATTAGCATCTAAAGATGTAGACACTTCAACCAATTTCCCTTTATCGTTCATCAATTTCTTAATAGTCGAAGCAAACTTAGGCATGTAAAGCAATGCATCCGCGAAACTAACATTGATATAAAGATTCTTAAACATCTCTAAAAAAGTAGTCATTTGAGCATTGGACTTTTCGCGGTGATTTTCTTGGTTAAGTGTCGAAGGGTAGGGTAGTGTGGGTTTAGTCTTCGGAAGCTCGGGTTCCGGAATAGGCAATTGGTCAACCTTTGGTGGAATAGGAATTTCCTTTTCTTCAACCACCTCGGGTTCTTGCTCCACTTCCCTCACCGGAGAGGTACTCACATGTGGAAGCAAAGGTCCGTCTAAAGCCTTCCCACTACGTGTGGTTATAGCTTTCATCTCACCCTTCGGGTTTGGAATGGTATTACTAGGTAAGCAACCCGAAGAAGAAGATGGTTTAGACATAAATCCCTCAAACATCGAAAGCAATTTGTTTTGACCTTGTTCCAAACTTTGTTGCATACGAATTTGACTTTGCTCTAAACTTCTTTGACTTTGCTCTAATATTTGCTCAAAACGGTTTTGGTTTTGTTCAAGTCTTTGTTGATTAAGCTCAATCTTGTTATTTTGCCCCTTAATCGTATTTTGAAACTCATTTTTCAAAGTTGCCATTTGTCCTTGAATGTTGTTTTGAAAAGCTTTCAAATTTGCCTCATTCATTTTAATGTAGCTTGACAAATCATTTTGATTATTGCTTTGAAATCCTTGATTGTTTTGATTAGCATTAAACCCATTTCCTTGATTGAAATTCCCTTGGTTACCACGGTTAAAATTATTCCCATTATTCCCATTGTTGTACCTATTTTGAACTGGTGGAAAACCCGGTGGAGCAACATGATTTTGACGAGGAACTTGACCGTTGGAGCCATAAGTTCTCGTCGCGGCAAAAGCACTAGCTTGATCAAACCCCGTGGTTGAACAAGCATAATTAGGATGTGCTCCACCACACGATACAAAAAAATTCTCAACCATATTAATCGATCCATGAGGATTCTTCCTAAGCTCATTCAAAATTGTGTCAATCTTAGAGTCCAATCTAGCAATCTCGGTATTAGATGAATTCACATTGGAAACAACCGGTGTGTTTCGTGAATATTGCACTCTAGACTTATTCTCAATTATACCCCACGCGTCTCTCGGAGTTTTTCTTAAAAGATTACCACCCGCGGCGGCATTTAAATAATCTTGTTCAACCATATTAAGTCCATTATAAAAAGTATTGATTTGATGCAATTCCGAGAAACCGTGGTGTGGACATTGTCTTAACAAATCTTTAAACCTCTCCCAAGCAACCCCAAACGATTCATGCACTTTTTGTTCAAATCTAGTGATCTCGTTCTTAAAGTGTGTTGTTTTGGATGGTGGAAATAAGTAATTCATAAAATTAGACACTAAATCATCCCATGTTAAAATCGAACCCGGTGGTTCTTTCTCATACCAAATCTTAGCGTTACCCTCGAGCGAGTACGGAAAAAGCATGAGCTTAATCGCGTCGTTAGGCACATCTCTAAACTTGAGAGTCGAGGTAATACGAAGAAAACTCTGAATGTGAGAGTACGGGTTATCGGTCTCATTGCCACGAAATTGGTCGGCACGAATGAGCGATAAAAGACCCGTCTTAATCTCATAATGATCCGCCAAAATAGCCGGCACAACGATTGCTTACCCATACCCTTCGGTGGGTGCACGGAGCAATTCCTCCATTGTTCGGTTATCGGCCATCTCAACAACAATAGGTGGAATCTCGGGTTCCACTATTTGTTGTTGACGATTTCTATTTCTACGAGGAATATTTTCAAGCCTATTGTAATCAATCGAAAGTCGAGAAGATCGTAATTACATAAACCAAAGTGACGAGAATTTAGAGGATTGAAGAAAAGAAATTAGACAAGAAGAAGATTATTTTTGGTATTTTTATTGGTATTGCTCAATCAAAAAGATTGATAAAAAAACAAGGAATAAGGATAATTACTATGGAAGTAATCTATCCTCGGTCGACCTTGAAACGATAGGTGAAAACCTAAATGTCTCGAGGTTCAATAAGTAAACTACAAAAATAAGATATAATACTGCTTGAGTTGGCAAACCAATAATCGGTCGTCCCTCTCACTATACGCACAAGCAAGCGGGGAAACGAGGTGGCACAAAGCACTTAAACCTTTTTCCTTAGACGACCTTTTATAGCACGTCGCCTTATACCCACCTTATAGTTTGTATAAATCGAGTTAAAACTTTTTATTAGTATTTATCTATTTTGCCTTTTTTCGTTTTAGATTCGAATACAATAGCTAGGCGATGAAATCCCAACTAAGGTCTTATTTGGAAGTAGATAAATTTATTGTTCTACGTAATAGAATATAGTAATCACAAAAAACACGAAAAACGATACATACTATATATAATAGAAAAATAACAAAACTTTCCGAGGACGGAAAGGATCTTCAAATCAATGATCAACAAATCTCCACGAAACGAATCGTACACAAGATCCCCGACAGCGGCGCCAAAATTTTTGATGTGTCATGGAATGTATATTAATTAGATACGTTATAGAGTAAACTTAGAATACCTTTAGGAAAAAGTAATAGACTAAATTCACCAAAGACGGATTTAATTAAACCCGTTGATGAACCAAGTTCGTTGTACACGAAGATCGAGTGAATTTGAGACGTTTTTGTTTCAATTTGGACAATCGATTTGAATTGGTTATCGGTTTTTAAACTAAAATTACTCCTACGATTTATTAAATCCTAAGTTCATGAATCGTTCCCCATTTTATTAATCTAAAAGACAAAAAAAAGAAAATATAAAAAACAATTAAACTATTTAAAATTAAACTATTTAGAATTAAATAAAAACTCAATTTATTTAATAAAAATTACTTCTACTTATTTAAAAACTTTATTTAAACTAAATTAAAAACTATTTAATCTATTTAGAGACTAACTATTACTTTTTAAACTAAACAAATCTATTTTTAAAAACTATTTTATTTAAATCTAAATTAATTAAAATCTAAAAACTCATTTTCACTTACTAAAATTTATTTTATTTTGTTTTGAAATTATTTATTATTTTAAACTATATAAAAGTAAATTTACTAAAACTTTTACTTAAATATTATTTAAACGAAAACTTGCAATTAAGTCTATTAACTAAATTAGCCAGTCCACTAACGAGCTATAATAATTACCAAAACAAACTTATAACAAAAACAAATCTCTAGATCAGATGGTAACGTGTTTGGCCTGTGACCAGGAGGTCACAGGGTCGAATCTCATTTAGGACATTTTTTTGATGAATTTTATTTTTAACAATGAAACGAAAAATAAGTCACAATAATGACTTATGTGGTTAAAATATTGGACTAATAAGAATCAGGTTTATACTATCAGATCAGTAAAATCTGATAGCATTTTTGAAAATCAGCAATATCAGACATTCTACATTAGACTACCAAATTATCAGCAGCTTAATCAACTAACAACAAACTAAAATTAGTAATAACAGATAACTCTACTCACTAAATATAATTCTAATAATCAGTAACAAAGACCTTAAACTGCTAAAATAATCATAACTCAATGAATTGCATTCAAATAGCAGTGACCTCAATACTTATGAAGTAAATCAAGCATAAACTTTAAGCTGCTAAAGTTACAATAAGAATATAGTTAACTCCCAGGAATATCAACAAACTCCAAATCAGATTAAACAATTAGTCAGCAGATTTTTAAACAATGTCAGCAGTCTAATATAAACTACCACTCAGAATCACAAATCTATTTTAAGAGATAAACTCAATTAAACAAAACCATCAGTCCCTCAAGCTAACAGTCCCACAATCTATTTATTGCAGCAAAATCAAATCTCCCAATGAAACTTTAACATTTACTAATACAAGAACACAAAGAAATAACAACTAAAGCTCACAATCATCGCAGCAATCCATTAAACTAAGCAGATCCATAAACACCATTACTCAAATTAATAACCTAGCAATTCTATTAATAAAACAGACTCACTAGAACAATTCATCAGCAAATAATCAACAGATCATTAAAAACATTTTAAACAAACACATCTTAAATATAAATAGCAAGAACATTAAAAAGTAACAAACCTATTGTAGAAACCGTTGAGACGATGCGTAACACTGAGCTGGCATATAACGTAAATCAGAACCACCATGAATTACCAAATCATCACGATTCAAAATCATCAACTAACAACATAAATCTACCAACAATGATCTGTTCTTCGGTTTATCAGTATGATAAACCGGATCCCCAACTTAGTTTCAGATCAAACTAAAAAGCTATTAATGAGCTTTTAAATTCAATCAAATATTATAATTAATAGAAACAGTAAATTAGGTTTATACCCTTAAAAGCAGATTCAAGAAGATTATTAAACAAACAAAAGATAAATTGCTCAACTAAAAGTAAATTTTATTAATCTCAAACTGAAAATCATTACAAAATCATTACAAAATTATAAAATAAAATCTAAAACTATTTCTACATTATAACATTAAAACTAAAAAAGGGATGATGATTACAAAATAAACGGGGGTTTTTATAGCCAAACCCCCAAGGATGTTGAGGAGGTTTGTTGAACGAAACTTGAATCATAGCCATCCAATCCGTCTTTTCTCTCTCTTTCTTTTGATCTACGGCTAAAAATGCACGCCTAGCACACGGATCGCCAACGTGGCTTGATTGTGTCCTAGTTGTGCTTCTTTGAAGCTGAGTTGTCACCTTCTTATTGAAGAGGTGGAGGTGATGTGCTGTTTTGGCGAATCACAAGGTAGAATAGGACCATGTCACCTTGGTTTTCTCCATCTTTAACATCTGGTAAAAGGGGGATTTAATTAAAGGGCGTGTATGTCACGCGCCTTCAATAAGTGAAAAGCCCCAACTTTTATAGCTAGGGTTGGGTGAATAGTAATAGTTTACTGGTTATTTGGGGGTGAGGGTGAAAAAGCTGTGTTGTGTTTCTTGTTTTTATCGAAGGAGAAAGAGAGAAGGGTGTAAATTTTGTTTGTATCGAAGAATTAATAACTTTTGACCATATGGAAAGTATATATCTCCTTCTTGCACCGTCATATTTTTAATGGGCTTTGGACCAAATCAATCGTCATATTCTTTTGATGGAAATATTTACCAAAATAGAATTTCGTTCCAGACATATATGTATTTTGGGCTTTTGGCCCAATTATAATCAATCCGTCCCACAAGTAGTTTATTTGGGCCTTGTATGTGCTTATTTATCAAAAGTAAATAACAAAGACTTCCTTATTGGGCTTTTAGGCCCAATAACCAAATGTGGGGCCCACAAGCCCATTTATCTTCATAAAAGATTAAATCCACTAAGACGAGCTCGATTTTGGCATTGTTGATCTTTTATTCAAACTCGTGCCGATTTTACCGGTTTTTGCGAACTTCGGTACCTACATACATTAAACAACAAACAAACGTATACAAGGCAATATTGATACATTTTATGCATTTATTCATTGTTTATAGATACAAATGATATGAGTATTTTAGCTCATATCAAAAAGTATATTGGTATTATTGTTTTAATCTTTCATAGTTCTTATCTTATGTTAAAACAACACACTTGAGTCAAAGTAATAGTTATTACTTAAGATAATAAGTAATATCGAATTACTAGGGACCAACAAGTGGTATCAGAGCAGTTTGATTAGTTAAACTCTTATTTTATTATACTGCTCATTTAAAAGTTTTCAAATCAAGATCCAAAATGGCTCAAGTTATACCACAAACCCTAGAATATAGGGGTGGCCAACTCAATGTTGCTCCTGTACTAGAGGTAGCCAACTTTACAAATTGGAAGAAGAGGTTTCTTGTCCACATGGTTGGAATTGAACCTCAATTCCTTTGAATCATTGAAAATGGTCCTTTTGTTCCCATGGTTGGGGATAACAAAAAACCTGAAGTAGAATGGACTGGTGATGAGAGAAAAGCTGCTAACCTTGATCAGCGTCTCAAAAGTCTCATCATGTCTGTACTCCCAGATGACCAAATAAATTCTGTTGTAAACTGTACAATAGCCAAAGTAACATGGGAGGACCTTATTCTTTACCATGAGGGACCCTCTGATGTAAAAGAAACCAGAATCATGGATTTAAAACTTCAATACAACACCTTCAAGCACAAAGAAGGGGAAACCCTCACACAGAAATTCACCAGATACAAAGCACTGATGAATGAACTTGTGAATGATGGTGTTGAGCTTTCAAAACTTGAAATCAACACAGTTTTTGTTAATGCATTGCCAAAGAAGTGGCTCAATTTCTGCCAAAGCTCGAGGAATGTTAATCACATTAAAGATTGTGATCTAGCTTCTCTTTTTGGAAAACTAAAATATGAAGAAAACCTAGTTGATAGGATTTATGAAGGCTCAAGCAAGAGTAAAGCATTAACCATTGCTACACCCTTGTCCACAGCCTTCTTCAGTGAAGCTATCATTCAAGACTACCAAGATAGTCCTGATGATGAGGAAGATACTAGATCTAGTGAGGAATATCTGAATGACCTCAAAGAGGAATTTCATGAAAGAACACTTCTGGCCAAGTCTAGAAGGTTCTTTAAGAAAGGAGGCAAGTTCTCCAGCTCCACAAAAGCTTCAGTTGACACTGAATGCTACAAATGTGGGAAGACTGGTCATTATGCTAGGGATTGTTATTCAAAAACATCTCTCCCTTCATATTCCTCACCAGCTCAATCAAGACCAACTAGTCAATCATCATTTCAACTAAAACAAATTGCTTCTACTCCATTTCAGCAAAGCAGGGTTGAACTCAGACCAGCAAAAGACTTTGAGGCCAAATATAGAGAAATCAAAGTAAGATTGGCCTTAATGAGTACTGAAATCTCCTCATCCAAGACTCCCAAGCAAGACAAGAACAAAGGGCTTGTTGTTGAAGCCTATGAATGGGATGAAGAAGATGTTTCTTTAAATGATGATGAAATGGTAAATGTAAAAGTGCTGATGGCACTTGCTGATGATGAATGAGGCAACTCAAATGTTGTCACCAGAGAAAGTGCCAGAAATGGTGAATGGGTCAATGTCACCATAAAAAAGGTACAAACTCTTCTTGAATTAGAAGATAAATATGACATTAAATTTGTCTTTGATTACTTGTGCATTGATCTAAAATTTGTTGAAGAGCAAAGAAACAATTTGCTTGAAAAATTTCACAAACTTGTTCTACAACTTGAAGATTTTGAAAGTAAGTAAATAGAGCTAAAAGAAGCTAAACTTGATATTCTTACTTTTCAACAATTGAACAAAGAAATTTTAGAAGAAAATAACTCTCTTAGAGTGGAACTAAAAGAAGCAAAAGACATTGTTAAATCTTGGCTTAGAAACTCCGATAGGGTAAATCAATGCATAAGTGAACAAATACCTGCTCAAAAGAGGAAAATGCTTGGTGCTGAAGGATCATCCAGCACCAAACCTATTGTCTTTGTCAAAGCCTCAAATGAGGATGGTAGATCTATTCCTGACATTGAAAGGTCAGGTGAAGAGAATTTACCAAATCATGACACTGGACGAATCCTTCTTCCTGAGTTTCAAGCATGTGTTGACACTTCAGCACAAGTTGAGTCCTCAGTTAATGAGGATGACTCAGATGATGATATAGAGAATAAAGTAAGTACCCTACTTCCTCCTTTGGAGAAGCTGACTGGTGCTGAACCCTCTACTGGACCCAATACTATCTAGTCTATCATCAAGTCGCACCCCACACACTAAGGTAGTTCTTCCAAGCATGTCAAAATTGACACTTCAAAGAACTCTTCAGCTCCTGCTGAAGGTTCATATATGGGAACTGCCTCTTTAGTTTCAATAAATAAACTGAAGAATGCTAGATCTGAGAAAGATGAGAGAATGTCTCTTGTCATGCAAGAGATCAATGATATTAGATTGCAACTCAGGCATCAGCAAACACCAACATGATTCAGAGATGAACCTTCCAAATCTCCTCATTTAAAGTACAAGACACAATTCAAAAGAGCTTGTGAGTTATGTGGTCAAAACAACCATCTCACTCAAACTTGCTTAATAGTGATTTATTGTACTAAATGTGAAAGGACTGGTCATTGCACCTGTGAACACACTCAATATATGCTGGCTAAAACAAGTGCTGATGCTCACAAATCTGAAGCATCTCATTCCAGGCGAAATATGCCTTTCCCACCATGCATTCATTGTGGTATGGGCAATCATCAATCAGATGACTGCCACTATACCCTGTTTGTAATAGTTGTGGAAGTTATTACCATGACACTCATGGACATAATCGAATCATCTCACTCAGAAGAGGTATTAAACCAAGAAACCCAAACTTTATTACCAAACGTTGTGAGACTTGTGGAAGCGATGTCCACACTACATCTGATCACAACCATATAGAGTGGTTCAGAAGAGGTGAAGCCCTCCAGGCTAAGAAAGCTAAAGCTGTTCATACCTCTTATTCTTCTAAGTAATCACACATACCCTCTACAAGAGGACCCTTCAGATCTAGAACACCTTCTAGATATAAAACCCCCACCCAACAAAGGTGGGTTTCAAAACAAAACTGACCATTTCCTTAACTTGTGCAGTGTGATCTTAGGAAGCCTATTTGGTACCTAGATAGTGGCTGCTCAAGGCATATGACTGGCACCAAAAGTTATCTGTACAAGTATAAGGAGGAACAAGGTCCTAAAGTTGTTTTTGGTGATAACTCATCAGCTACTACTGAAGGATTTGGTTCAGTGAAATGCAATGGTATAGTTTTCTCAAGGGTAGCATATGTAAATTGATTGAAGCACAACCTCATCAGCATAAGTCAACTTTGTGATGCAATGTATCTTGTGTTGTTTGATGACAAAAAAGGTACAATCTTCAACTCCAATCATGAAATTGTGATGATTGCTCCAAGAGTCAAAGATGTTTATGTCATGAACATGAACTCTACTCAGGAGACATGCTTCTTTGCTAAAGCCTCCAATATTACCAATTGGCTTTGGCATAAGAGGCTCTCATATCTCAATTTCAAAACAATAACTCTACTGGCAAAACAAAATCTTGTTATTGGTCTTCCCTCACTTGTCTACTCCAAGGACAAACCATGCTCAACATGTGAAAAAGGGAAGCACCTTAGGGTCAGTTTCAAAACAAAGCAAACTTTCTCAATCAAAGAAAGTTTTCATTTGCTTCACATGGACTTATTTGGCCCAGTATCACCTAGGGCCATTTGTCATGAAAAATATACACTTGTCATTGTTGATGAGTACTCAAGGTACACCTGGGTATATTTTCTGACAAAGAAAAGCCATGCACCAGATGCCATTATGTCATTCATCAAAAGAGTTGAAAATCAAAATGACACTCATGTCAAACAACTCAGAACTGACAATGGCACTGAATTTAGAAATCACTCATTGATCAAATTCTGTGATGACAAAGGAATTTCCCAAAATTTCTCATCTCCTTACACACCTAAACAAAATGGTGTAGCTGAAAGAAGGAACAGAACTTTGATTGAAGCAGCAAGAACAATGCTTGCTGGATCTGCTCTCTCTAAGCATTTTTAGACTGATGTTGTAGCCACTGCTTGCTACACTCAAAATAGATCCATTATTGTGAAGAGACATATGAAGACTCTCTATGAAGTCTTCAGGGGGAGAATTTGAAACATTTCATTCTTACATGTGTTTGGGTGTCCAGTATTCATTCACAATCACAAGGATCACCTTGGAAAGTTTGATAAAAAATATGATGATGGTTATTTTCTTGGATACTCCCTAGTATCTAAAGCATACAAAGTCTTCAACACAAGAAGACAATGTATTGAAGAAACCTATCACATCACTTTCAATGAAAGTTCTGAAGCTCTCACTTTTTCAAATCCATCAGATGATGAACTTCATATACATGAATCTCACAATTATCCATCTGATGAATTCAATCATTATGAGCCTTCTCAAAAATATCAAACAAGCAATTCAGTCCCTCATATTGATCCATTTGAAGATATGACAAGTCCTACAAAAGGAAATCCTTTAGTATCACATATTGATGGTTGTCAATCAAATATTGATCAATATCAAAATAATCAAAATGATTAGCAAGGAAACACAAATGACCAAAATAGACAGTCTCAAAACAATCAGCATGCTGACACACATGATCAAAATGATCAATCATATGTAGCTGCTGAAGAACAGTCTGAGCCCCTTGCTCAAAGCTATCCTATCATCTCTAGGGAATTAGGTCTTGGATATGCTTCTTCTGACCAAGAAGGAAGTCCTCCAATGATTGAACCCTTATCCACTGAATATCCTTCAGTAGACACTAGAGACATTCCAAGTCCAAGTCCATGTCATGGACTTCCAAGTTCTAGCTCTAATCATGATACCAGTACTTATTCTCCAGCTGCACAAAAATCTTGGACTCAAAATAGTCACATACAATTGGTGAACATAATAGGCAATCCTGGTGAAGGTAGAGTCACTAGATCTATGGCAAAGAAACTGAGTGCTGCTTCATCTAGAGAATGCCTTTATGCAAATTTTCTCTCAGAAATTGAACCTACAAAGGTTTCTGAAGCACTCACACACCCTGGATGGGTGGATGCCATGCAAGAGGAACTCAATCAATTTGAAAGAAACAAAGTCTGGAAATTGGTTCCTCTTCCATATGGTAAGTCAACCACTGGCATCAAATGGGTTTACAAGATCAAAAGAGATGAAACCAATGCAGTGACCAAAAATAAAGCTAGGCTGGTGGCCCAAGGATTCAATCAAGAGCCTGGTGTTGATTTTGATCAAACCTTTGCTCCAGTTGCACGTATGGAAGCCATACGAATCTTTCTTTCATATGCCACTTACATGAACTTCATCATCTACCAACTGGATGTCAAAAGTGCATTCCTAAATGGTGACCTAAAAGAATAAGTTTATGTTACCCAGCCTCCTGGCTTTGAGAGTAGTAAATACCCAAATCATGTCTACAAGCTTTACAAAGCTTTGTATGGACCGAAGCAAGCTCCAAGACCATGGTATGAAACTCTCTCAACTTTTGTCATTGAACATAAATTTGTCAGCGGAAAAATAGATAACACCTTGTTCATCTATAAATCTAAAACTAACACCATTCTGGTACAAATTTATGTGGATGACATAATCTTTGGTTCTACAAGCTTGAAACTTTGCAAACAATTTGCCAAGCTTATGACCAACAAGTTTGAGATGAGTATGATGGGAGAACTCACATACTTCCTTGGTCTTCATATTAAACAATCTGACCAAGGCATCTCCATCAATCAAGAAAATTATGTCAAGGATCTGCTAAAGAAGTATGATATCAATTGTGCTTCAGTGAAGACTCCAATGGTACCCCCTAACAACTTAGGACCTGATCTCACTGGACAATCAGTCAATGAGACTCAGTATAGAGGTATGATTGGGTCACTCATGTACTTAACTGCAAGCAGACTTGACATTCAATTCTCTACATGCCTTTGTGCAAGATACCAAGTAGATCCAAAGGAATCACACCTTACTGCTGTAAAGAGAATCTTCAGATACCTAAAAGGTACACCAAGTATAGGTCTATGGTACCCCAAATCCTCAGGTTTTGATCTAAAGGGGTACTCAGATTCTGACTATGCTGGTTGCAATTTGGACAGAAAAAGCACTTCTGGTGCCTGCCAATTGCTAGGTGGCAAACTTGTGTGTTGGAGTGCTAAAAAACAACAAACAATTGCCATGTCTTCAGAAGAAGCTGAATATGTGGCAGCTGCTGGATGTTGTGCCAATGTTCTTTGGATGAAAAGCCAACTGGCTGATTATGACATAGAATATGAAAAGGTACCCATTTTTTGTGATAACACTAGTGCTATTGCAATATCCAATAATCCAGTCCTCCACTCAAGAACTAAACACATTGATATCAGATTTCACTTTATCAGAGATCACATTGTAAAAGGGGACATTGAATTACATTTCATCCCCACTCAATACCAATTGGCTGATATCTTCACCAAACCATTGGATGAACCAACTTTTAAAAGATTGATAATGGAGCTTGGTATGCTAAACATTGATGATACAAAATCTGAACCTTCAGCATGTACGGTAGAAGCTTGAAGGTTCAGCATTTCATAAAAGAATTTGATTAATGTTAAGTAGCATTGTATGAGTAAAGGAGTGTGCAATTTCATGTGTCTATTTCACTTTATGTGATTGTGTATATGATGTTTTGTCGCCTTATCTGATTCACTGAAGCTGAACAAATAATCACCAGTCATCAAAAGATTCCTTCAGCAATGCTGAACAAATTTTTAATACAACTGAGTAGCTAGGCCTGAGTAGAGGAGCGTGCAATGTCATATGTCCTGTTCACTTATGTGAACATGTACATGGGTTTTGTCGCCTCATCTGACGCACTGAAGCTCACAAGTATTGCCATCAGCTTCAACATATCTGAGCAACAACATTTAAAACCTCTCAATCATGTGATTCAAAAGAGTTAATGGCATTAAATTTCTTATGAATAAAACAAACATTCTTTCAAAAAGGTGTCATATGTTAATTAAGGAAATTTCAAACGTCTCCATCCACAGTCAACAACTCCCAGACACATGGGGCGTTTCACTGTTCAAAGCAACAAAAAATCATACCTTTTTGTAGAACATGAATGAGAAAGTTTGTGCCAAATGTTCAAAAGAAATCCTAAAAGATTTATAACTTTTTCAAATGGTTTTAAAAACTTTTTACAAATCAGTTAAAGTTTTTATATAATACCTAACAATTGGATTTCATTCCACGCTTACAATCTTTTCATCCAAAACACACACAACCTTTCTTTCTTTCAAAACACACAAAGAAACATAAATGGCTGAAATCATCTTCCACCCCCATGATTACCAAAATCACTCTTAAACCATCCATTCATGTTAACTATCCCATTGATGACATCTTCTTCAAACCAAACAACATCACCTTGCTTGAACCTGAATCCTTTAAGTGTGTTACTCGGGAACAAGTTTTGACTTATCTAACCAAAAGTGTTTTAAGGTATGCTTTATTTGAGGATCCTGGTATGATGTTTCAAAATGTGCAAAAAGCATTTTGGTTTACAGCAGAGGCTTCTAACAACAAGAAGTCCATTGAGTTTGATTCTACCACGATGGGGATTCATGGTAGATTTGGGTTAAAATCATTTAGAAAAGTTTTGGGGTTAGATTATTTGGAAAACCCTAATGAGTATGAAGTAGTACCTGGTGATTTTATGGTTGTTAAAAATTTCTTTAAAGAAATTGGGTATACTGAAGAAATTTCTGAAAAGGGGGGGTTAATAAGGAGTGCTTTGCCACCAAGATGGAAATTATTGATGACCATTCTCATCGAATGTTTGGGGGGGGGGGGGGGGGGAAATTGGAGGTCTTGACTAGATCAACCAAAAAGATGCTATCATTTTATACTGTCTGGCCAAGGGGGTCAAAGCTGATTTTGGGAGGCTTATTTTTGAAGATCTCTATGGGAAGCTGGAGAAAAAGACTAGAGAGAAAAACGTTGTGTACACCAGATTTCTATCTCTCCTCTTTGTTGACCATATTGGAAATGACTTTTCAAAAATCAATGGAGAAAACCTAACTTTTAAGACCTTTGATCTCACACGCTGGAACATTCCAGTCAGCACCATTGATCCTACTATTACACAACCCATGCTGGACATATGCTCAGCAGATGGTTCAGTAGTGTACAAAGCTCCCAAAGACACTTCTCCAATTGGAGAAGGGGATCTACAAGGTAAAAAGCCTAGAGCTTCATCTGGACCTCCTCAGAAGTAAACGTCAATTAATACCAAGAAGGTTAGACGTGCGTTCAGAAAGAGGAAAACCTTCACACAATCTTCCTCAAGGAAGATTGATGATGATTCCCAAGGCCATCCTTTGAAGAATACCAAGTCCCTGGCCAAGGACAAGAACCCTAGCCAGCCATCACCTTTAGTCTCTACTGGAGGAGATATACATAAAGAGGCCCAGCAAGCAACCCATCTCTCAACTTCTTTAAGAGAGAAGGGTGAAGATAGAGCTCACCTTCAGCTCAGTAGTGTGGAGTCAGCATTGGATCCATCAGGTCAAACCAACCCTGGTGGTGAAGGGCTTGAAACTTATCCACACACTCATGCTGATGCTCCAAAGATTCCCAAGGAAGTGCATCTCACCACTGGAGCCAAGGTGGGACACTTGCCTACTTTTGTGGTCAGTATGTCTGGAGATGATCTGGAGAAAGAACTTGGGTTCAATGAGAGAATCCCAGTCAATCTAGATGACAGTGATGAAGAACCTGCTGATGCAACACAAAAGCCACTTTCACCCAGAGCTGAGCAGGTAAAAGAATTAACCAGTCAAGTGTTGATTCTTCAATCATAGGTTGCCAGACTGAAGGAAGAAAAGGTGCTTGCTGACAACGAAATCTCAACTATCAAAGCAAGACCACCTCCTCCTTCTGCTGAACAAATTAAGGATGTCCTCATTGCTGCTTTGAAGCCCTTAGTCCAAGATGTGGCCACCACCACTTCCCTAAAGCAAGAGATGTCCTCTTTAATGGAATCCATCAATGGTGCTTCCATGGAGTTTCCACCAGAATTCACACCAGTTCCTAGCCAAGTTAATACATTGTGTGATTCTGTGTCCAAGATCAAAGATAGAGTGGCGTTGCTGGAGAAACAAAAGCTGACCGTTTTTGAAGAGGTTCAGCAGAAGTTACATGCCCTTGAAACTGTTCCAGCCATGCTGTCCAAGGTAACTACCACTCTTGATCATCTTTGTGGCTTCTTCCCTGCTAGTGGGTCATCAGAAGCTGCTGGGCAGTCTTCTGCTGAGGGGGAGAAAAACACAATCCAACAGCTCTTCCAAAAACATGCCCAAAAGAAGGCTAAAAAACAATCGATTGAGTCACCCATCACTGAAAAGAGCCCGTCAAAGAATAAGGAGAGTCATCAGCCAAAGATGATGATATGCAAGGGCTGACCACAAGTGGGGAAACAACTGATAATGGTTCACCTCCCTTAATACCCAAAAACAAAGATCTTACTTTAAATGATCATTTGATCATCGCTAGAGTGGCCACTCAGGATGTAACACCCCATTTTGATAAAATGGAATGTCACGCGTGATTATGGCGTGTCATCAAAGAATACAAGGATACATGTATAAAACATCACATGACCATAAAGGAAATACCAGAATCAAACATCGGTACCCCATAAGTAGAACTCATCACACACAAACATAAGTACTGTAAATGAAAAGGACTAAACAATGTCCATCGAAATGGGTATCAAAGTATAAAGAAATGCATAAAGTAAAGAAGGCTAGGAAGCTTCCAATCCATATGCACGTACGCTTAAAGTCTACGAGCGTCCCTGAGTACCTGCCGTTTTGGGAACATGAAAGGAAAACGGCTGAGCATAACGCTTAGTGCACGGACATACAAGTAAAGCATGAATAATATAAGCATATAAGCATGAAGCAGCGGAAAAGACTAAGTCCTGAATAACCTGACATGTCTTATTAAAACTAGTTTTATACTTTGAAAAGCCTTATGTTTATATTATAAAAACTGTTTAACATGTTTACCATTAGCCAATATAGGTCATGAATTATCAACGTGCATGAATACTTGGAGGGGTGACCTCGTCATGCAAATTAGAGGGGCTGCCTCTAATTTAAAATACTGGTTTGGGTAGGAGGGACCAGCTCCTTGTGAAGGATGCAAGGCATACACCACATTCACCTGAATAATCTGCTAAAACATGTAAACTAGGATGCACCCATACGCCCCACATGATAATAATAATAATAATAATAATATGGCCAAAAGCTGAAGGGACGCCACGAGCTATCACTCCATCGTGGTGGAGTCATAACACTGGTGCCTCTAGTGTTATGGTTATGGTACCTCCATAACTAGGTGAAACTGGTCATGCATGTATATGGATTTAGGTATCTAATTAAACATAAGCAATTCAAAAATATATAAAACATATACTGGGAAAAACAGTTGGCTGCATACAGGAAATCTGAATAAGGAAGAATGTCCATACTGAAAGGACGGAGAATCCGTACCTTGTTTCTAGTGAACGAAGAAGACGAACGAAAGAGAGTCCTACTTCGGTATCACTAATGCTACATAAATACATACGTGTATAAGTATCTGATTACTGAGTACGTAACTGGTTTTATATCCTGTCTTAGCTTGTTTTATATGTTTATGTCATGTTTTACTGATTAAAGCTTTATACTGTGTTTATCATGTATTATGTCTATTCTGATTAAGTATTTCTTGTATTATTATACTTGTTGTGTAATAATAAGTAACTCTCTAAAAATAGCAGGTTTCCTAAAATAGAAAATTTCCAAAAATAGAAAGTTTTCAAAAATAGAAACTTTACAAAAATAGATTTACTGCTTAAAATAGATAAGTTTCTAAAAATAGAAAGTTTCTATAAATAGATTAGCTGCCTTAATTAAATAAGTTTCTAAAAATAGAAAGTTTCCATAAATAGAAATGAGCTGGATTATTAAGCTAATTATATAAGCTTAAGTGTTTACTGGTTAATATTCTAAGTCATGTAATTAAATAATATAGTTTATTAATTATATCATGTAAATTAAATAAACTATAGGTTAAAGTATTTAATTAAATATAACATGATTTAATTAAATAAAGGTAAAAATACTAAGGGTTAAAACATGTATTATTATCTATTAATAATATAACCTAAGTCATGTATATTAATTAATTATAAGTCATGATTTTAATAATTAATTAATTATATATTCTAAATAAAATGGTAATTACTTAGGTTAAAATTCATGTATTAATAATAATATTAATAACCTAAGTCATGCATAAATTAAATTAATCATGTACATGTTTTAATTAATTTAATCTTGTTAAAATAATTAACCTTGTAAAATAATTAACTTGCAAAAATACCCCATGAACCGAACCCGTATTTTAATCTAAACATGTCGTGAAGCGGACCGGTTTAACCCATGAACCGGCCAACCAAACGCACCCTTAACAGTGGCAAACCGGCTTGGCCAGTTGCCACTGCTTGCGTATAAGGTGCCACCGGCTGAGCCGATGGTTCCCTTGGTCTTGGCTAGCCGCTGCCAAGCGGCGGTTCCCCCTGCTTTCCTTAATTAGCCACCGGCTCAAGCCGGTGGTAGTCCTTGTTTCTGCCGTGACCCAACCGAACACCAACCTACCCCGACCGAGGTCGGGGTTCCCTTTTCTCCTGCGGCCGAGACCCACAACACCAAACCGAGACCTTGAGGTCTCGGTTGGTGTGAATCAAAAGCAAGCCGAGACCCCCTTGGTCTCGGTTCCATGCGCCGGCAAAACACAAATACCCCTTAACCCCTAATTAATTTTACCCCCATGATTATTAACATGTATTTACTTGTTTTAATATTACTCATGACTTCACGTGTTCTTGATTTAAATAAAAACATAAAGAAAAAGGGTTTAAGGATTTACCGATTACGTGAAACAAAGGATGATGAACACACTAACAACCTTGCGAGAAATCAATCACTAAAATCAACCAACACCCCCTCTTTGGTGTTCTATACCTGGCGGCCAAAAGAGAGAGCAAAAGAGATTTAGGGTTTTGTTTATTTTCTGATTTCTGTAATTATGAAAATAAGTTTTCCCTTTATTTATTGTTTAGTAAAAATTGCATGGGTTTGGCCCTTTGTCTTGTTTTAGCCGCGGGTAGGATGGGGCCTACAAGGGTAACCCATAGTTTTCTCGTGTCTAATATTAAGTGTGTTCTCGTGTTCGTGTTTACATGATTTAAATAGTTATCGTTCATGTCTAATTATATTTATTCATGATCGTAATAAATATACATAAATACGTAATACTAAGCTCGTGATTAATTACGTTCATGATTTCATGTTCGTATGTTCATGATTATAATTATTATTGAAATAATTATCGTGTCTTAATACGTCTTAAATACTTATCGTGTTATCACACGTACGTAATACTTATAAATCTTGTTCGTGAAACGTAAACATGCTATAAAAGGAAAGTTCTAATCATGTACATACGATCATAAGGGTACTATTCATGGTAAAAGCATGCGGGTTTTACAACTCTTCCCCTAAAAAGAATAATTCGTCCTCGGATTATAGATAACGTAAACTAGAAAAGAAGAACATACCCGAATTCAAAATATGAAATGAGGGTAAGAAGCCCGGATAGACTCCTTTGTTTCCCAAGTGTCTTCCCGCTCGGTATGATCCCTCCATAGGATTTTGACGAATGGAATCGTCTTCCTTCTCATGACTCGTTCTTGTCTGTCAAGAACTCGTTCGGGTTCTTCTATGAAAGTGAGATCTTCACGAATCTGTTCTAGTGGATACTGAACCATGTGAAGGGGATGATACTTGTACCCTCTGAGTAAGGACACATGGAAAACATCGTGAACATGAGAAAGCTACAGAGGTAACGTTAAACGGTAAGATACTTCACCGACTCGTTCAATGACATCAAACGGTCCGATGAATCGAGGACTGAGCTTCCATTTGATTCCAAAACGTCTAACACCACGTACCGGCGAAACCTTAAGGAAAACGTGATCTCCTACGTTAAAATGTAAGTCCCTACGATGCTTGTCTGCATAACTCTTCTGACGTGACCGTGCTTCTTGCAGTTTATGTTTAGCTACTGCAACCTTCTCATTAGTCAGCTCTATCATTTCTGGTCCTTCAAGTGTTCGCTCACCAACCTGATCCCAGCAGATTGAGGCGCGACACTTTCTGCCATACAACATCTCGAGGAGGAGCACACTTGATACTTGCGTGCCAATTGTTGTTGTATGCAAACTCCACCAAACAAATATAATCGTCCCAATCACCCGTCCATTCCAACGCACATGACCTCAACATGTCTTCTAATGTCTGAATCGTTCGCTCCGACTGCCCGTCTGTTTGAGGATGAAAAGCTGTGCTAAGCTTAAGTTTTGTCCCCAAGCTTTCTGCAGACTTAGCCAAATACGCGAAGTGAACCGAGGATCTCTGTCTGAGACGATGTTGGATGAAGCACTGTGAAGTCTCATGATCTCCTTCTTGTAAGTATCGGCGAGTTTACTGACCGAAACTTCCTTGCGGATCGGTAAGAAATGAGCTGATTTGGTAAGTCGATCAACTATAACCCAAATTGCATCGTGCTTCCTCTTTGTCGACGGAAGACCAGTAACAAAATCCATGGTGATTTTGTCCCACTTCCACTCTGGAATATCTAACGGTTGAAGAAGACCGCCAGATCGCTGATGTTCGATCTTAACCTGCTGGCAGGTAAGACATTTGGAGACGTAAGTAGCAACATCCTGTTTCATACCACTCCACCAAAAGTACTGCTTGATGTCATGGTACATCTTGGTCGAACCAGGATGAATAGAGAACGGGGAGCTATGAGCCTCAGCTAACAATGCTTCCCGGAGTTCTTGATCATCAAGAACACAAAGTCTCATGCCCTGCCATAAGATACCATCTGCGTCTACTCGAAATTCTGTCTACTTCTCTAAATTCTAAATTATCGCCCAGATTTCACCATCATCCTTATGAGCTTCCTTGATCTTAGAGAGTAACTCGAGTTCCACTCTAAGATTAGCCCAGTAACCGTGCTGGCCACGTACCATGATCTCTATGTCTAGTCTCTCCAAGTCTCTTATAATTTCCTCCTCAATTTTAATGCCGTTTATCATTCCGGACTTTCTGCTAAGTGCATCTGCCACTACATTCGCCTTGCCGGGATGATACTGCAGATTAATCTCATAATCCTTCAACAGCTCTAACCATCTCCTCTGTCTCATGTTCAATTCACGCTGAGTGAAGATATTCTTCAAGCTCTTGTGGTCCGTGAAAATGTCACATGATTCTCCATATAGGTAGTGCCTCCATATCTTCAATGCAAACACGACTGCTGCAAGTTCCAAGTCATGCGTAGGGTAATTTTCCTCATAAGGCTTAAGCTGCCGTGAAGCGTACGTGATCACTTTCCCATGTTGCATGAGAACACAGCCAAGTCCCTTCCCCGATGCATCACTGTATATCTGAAATCCACCTGTACCAGATGGGAGAGTAAGAATCGGTGCAGATACTAACTTCTGCTTTAGGTATTCAAAGCTCTTATCTCTTTCTTCAGTCCAGACGAATTTCTCCCCTATCCGCATCAGTTTGGTCAATGGTAGTGCTAACCGGGAAAAGTTCTCCACGAACCTACGGTAATAACCAGCTAAGCCTAGGAAACTGCGGACTTCAGTCGCTGATGTCGGTCTTGGCCACTTGGTAATAGCCTCAACCTTTGCTGGATCCATCGTGATTCCTTCTACTAATACAATGTGACCTAAGAATGCCACCTTGTCTAACCAGAACTCACACTTGGAGAATTTAGCATACATCTGCTTCTGGCGAAGAATCTGTAGTACTGTACGAAGATGGTCTTCGTGTTCCTCCTTGGACTTAGAGAATATCAGGATGTCGTCAATGAAGACAATGACGAACTTGTCCAGAAATTCATGAAAGATTCTGTTCATCAAATCCATGAACACTGCTGGAGCATTGGTAAGGCCAAATGGCATGACTACAAATTCGTAGTGGCCATAGCGTGTATGGAAAGCAGTCTTGGCGATGTCCTGCTCCTTAACCCGTAGCTGATGATAGCCCGACCTAAGATCAATCTTGGAGAAATGTTTGGCCCCTTGGAGCTGGTCAAACAGATCGTCTATACGTGGTAGTGGATACCTATTCCTGATGGTAATCTTGTTGAGCTCGCGGTAGTCTATGCAAAGACACATACTGTCGTCCTTCTTCTTAACGAATAAGACCGGTGCGCCCCATGGAGATGCGCTCGGTCGAATAAAGCCTCGTTCTAGAAGTTCTTGCAATTGATCCTTCAGCTCCTTTAACTCTTTGGGAGCCATGCGATAAGGAGCCTTGGAAATCAGCTCAGCTCCTAGGATGAGCTCGAAATTAAATTCTACCTCACGTGCAGGTGGTATGCCCGGAAGTTCTTCTAGAAATACATCTAGAAATTCTGACACTATCGGCTGATTCTGAATTGATGGAGATTCAACATCCATGTCATGAACAGTAGCTAGATAACCCTCACAACCATGTGAAAGTAATGCACGTGCTTGCAGGGTTGATATGATTTGTACAAACCTTCCGGGTACGAACCCGTTGTGAATGTACTCTGGTGCATTAACATCACCAAAGATGACTCGATATGAATGGCAGTCTATGGTAGCATGATGCTTGGATAGCCAATCCATGCCTAAAATCATGTCAAAATCATTCATGTCCAGCGGAAGTGCGTCAACAGGACGAATCTTGTCATCAAACTCTAGGGGAAGGCTCTTGTGCACGTGGGTTATGCGTACAGAGTCTCTCAAAGGCGTGGAAATATTTAGTATATTTTCTAGTGGCATGGGGAGTATCCTAACATTCTTGGCATAAGCAGTAGAAATGACCGAGTGAGTAGCACCCGTATCAAACAGAACACATGCAGCTTGACCATACATATACAAGATTCCAGTGATGGTACCTGTAGACTTGTTGGCATGATCGCGAGATGTCGTGTAAACACGTCCAGCCGTAGGAGGCGGCTTGGTATCAGCATGTCCCGATGTACCTTCCATCTTGCCCTTGTGGCAATCCTTCATGCGATGGCCAGGAAGACCACACTTGTAGCATGCGTCGTTGTCGCGACGACATGGCCCTGGGTGCCTACGGTTACAGGTAGAGCAAAGAGGATGAGTATATCCTCCAGCAGGTGTCCTGACTGGCTGTGAGCCTGATAAGAACAATATACATGAGACATGATAATAGGTACAAAGGACAAAGCGGATAGTCGTAAGATGGAATACCAGTGATAGCTGGACGGTTGGGCTGTGAACCTCTCTGGTTCTGGTCCCTCCCGTTACCATGATTCTTGGTAGAAGATTTGCTAATGTGTCAGAATTAAGAATTATAACATTTAATCATAAGAAAATGAGTAAGTATAAGTACCTTCTGCTGTTGGAGTATCCAGCGTTGCTACGGTAACTATCATTACCGCCACGCCTATCCGTAGCAGAACGGTCGTGAATCCGACCGTTTCCCTTGGGCTGAGAAGGCTGTTGCTGAGTAGCCGGCTGAGACCGGTCCCCAATCTTCTGCCTGAAAGATACAGTTTAAAGAGATGAAATATTGACATATACTGAAAGAATATGGATTGGTCACCGTTTAATACGAGTGTTTACCTCTTATCGAGTCTCTCTACTTTCCCGAACTCATCTCTTTCCTGCAGCATCTCCAGCTTACGTGCTGCATCGGCTAGTTGTGCTACCGTGTTGAACGTAGCACACACCAAGTTGTTTGCGACCGATGTACGAAGAGCCCACCTGAAGTGGTGTGCCTGCTCTTCAGGAGTACCTGCTACTGCACCAAGAAAACCAGCCAAGCGAAGAAAGCGTTGCATGAACTCGTTGCTATTCTCCCCAGCTCTCTATCGGATTCCATGGTACTCTCTCTTCAGCTTGTCTTGCTTAGCCTTGGGAAAGAACTGTCCCATCACCAAATCCCTGAACTGAGCCCAAGTCAAACCAGCCACCCAATTATCACCTCCCTTAGACTGCTTCAGTGCCATCCACCATGATAGCACATCACCTTCGAATCTGTAGCAGGCCAACATCGACTTGAAGACAGGGTCACATCCCATAGCATCGAAGATCTTCTCAATGTCAGCCAACCAGCTTTCAGCTTCACTGGGGTTATATGTTCTCTCGAAAGCTCGAGGACAGAGCTTATTGAATCTCTCCAGCCATGTGACCAATGTTGCTGGAGGAGGAGGAGGAGGTACTGGGTGTTGCTGCTGGTTGTTGGCAGCCTGAACCTCAGCCCTGATTTCGTTCCTCAGCTGAGGAAGCATAGCTTGCATTGCATCTTGGATTGCTGCATTGAGTTGTTCCTGTTCACGTGTGAGAACCATCTGACAGTATAACATAAAATACATGATTAAACTGATCAAAACATAAATTATATACATGAAAAAAAATTTATACCAATAAATCATGAGAAAATTTTTATGCAGGAAAAACTAGTACATGAATGCATGATGTAGTTTTATGAAAACTTTTGTATGCGCGATAGTGAACGCCTATGGTCAGTTCAATCAAAACAAAAGACATGGCGAGGGGACGCCAATGGGTCGGTCCTAAATTTAAAAGTTTCGATAAAACACATGCGACTAAATAGGGCCAGTCCTATACCAACCATTACTTAGTCATAAACCTGCGACAATGACATATATATGTATGCATGAAATGATGAATGCATGAAAACCGACTATCAGTTCTAGGAACACCATAGTGACTACCCACTAATAACAGGTCGTGTTTTGAGAGCCTACATGTCGAAGCCTTGGCTTTGATACCATAATTGTAACACCCCATTTTGATAAAATGGAATATCACGCGTGATTATGGCGTGTCATCAAAGCATACAAGGATAAATGTATAAAACATCACATGACCATAAAGGAAATACCGGAATCAAACATCGGTACCCCATAAGTAGAACTCATCACACACAAACATAAGTACTGTAAATGAAAAAGACTAAACAATGTCCATGGAAATGAGTATCAAAGTTTAAAGAAATGCATAAAGTAAAGAAGGCTAGGAAGCTTCCAATCAATATGCACGTACGCTTAAAGTCTATGGGCGTCCCTGAGTACCTGCCGTTTTGGGAACATGAAAGGAAAACGGCTGCGCATAACGCTCAATGCACGGATATACAAGTAAAGCATGAATAATATAAGCATATAAGCATGAAGCAGCGGAAAAGACTAAGTCCTGAATAACCTGACATGTCTTATTAAAACTGGTTTTATAGTTTGAAAAGCCTTATGTTTATATTATAAAAACTATTTAACATGTTTACCATTAGCCAATATAGGTCATGAATTATCAACGTGCATGAATACTTGGAGGGGTGACTTCGTCATGCAAATTAGAGGGGCTGCCTCTAATTTAATATACTGGTTTGGGTAGGAGGGATCAGCTCCTTGTGAAGGATGCAAGGCACACACCACAATCACCTAAATAATCTACTGAAAACATGTAAACTAGGATGCACCCATACGCCCACATGATAATAATAATAATATGGCCAAAAGCTGAAGGGACGCCACGAGCTATCACTCCGTCATGGTGGAGTCGTAACACTGGTGCCTCCAGTGTTATGGTTATGGTACCTCCATAACTAGGTGAAACTGGTCATGCATGTATATGGCTTTAGGTATCTAATTAAACATAAGCAATTTAAAAACATATAAAACATATACTAGGGAAAACAGTTGACTGCATACGGGAAATCCTAATAAGGAAGAATGTCCATACTGAAAGGAGGATAATCCGTACCTTGTTTCCAGTGAACGAAGAAGACGAACGAAAGAGAGTCCTACTTCGGTATCACTAATGCTACATAAATACATACGTGTATAAGTATCTGATTACTGAGTACGTAACTGGTTTTATATCCTGTCTTAACTTGTTTTATATGTTCATGTCATGTTTACTGATTAAAGCTTTATACTGTGTTTATCATGTATTCTGTCTATTCTGATTAAGTATTTCTTGTATTATTATACTTGTTGTGTAATAATAAGTAACTTTCTAAAAATAGCAGGTTTCCTAAAGTAGAAAGTTTCCAAAAATAGAAAGTTTCCAAAAATAAAAAGTTTCCAAAAATAGATTTACTACTTAAAATAGATAAGTTTCTAAAAATAGAAAGTTTCTATAAGTAGATTAGCTGCCTTAATTAAAAAAGTTTCTAAAAATAGAAAGTTTCCATAAATAGAAATAAGCTGGATTATTAAGCTAATTATATAAGCTTACGTGTTTACTGATTAATATTCTAAGTCATGTAATTAAATAGTATAGTTTATTAATTATTTCATGTAAATTAAATAAACTATAGGTTAAAGTATTTAATTAAATATAACATGATTAAATTAAATAAAGGTAAAAATACTTAGGTTAAAACATGTATTATTATCTATTAATAATATAACCTATGTCATGTAAATTAATTAATTATAAGTCATGATTTTAATAATTAATTAATTATATAGTCTAAATAAAATGGTAATTACTTAGGTTAAAATTCATGTATTAATAATAATATTAATAACCTAAGTCATGCATAAATTAAATTAATCATGTACATGTTTTAATTAATTTAATTTAATCTTGTTAAAATAATTAACCTTGTAAAATAATTAACTTGCAAAAATACCCCATGAACCGAACCCGTGTTTTAATCTAAACATGTCGTGAACCGGACCAGTTTAACCCCATGAACCGACCAACCAAATGCACCCTTAACAGTGGCAAACCGGCTTGCCCGGTTGCCACTGCTTGCGTATAAGGTGCCACCGGCTGAGCCGGTGGTTCCCTTGGTCTTGGCTAGCCGCTGCCAAGCGGCGGTTCCCCCTGCTTTCCTTAATTAGCCATAGAATTAAGCCGGTGGTGGTCCTTGTTTCTGCCGTGACCCAACCGAACACCAACCTAACCCGACCGAGTTCGGGGTTCCCTTTTCTCCTACGGCCGAGACCCACAACACCACACCGAGACCTTGAGGTCTCGGTTGGTGTGAATCAAAAGCAAGCCGAGACCCCTTTGGTCTCGGTTCCATGCGTCGGCCAAAAACAAGTACCCCTTAAACCCTAATTAATTTTACCCCATGATTATTAACATGTATTTACTTGTTTTAATATTACTCATGACTTCATGTGTTCTTGATTTAAATAAAAACATAAAGAAAAAGGGTTTACGGATTTACCGATTATGTGAAACAAAGGAAGATGAACACACTAACAACCTTGCGAGAAATCAATCACCAAAATGAACCAACACCCCCTCTTTGGTGTTCTATACCCGGCGGCCAAGAGAGAGAGCAAAAGAGATTTAGGGTTTTGTTTATTTTCTAATTTCTGTAATTATGAAAATAAGTTTTCCCTTTATTTCTTGTTTAGTAAAAATTGCATAGGCTTGTCCTTTTGTCTTGTTTTAGCCGCGGGTAGGATAGGGCCCACAAGGGTAACCCATAGTTTTCTCGTGTCTAATATTAAGTATGTTCTGGTGTTCGTGTTTACATGATTTAAATAGTTATCGTTCGTGTCTTATTATATTTATTAATGATCGTAATAAATATACATAAATACGTAATACTAAGCTCGTGATTAATTACGTTCATGATTTCATGTTCGTATGTTCATGATTATAATTATTATTGAAATAATTATCGTGTCTTAATACATCTTAAATACTTATCGTGTTATCACTCGTACGTAATACTTGTAAATCTTGTTCGTGAAACGTAAACGTGCTATAAAAGGAAAGTTCTAATCATGTACGTACGATCATAAGGGTACTATTCATGGTAAAAGCATGCGGGTTTTACACAGGAAGAACTTGACAAGTTATACAAGCTTCAGCAAGAAGAAAAGCTAAGAGATCTAAAGCTAAGCTTGTATAAGCAAATTGGAAGAGTTGAAATAGAAAGTGTCTTCAAGAAGAAAGTGTTATATGAAAAGTTTTATATAACAAGACTCAACAGAAGAAACATCTCACCAATCACCAATGTTGATATGTTGACCAACAAAGGTGACATACATCTCAAGTTCTATAGGGGTGATGGAACTGATGAGATACTTGAAAACTTTCAAGGAAAAGAACTTTCTTATACTGAAGGGATGGAAATGAGTGTGATAATTGAGAAAAGGAAATCCAAGAGATGGGATGAAGTTCGCACCAGAATCGAGCACTACATGCGAAATCATGAAAGACTGGGTGAAATTCTGAACATAAACACTCAAGTTTCTCTAGAAGATCAAGATCCTATACTAGAGCTGAACAAAAGAGCAAATCTGATACAACCTGAAGTTGGTGACATCTTTGTCACTACAAAGAAATACAAAGGCCTTGTTCAGTTTCAAAATCATCTCCCTGGTCATGTACTGGACGAACCTGAACTAGGAATGATTATGTTCAATCATCAAGAACGTCAAGACTTTGTGGGCATAAGTGATCTTCATGAAATGAACAATGAACTTCTCTCGAATGTTCAAAGGATCTTTTACTCTCTTCATGGTGGTCCAGGACTTATTGATGCTGCTAAAACCTTCAGCATGTGCTTGCTTGCTATATTGGACCACAGAAACTCAGATCCATTAACTCAGACTTCCATCATTGAAGAACTTAGGCCTAAGAAGAATTGAATAATCATTTGTATTGATTTTGTTATAATTTGTAATGTTATTAAATAAATGATTATCTGATGTTTATAAGTTATTAATTGTTCAGTGCAAGTAAGAAGAAGTTGTTATGCTCACTTACTACTGACATTAGACTTAGGATATTTGTATATCCAAATAGGGGGAGATCGTTGGGTCAGTATTTACTGACCCTGAAGCAACTCTAGGATTTGAATATAAAATCCCCCTAAGTGTTTCATGCTCAACAGTAAGGCCAGTCTACTGAAGGATGACCAGAGGAACAAAGTTCCTACTGAAGAACTTATAGCTGAAGAAAGTTCAACACTCCCCTTCCAGTGAAATTAGAAGACAAAGGAGTCTTCGCTTCAAATACTAGGCGGTCTAGTTGCTGAAGAACAAGGACTGAAGAAGGGCTTTCAGTTCAGTTTGGCTTGACAATACCAAACTGAATGATGTCGATCTCCTCTAGGATACTTTAGACTCTTCAGTCTTCTGATGGTTGCATTAGGCGGGAAAAGATAACTTTAAGTCAAAGTAGGTTGCTTGTATACTTAGATATAAGTACAACCTTTATCTTTTCTAGAATAGTTTATTAAGTACTTTGTACTGTTTGTCTAGCATGGGCATCAACCACCCACTGGATAAACTGATGCATTGGTACATGTAAAATGCAAACCCTAATTTACACTGCATATATAAAGGAGTGTACATTGAGAGAGAAATGTAACCAATACAAGATCTTAAACTCTGGAAAACCTTTCTCTCTCGATACCAACTAAACCATATAGCCAAAGATGCATATGAACGTTTAGATTGGAGCCTAGAGTTTAACTTTGGTTAAACGTTTAAGTAGAGGAGATCAAACCCCATTGTCATTCAACCACTTTGTTATTCCGCAAACAAAGTGGGTTATAGATTCTTTATTTGATTCTAATAAAAGTCTATACGTTGAAAAGTATATTGGTATTGTTGTTTTAATCTTTCATAGTTCTTATCTTATGTTAAAACAACACACTTGAGTCAAAGTAATAGTTATTACTTAAGATAATAAGTAATATCGAATTACTAGGGACCAACACATATACTCCGATATCCTTGTCTCTTAAATAAAGGGAGTGTTATCATTTTAACTTAGGTGAATCATAGTCCTAGTTAGACTATAATTCTGTTTGACACTAACCGCGTGCGGCAAGAGTGTGGCTTCTATGAAACCGCGTGCGACAACGGATTTTTGGGCCACGTGGGCTTCAACGCTATGTGTCACAACCAATACGCAATGGATGGATACGGGTGGTACTCGTGGGTCGGGCTTATAGCCCGACTAGGGACTATACGTAATCATGTCCCCCCCAGTTTAGTACTCACAGGGCGATCCGCGGCTACTAGACTGTAGAACTAATGCAGTCCCACATAGAATCGTTCTCGAATCTGAATCAGTGACAAAGAAATAACGTCACAAAGAAGTTTAAAAAGGTTCCCGCCAACAAAACCTGTACATACTTCCTTCTTCATCCACTCACTCAGTAAATGTGAAAAGCACATGACACGTCAGCTAGGCGATTCATCTTCTACCATTAGATTGTGCAAGTGGACGACACCTGGCGTGTATCCCTGTGTTTGACCAGTTAACCGTTGAGGTATAAATACCCCCAGCCTCCATATCACTGTGTTCACAAAGTAAAAAACTTTCTCCGCCATTAACAAACCTTTAGATACAATGCAAAATCTATCAACCAAGGTAGAAACACTTCGACCTCATATCTCATTAGTCAAAGTAACTATTGAAGCATAGTTTGGCTGGGCCGGTTTAACGACTCTCCTGGGTCGTTCGTCGTGCTTCCCAGTCTCGAGTGATGCTGCAAACAATAGAAGAACCGGTTAGACGTGGACCCGAGGCCAGATCCCCGGGGTCCACCTCCGAAGATCAAGTTAGTATCGGTGCGATATATAGTAATAGTGATGTGGTTAAGAGAGAAAATCGGATCCTATAGAATGAGACCCCTACCCCTGTTTATATAGGACTAGGGTTTCTTGAAGAATAAGTAAGGTCTATAGGTCGCGGGCCTCTTGGGTCGCGGGCCTGTTAGGTCGGGCCTTATACCGACTATACGTCGACATGCCCCCCAGTCTAGTATGATATGGTTCCTGACCATGTCATGCTAGACTCATTCATATGTCACGCTTACCAAATAACCGCGTATGGCTTGCTGCTAGGACATCCTCGTGGTGGGCTACCTTTAGCAAAAAGATGATGGGAAAACTATGTGAATAGTGAGCGCATCCACTATACGTCATCATGTCCCCCCAGTCTAGTATGCGAGGTTTTCACCTAGGTTACTAGACTCTATACCATATCCGCTGCTTGTAAGCGTATCCACGTCAAAAGAAATGGGGAACCCGTATACGTAACACGGGTGGTTGTGCTAGAATGCTTGGTTTCCCATGATTAGACGATAAAGACCCCATAAGAAGAAACGTGTTCTATAGCCGGGGTAACACTGACATCAGCAAGTTATAATTCTTATTCATCTCTAACGTGAGGATGATAAGAAGGTTTTGTGAAGGTGGAGGTGGAACCCGTATGTTGCATCGTGAATACTTTTGAGACGTACTTCTTGTACCCACTAATGATACATCATATTGCGAATATTGCATTCGGCTTGAGGCCAACAGAAGGCGTACATCTGTGGAAAGGTGATGCGGAATTTTACATCCGTCTTATGGCCACGACTTAGTCAATGACTTAGAAAATTTCACGGTTGTTTCTGAACTAATCGCAGTTGATCAGGCCCCGCCTAATTAGGTCGAACAATGTAATTTTTAGAAAAAACACTTCGTAGTCGGGTAAAGTAATTTATCGTGGAAGGCGTACTTCCACAACAAAGATATGAACCAACAGAAGACGTACTTACGTGGCAAAAAGAATGAGCCAGTGGAAGACCTGCTTCCATGGCAAACAATGAGACAACGAAAGAGATACTTCTGTGGCGCAATAATGCGCACGTGGAAGAATTACTTCCATGGCGAAGATAATGAGCGTGTGGAAGAATACTTTCACGGCGAAAATAATGCGCACATGAAAGAATTACTTCCATGGCGAAGATATTGAGTGCGTGGAAGAATACTTCCACGACTAAAATAATGCGCACGTGGAAGAGATACTTCCACGACGAAGATATTGAGCACGTGGAAGAGATACTTCTATGGCAAAGATATTGAGCGCGTGGAAGAGATACTTCCACGGCGAAATAATACGCACGTGGAAGGGTACCTCCACAACGAAAGATAATGAGCGTGTGGAAGGGTACTTCTACGGCGAAAGATAATGCGCACGTGGAAGAATACTTCCACGACGAAGATAATACGCACGTGGAGGGATACTTCCACGACGAAGATAATGCGCACGTGGAAGAGATTACTTCCATGAAGAAGATAATGCACACGTGGAAGAGATTACTTCCATGACGAAAGATAATGAGCCCGTGGAAGAATACTTCCACGGTGAAAGATAATGCGCACGTGGAAGAGATGCTTCCACGGAGAAAATAATGCGCACGTGGAATAATACTTCCACGGCGAAGATAATGCGCACATGGAAGAGATTACTTCCACGGCGAAATATAATGAGCTCGTGGAAGAATACTTACACGACCAAAGATAATGGGTACGTGGAATAGATGCTTCCACGACGAAAATAATGCGCACGTGGAAGAATACTTCCACGGCAAAGATAATGCGCACGTGGAAGAGATTACTTCCAAGGAGAAAGATAATGAGCCCGTGGAAGAATACTTCCACGACGAAAGATAATGCGCACGTGGAAGAGATGCTTCCACGGCGAAAATAATGCGCACGTGGAAGAATACTTCCACCGCGAAGATAATGCGCACGTGGAAGAGATACTTCCACGGTGAAGATATTGAGCGCGTGGAAGAGATACTTTTACGGCAAAAATAATGAGCGCGTGGAAGAGATACTTCCACGGCGAAAATAATGAGCGCGTGGAAGAGATACTTCCACGGCGAAAATAATGCACACGTGGAAGAGATACTTCCACGGCGAAAGAATAATGCGCACGTGGAAGAGATACTTCCACGGCGAAGATAATGAGCACGTGGAATAGATACTTCTACTGCGAAAATAATGAGCGCGTGGAAGATATACTTCCATGACGAAAGAATAATGCGCACGTGGAAGAGATACTTCCACGGCGAAGGCAATGAGCGCGTGGAAGAGATACTTTCACGGCGAAAGAATAATGCGCACGTGGAAGAGATACTTCCACGACGAAGATAATGAGCACGTGGAAGAGATACTTCCACGGCGAAAATAATGAGCGCGTGGAAGAGATACTCCCACTACAAAAGAATAAGCCAACGAAAGAAATACTTCTATGGCACCCAAATAAGCGCGCAAAAGGAGTACTTACATGGCGAAGGAATAAGCCAACGGAAGGGATACCTGTAAAACCCGCACACTTTTACCATGAACAGTACATATATAATCGTACGTACATGATTAGAACTTTCCTTATTTAGCACGTGTACGTTTCACGAATAGGAATTACAAGTATTACGTACGTGTTATTGCACGATAAGTATTTATTACGTATTAAGACACGATAATTATTATCAACAATAATTATAATCACGAACATGAAAATCATGAACGTAAATAATCACGAACCTATTATTATGTATTTACGTATATTTATTACGATTACGTATAAATATTTATTACGACACGAATGATTGATAATTAAATCACGTAAACACGACACGGGAACACGTAAATAATTAGAACACGGGCAAACAACGGGTTTCCCTTTGGGGGCCCACATACCCACGAAATTAGGGACAAGGAAGGGGCCTAGTCCACTTATTTTTCTTACTAAATAGAAAAGAAGGGAGTCATGTTTTCATTTTACAAAGAATTAGAAAAAAAAAACAAAAACCCTAGCCTCCTCCTTCTCCCTTTGTTTCCGCCACATACAAACACCACCAAGGGGGTGTTTGTTGATTTTGGTAGATCCAATTTATTGCAAGGATGTTCGTTTTAGTAAAATCCTTTTGATCCATGAATCGGTAATCTTCTTAAACCTTTTCTTTCAATTATTTATTAGATCTAAGAACATGAAATCATGGGTTACTAAAACAAGTTAATTAACACTTAGATCTAATCAAGGGATATTAAAATACATGGTTTAAGGGGGGTGTTTGGTTAGGCTATGGGTAGAACCGAGAGCCAAGGGCTCTCGGTGGTTGTTTGATCACCACAACAGAGACCACAAGGTCTCGGTTTGGTTTTGTGGTTCGGCCGAGAGGACCAAGGGACCCTAACGCATGTCGGGGTTATCCTTGGTGGTTTAGGGAGTCTCGGTTGGAACACTAATACTAAGGATTTTCCAATCCTTTTTTGAGCAATTATTGTTCGTTTTTTCTCAACTCACTCGAATTGATTTCCAATTAACGTAAAACTTAATTTGTTTTTGGTGACTAAAACTTTTTGGTTTTTTTAAAACTAATTGAAAACAATTTAATTAAAATCTAATTAATTAACTATTTTAAAACTATCTTAAATAAATTTGAAAACTAATTTTAAGCTAAAACTTCAATAAAATATTTAAATCTAATTAATTTTAAACTAAAAAACTTTTAAATGAAATCTATAAAAACTATTTTTAAACAAAACTAAATTTTATGAAAACTAGTTCAAAACTAATTTAAAAAAAATAATTTAAATAAAATATATTTTTTTTCTATCTTTTTAAATTTTTCAAAACTGATTAAAGAAAAAAAAATATTAAAAACTTTTTAATTAAAATTTAAAACTAAATCAAACTTGTAATTAAAACGTATTAACTAAAACTGCCAGGTACTAATAACCTATATTAATTAAACCTAAGGAGATAAAACACAAAAAGGTGCCCAGATGAGATGGTAGAGGCGTTGGTTGCTAAGCGAGAGGTCGAGGTTTCGAAACCCTCGACAGACATTTTTTTTTGCTATTAATTATTTTGACTATTTTGGACTTTTAAACTTACAGATCAATTGGATCTGTACAGCGATATCAGCAAATATTTTAAACCCAAATAAGCTATATGCTGAAAGAAAAAGAAAACTAGAATGGACAATAAGCAAAAATAAATCAAATAAGCTATGCAGTCTAAAAAGCAAAACAAAGAGAACTAAATAAGCATTTAAGGACAAAACGAATGAGCAGACATCAAATTCAAACGCAACAAACCAAATAAACTTCAAAAACAATAAGCAGATTTAATCAACCTAAATATATTTACCAAATCCTAACAAACGAAATAGACTCAAGCAAACGAAACTAATAAGCAGCCTAACCGATAAGCAAATCCATACAAATTATATAAACTAATACTAAGCAGATTTATGCAAACTTAATACCAAACAGATACAACCGAAACACTAAAAACAAATAAGCAAATCCAAACTAGAACACTACTTAAAAAAAACTAATCAGATAAATAAAAAATACTACTAAACCAAATAAGCTAATGAACTTAAACAAAAATAAAAAGCAAATCCAAACCACAGGAACTCAAGCAAATGAAGATTAAACTAACTTAAAACAAATAATAAATTTAATAAGAAAAATAAAAGAGAATAGAACCTGATGAAGATTTCCTTTGAGTAGAAGGGAAGTGCCGAACCCCCTTTGTCACCGAATCAAACACCACCTTTTTTACCCAAATATCATCAACACCATCGTACTTATCTCAGACCAAACACTCGAACCAAACAAAAAATCTTCCAAACGAACAGTGAACCGAACCAGAACAGTAACTTTTGATAATCTCCAAGTGGGGAAGATTATTTACACTTTCTTTTTATTTATTTTATTTATTTTTTTATTTTTAATAATAATAACAAACTCGAACAGTGATAAAGAAATGCATATTCAAGATTAAAAAAATTGACAGAAATTTAAATGAGACTCAAATTAATTAAAATAAACCTTTCATTAATTATAATAAAATTACAAATACTCAAAATAAAAAAATACATTAAACCTAAACTAATTTTGCAGAAATTTAAATAAAGAAAAAGTGCTCAAATTACACAATGATTTTTGGGGGTTTTTATAGGAGAAACCCTGAAAACCCTCTTCATAGCTTTATGATTAAGCAATCAATCCAGGCCATTCATTCCATCTTCTCTTTCTTCTATTCTTATCAAACGGCTGAAAACAAATCTTGAGCCACGGATTGCCCTTGTGGCATGTGGGTGTGTTTGTTGTGTTTGTTTAGGCTGAGGTGGAAGATCCTTATTGGAGGGATTGGATATGGAGAGGTGTATTGGCCAATCAAAAGCCAAGGATAGGCCACGTCGGAGAGAGATGAGGACCACCTTGTGGGTGTTTGCTACGAAAAACTTGGGGATTTAATCCCCAAGTATGTGAATTACACACTTAAACAAAAAGCCCCAAAATCTTTTGTGTAATTTTTGAGATATAGGTGATACAAGACTTTTTCAATGGGTTCAAAATATTTCTCGGAATCCTCTCGAATTGATCTCAGTTAAAAGTGGAATGATTTGTTCTTGGTGACAAAAATTGGATTTGGTTTTCTATTCTACTAAACAGGGAAAGGAATAAAATGATAATGATAATGATATAAACTTAAAACAAGCAACCAATAAAAAGCAAAACTTGAATTAATACCGGAAAAATACTCTTACTGAAAAATGGTCTATGCGGAATGTAACACCATTCGGAATATTATGCTCTATGCGGAAAATCCTCTTATGCGGAATAAAATGCTCTATTCGGAAAAATGTTCTCTATGCGGAAAGTAAGGCTATGCGGAATAATCTGCTTTATGCGGAAAGATAACGCTATTCGGAAAGACAGGGCTATTCGGAAAAATGTTCTATGCGGAATAACAGAAACCATGCGGAAAAATTAGTCCATTCGGAAAATATGACCATGCGGAAAAAACAAGCTTGTTCGGAAAGCAATGCCTATTCGGAATATAAGGGCTATTCGGAAAAATTAAAATGTTCCGAATAAGGGAAAATAAAACTTGGCTATTCGGAAAATTATTCCGAATAACAGAAATGGAAACACCCCTATTCGGAATATCCAATATTCCGAATAAGGGAAACACAAATTCGACTATTCAGAATGTCCTGGGAACGAAGAACAGATACAGATGAGTAAAAACAGGGGACACGGTTTAAGTCCAAAATCGAGCCAAATAATCAACAAGGTTTAACCAAATTAAACACAAATCATTTAGATACCGTAAGAAACAAATCCCACCAATAAAAACACTAAATCAACAACTTTTTGAAATCAAACTTGAATCAAATAAGAAACTTAGAAACTTGCAATAAAAATGATGAAGAACAAGATGAATAGAAAGATGGAATAGATTAATTAATGTAAAAGTAACAAGGTTAATGATTAAGGATTACAAGATTGAAAGAAAAAGATGAAAATCACCAAACTCCCTAATGGAGTTGGTGATGGAACGAACAAAGGCCTGGGAGAAAGAAAAAAATGAACTCACTCCCTAATTTTGTGAAGGGAGTATCTATTTATACTCCTAGTGGTTGGTTGGTGAGTGGGCTTTCTCCCCTTCTTCTTGTCTTCTCGTCTTTTCAGAAAAGTTGACGTTTTCGATTCTGATTCGGGATTTGTTGTCGATTAAATCCAACTCGTCTTTTAATTACTTCGTTAAATAGACTCGAGTTTCTTCGACTTATGAGAATCTTCCGTCTTTAGTCCTTTTCTTCGATAAATCTTCGAATAGGCCCAGCGACTTCAAATCTTTTGCATCTCTTGGACAATAGACTTCGTCTTGAGTCTTTTTCCTTGATAAAACCCGTGCAATCCCATGTTTTCTTTAATATTTATCCGGTTAGCTCTGAAAACACAATAAACACAAAAACCACGCATAATTCCAAACAAATGATATTAAATACGTGTTTTGGTCTCGTTTTAGCCCGAATTAAGTGGTAAAAGGATGGGTGTTTACACACCTATCAAAGCCCCTACACTTAACCATTGTCATGCCCTCATGCAATGCTTAGTGATAAAGCAATTTTACATTTTTCTCATAATCAATCAACCTTGGCCTTATTTAAATTCTACTAAACAAGAATCAAATTACTAAGAGAAATAAAAACTTTAAGATAAACAAAAAAGAAGAATGGAAATAACTTGTAAAGGAATCAAGGACTTACATTAGTGCTATGGTGTTGCGAAGATTTATCACCCTCAAGTTTCACGTTCCCCAAACTAAGCTTAAAAACAAGATCATTGTTATTATAAGTTAGTAAATCAAACACTTACACACATGGCTTAATTAAATGCTTAAACTCCCTTATTCCTAGTTGTATCTCTTATATTTTATTTTTGTCTTAGAATGATCATGAAGATGCGTTTTTGGACTTATTTCGATAGTTTATTAAGGCTGAAAGCAAAGTAGGACGATTTGATCAATAGTTAGCTAAAGGACAAAATCTCTTAAAACTGCTTCTCGGGATATCAAAAAGTTCATATCTTGGCATAACTTGGTTCACGATTTGAGACCTTTCTCGGGCCGATATTTGGCATGTACTTCATACTTCATATCTTCGAGAGACGTTCTTGAGATAATGGTCTTCTCATAGAGTTTCTTCACTTGGAGACTTTTGAGGGGTACTCCAACTTTGTTGACCACGACTTCATGATTATTTCTTCAATCTCTAATTGGGATTTTGAGATACAACGATCCGCCTCCTTTTCGGACTTGGATCTATTTATCCTCATACCTTGTTAGGGTCTTTTCGGATAGACTTCTCCATGATCTTTATGGGAGTTGATTGCTTTTCGTCGTGAGTCTTGATCCTTCATATTGACTTTAGGGATAATGCTTTTCACATCACTTTGGATCTTCAGCAATAAAATTGAATCCTCATGCCTTGTTAGGGCCTTTTTGGACTCGCCAATCTTCGCGCCCCGCTTCATAAGTTATGCCTTGGCTATGAACTCTCGTCATTACCGAGCAACTTTTAAACGATCTTGGGCTAGAAGCTAAGTAACTTTTCAAATCGTAAGACCTTACTTATTGCAGATAAATTATTAGCAAGTGATGGGAGAATAGGCAAATAATTACACCAGGTGAGCTTGCGCAAGAATACCGACTTATAATTGACTCTATCATTTCTCGTCCTCCACAATTTAAAATCTCAAGTAATGAGACTCGTGGACACTTAGCCTAATAAACCATTTAAGGTCTATATGGTTAAGGATACTAGCTAGAATAAACTTGGATAAGTCTATTCGGGTTGAGTCAAAATAAACGCAACGGGCCTAATATGTCAAAGATTCCTAAACTAGCTACACCACTTTATTAATATTTTTGACTTTATTGCGGGATATATACATATGAAAGCAACGATAAAAATTTAAAAATTACAACTAAATGGCCAAAGTTAATAAAAAATTTGAAAAATGCTGAAAAATAGGATTTTCCGGTTAAATGAAGGCATTTTCATGGAAAAGTCCACTTAAAACTTCGATAGAAGTCTCCCCTACACTTAAGATAAACATTGTCCTCAATGTTTAAGCATGTGGGAAAAGGCTCCCCTACACTTATGGCATTGTGCACGTTGGTTAACTCGAGTTAAGGAAGAGACGACTAAAGTGATCAATTTCAAATGTGAGTATGAAGAAAATTGAATCACGATAGTTGAGAGATAGAACCGGATTTCGGATAACACGGGAGCACGGTTCTTTCAAAGATTTCCAAGATTGCAGTTATCCCTGTAATCACATCACCACACAAAGGCAAACACATATAGAAGTCTCCCCTACACTTAGGGGATTAAAACATACAAGGATAGATACTCGGGCTGCCTCCCGAGGAGCGCTTGTTTTTGATAACCGAGTCACGAGCCTGACTCGACCCAAAATTAGTTCATGGGGAACGTGGTGAGGGATGGAATCACCTCCTTAGAGGTGTCCTCACCAAAGTACAACTTCACTCGTTGGCCATTCACCTTAAAATTCGGTCCATTAGGTTGAGCGAGCTCGAGAGTACCATATGGAAAAATTTGGGCAATGGTGAATGGGCCGGACCAACGAGATTTCAGCTTGCCCGAAAAGATTTTCAACCGAGAGTTAAAAAGTAAGACTTTGTCTCCAACATGGAACTCTCGGTTTTTGATCTTGGAGTCGTGAATGAGCTTAGTTCTTTCCTTATAGATCAAAGAATTTTCATAAGCCTCATTACGGAGTTCATTCAGCTCATTGAGTTGGATCTTGCGTAGGTCTCCGGCTTTGTTTATATCAAAATTAGCCCACTTCAAGGCCCAATAAGCCTTGTGCTCCAACTCAATGGGGAGGTGGCATGCTTTCCCGTACACAAGACGATAAGGCGTACAGCCGATCGGGGTCTTGTAAGCAGTACGGAAAGCCCACAAAGCATCATCGAGTTTATCAGCCCATGCGGCACGATGCTCTCCCACGGTTCTTTCAAGAATTCGCTTAAGACCTCGGTTGGATATTTCGGCCTGGCCATTAGTTTGTGGGTGGTAGGCTGTGGAAAGACGATGGTTTACACCGTACTTAGCCATGACTCTAGCAAATTGGTCATTGCAGAAATGAGTCCCACGATCACTAATAATGGCGCGAGGCACACCGAATCTAGCGAAAAGAGCTTTCAAAAAGTTACAAACCACCCTTGCGTCATTAGTAGGCAAAGCTTTGGCTTCAACCCACTTTGAAACGTAGTCAACGGCTACAAGGATGTATTTGTTTCCTTTAGATGAAGGGAATGGCCCCATAAAGTCGATACCCCAAACATCAAAAATTTCACACTCTTGAATGAAATTCTGAGGCATCTCGTCTTTATGTGTGATTTTGCCTTGCTTTTGGCAAACATCACATCATTTGACCATATCGTGAGCGTCATGGTATATGGAGGGCCAATAAAATCCGGAATCAAACACTTTTTTAGCGGTGTAGTTGGGACCAAAGTGACCACCGGTGGGTCCTTTGTGGCAAGCATCAAGGATATCCGACGCTGCCGGTCCATCAACACATCGGCGAATTATCAGATCAGCACATTGTTTGAATAGGTAAGGGTCGTCCCAAAAGTAAGTCTTGATATCGGTAAAGAACTTCTTCTCTTGCTGGGACGTCAACCCTTCCTTGAGAATTCCACCCGCCAAGTAGTTTGCAAAGTCCGCAAACCACGGGGTTTCATTCGGCTTCGAGTTTATAGACATTAAGGTCTCCAAGGGAAAAGAATCATTGATTTCTTTGGTCGGATGATCCCCTTGGTATGGATCCTCAAGTCTGCTCAGATGGTCCGCGGCTAGGTTTTCTGCTCCTTTTTTATCGCGAATTTCGATTTTAAATTCCTGGAGCAGCAAAACCCAACGAAGAAGTCTTGGTTTGGAATCTTGCTTTGTCAACAAGTACTTCAGCGCGGAATGATCGGTATACACGATGGTGGTGGAAAGGACAAGATAGGGGCGGAATTTTTCAAAAGCATAGACAACAGCTAAAAGCTCTTTTTCGGTTGTCGTATAATGCAATTGTGCCCCAGTCATTGTCTTGCTAGCGTAATGGATCGGTTGGAAGTGTTTGTTCACTCTTTGTCCAAGAACCGCTCCAATAGCAAAATCGCTAGCATCGCACATCAACTCAAAGGGCAGCTCCCAATTAGGGGTAACCAAGACGGGTGCCTTAGTTAGCTTATCCTTAAGCGAGTTGAAGGCTTCAAGACACTCTTTGGAAAAGATAAAAGGAGTATCTTTTTCCAAGAGGTGGGTCATCGGGCGAGCGATTTGAGAAAAATCTTTGATGAATCGACGATAGAAGCCCGCATGACCCAGGAAACTTCTCACACCCTTCACGGTTAAAGGTGGAGGCAACTTAGCTATAACATCGACTTTAGCACGGTCTACTTCAAGACCGGCTTTCGAAATCTTATGTCCAAGCACGACGCCTTCTTTTACCATAAAATGGCATTTTTCCCAATTTAGAACCAGACGAGTGTCTTCGCACCGCTTTAGCATACGTTCTAAATTGGCAAGGCAAGATGAGAAGGAATCCCCGAAGACCGAGAAATCATCCATGAAGACTTCCATGGTTTGTTCAACCATGTCATGGAAGATAGCTAACATACACCTTTGGAAAGTCCCTGGCGTATTACATAAGCCAAAAGGCATTATTTTGTAAGCGAAAGTGCCATAGGGACAAGTGAATGTAGTCTTCTCTTGATCTTGGGGATCGATGGGTATTTGAAAATAACCCGAGAAACCATCCAGAAAGCAGTAATATTCATTACCGGCTAATCGTTCAAGCATTTGGTCCATGAAAGGTAGAGGGAAATGATCCTTTCTCGTGGCATCATTGAGTTTGCGGTAGTCTATACAAACTCTCCACCCAGTAACGAGACGAGTGGGAATCAACTCGTTGTGTTCATTGGGAACAACGGTTATTCCGCCCTTCTTGGGCACACAATGGATTGGACTAACCCACGGTGAATCCGAAATAGGGTAAATCATACCCGCATCAAGAAGTTTGATAACCTCTGTTTTGATGACTTCATGGATTTTTGGATTCACCCTTCGTTGGCTTTGAATAGTGGGCTTATAGTCGTCCTCCATGAGAATTTTGTGCGTGCAGAAGTGAGGATCAATTCCACGAATATCGGAAATCTTCCAAGCGATAGCCTTCTTATGATCTTTCAACACAGCGACAAGTCGGGCTTTCTCTTCATCCTTCAAATCCTTAGCAATGATGACTGGCAACTTCTTCTCTTCTTCGAGGAATACATACTCAAGATGGGGTGGCAACTCCTTAAGTTCCAAATCTGGAGGATTGTCGACGGGAGGCGTATTCGAAGTCGGAGTCTCGATAGCAATAACAGTGGGAGATGGAGGAGAAGGATTGTCTTCTCTGAGGAGGTTTGCAATGAAACTGAGGTCTTCATCCCAAGTGGCAGTAGAATCGTCATTGTTTTGCTTCACATCTCCCAAGGTGGCTTCCAAATCTTTCCAAAGGAAATCACTTTCTCCAAAGAGAGATAGTGATGAGTCGATAGAGGAAACGGTCTCAACATTGGGAAGAGAGGTAGGAATGTTTTTACAAGCATCCTTGAAGTGTTCTTCACAAGCCTCATCAAGAACGTCAATACAATTAACACTCTCGGAAGAAGAAGGCTGTTTAGATAACTTTCCCATGTTGAAGACTACTTTATCGTCACCCACTCTCATGATAAGCTCACCGGCTTCAACATCAATGAGAGTGCGACCGGTCCTCAAGAATGGACGACCAACAATGAGTGGCACACGGGGGTCCATCTCGTAGTCGACGACAACAAAATCAGCAGGGAAGGTGAATTTGTCGACTCCTACAATGACGTCTTCGACTATCCCCACTGAATAAGCAACCGTACGGTTGGCCAATTCCAAAGTCATTTTGGTGGGGACTAGCTCTGGGAGAGATAATTGCTTCCAAACACTTAGAGGCATAAGATTAATACTGGCACCTAGATCGGCTAGGGCCATGCAATTCTCTACTCCCGGGAAATTGCAAGGGATAAGAAAACGACCCGGATCACCAAGCTTGATTGGCAATTTCCTTAAGAGCACTGCAGAGCAATTCTCATTAAGTTGGGTGTTGGCAATATCGAGGAGCTTTTCCTTGTCGCTCAAAAGATCTTTAAACATTTTAGCATACTTGGGCATGTGAGCGAGAGCCTCAGCGAAGGAGATATTGAAATTCAGTTTTTTGAACATTTTAAGGAAGTTCGAAACTTGAATATCATCCTTGCTCTTTTGCTTCTCTTTCCTCAACCTTGAAGGATAAAGTATATTGGAAGAAGAGGAAGTCTTTAGGGGAATAGGATCACTCACAACGACGGGTGGAGGAGGGGTAGAAAGAAGAGGTGGAGAAATTGGGGAAGGAGAAGGAGGAGGAATAGGAGCAGGCGACTCGGTCTCCTTAGTCACAACCACCGGTGGAGGTATAGGAAGCTCGGGTTCCTTGGTACCTTTACCACTTCGAGTGGTGATTGCTTTCATCTCCCCTCTTGGGTTCGCAACGGTGTTACTCGGAAGAGTACCCGAAGAAGAGGGTTGATTACCATTGAAGAAACTAGCCATCATGTTCCTCAGATCATTAGTTTGGGTATCCAACGTATTTCTCATATCGGCTCTCAAATCATTTCCTTGCTTTACCAAATCAGCCTTCAAATTGCGTACTTCCTCTTGGAGATTTCCCACTACCACATCATTGGTTCTCATGTAGGTTGCAACCTCTTGGTGTAATGCAGTGGTGGCTTGGTTAGGAGGAGCATTGTATGCAGGTGGTTGGTAAGCAGGTTGTTGGTAGACTTGATTGTTACGTGGAGGTGGTTGTTGTTGCTTGTGAGGTGGGATGTATGGTTGTCGAGGTTGTTGTTGTTGTTGAGGAGAGCGGTTAAGGTTTTGTTGTTGGTTTGGGTTGGTAGGAGGGAAACCAGGTGGTGAAAGATAGTTGTTGCTGCGGTAGCTAAGCAAGTTACGGTCACCTTGAGGTCTAGCTTGATAAGCAGGTTGTTGATAGGTGCCATATGCCGCATTCACATTCTCAGCAGGGTAATCTTGGGTGGCGGTACAAGTTGTGTAAGAGTGGGGACCACCGCATATCTCACAAGGTTGGCTGACAGCGTTCACTTGTGCATTTTTGGCGTTGTTGCTGTTGTTGTTGCTGACGGTGTGGGTGACAAGCGATTCAAGAAGCGTGGTGATTTTGTCTAATCGCTTGTCGCTGTCATTAGTGCTAGCACTAGCAACATTGGTCTTAACACTCTTGGTTTGAACACGAGATTTGTTCTCAATGATGTCCCAAGCAGCATTGGAAGTCTTAGCCAATAAATTACCCCCCGAGGCACTATTCAGTGAATCTTGGTCACTCATGCTTAAACCATTGTAAAAAGTATTGATTTGATGTACTTTGGTAAAACCATGTTGTGGGCATTTTCTTAAAAGATCTTTAAAACGATCCCAAGATTCACTGAATGACTCGTCGTACTTTTGTTCAAAGGTTATAATCTCATTCCGCAAAGCGGTAGTACGAGAGGGTGGAAAAAAGTAGTTGATAAACTTTGTTTCCAAATCCGTCCACGAGAGAATACTCTGTGGCGGTTCCTTTGCAAGCCAATGTCGGGCTTGTCCCTCTAAAGAAAAGGGAAAAAGTTGTAACCTTATCACTTCTTGTGGAACGCCATTGAACTTGACCGTGTTCGTGAGTTGTAGAAATCTCTTGATGTGATCGTGTGGGTCATCAATGGTTCGTCCAAAGAATGGTTGAGCTGAGACCATCTGAATAAAGCCTGACTTTAGCTCGAAATTGTTGGCGGCAATTGGTGGTATAACAATTGGATCCATGTTGCCATCGACATGAGCTTGCAGCAATTCAATCATTGGGCGGTTATCCGGAAGGTGCTCATTGTTGTTATTATTCATGTTGTTGAAAGGCGGGTTGTTGTTGTTATTATTGTTGTTCGGAGGTGGTATGTTATTGTTGTTTTGTACACCAGCCATGTCTAAGTTATCGAGAGGCTCGGGCTCTTGGTAAGACGTGGATCGAGTGCGCATACACCTGCAAAAGAACGCACAAAGAAAAGCAAAGCAAAAATAATTTTGGTTTTTATTGTTTTTTTTAATTTTTAGGATTTTTTTTTGAAAATTTTATATTTTTAGTTGTTTTTGAAAATTTTTGAAAAAGTAACGTTCACGGGGAACGGATCCCAAAATCCAAGTTCTCACAAAAAACTTTTGATCTTAACGAGAAGAGCCGGCAGCGGCGCCATTTGATACAAGACTTTTTCAATGGGTTCAAAATATTTCTCGGAATCCTCTCGAATTGATCTCAGTTAAAAGTGGAATGATTTGTTCTTGGTGACAAAAATTGGATTTGGTTTTCTATTCTACTAAACAGGGAAAGGAATAAAATGATAATGATAATGATATAAACTTAAAACAAGCAACCAATAAAAAGCAAAACTTGAATTAATACCGGAAAAATACTCTTACTGAAAAATGGTCTATGCGGAATGTAACACCATTCGGAATATTATGCTCTATGCGGAAAATCCTCTTATGCGGAATAAAATGCTCTATTCGGAAAAATGTTCTCTATGCGGAAAGTAAGGCTATGCGGAATAATCTGCTTTATGCGGAAAGATAACGCTATTCGGAAAGACAGGGCTATTCGGAAAAATGTTCTATGCGGAATAACAGAAACCATGCGGAAAAATTAGTCCATTCGGAAAATATGACCATGCGGAAAAAACAAGCTTGTTCGGAAAGCAATGCCTATTCGGAATATAAGGGCTATTCGGAAAAATTAAAATGTTCCGAATAAGGGAAAATAAAACTTGGCTATTCGGAAAATTATTCCGAATAACAGAAATGGAAACACCCCTATTCGGAATATCCAATATTCCGAATAAGGGAAACACAAATTCGACTATTCGGAATGTCCTGGGAACGAAGAACAGATACATATGAGTAAAAACAGGGGACACGGTTTAAGTCCAAAATCGAGCCAAATAATCAACAAGGTTTAACCAAATTAAACACAAATCATTTAGATACCGTAAGAAACAAATCCCACCAATAAAAACACTAAATCAACAACTTTTTGAAATCAAACTTGAATCAAATAAGAAACTTAGAAACTTGCAATAAAAATGATGAAGAACAAGATGAATAGAAAGATGGAATAGATTAATTAATGTAAAAGTAACAAGGTTAATGATTAAGGATTACAAGATTGAAAGAAAAAGATGAAAATCACCAAACTCCCTAATGGAGTTGGTGATGGAACGAACAAAGGCCTGGGAGAAAGAAAAAAATGAACTCACTCCCTAATTTTGTGAAGGGAGTATCTATTTATACTCCTAGTGGTTGGTTGGTGAGTGGGCTTTCTCCCCTTCTTCTTGTCTTCTCGTCTTTTCAGAAAAGTTGACGTTTTCGATTCTGATTCGGGATTTGTTGTCGATTAAATCCAACTCGTCTTTTAATTACTTCGTTAAATAGACTCGAGTTTCTTCGACTTATGAGAATCTTCCGTCTTTAGTCCTTTTCTTCGATAAATCTTCGAATAGGCCCAGCGACTTCAAATCTTTTGCATCTCTTGGACAATAGACTTCGTCTTGAGTCTTTTTCCTTGACAAAACCCGTGCAATCCCATGCTTTCTTTAATATTTATCCGGTTAGCTCTGAAAACACAATAAACACAAAAACCACGCATAATTCCAAACAAATGATATTAAATACGTGTTTTGGTCTCGTTTTAGCCCGAATTAAGTGGTAAAAGGATGGGTGTTTACACACCTATCAATAGGAAATTAGGGTTTGGGTTTTGTGGTAAAAAGTTGTCTGTGTTTTTGAGATGGGAGAGGAAGGTGAGAGTGGGTAAATACACATAGTTTATATCGAAAGAAATAAAGGGTGGGGGAATAAATAAAAAAACGTTTTATTAAGTAGGGGAAACACGTGTGGGAGAGTGAACGTTGGGTTGACCGGGTTTATGTTTTTGGGGTGTTGTGTAGATGGGATAAACGTTTATTAAAAAACGTGAAGTGGGGTTGGGGTAAACTGATTTTTATTTAATGTGTGAGTTGGGTGTGGGTTTGACCGGGTGTGTGGATTTTGACCAGGGAAGTGAAAAACTTCACTTCTACCGTCCCAAAACTTGTGCAATTTATTGGGCTTGGGCCCAAAATGTTTAACATTCCATCCGTATTAGCCAAATGGGCTTTTAGTCATCAATTAGCTAGTTTAAATCCACTAATGAGCTTTTGGGCCCAATAACCCAAATGTGGGACCCACTTGGCCCAAGTATCTTTGTAAAATTAACTCCACTAAAAATCGAGCTTGATATCGGCTTCCTTAATCATTTCCTTCAAACTCGTGTCGGTTTAGCCGGTTTTCGTGAACTTGGGCACATTTTGGTCTTTTGACTTTGTCTTCGTCTTTTTCTTGGACTTTTCTTTAACATTTGACCGTGAAATCCCGTGTTTTCTCTTCTTTTGATCATTTGTACCTATTTTAAAACAAAAAAACAAAACCACGCGTAATTTCGACTTTTACGACATTAAACACATGATTAGGTCATGTTTTTCCTTGATTTTAGTGGCAAAAGGATAAGTGTTTACACACTTATTAAACACCACACGCACCACCGGTGTGGGCCGGTGGTGGTTTTGCCATGCTTAAGGGTTGTAGGCCGGTTCACGGGTTTACGGGTCCGGTTCATGACATGTTTAGTTTAAAACACGGGTTCGGTTCACGGGTTCTTTTCCAAGGTTAATTATTATTTTTACAAGTTAAATAATTACAAGGTAAATTAAATTAATTTATCATGTTATTTAATTAATTTAATTACAACATGACTTAGGTTATTATTATTATTAATAATACATGGATTTTAACCTAAGTATTTATTATTAAGTTAGATTGTATAATTAATTATTAAACATGACCTATAATTAATTAATTTACATGACTTAGGTTATATTAATAATAAATATTAACACATGTTATAACCTAAGTATTATTACCTTTATTTAATTAAATCATGTTATATTTAAATAAATCTTATAACCTATAGTTTATTTAATTTACAAGTGATAATTAATAAACTATACTATATATCACATGCCTTAGAATATTAATCAATAAAACTTAAGCTTATATATTATTAGCTTAATAATCCAGCTTATTTCTAATTATGGAAACTTTCTATTTTTAGAAACTTATTTAATTAAGGCAGCTAATCTATTTATGGAAACTTTCTATTTTTAGAAACTTATTTAATTAAGGCAGCTAATCTATTTATGGAAACTTTTTATTTTTAGAATATTTAATTAAGGCAGCTAATCTATTTATGGAAACTTTCTATTTTTGGAAACAAATATATTTTCGGAAACTTTCTATTTTTAGAAACTTTCTATTTTTGGAAACTTTCTTTTTTTGGAAACTTTCTATTTTTGGAAACTTTCTATTTTAGGAAACCTGCTATTTTTAGAAAGTTACTTATTATTACATAACAAGTATAATAATACAAGAAATACAAGTAATACTTAATAAGAATAGATAGGATACACAATAAACGCAGTATTAAGCTTAAATCAGTGAAACATGACATGAACATATAAAACAAGCTGAAACATGATATAAAACCAGTTACGTACTCAGTAATCAGAATACTTATACATGTATCCTATGTATGTAGCATTAGTGAGATCGAAGTAGGACTCTCTTCTGTTCGTCTTCGTCGTTCACTAGACTTAAGGTACGGATTCTACGTCCTTTCAGTATGGACATTCTTCCTTATTAGGATTTCCCATATGCAACCAACTGTTTTCCCCAGTATATGTTTATATGTTTTGAATTGCTTATGTTTAATTAGAATACCTAAAGCCATGTACATGCATGACCAGTTTCACCTAGTTATGGAGGTACCATAACCATAACACTGGAGGCACCAGTGTTATGACTTCACCACGACGGAGTGATAGCTCGTGGCGTCCCTTCAGATTTTGGCCATATTATTATTATCAGGTGGGGTGTATGGGTGCATCCTAGTTTACATGTTTTCAGCAGATTATTCAGGTGAATGTGGTGTGTGCCTTGCATCCTTCACAAGGAGCTGATCCCTCCTACCCAAACAGTTATATTAATTAGAGGCAGCCCCTCTAATTGCATGACGAGGTCACCCCTCCAAGTATTCATGCACGTTGATATTTCATAACCTATATTGGCTTAATGGTTAACATGTTAAACAGTTTTATAAGATAAACATAAGGCTTTTCAAACTATAAAACCAGTTTTATGAACATGTTCCAGGTTTTTCAGGACTTATACATTTCCGCTGCTGTTAAGTCTTTATTATGTTTCAGTCATTCATACTATGTCTATATCCATGCACTGAGCGTTATGCTCAGCCGTTACTTTCCTTTCCATGTCCCAAACGGCAGGTACCTAAAGTTGAACTGGAGCATTTGGAGGACACGTATAGGATGGGACCTACCTTAGACTTCTTCTCCTCATGCGTTCATATATTTATGCTTGTTTAGTTTTCCTTTTGTTCATTTACTTTATTTATGTTTTGGGCTTATGTTTAGGAACCGATGTTTGATTCCGGTTTTCCCTATGGTCATGTATGTTTACTACATATTACCTTGCATGCTTTGATGACACGCCATAATCACGCGTGACATTCCATTTATCAAAATGGGGTGTTACAACTATGGTATCAGAGACAAGGCTTCGACCTGTAGGCTCTAAAACATGACCTGTGACTAGTGGGTAGTCACCAGGAGCTTCCAAATGGCAACGCTTGTTCTACCACGTATTGATGTGTTCAGCGCGTTGTTGTTTTAACCATGATGTTTTCAGCACCTTGATGTTTTAACCTTGATGTTTTCATCGATATTGTTTTACTAATATGGATGGACAACCGTCATTCATATTTAGTTATGTGTTATTGTTTCATGCATGATGTTCCTCGTGAACAGTGGCTATGTGGACTGAACCCCAGTAGTTCATAATTAGCCACATAAATTTTTTTTTGATAAGTTTTGATAGATGATTTTTACTTATTTATGTTTCATGTATCATTGCTGTAGGAATTTTGACTAAGTAATGTTTCATGTATCATTGTTGTAGGAATTTTGACTAAGTAATGGTTGGTACAGGACTGGCCCTATTTAGTCGCATGTGCTTTTATCGAAACTTTTAACTTTGGGACCGACCCATAGGCGTCCCCTCGCCATGTCTTTTCTTTTGGGGCCGACCCATAGGCGTCCCCTCGCGCATATAAAGGTTTTTATAAACTGCATCATGTATTCATGCACTGTTTTCATGCATAAAAATTTTCTCATGATTTATAAGCATACATTTTTTTTCATATCCCCTCATAAGTTACTATATTTTTATGTCAAGTACGTTTTCATACTGTCATGGTTAACTTCAGTCTCATGCTGATTATGTTATATACTCCTTCATGTTAAGTTGTTTCATGTTCCTTCATGATGACTTCGTCTTCACGTGATTATGTCTTACGTCTCTTTTGTTGTTTATGCTTTCATGCAAGACACTATTGGAATTCAGTTAAATCCTGCTTTCATGATAGTCATGGTCGGTTTTCATTAATCATGCTTTCAAGAAAATCATTGTTGAAATTCGTTTAACCACACGTTAGCATTTCTCCATGCAACCAGAATGAGGTATATACTGGCATTGCCAGGTTATCATGATGGTCTTTCTAACCGTTTAACCGATTATATTTCCTTTAAAACCATGACAAATGATCGACCCCATACCGATCATTTCATGTGCATTCCGTGTGTACTCTATGTACCGTATTCCATGTGTATTACACATACCTTAATCCATGTGTATTTCACTTGCAATACTTCACGAGTATTTGCTAGTCGATTCTGAATCATCTCAGGCGTATGTTCACTTGCTGATATTCTACAAGATTGCTGATACCGCTCATGACTTGGAGATGTTACTAAAGGTTGATGCTGCTGATTCTTGGAGACGCTATGGGATGATGATGCTGTTCACAACCGGGAGATCTTACAAGACGAAGACAAAGGCGTTAGATCAAAGCGATCGGACGAGAAGATGCTTCACCACCAGACGATTTCCATCAAGCATTGTCCCTAATTCTTAGTTACATGTCACACGTCAATCAGTTGTTGTTTCAGTCATAGGAGTGAAGACCGATACCAGCCGGCCACTCAGCTGAATAATTACATGAAACATAGTCATGAGAATGACCTTCATGGAACTGACAGACAAGACGATAGTAACCACTACTATGACAACAACTATACTAGCAATCGCAATCGAAGCTCTGGCCACGGACGTGATCAGAAATACAAAGGATCAGTAGTCCAATCGATCCGCCAATTCTGGCATATTAACCTACTATTTGTAGTCTATTTGTTTCACATCTCGAGACACATGTCAAGACATCAGTCAAGACACATGTCTCACGGATACGTTCTGAAGACACATGTCAAGACACCAGTCGGGACACATGTCATGCTTACATTTCCCAAAACACGAGTCAAGACACATGACTCACGTCCAATTTTGGAACATCCTTAAGAAATCCAGGGTACCCTCCAAAGGGTATATCCATTTTGTTGCGCCAGGTATTAATCAGGCCACAAGAATTTCAGTACCATCACCGGCGTATCAGTGAGATCTGTCACGTTTTCTCGATGACACTTTCATCTCTTGCACCCATATTTCATATATTCATGACCATAAAGGACGCCATTCGTATTCCCCAGGTATACGAAGGTTTTCCTTCAGCCTAATGATAAGATCCAAGCTGCTAACGCATTACCTCGACCAGATGCGAGTTGAATTTCATCCTAATTATGGACTACGAACAAAACACCATGCTATGACTCACGATTTTGTACAGTTGATGACGTATAGTCCCCAGCCGGGTCATTAACCCGGCCCGAGGGTACTACCCGTATCCGGCCCATCATGTATGGGTGGGATGATGTCAGTCAGGCTTATGGGCCTGAGTGAACAGCAACCGCGCACACGTGTGCGGCCCACGGCCCGGTACGGCCGATACGGCCGACATAGGGTTAGATAGAATAATATTCTGTCTAGGGATATCTTTACCCCAATAAGAGAGGATATTCACTACCAGAATTAGAAGATTACAATCATTCTAATTCTGGTGTTTATCTCTTCCTTGGGGCCGAAGGATCAGTGAAAGCCCACTAGGGTTTCACTGCCTATAAAAGGAACCCCCAAGGGTTCCACAAAGGTATCACAATTCTCTCTAAACTCGCATATAACCCTAAATCGATTACTTACTCTCACGCCGGAGTCTAATCGTGGGAAACCCTCCCACGGTAAGCTTAACGCGTGTTGTTTAGTGTGCAGGATCCCAACCAGACGATTCACTTGGTGTAGGAGCCGGTACCCAGCCAACCCGAATTAAGCCTAATTCGGGTCTAGCAAGGATCAACCAACTTTTGCATCAACAAGTTGGCGCCATCCGTGGGACCTTAACACTAAGCTAGAACAAAACCTCATCTCGATTTTTTCAATGACGAAGGGGCATCCGCCAGTTAACCCCAGGAATGTGAATCCTGGGAATCGGAAGCCCCCAGGGGAAGGGATTCTTATTCCCAACCAATCACCTAGCCGCCTCGCAGGTGGTCCAGGTAACCGTAGCGGTCTTCAGTCCGCAGGGGTGACGAGCACGATCTCGGTGACACCCCCGCCCACTTCAACCCTGGACAACCCTGATCCGGGAAGTGCGCCAGCCCCTCCTAACAAGGAGCCACGTAGACCCTTAATGGAGGAGGAAGTGGAAGCTCAACCACTCAGCGAGGATGAGCTCACTCGAGTTCTCACTCAGAATTTTGAAAGGATCGTCCCAGGGATCGCATCAAGATTGAGCCTGGGGAGGAACCTCCAAGCCCGACTCAACTTTGGCGACAGTGGACCATCCACTCCTTCCCGAAATCGGAGAAAAAGGACTCAGCCTCGGGAGCAGGGAACCTTTGAGGAAGACCCTCAACCCCGGAATGTGTTTGAACGCATAGGGGATCGCATCATGCAAGAATTAACGCAGCCTCAAGATGGAGAAAGGTCGGATGGCTCACCCGAGCGGCCAGACCGAGAGCTGACTAGAACCACACGCCGCCCAAGTGTGTGGGATAGGATGAACACAGGGAGGAAGGCTCCTGGTTCGTCTCAAAAAAGTGGTCCCTACTCAAAAGGCGGGGCACCACCGCCGTCCCCAGATCCGTCTGGGGAGGACTCAGATGACCATCCGCCCAAACGCCGCCGGCCTAGGCGCACGCCCCCACCACCAAGCAATGATGAGTATTATGGTGGCCCCTACTATAGGGATACGGAAGCAGAGGACCTCTCGCGTCCGTGGTGTGAACCATGGGATGACCCTAGGCTCACGCGGCCATGGGCTGATCCCAGGGAAGATCCTTTTACCCTTCGCATACGGAACTATTCTGAGGACACCAAACGTCGCATGCCGGCATGTATCAAGACGTATGATGGGTCCGGTGATCCTGTCGATCACCTCAAAATATTTGATACTCAGGCTAAAATTGAGCGATGGCCCATGCCTATATGGTGCCAAATGTTCAATTCGACCTTAATTGGAAATGCTCGTGACTGGTTCGAGGCACTCCCCCCACGGAGCATTGATAGTTTCACGGAACTACGCACTGCGTTCGAGAACAATTATACTCAAAGGAAGAAGTATAATAGGGATCCGGTTTCATTGGCAACTGTTAAGCAACGGCCGGGGGAGTCCACAGAAGCCTTCACTGAGCGCTTCAATGATGAGTGCACACGCACGAGAACCATGCCAGAGCTCCTGAAAATCTCGGACTACATGCACGCCATAACAGACAGAGAACTGATAAGGCGTCTCAACGACAAGCGTCCAGAAAGATATGATGACCTCATGGAGAGAGTTAGGAATTTCATAGAGGGAGAAACAGCGGTTGCCGCAGCCTACCCATCCCGAGGAAATGGGTACCGCTCAAATGACCAGTCCCGGAGACAGTCGGGCGGTCAGGGCAACCAGAACAATAACAAGGGCTCGGACTATAAAAGCCAGAGCAAAGGCGGACGGTCGGACGACAAGTTCACCCCCCTAAAGATGTCCTACCGGGAGATCTTGTTGACTGAAGGGGCGAATTTTCCAAGACCTCCCCCAATGACCACACCCCCGGAACGTCGGCAGGGAAGTCGCTTCTGCGAATTCCATAATGACAAAGGACACGGCACGGAGGAGTGTATCCAGCTGAAGAAGCATATCGAGTCGCTAATCAAATCAGGCAAACTCAAGCACCTGGTTAAGGATTGGAAAGACGGAAAGGACAACAACAAAAAGTATGATAAGAAGGATCCCCAAAAGGACAAGCCTTCTACCATATACATGATCCAATCCAGACAGCGCCGCACGAGGCAGAAAATTGGCCAAAAATTTTCCCGCGGCAAGGAAATCTCATTCCCTCTCATCACAGCAAGTGACGTGGTTGATGCGCCTCTCACCATTGAGATAAGCATTGGAACACACAATGTTCGCCGCATGTATGTAGATGGAGGGTCGTCAGCAGAGGTGTTGTATGAACACTGCTTTGTGCAGTTATGCCCAGAGATAAGAAGCCAATTAGTACCGGCCACGTCGCCGCTTACTGGCTTTAGTGGAGATACTATCTGGCCAATAGGGCAGTTACGTTTGCTTGTCACCATTGGGAATGAGGAGCATTCCACTACAACGTGGATGAACTTCATGGTGATACGTTCACACTCTCCTTATAATGGAATCATAGGCAGACCAGGCATTTTGGCTATCCGGGCAGTACCCTCTACGGCACACGGAATGATTAAATTCCCCGTTGATGGGGGAATCGTTACTATTTATAACACAGCCGTGCCAACGTCCGAGTGTCACACTGTGACAACACCGGCACCACCCGTACCACCCAAGGATGGGGCACCACCACCCAATTGGAAGGTGGCCATTCACCCTGACTACCCGGAACAGGAGGTATCCATAGGAGGGGCGCTCTCAGATAGCGGCAAAAGGGCCATGTGTGCACTTTTAAGTGCAAACCTGGACATATTCGCATGGGAACCAAAGCATATGACGGGTGTACCACGTGCGATAGCAGAGCATAAGCTCCAGATCCGCCAAGGGTACCAACCCATCAAGCAAAAGAAGCGCGGCCAGGCGCCCGAGAGAAGCCAAGTTATATTGGAGGAAGTGCGGAAACTGGTGGACGCAGGCATTATGCGCGAGGTATACTACCACGAGTGGTTATCCAACCCAGTCATGGTCAAGAAACATGACGGAAGTTGGCGCATGTGCGTGGACTTCACGGACCTTAACAAGGCCTGCCCACAAGACTGTTACCCGCTTCCAGAAATCGACTGGAAAGTAGAATCCCTGTGTGGATATCCTTTCAAATGCTTCTTGGATGCATATAAAGGGTATCACCAAATCCAGATGGCGGAGGAGGATGAAGAAAAAACGGCGTTCCACACAAGCCAGGGCGTATATTGCTATACGAAAATGCCGTTTGGATTAAAGAACGCCGGCGCTACGTATCAGCGGTTGGTGGACAAAGCTTTCGAATCACAAATAGGACGCAACTTGGAGGTATATGTTGATGACTTGGTGATAAAAAGCCACACGGAGGAGGCACTCCTCCGGGATGTCCAGGAGACATTCGACACGCTGAGAAGGATTAATATGAAGTTAAATCCAAAGAAATGTACGTTTGGTGCAACAGAAGGAATGTTCTTAGGATATTTGATTGACCCAAACGGCATCAAGCCTTGTCCAGAGAAGACGGACGCAGTGATACGGCTACCGTCCCCGCAGACACGGAAGGAGGTGCAGTCCCTGAATGGGAAGTTAGCCGGATTAAATAGATTTCTATCCAAATCCGCAGAGAAGTCATTACCCTTATTTAAGACGCTCAAGAAGTGTATTAGAAAGGGAGACTTCCGTTGGACGAAAGAAGCTGAGGAAGCCTTTGGCCAACTCAAACAGCATCTCGCATCTCTCCCCATGTTGGTAGCTCCCCGCCCAAAGGAGGAACTTGTCATGTATCTCTCGGCTACTCATGGCGCAATAAGCGCGGTACTTATGACGGATAGAGACACAATACAGACCCCGGTCTACTTTATAAGTAGAACATTACAAGGAGCGGAACTGAATTATTCCCCCATGGAAAAATTGGTGCTAGCACTGGTATTTGCTACAAAGCGGCTGCGCCGATACTTTCAGGCGCACCCGATTGTCGTGATTACGGATCAGCCAATCAAGCAGGTTATATCTAGACCAGACGTGGCAGGGAGACTAGAAAAATGGAGCATCCTACTGGGAGGGCATAATATATCTTACAGACCAAGGACGGCTGTTAAAGGCCAGATCTTGGCAGATTTCCTGATCGAAAAGCCGGATGAGGAAGAACCAGTCATTAAGCAAGAGGAGGTCCCAGCGGAACCTTGGGTGCTATTCACGGACGGATCCTCATGCACAGACGGGTCCGGGGCAGGCCTCATCCTTACAAATCCAGAAGGTATGGAATTCACGTACGCCCTCCGTTTTGAGTTCACGGCCACCAATAACGAAGCGGAATATGAAGCATTAATTGCGGGTTTAAAAATCGCCGCTAGAATGGGAGTTCGCAACCTTGAGGCCTACGTGGACTCACGGCTTGTTGCGAACCATATTCTAGGTGGGTATGTGGCTAAGGAGGACAACATGGTCAGGTATCTGGAAAAAGTCAAGACGTTAATTGCAACTTTCAGTAAGTTTTCCATCAAGCAGGTACCAAGGGGCGAGAACAAGAAAGCGGACGCCCTCAGTAAAATCGCGTCCACAAGCTTCGCTCACTTGTCTAAACAGGTTTTGGTGGAAATACTCAAAGAAAAGTCTATTACGGAAGGGGAAGTGACTGCTATAGTTGAAGAGGAGGGACCTACGTGGATGACCCCAATCATCAACTATCTGGCTAATGGAACACTCCCAGACGAGGAAAAAGCAGCAAGGCGCGTTAAAAGGAAGTCACAATATTTCGAACTCCGGGAAGGCATCCTTTATAAGCGCTCTTTCTTGCAGCCGTGGCTGCGGTGTGTTGGACCACGCCAGGCGGCCTATGTGATTAGTGACATACACGAAGGATTGTGCGGCATGCATGCAGGTCCACGATCCGTGGTAGCCCGAGCCTTACGAACAGGATACTATTGGCCCACTATGCACAGAGACGCGCGCGACATGATTCGCAGGTGCAATGATTGTCAAGTGCATAGGCCAGTACCGCGGCACCCGCAGCAGGAGCTTACACCTATCACGTCCCCATGGCCATTTTACAAGTGGGGAATTGACATTGCAGGACCATTTCCTGTAGCTGCTGGAGGGGTTAAATTCTTGATTGTTGCAATGGATTACTTTACACGATGGATAGAAGCCAAGGCAGTAAAATCTATCACGGGTAAGCAGGTCAAGAAGTTTGTGTGGGAACACATTGTATGCCGTTTCGGTCTACCTGGAGAAATTATATCGGACAACGGCAAACAGTTCACGGATAACCCATTCAAAGACTGGTGTGCATCGTTGAACATCAAGCGGCGCTTCGCGTCTGTTAAGCATCCACAGACGAACGGCCTTGTCGAACGAGCAAATAGGAGCTTGGGGAGTGGAATCAAGGCGCGGCTGGATGAACGACAGGGCAAATGGGTCAATGAATTGTCGCACGTGCTATGGGCACATAGAACCATGATAAAAACAGCCAACGGAGATACTCCGTTTGCATTGGCTTACGGCACTGAAGCCGTTATACCAGCAGAAATAGGGATGCCTACCATCCGCACGGCGGAGGTTAATGCCGTCACAAATGATGAACAGCTGCGAATCAACCTAGATCTGTTGGAGGAAAAAAGGGAAGTAGCAGCCATCAATGAAGCTAAGTCCAAGGCTAAGATGAAGGCTTATTACGACGCCAAGGTCAAAGGTGTTTCTTTTCGACCGGGAGACTATGTCTATCGTGCTAACGAAGCAAGTCGCGTGGAAAATACAGGAAAACTGGGCCCTAAATGGGAAGGACCGTATGAAGTCACTGAAGCCTTGGGACGAGGCGCGTACAAGTTACGCGATATGGATGGCCGCGACCTAGAGCGCACATGGAACATCGCCAATCTAAAAAGGTGCTATCTTTGAAAGCTATGGCTCCCGCATGGATACTTCGCTATAGGCGGTCTTAATAAAGAACCATGCGGGTTATTTGTCTTATTTGTTTTTCTTATGTTTGTTTAAGTTTCCTTTATGGACTTTTTTAGGACTTGTCGTCATTGTTCAAACAAAAAATGTAAATGTTCTAATAAAATGCCGTGGTGCCTAGCTAGCTCCACGGCCTGTTTCGTGCAAATTATTGTCCTCTTTGTTAGATTCTTTGTTAGCCGTATGAATTTTAATTGTGTTATATTATGCCATGTTTCTTTCATATGCGTTCTCTCGAAATACCGTACATGTACCATACGCCTCCAGGAGGGGTAAGAGGATTAAGTGAACCTACTAATTCAACTTGCCGCGTAAGAGGGATGCAACCCCAGCCGCACGGATCACGTATCCTTACTAGACACCTTACTCACGAGACGTTGGGGTAAGTTTCATATGCTATAGCCATACCGTGCTCCGCATAATAAAGACGCACGTCGCACGTCTAGTAAATTGTAGACTTGAATGTATTTTCTTTGTGAGTAAGACGTGGTATATCACGCAGTATTAAACTACAATGTTTCGAACACAAGCACAAATACACAGGTTTCCAAAACAAATCAAAATCGCCGTGGTTACCCACGGGCTTATATACAAAACATAAAATTGTTAGCCGTGTACATACACGGACGAATCGAAACAATACATATTCATAGATTACAAAACAAGTGTTTGATTGTGGACAAAGGAGCATCCTAAATTGAGGGGAGAAACCTACCCATCTCTGCTTGTTCTTCCACCAGACGCGGCAACCATTCATCACGCTCTCCCCGCTTCTGGGCTTGGGCTGCGGTCCTTTCCAACACCACGTCTAAGGGTTCCTCGTCCAGTACGACCCTGGTTACGTCTTCATATACAGGAAGGGTTAGAGGAAAGTTAGCAGTGGAAGGCATGCTAGGATTGAGCTTCTCCATGATTTCAGTGTTCGGGGCATCTTTGTTCAGGCTCCTGAATATATTCAGCATGATTTTCCAATAGGAAAATCTGTACAAATTATTTATGCTTTACAAGCACGTGTGTTGTTAGCTATGACTGCTAAATATTCTAGCTGTCAGTTAAGACACGACCACTTAAGTCCTTTTACACATAACCAGCTGATTATACCAAAATCTTACCATACATTCCAGAAGAACCTTCAAGGAGAAGGATGGTACCATGAGATTATGTGTCGACTACCGTCGATTTAAGCAAATCACCATTCATAACCGTATTCTCCTCCACGTATTGTCAACATGTCCAATCAACTTTAAGGTGTTAAACACTTTTCCAAGATAGGATTCATGATCATGCTGCCAAGAGTGACGAGTAAAAGAGCAGGACATGTCCATGACTGCTATTTGTTTACGACTCGGTCATGTTAGATTCATGATTTTGTATTAGTCTCATAATTGCTGCAACATCATTATAGACTTAATAAATTGAGTTTCCATGAACTCATAAACAAATTCATCAGTATTTTCATCAAGAACAACCTGATTTTTTTCTCTAGGTCTAGAGAAGAGCAGGAAGACCATATTTGCACTATGTTGCAAATTCTACGACAGGAGAAATTTCACCTTAAAATTTTCCAATATAAATTTTGGTTGATTACAGTGACACGATGAATCACATGGATTCGCACGGTTAATCTTACCATGACTCAGCTTATGCATAAAGGCGAGAACCCTACACTACGTTAGGTGTTCCACGAAAATCTTACGCTAAGAGAAGTCTAATTTCGGAGACTCACAGTTTCACAAATTTCTATGTATCAAGTTTCTACGAAGCAAGATACAGTTACGTTCGTATCTAGGTACCTGACATACCAACAGGTTAAGATAGAACACCAACAGACTAGGTAATACATGGTTTTTTCAATGGGTTCTAGATATGATTCTCGGAATCCTCTCGAATTGATCTCAGTTTAAAGTGGAATGATTGTTCTTGGTGACAAAAAGGAGATTTGGTTTTCTAATCTACTAAACAGAGAAATGACTAAAATGATAATAATTTAATCTTAAAACAATCAACTTAAAAAAAAAATAATACTTGAATTAAATCAGACAATACTGGAAAAATACCCTTACTGAAAATGGTCTATTCGGAAAGTATGGAAAATAGTGCTATTCGGAAAGTTCCTTTATGCGGAATGTTGCTCTACTCAGAATGTTAAGCTATTCGGAAAAACATGACCTATGCGGAAAAATACCTTATGCGGAAAAGTTGTTCTATGCGGAATAACACTTCTATGCGGAAAGAAAATCCAATTCGGAAAGTTGAGCTATGCGGAAAACATTGCCTATTCGGAAAATAATGTCTATTCGGAAAATGTGGTCTATTCGGAAAAATATTACGAGTATGGAAATGAAGAAGCTGGCTATGCGGAATATTGAAAATATTCCGAGTAAAAGAAAAGTAAAAACCCCTATTCGGAATATCCAAAATTCCGAATAAGGGAAATGGGAATTCGCCTATTCGGAATATTGGTTCAGTTCGGAAAGTCCTGGGAATCAAGAACAGTAACAGTAACAGCAAAACAGGGGACTCGAATCAATCCAAAATCAAACTAAATAAGTAAAAAGGTTTTGCCAAATTAAACACAAATCATTTAAATACCATAAGTAACAAACCCCACCAATAAAAACACTAAATCAACAACTTTTTAAGATCAAACTTGAATCAAATAAAAACTTAAGAACTTTGAATAAAAATGGAGATGAACAAGATGAATGAAAAGATAGAATTGATATATTAATGGAAAAGTAACAAGAGTGATGATTAACACTTACAAGATTGAAAGAAAATAAAAAATCACCAAACACCCTAATGGTGTTTGTGATGAACCGAACCTAAGAACTGGGAAAAAGAAAAAAATGAAAAGCTCCTCTAATTGTGTGAAGGGAAAAACTATATATAGTCCTAGTGGTTGGTTGGTGAGTGGGCTTTCTCCCTTTCTTCTTGTCTTCTCGTCTTTTCAGAAAAGTTGACGTTTTCGATTTTGATTCGGGATTTGTCGTCGATTAAATTCAACTCGTCTTTTAATTTCTTCGTTTAATAGACTGGAGTTTCTTCGACATATGTAAATCTTCCGTCTTTGGTCCTTTTCTTCGATAAATCTTCAAATAGACCCATTGACTTCAAATCTTTTGCATCTCTTGGACAATAGACTTCGTCTTGAGTCTTTTTCCTTGATAAAACCCGTGCAATCACATGTTTTCTTTAATATTCATCCGGTTGGCTCTGAAAACACAATAAACACAAAAACCACGCATAATTCCAAACAAATGATATTAAATACGTGTTTTGGTCTCGTTTTAGCCCGAATTAAGTGGTAAAAGGATGGGTGTTTACACACCTATCAAATCCCCTACACTTAACCATTGCCATGCTCTCATGCAATGCTTAGTGATAAAGCAATTTTACATTTTTCTCATAATTAATTAACCTTGGCCTTATTTAAATTCTACTAAACAAAAATTAAAGAAATAAAACTTTAAAGGTAACAAAGGGATAGAAAACCATTTTCACTTGAAAATAGCTACATGGAAATAACTTGCAAAGAAATCGATGACTTACATTAGGGCTTTTGTGCTGCGAAGACTTATCACCCTCAAGTTTCACGTTCCCCAAACTAAGCTTAAAAACGAAATCATTGTTATTATAAGTTAGCAATTCAAACACTTACACACATGGCTTAATTAAATGCTTAAACTCCCTTATTCCTAGGTGTATCTCTTATATTTTATTTTTGTCTTAGAATGATCATGAAGATGCATTTTTGGACTTATTTCGATAGTTTATTTAGGCTGAAAGCAAAGTGGGACGATTTGATCAATAGTTAGCTAAAGGACAAAATCTCTTAAAACTGCTTCTCGGGATATCAAAAAGTTCATATCTTGGCATAACTTGGTTCACGATTTGAGACCTTTCTCGGGCCGATATTTGGCATGTACTTCATACTTCATATCTTCGAGAGACGTTCTTGAGATAATGGTCTTCTCATCATAATAGAGTTTCTTCACTTGGAGACTTTTGAGGGGTACTCCAACTTTGTTGACCACGACTTCATGATTTATTTCTTCAATCTCTAATTGGGATTTTGAGATACAACGATCCGCCTCCTTTTCGGACTTGGATCTATTTATCCTCATACCTTGTTAGGGTCTTTTCGGATAGACTTCTCCATGATCTTTATGGGAGTTGATTGCTTTTCGTCGTGAGTCTTGATCCTTCATATTGACTTTAGGAATAATGCTTTTTACATCACTTTGGATCTTCAGCAATAAAATGGAATCCTCATGCCTTGTTAGGGCCTTTTTGGACTCGCCAATCTTCGCGCCCCGCTTCATAAGTTATGCCTTGGCTATGAACTCTTATCATTACCGAGCAACTTTTAAACGATCTTGGGCTAGAAGCTAAGTAACTTTTCAAATCGTACGACCTTACTTATTGCAGATAAATTATTAGCAAGTGATGGGAGAATAGGCAAATAATTACACCAAGTGAGCTTGTGAAAGAATACCGACTTATAATTGACTCTATCATTTCTCGTCCTCCACAATTTAAAATCTCAAGTAATGAGATTCGTGGATACTTAGCCTAATAAACCAATTAAGGTCTACATGGTTAAGGATACTAGCTAGAATAAACTTGGATAAGTTTATTCGGGTTGAGTCAAAATAAACGCAACGGGCCTAATATGTCAAAGATTTCAAAACTAGCTACACCACTTTGTTAATATTTTTGACTTTATTGCGGGATATATACATATGAAAGCAACGATAAAAATTTTAAAAATTACGACTAAATGGCCAAAGTTACTAAAAAATTTGAAAAATGTTGAAAAAGAAGATTTTCCGGTTAAATGAAGGCATTTTCATGGAAAAGTCCACTTAAAACTTCGATAGAAGTCCCCCCTACACTTAAGATAAACATTGTCCTCAATGTTTAAGCATGTGGGAAAAGTCTCCCCTACACTTATGACATTGTGCACGTTGGTTAACTCGAGTTAAGGAAGAGACGACTAAAGTGATCAATTTCAAATGTGAGTATGAAGAAAATTGAATCACGATAGTTGAGAGATAGAACCGGATTTCGGATAACACGGGAGCACGGTTCTTCAAAGATTTCCAAGATTGCAGTTATCCCTGTAATCACATCACCACACAAACACAAACGACCAAAATAGGTCCTCCCCTACACTTAGGGGGTTAAAGGGATAGACACTCGGGTTGCCTCCCGAGTAGCGCTTGTTTTTGATAACCGAGTCACGAGCCTGACTCGACCCAAAATTAGTTCATGGGGAACGTGGTGAGGGATGGAATCACCTCGTGAGAGGTGTCCTCACCAAAGTACAACTTCACTCGCTGGCCATTCACCTTAAAATTAGGTCCATTAGGTTGAGCGAGCTCGAGAGTACCATATGGAAAAATTTGGGCAATAGTGAATGGGCCGGACCAACGAGATTTGAGCTTGCCCGAGAAGATTTTCAACCGAGAGTTAAAAAGTAAGACTTTGTCTCCAACATGGAACTCTCGGTTTTTGATCTTGGAGTCGTGAATGAGCTTAGTTCTTTCCTTATAGATCAAAGAATTTTCATAAGCCTCATTACGGAGTTCATTCAGCTCGTTGAGTTGGATCTTGCGTAGGTCACCGGCTTTGTTTATATCAAAATTAGCCCATTTCAAGGCCCAATAAGCCTTATGCTCCAACTCAATGGGGAGGTGGCACGCTTTCCCGTACACAAGACGATAAGGTGTACAGCCGATCGAGGTCTTATAAGCGGTACGAAAAGCCCACAAAGCATCATCAAGTTTATCAGCCCATGCGGCACAATGCTCTCCCACGGTTCTTTCCAGAATTCGCTTAAGTCCTCGGTTGGATATTTCAGCCTGGCCATTAGTTTGTGGGTGGTAGGCTGTGGAAAGACGATGATTGACACCGTACTTAGCCATGACTCTTGCGAATTGGTCATTGCAAAAATGAGTCCCACGATCACTAATAATGGCACGAGGCACACCGAATCTAGCGAAAAGAGCTTTCAAAAAGTTACAAACCACCCTTGCGTCATTAGTAGGTAAAGCTTTGGCTTCAACCCACTTTGAAACGTAGTCAACGGCTACAAGGATGTATTTGTTTCCTTTAGAAGAAGGGAATGGCCCCATAAAGTCGATACCCCAAACATAAAAAATTTCACACTCTTGAATGAAATTCTGAGGCATCTCGTCTTTATGTGTGATCGTGCCTTGTTTTTGGCAAACATCACATCTTTTAACCATATCGTGAGCGTCACGATAAATGGAGGGCCAATAAAATCCCGAATCAAACACTTTTTTGGCGGTGTAGTTGGGACCAAAGTGACCACCGGTGGGTCCTTTGTGGCAAGCATCAAGGATTTCAGATGCTGCTGGTCCATCAACACATCGGCGGATAATCAGGTCGGCACATTGTTTGAATAGGTAAGGGTCGTCCCAAAAGTAAGTCTTAATGTCGGTGAAGAACTTCTTCTTTTGTTGAGACGTCAACCCTTCCTTAAGAATTCCACCCGCCAAGTAGTTTGCAAAGTCCGCAAACCACGGGGCTTCATTCGGCTTCGAGTTTATAGACATTAAGGTCTCCAAGGGAAAAGAATCATTGATTTCTTTGTTCGGATGATCCCCTTGGTATGGATCCTCAAGTCTGCTAAGATGGTCCGCGGCTAGGTTTTCAGCTCCTTTTTTTATCGCGAATTTCGATTTTAAATTCCTGGAGCAGCAAAACCCAGCGAAGAAGTCTTGGTTTGGAATCTTGCTTTGTCAACAAGTACTTCAGCGCGGAATGATCGGTATACACGATGGTGGTGGAAAGGACAAGATAGGGGCGGAATTTTTCAAAAGCATAGACAACAACTAATAGCTCTTTTTCGGTTGTCGTATAATTTAATTGTGCCCCTGTCATTGTCTTGCTAGCGTAATGGATTGGTTGGAAGTGTTTGTTCACTCTTTGTCCAAGAACCGCTCCAATAGCAAAATCGCTAGCATCGCACATCAACTCAAAGGGAAGCTCCTAATTAGGGGTAACCAAGACAGGTGCCTTAGTTAGCTTATCCTTAAGCGAGTTGAAGGCTTCAAGGCACTCTTCGGAAAAGATAAAAGGAGTATCTTTTTCCAAGAGGTGGGTCATCGGGCGAGCGATTTGAGAAAAATCTTTGATGAATCGACGGTAGAAGCCCGCATGACCCAGGAAACTTCTCACACCCTTCACGGTTGAAGGTGGAGGCAACTTTGCGATAACATCGACTTTAGCACGGTCTACTTCAAGACCGGCTTTGGAAATCTTGTGTCCCAGCACGATGCCTTCTTTTACCATAAAATGGCATTTTTCCCAATTTAGAACAAGGCGAGTGTCTTCGCACCGCTTAAGCATACGTTCCAAATTGGCAAGGCAAGAAGAGAAGGAATCCCCAAAGACCGAGAAATCGTCCATGAAGACTTCCATGGTGTGTTCCACCATGTCATGGAAGATAGCTAGCATGCACCTTTGGAAAGTCCCGGGGGCATTGCATAAGCCAAAAGGCATTCTTTTGTAAGCAAATGTGCCATAGGGACAAGTGAATGTAGTCTTCTCTTGATCTTGGGGATCGATGGGTATTTGGAAATAACCCGAGAAACCATCAAGAAAGCAGTAATATTCATTACCCGCTAAACGTTCAAGCATTTGGTCCATAAAAGGTAGAGGGAAATGATCCTTTCTCGTGGCATCATTGAGTTTGCGGTAGTCTATACAAACTCTCCACCCAGTAACGAGACGAGTGGGAATCAACTCGTTGTGTTCATTGGGAACAACGGTTATTCCGCCCTTCTTGGGCACACAATGGATTGGACTAACCCATGGGAAATCCGAAATTGGGTAAATCATACCCGCATCAAGAAGTTTGATAACCTCTGTTTTGATGACTTCATGGATTTTTGGATTCACCCTTCGTTGGCTTTGAATTGTGGGCTTAAAGTCGTCCTCCATGAGAATTTTGTGTGTGTAGAAGTGAGGATCAATTCCACGAATATCCGGAATCTTCCAAGCAATAGCTTTCTTATGATCTTTCAACACGACGACAAGTCGGGCTTTCTCTTCATCCTTCAAATCCTTAGCAATGATGACTGGCGACTTCTTCTCTTCTTCGAGGAATACATACTCAAGATGGGGCGGCAACTCCTTAAGTTCTAGATCCGGAGGATTCTCGACGGGAGGCGTATTCGAAGTCGGAGTATCGATAGCAATGATAGTGGGAGATGGAGGGGAAGGATTGTCTTCTTTGAGAAGGTTTGCAATGAAACTGAGATCTTCATCCCAATTGGTAGTAGAATCGGCATTGTCTAAATTCATATGTCCCATGGTGGCTTCCAAATCATTCCAAAGGAAATCACTTTCTCCAAATAGAGATAGTGATGAGTCGATAGAGGAAACGGTCTCAACATTGGGAAGAGAGGTAGGAATATTTTTATAAGCATCCTTGAAGTGTTCTTCACAAGCCTCATCAAGAACGTCAATGCAATTAACACTCTCATATGAATAAGGCTGTTTAGACAACTTTCCCATGTTGAAGACTACTTTATCGTCACCCACTCTCATGATAAGCTCATCGGCTTCAACATCAATGAGAGTGCGACCGGTCCTCAAGAATGGACGACCAACAATGAGTGGCACACGGGGGTCCATCTCGTAGTCAACGACAACAAAATCAGCAGGGAAGGTAAATTTGTCGACTCCTACAATGACGTCTTCGGCTATCCCCACTGGATAAGCAACCGTACGGTTGGCCAATTCCAAAGTCATTTTGGTGGGGACTAGCTCTGGGAGAGATAATTGCTTCCAAACACTTAGAGGCATGAGATTAATACTGGCACCTAGATCGGCTAGGGCCATGCAATTCTCTACTCCCGGGAAATTGCAAGGGATAAGAAAACGACCCGGATCACCAAGCTTGGTTGGCAATTTCCTTAAGAGCACTGCAGAGCAGTTCTCATTAAGTTGGGTGTTGGCAATATCGAGGAGCTTTTCCTTGTCGCTCAGAAGATCTTTAAACATTTTTGCATACTTGGGCATGTGAGCGAGAGCCTCAGCGAAGGAGATATTGAAATTCAGTTGTTTGAACATTTTAAGGAAATTCGAAACCTGAATATCCTCCTTGCTTTTGAGCTTCTCTTTCCTCAACCTAGATGGATAAGGTATATTGGATGAAGAAGAAGGCTTTAGGGGAATGGGATCACTCACAACCACGGGTGGAGGAGGGGTAGAAAGAAGAGGCGGAGAAATTGGGGAAGGAGAAGGAGGAGGAATAAGAGCAGGTGACTCGTTCTCCGTAGTCACAACCACCGGTGGAGGTATAGGAATCTCGGGTTCCTTGGTACCTTTGCCACTTCGAGTGGTGATTGCTTTCATCTCCCCTCTTGGATTCGCAACGGTGTTACTCGGAAGAGTACCCGAAGAAGAGGGTTGATTACCTTGGAAGAAACTAGCCATCATGTTCCTTAGATCATTAGTTTGGCTATCCAACGTATTTCTCATGTCAGCTCTCAAATCGTTTCCTTGCTTGACCAAGTCTGCTTTCAAATTTCGCACTTCCTGTTGAAGATTTTCCACAATCACATCATTGGTCCTCATGTAGGTTGCAACCTCTTGGTGTAATGCAGTGGTGGTTTGGTTGGAAGGAGCATTGTATGCAGGTGGTTGGTAAGCCGATTGTTGGTAGACTTGATTGTTACGTTGAGGTGGTTGTTGCTTCTTGTGAGGTGGAATGTATGGTTGTCGAGGTTGTTGTTGTTGAGGAGGGCGATTAAGGTTTTGTTGTTGGTTTGGGTTGGTAGGAGGGAAACCAGGTGGTGAAAGATAGTTGTTGGATCGATAGCTAAGCAAGTTACGGTCACCTTGAGGTCTAGCTTGATAAGCAGGTTGTTGGTAGGTGCCATATGCCGCATTCACATTCTCAGCAGGGTAGTCTTGGGTGGCGGTACAAGTTGTGTAAGAGTGAGGACCACCGCATATCTCACAAGGTTGGCTGACAGCGTTCACTTGAGCATGTTTGGCGTTGTTGCTGTTGTTGTTGCTGACGGTGTGGGTGACAAGCGATTCAAGAAGCGTGGTGATTTTGTCAAGTCGCTTGTCGCTGTCATTAGTGCTAGCACTAGCAACATTGGTCCGAATACTCTTGGTTTGCACACGAGACTTGTTCTCAATGATATCCCAAGCAGCATTGGAAGTCTTAGCCAAATGATTACCCCCCGAGGCACTGTTCAGTGAATCTTGGTCACTCATGCTTAAACCATTGTAAAAAGTATTGATTTGATGTACTTTGGTAAAACCATGTTGTGGGCATTTTCTTAAAAGATCTTTAAAACGATCCCAAGATTCACTGAACGACTCATCGTACTTTTGTTCAAAAGTTATGATCTCATTCCGCAAAGCGGTAGTACGAGAGGGTGGAAAAAAGTAATTGATAAACTTTGTTTCCAAATCCGTCCACGAGAGAATACTCTGTGGCGGTTCCTTAGCAAGCCAATGCCGGGCTTGTCCCTCTAAAGAAAAGGGAAAAAGTTGTAACCTTATAACCTCTTGTGGAACGCCATTGAATTTGACCGTGTTGGTGAGTTGCAAGAATCTCTTGATGTGGTCGTGTGGATCATCAATGGTTCGTCCGAAGAATGGTTGAGCGGAGACCATCTGGATAAAACCTGACTTGAGCTCGAAATTGTTGGCGGCAATTGGTGGTATGACAATTGGATCCGTGTTGCCATCTACATGAGCTTGTAGCAATTCAATCATCGGCCGATTATCCGGAAGGGGCTCATTGTTGTTGTTATTGTTCATGTTGTTGAAAGGTGGGTTGTTGTTGTTATTATTGTTTGGAGGTGGTACACCGGCCATGTCTAAGTGATCGAGAGGCTCGGGCTCTTGATATGACGTGGATCGAGTGCGCATATACCTGCAAAAGAACGAACAAAGAAAAGCAAAGCACAAACATTTTTGGTTTTTATGGTTTTTTAATTTTTAGGATTTTTGAAAATTTAATATTTTTTTAGTGTTTGTGAAAATTTTTGAAGCTGAAAAAGTAACGTTCACGGTGAACGGATCCCAAAATCCAAGTTCTCACAAAAAACTTTTGATCTTAACGAGAGGAGCCGGCAGCGGCGCCATTTAATACATGGTTTTTTCAATGGGTTCTAGATATGATTCTCGGAATCCTCTCGAATTGATCTCAGTTTAAAGTGGAATGATTGTTCTTGGTGACAAAAAGGAGATTTGGTTTTCTAATCTACTAAACAGAGAAATGACTAAAATGATAATAATTTAATCTTAAAACAATCAACAATTAAAAAAAATAATACTTGAATTAAATAAGACAATACTGGAAAAATACCCTTACTGAAAATGGTCTATTCGGAAAGTATGGAAAATAGTGCTATTCGGAAAGTTCCTTTATGCGGAATGTTGCTCTACTCGGAATGTTAAGCTATTCGGAAAAACATGACCTATGCGGAAAAGGTGCTCTATGCGGAAAAATACCTTATGCGGAAAAGTTGTTCTATGCGGAATAACACTTCTATGCGGAAAGAAAATCCAATTCGGAAAGTTGAGCTATGCGGAAAACATTGCCTATTCGGAAAATAATGTCTATTCGGAAAATGTGGTCTATTCGGAAAAATATTCCGAGTAAGGAAATGAAGAAGCTGGCTATGCGGAATATTGAAAATATTCCGAGTAAAAGAAAAGTAAAAACCCCTATTCGGAATATCCAAAATTCCGAATAAGGGAAATGGGAATTCGCCTATTCGGAATATTGGTTCAGTTCGGAAAGTCCTGGGAATCAAGAACAGTAACAGTAACAGCAAAACAGGGGACTCGAATCAATCCAAAATCAAACTAAATAAGTAAAAAGGTTTTGCCAAATTAAACACAAATCATTTAAATACCATAAGTAACAAACCCCACCAATAAAAACACTAAATCAACAACTTTTTAAGATCAAACTTGAATCAAATAAAAACTTAAGAACTTTGAATAAAAATGGAGATGAACAAGATGAATGAAAAGATGGAATTGATAGATTAATGGAAAAGTAACAAGAGTGATGATTAACACTTACAAGATTGAAAGAAAATAAAAAATCACCAAACACCCTAATGGTGTTTGTGATGAACCGAACCTAAGAACTGGGAAAAAGAAAAAAAATGAAAAGCTCCTCTAATTGTGTGAAGGGAAAAACTATATATAGTCCTAGTGGTTGGTTGGTGAGTGGGCTTTCTCCCTTTCTTCTTGTCTTCTCGTTTTTTCAGAAAAGTTGACGTTTTCGATTCTGATTCGGGATTTGTCGTCGATTAAATTCAACTCGTCTTTTAATTTCTTCGTTTAATAGACTGGAGTTTCTTCGACATATGTAAATCTTCCGTCTTTGGTCCTTTTCTTCGATAAATCTTCAAATAGACCCATTGACTTCAAATCTTTTGCATCTCTTGGACAATAGACTTCGTCTTGAGTCTTTTTCCTTGATAAAACCCGTGCAATCACATGTTTTCTTTAATATTCATCCGGTTGGCTCTGAAAACACAATAAACACAAAAACCACGCATAATTCCAAACAAATGATATTAAATACGTGTTTTGGTCTCGTTTTAGCCCGAATTAAGTGGTAAAAGGATGGGTGTTTACACACCTATCACTAGGATGTTTTCCATCATCTAAAATTGTGAACAGAAATGGAACAAAATCTCCATGGATTTTGGTTACCAGATTAACGCAAACTAAGAAGAAGCATGGTGCTATCTAGGTTATTGTCAACAGTTTGATCAAGTCTGTAGAATCCTTACATCCGCAAGGATTTCAGAACCAACAGATTGATCGGACGTGTTCCAGCCAGGGCTCATCCGATCACTTGGTAATCCCTCACCTATCGGGTCAGACAGCGGTTCGCATTCGTGCTCCTTATGTACGTTCACGTTCTTGTTCCAGTTTTATGACTTGCTTTCACACTCACGTTCATGATACTATTCACGTTCATGATCGTATCTTGGCTTACGATTTTACGTTCATCTTCGTTCTAAGAAGTTTTGCAAGAAATAGAGAGACCAGACTCAAGTTTAGTATAGCTCTCTATCCTCAGATAGATGTTTCACGTCACATTCCACGTCTCACATTGCAGCGTTTGGCGTTACCGCAGTTGTATTACATGTTCACGATATGTTTCACATGTCATGTTCATTCCACGTTCCTCATATCACATTTACAATATGTTACACGTATCATTGATCAAGATATGTTTGCCATATTTCACTCACCATATCTCCACGTATCACGTTCAAAATTTTTCATGTATCACGTTCAAAACTTTTCACGTACTACGTTTCAATATGTCTCGCGCATCGTTGCTAATTCTCAGTTTAGTTAGATTGAATTGCACCATAACGTTTCAGTTATCCTTGCGTGTTAATTCTTATTCCCTCGATCAAATTTAGGGGATCTATCTTACGTTGATAACCATGAACTTTTAAGTATGTTCAAGTCAAGGTCAGGAGGACCAAGATTTATCAATTGTGTCAAGATCTTGTGAAGGAACCGTTCCAAGAGGGAAGCCACTTGGAAACGGACAAGTTCATCCGGACTTCTTATCCGTTTTTCTCTTATCAATTAGATATGTCCTTTCAGTCACGTCACGTTCCATGTCCTTTCAAGACATGTCACGTTCCATGTTCCTCCTACCATGTCACCCGCACGTCCATTTATCTTACATATCCTCTCAGTTTGATTCGGGTATGTTTCTCTTTTAGTTACTTATCTATAATTCGGGGACGAATTATTCTTTTTAGGGGGAAGAGTTGTAAAACCCGCACGCTTTTACCATGAACAGTACATATATAATCGTACGTACATGATTAGAACTTTCCTTATTTAGCACGTGTACGTTTCACGAATAGGAATTACAAGTATTACGTACGTGTTATTGCACGATAAGTATTTATTACGTATTAAGACACGATCATTATTATCAAAAATAATTATAATCACGAACATGAAAATCATGAACGTAAATAATCACGAACCTATTATTATGTATTTACGTATATTTATTACGATTACGTATAAATATTTCTTACGACACGAACGATTGATAATTAAATCACGTAAACACGACACGAGAACACGTAAATAATTAGAACACGGGAAAACAACGGGTTTCCCTTTTGGGGGCCCACATACCCACGAAATTAGGGACAAGGAAGGGGCCTAGCCCACTTATTTTTTTACTAAATAGAAAAGAAGGGAGTCATGTTTTCATTTTACAGATAATTAGAAAAAAAAACAAAAACCCTAGCCTCCTCCTTCTCCCTTTGTTTCCGCCACATACAAACACCACCAAGGGGGTGTTTGTTGATCTTGGTAGATCCAATTTATTGCAAGGATGTTCGTGTTAGTAAATTCCTTTTGATCCATGAATCGGTAATATTCTTAAACCTTTTCTTTCAATTATTTATTAGATCTAAGAACATGAAATCATGGGTTATTAAAACAAGTTAATTAACACTTAGATCTAATCAAGGGATATTAAAATACATGGTTTAAGGGGGGTGTTTGGTTCGGCTATGGGTAGAACCGAGAGCCAAGGGCTCTCGGTGGTTGTTTGATCACCACCAACCGAGACCACAAGGTCTCGGTTTGGTTTTGTGGTTCGGCCGAGAGGACCAAGGGACCCTGACGCATGTCGGGGTTATCCTTGGTGGTTTAGGGAGTCTCGGTTGGAACACCACACGCACCACCGGTGTGGGCCGGTGGTGGTTTTGCCATGGTTAAGGGTTGTAGGCCGGTTCACGGGTTTACGGTTCCGGTTCATGACATGTTTAGTTTAAAACACGGGTTCGGTTCACGGGTTCTTTTCTAAGGTTAATTATTATTTTTACAAGTTAAATAACTACAAGGTAAATTAAATTAATTTATCATGTTATTTAATTAATTTAATTACAACATGACTTAGGTTATTATTATTATTAATAATACATGGATTTTAACCTAAGTATTTATTATTAAGTTAGACTATATAATTAATTATTAAACATGACTTATAATTAATTAATTTTCATGACTTAGGTTATATTAATAATAAATAGTAATACATGTTTTAACCTAAGTATTATTACCTTTTATTTAATTAAATCATGTTATATTTAATTAAATCTTATAACCTATAGTTTATTTAATTTACAAGTAATAATTAATAAACTATACTATATATCACATGACTTAGAATATTAATCAGTAAAACTTAAGCTTATATATTATTGGCTTAATAATCTAGCTTATTTCTAATTATGAAAACTTTCTATTTTTAGAAGCTTATTTAATTAAGGCAGCTAATCTATTTATGGAAACTTTCTATTTTTAGAAACTTATTTATTTAAGGCAGCTAATCTATTTATGGAAACTTTCTGTTTTTACAAATTTTATTAAATAAGACATCTAATCTATTTATGGAAACTTTCTATTTTTGGAAACAATCTATTTTTGGAAACTTTCTATTGTTGGAAACTTTCTATTTTTGGAAACTTTCTATTTTTGGAAACTTTCTATTTTTGGAAACTTTCTATTTTTGGAAACTTTTTATTTTAGGAAACCTGCTATTTTTAGAAAGTTACTTATCATTACACAACAAGTATAATAATACGAGAAATACAAGTAATACTTAATCAGAATAGACATGATACATAATAAACACAATATTAAGCTTAAATCAGTCAAACATGACATGAACATATAAAACAAGCTGAAACAGATATAAAACCAGTTACGTACTCAGTAATCAGAATACTTATACATGTATCCTATGTATGTAGCATTAGTGAGATCGAAGTAGGACTCTCTTCCATTCGTCTTCATCATTCACTAGACTTAAGTTACGGATTCTCCGTCCTTTCAGTATGGACATTCTTCCTTATTAGGATTTCCCGTATACAGCCAACTGTTTTCCCCAGTATATGTTTATATGTTTTGAATTTCTTATGGTTAATTAGAATACCTAAAGCCATATACATGCATGACCAGTTTCACCTAGTTATGGAGGTACCATAACCATAACACTGGAGGCACACGTGTTATGACTTCACCACGACGAAGTGATAGCTCGTGGCGTCCCTTTAGCTTTTGGCCATATTATTATTATTATTATCAGGTGGGGCGTATGGGTGCATCCTAGTTTACATGTTTTCAGCAGATTATTCAGGTGAATGTGGTGTGTGCCTTGCATCCTTCACAAGGAGCTGATCCCTCCTACCCAAACAGTTATATTAATTAGAGGCAACCCCTCTATTTGCATGACGAGGTCACCCCTCCAAGTATTCATGCACGTTGATATTTCATGACCTATATTGGCTTAATGGTTAACATGTTAAACAGTTTTTATAAGATAAACATAAGGCTTTTCAAACTATAAAACCAGTTTTACGAACATGTTCCAGGTTTTCCAGGACTTATATATTTCCGTTGCTGTTAAGTCTTTATTATGTTTCAGTCATTCATACTATGTCTATATCCGTGCACTAAGCATTATGCTCAGCCGTTACTTTCCTTTCCATGTCCCAAAACGGCAGGTACCTAAAGTTGAATTGGAGCATTTGGAGGACACGCATAGGATGGGAGCTACCTTAGACTTCTTCTCCTCATGCCTTCATATATTTATGCTTGTTTAGTCTTCCTTTTGTTCATTTACTTTATTTATGTTTTGGGCTTATGTTTGGGAACCGATGTTTGATTCCGGTTTTCCTATGGTCATGTATGTTTACTACATATTACCTTGCATGCTTTGATAACACGCCATAATCACGCGTGACATTCCATTTATTAAAATGGGGTGTTACAATACCTCTGTGGCGCAGAAATAAGCGCGCGGAAGAAATACTTCCGCGTCGAACGAATAAACCAGCAGAAGGTAGACTTCTACGGCAAAGGAATATATACAAAGATATTCGTGTGACCTGCACGGAATAGCAGTATAATTATACCCTGGTAGCCCCCCCAAGTTTGATGGTGCTACACTCGATTTAGCAGTATTAAACTTAATCAAGTTCCGTTTTGTTTCGCAATAAATTTATAACAAGACATGTTACTTATGAATAATTTAATATCATAAAGGGTCTTTATGGGTGAGGCAAACTCATTACGTGCGGGCCTGCCGCTACTACCATATGGACGACCAGGTGAGACTGACCAGTTTTTAGGTGTGCACGAGTGTGTCTTTATTCAGTCTCAGAATGTACTAGCTGTAAAACTTGCTACGACGTCATTAATAGCAAGGGGCCTAGCAATGATACATGATCAATGGCCGCTGGGGTTGCCTCCCTCTTACTCGACAAGTCTAATTAGTAGGTGTGACAACCCCGATTTTTGAGGTTCGTCACTTAGTCTTATTTTTGGGTTATTTTGTGTGACTATGTGTTTTACGTGATTTATTTGTTTATATGTGTGATTTTGGGGATGAGAATGGACGAAATGAGGTACATGATTTGTAAATCGTGGTACGGGTTGGACATGAAATGAAATGAGTTTAGAAATGAGCTGCGGGAAAAGTTTGGATGTCGTTTGTACAAGGTTTCGTGTACGTATCGTATGTTGTATGTATGTATGTATTAGGTATATATTATATGGTTAGGATAAGTTTTAGAGATACTTTCCATAATTAGAAACTTTTGAAAACGACGGTTAGTTCGGAAATCGCGTAAAAAGTCGGGAAAAAATCAACGTAAGGTTTTAGGGTTTTGGCCCGGAAGTAACCCGAATGTGAGGTTTAGTTTAAGAATGATATAAGTGATAAAATAAGGTTAAAAACCAGATCCTTAGGTGTTTTGGGCTTGGTTTAGGCAGCCAAAAGAAAAGAAAGGAAGAAAATAACCAAAAAGCCCAAAACATGCCCAATGGATTTGTAATTGGGTTAGGAGGCCTTTAGGATTACACTGAACCCATACCATAACCAAAAATATCAGATTTTTACTCACCATGATCTCACCTAGTCGAATTCCATCAATGGTGGAATTAGGTTTCATCAAAAACAATTTCTTCCTTTGATTTCTAAGGTAAAATCTTCAAAACTCTTCTTTAATGTATGATTTTTATTAATCTAATCATGTAATTAATCAATAGATGATGGATCTAGGGTAAGGTTAAACATAAATTCTGTATTTTAATGATATCAACATGTTTAGATTAATTAGGGTTAATAGTTATACATGATGTGGATAATTAACTAGACTAGTTGTGTTAAATTCGTTTTTAAAAACTGGGCAGATTTTTTTGTCCACTGTTTTGATCATATCTAGAGTTCTATAAACTTTTAGTTTTTGAATCTTATGTCCCTGAAAAGGTAATTGAATTGGCTTTCAAATTCAAGAAACTATAACTGAATTGGAGGTTGAGAAGTAGGTTAAAAACAGGTTACAACAGTCGGAGGTCAAAACAGTTTTGAAATCAGTCGGGTTTAATTTAATATTTTAAGGTGGTTAGGATATTTAGGAGTATAATTAGACTTTCAAACGAACATGAGAGTTATTTTATATGTTATATAAGATATCTATAAGAGGGATAATCAATTGGGATAGTGGAAGACCCTCTGATCATAACAAATTTTTCATATGTTCAAAATCGGTAAAATCTGGATAGACGAAAGTATAAGTTGTATATCGGGGACTTAAAATTTGCTTTGATGTTGAGGAAAGGGCTAAGATTTTAGCTAACACATATAAGTTTATGGTATTTTCATGGCAAGGAATTTGGGTTAGGTTTGGTGGGCGTTTGGCTCATAATACGGAGTATGAAAATCGGGACTGTTTTGGATTAAATGTTAACGTGACGGGTTATAAACTTAACTAAGTTAAGGGCTTGTAGAGGGGTGTAATGGGATGATTATAGCATATAAATGATATTAAGTTGTAGGAGAATGTTAGATATCCATCATAGATTGATGAGCCATTTTGGTATGTGGTTCATCTCTTGATTGTATATGTTTGTGTGTTTAGATTCTTTTTAGAGCGCGAATATTTAGAGAAGCTTGAACCAGGTGAGTTTCATAGTCCCATATCTTTTAATGATTTTGACTTCCAGATGGGATGGAAGAGACACTCGTTATAGTTTTGTAAATTGTTGCTGTGAATGTTTTATGATTGGTGGTGTACATGTGTGTACTTATGTGATTAACTGCTAATTGATTCATGATTGTATTGTGATTTGACTTGGTACCAAGTGGATGTTGACAAGGCGGGGCCTTGAGATTGGTTCGTAGGTGTATGGGCGCCTATGGGACCATGGTGTTTGGAAAGGCTTGGAGCCTTGGAATTGGTTTGGTATGATTAATCTTGAATTGTTAGTTGTTAATGCACATTTGTAACACATTGTCCATATATTTTTATTGTTGGTGCTTATTCACAGCTTATATTATAATTGATTTGAAGTTAGAGTCTAAACCTATGACTCTCACCAACATTATGTTGACGTGCTTTAGTGTCTCTTTCAGGTGAGAATGTGGTTAAGCATGAGAATAGGAGTGGCTAGCTTTGGAGGCTTAGGATTTCATTTGGAGGAATCCCCTTTCCTCTTAGTCTTTATTTGATATTTGAATAAGTGATACTTTGTTGACACCTATATGTTTGCTTTGTTTATTTTAGTTGTTTGTCTCGGTTAAGTGGTAGGACGTTACCTACTTACCTAGACTCTTTCATTGTTGAGATATTGTCATGACATTTGTGTCACCATTTTATGACATTTCTTATTTCATTTAGTTATTTCTATAGACACGCCATGTTGTGATGATATCCATACGTCGTGCCTCATATTCCGCCATGGTGGGGTGTGACAGAATGGTATCAAAGACAATGGTTATAGAGAATTAGGTTGCTTAGTCTCGTAGCCTAGTCTATAGCTTAAGGGTCCTCGCATATAGGCGTCGTAGGAGTATGTGTGCATTTGATATTAATTGAAGTTTTTCTTAATGTTATTGGTTTTTACTTGCGATGTGTGTTAAGTTTTGACTAGTATGGGTTGAACCATAGTAGTTCATACTTAGCCACATGTTATTTCTTTTCGGGTTGTGACTAGTGCGGGTTGAACCATAATCGTCCACGCTAGTCATTGTTGTATTTTGCTTAAATTGTACATTATAGTACATAATTTGGTACATGGTAGTTTCTGTCTTTTGTTGAGTTATTTTATGTACCTGAGGTATAGTATTTTTCTTTTGATGTTTAAGTCATGTTCCTTATGAATCATGTGGTGGTTCGAGTTACTAGGAGTATGCGGATATGAAGGATTTTAAGCTGTTTCCATTCTGATGGGCGACATGACTTATAATTTATTATGTTTTCGTTTTGGATTTTGTCATTGCTGTTTTAGTTAGACTATGGATTTCTGTATTCCAGGAGTTTGACTATGTTATTTTAATAGTTGAAGTGCTTAGGTGAGTTGATGGATGTATGTGTTATATGTTGTATTTATTCTTATAAGTGTCATCATAGGAGGGAGTGCATTGCGAAAAGGGTAATTGTATAAGTATGGTGGCCAACATAGTTATACAAGTACCACAACTTCAATGGATTCCTAAGTATGATTGCATGAAAGAGGATTAATACATGCTTGTAGAGTAGATGTTGGACGGATTTGAGTATATGTATCCTAATATGCCTATATATGTATGATCTCCTATTATTATCGATTGTATCCTTAGGAGGGTGGCTAGCTCGCTTCTTTTTTAGATATTCAACCTCCGTTGTAGCGTATTCTTCGAGTTTCTTATTTCACGTGTCCGTTTTAAAATGGTGTTTTTGGTTTTAAGTCTATTGAAATAACTTGAGATTTCTTTTGGGATAATGAAATCTTTTGTGTTGAGTCTTACATTCCTTTTGGTCGGTATATATTGAAAAGACTTGGAAATCTACTATAGAGTTGGATAGTTGGTTGTATTCGGTAAAATAAGGGTAAGGTGTTGGAGTCGTGTTTGAAACAAGATGTAACATAAGAATTTAAATCAACACTTATTTATTTCAAAATTCTAAAAGACTCTATAAAATAAAGCGAAATAAAATTTCTTTATACTTAAATAGTTTATATGGTCTCATAAGGCATGCTAGTCATAATATTCATACTTTCTTACGTGCATTCTACTGGGATATGGCATTCTGCATATAATGAACTTAACTAATCATGGAAAGTCTGGGATACTAATAAAAATTAACATAGTTTTAATCAATTCTGAATGAATCATGATAAAGGATTTAACCGATTTACGCCATTTATAATTATTTATACAAGGTTATATTGAGTTCATGAAAATTTCACATACAATTATTTTTTTATTTATTTAAAAGGATTACATTAATCACTAAGATGATTCTTTAGTTTTTAAAACAACTAGTATAAAATTGTTTTGGTCGTAACATATTTTTTTTAAAGTTTTTTTTGGGTGATTCAAAAGCCTAAAATTATGTACTCGGAACGTATTTTTCAAATATGTGGGATGTATAGTCATGGGAGGTCAGTAGCTTGGTCAAAATGTTTGTACAAGTGTCGGGTTCAAGGTTGAGTTTTAAATAGTAGTTTTTAAACTTATGATTTGGGATGTTCGGGGTACCTAGTCTTTGAGTTGAGTCTTGAGATCGTATAGACGATTGTTTATAGATTGTTTGAGTCACATAGATGTGGAGGTGTAAAGAAAAATATTATTTTAGGAAAAGTCGATGTCGTGCAAGGTTTAAAAAAGTATGTCGCGGGGCGTAATATGTTTTGGTTGCCATTGGGTGTTTCTTGGATTATTTTTCGTTGTCATGGGTCATTTTGAATTGACACATGTTTTGGGTTTGAGTTTTCTTTTGAGTCTCGTGGTTTTTGACTTGTTTTAATTGGTGCACGTGAAATGTTGTTAGTTATCCGTAGTTTTGATTCGTTGGTCGTGTCTGGTGGGTTCCAGATGTAGTTTTGGTTTTGTATTGATTAAGAGCATTGATATAGTCATATGAGAGAGTAGTTGGAATGCCCTTTGTGATGGGGAAAGAGTTAGAAGTTCATAGAAAGACGAACTAATATGGTCATGAGGTCTCTTAGGAGTGCCAAGGGAGACGAATAGAGATTTGTATAAAGTATGTATATTGGCACAAGTAACGCATCATAGAGAATGTTGGAAGGGGATGTGATATTCGTTAGGTATGTAAAATTTTCCGAAAATTTCTTAAGATTTAGTAGGTTTACCTATTATCTTGAAGTAGAACCATGAACATAGCCAATTGAAGGAGCAAGATGAGTTGTAGTTAGTGCCTTTCCAAGGCAATTGTTGATGAAATGATTTTAAAGACATGAGTTGTTAGAAATTGCAAGGAATGCATGATAAAGGTTGAGTTGCCTGGTAGTAAATGTGATGTGAAACCGGTTGGATGGGTTGATAAGAAGGAGTATCGATCTTTTAGAATGTGTGTAGAATTTCACGAGTAGAAAGAGGTAGAAATTTGTTTGTATTGCTGCCAAGAGAGGATGTAGGGATGATGTTAAGAATGTTGTATGAACGCTTTAGGTTTGCGGTTATGCATTTCGCTTCACCAAAGCACTAGCGGTTTTCATGGAGTCAATGAACCGAGTGTTCATGAAAGTATATAAACGAGTTGTCATTAGGAGTATCGAAGACATCTTGATCTACTCAAAGTCTAAGAAGGAGAGTGAGGCGAATTATGAGTTGGTTTTGTAGTTGTTAGGAAAGGGAATTATACGTAATATTTTCTAGTGTGAGTTTTAGGATTAAGTTGACTAGGATGAGTAGTTAGAGATGATGATATATCATGGAACCAACAAGGGGCGAAGTAAAGAAGGATGAGGAAGCGTTTTGGAGGCTAAAGAGGTGGATTGGATAATGAGCCAATCTTGGCATTATCGGAAGGACTGGATGAATTTTCAAAGCATGACGATACGTGGAGCAAGGATTTGGATACGTACGAGGACCACAAAGAAAGGCGGGACTGCTTATACGTTGCAGGAACTGAAGATTTAGAAGAACTAGATAAGACTTAGTTAGTAGAGCTGGATTGTTAGATGTGCCTAGATTGCTAGAGGCATTTGGTGTACGAGACGTAGAGAATGATATATACGGATCATGAACGTATCCAACACATATTCAATCCTCTTGATTGAACATTTGGCAAAGGTGATGGGTGGAGTTAAGTGATGAAGGAAAATTGCAAGGCCAAGTACCATCTGGGAAAGGCAAGCATAGTTAATGAGACATGGAATAAGAGGGAGGAAGTGATACTGAGACAAAATTTAGCTATATGGATGACGTGTTAGGAGGGTTTGGATGAAGGATGTAAGTTGCACGAGTAGTTATCTAAAGCAGAGAACGCGTCAACATTTATGTTGCGTGGCTTGGACAATCATATGGAGAAAAGGGATATAGGCTATACATCCTACATAGATAGGAGTAGCATAGAAAGGGCGGTGTAAGGACGAAGATGGTAGAGGGGATACATAATGGGGTAGAGGAATAAGTATGATGAGAGTTGGGTGATAGTCGATAGACTGAATTATTCATCCCATATTCTAAGAGGAATGAGAAGTCAAGTAGTTGAGAAGTCAGAAGGATTGCATACGGATGTGATGGAATAGATCTTCTTCATATGGATCTGTGTGGTCCCATGCGTGTTCATAGTATCAATGGAAAGAAATATATTCTGGTAATTGTCGATGATTACTCAAGGTACACATGGACTCACTTCTTGAGGTCCAAGGATGAAACACCCGAACAAAACGGTGTTGTTGAAAGACGAAACCGTACTTTAGTTGAGGCTGCTCGAACATTATTATCCGCTTCAAAACTTCCACTCTACTTTTGAGCCGAAGCCGTGTCAACCGCATGCTACACACAAAACCGATCCTTAATTATCTCAAGACAAGAAAAGACACCATATCACATAATTCATGATCGAAAACCTTCACTCAAACACCTTCATGTTTTTGGATGTACTTGTTACATTATTCGAGACGATGAAAATTTGGATAAGATGAAAGAGAAAGGTGATGCATGTATTCTTGTGGGATATGCAACTCAGTCTAAGGGATATAGAGTGTACAACAAGAGAACAAAATTGATAGTCGAGACTATTCACATCCGATTTGATGAATTACAAGAAATGGCACTTGAACAAAATAGTTTAAGTCCCGATCCACAACGACAAACGACTTCCGTTCACAACCGCACGGAACTCGGAACTCAAGACCACAACAATGAACCGTCAAGTTCAACGCTGGTTCCAGAAAATGTTCCTAGAGCTGATATGACAGTCGACACGACAATTGAAGAGTTGGAAATGTTATATGGACCAATGTATGATGAATATTTCACGGGGGAGAAACAAGTTGTATCGAAGTCTTCCGCTGTCACTCATGATAAGAATGATGATACCGATCATCATCAACAAAAGGATACAACTTCATCTACTTCAACACGGGTTGCTGCAGATTTACCTCCTCAGAATATCACTTCAACAATCGATCCTACAACATCCACAACTACTGTCATTGCACCAGAGAACACAAATCAAGCAGACAATGCATTATCTGACGAAGACGAATTTATCAACCCATTCGGTACACCGGTACACGAAAATGGATAGTCTTCTACTCGCCATGTTGATCCGTCAAATATGCACACGTTCTACCAACGACATCCTTCAACACATCATTGGACCCGAGATCATCCTTTGGTTCATGTAATTGGAAACCCTTCACAGCCCGTTCGCACAAGACGACAGCTTAACACCGATGGCGATGTTTGTATGTTCGCACTCGTCGTGAGTTCAGCTGAACCGAAAAACATCAAAGAAGCCATGGCTGATCACGCTTGGATTGAATCGATGACGGATGAACTTCAACAATTTGAAAGACTTAAAGTCTGGGAACTTGTTGACAGACCATTCAATGTAATACCATTAAATCTTCTATGGATCTGGAAAAACAAGATGGATGAAGAAAACACGATCATCAAGAATAAATCTAGGCTAGTGGCTAAAGGGTATGGACTGAAAGAGGGTATTGATTTTGAAGAATCATTTGCACCAGTAGCTCGAATGGAAGCGGTCAGGATTTTTCTTGCTTATGCTGCACATAAGGGATTTATTGTCTATTAAATGGACGTAAAGACGGCGTTTCTTAACGGTCCTTTGAAGGAAGAAGTCTATGTCACACAGCCGGAAGGATTCGTCAATCCTCATTATCCTGATAGGGTGTATCGTCTCCACAAAGCACTTTATGGACTCAAGCAAGCTCCAAGAGCGTGGTACGACGAACTCTCGAAATTTCTGGTCTCCAAAGGTTTCTCAAAAGGTTCCATTGATTTAACTTTGTTCACTTATAAATATGGGGATGACATTTTGCTTGTGCAGATTTATGTTGATGACATTATTTTCGGGTCTACAAACCCAAAACTTTCAAAATGGTTTGAAAAAGTAATGCACAGCAGATTTGAAATGTCTACGATGGGCGAACTAAAATTCTTTCTAGGAATTCAAGTTCACCAATCCCCAAGTGGTATCTTCATTCACCAAGCTAAGTTTGTCAAGAGATAATTAAAAAGCATGGTATGACATCATGTGACCCCGTTGGGACACCATTGTCAACCACATTCCTAGATGCTGATTTGGAGGGATTACCCATAGATCAAACGAGATATCGTTCCATGATCGGGTCCCTCATGTACTTGACAGCAAGCAGACCTGATATTCATCATGCTACATGCTATTGTGCACGATATCAAGCACGACCCACTAAAAAGCACCTCAAGGAGGTTAAACGGATCTTTTGGTACCTTAAGAATACCATTCACATGGGACTCTGGTATCCGAGGGAAACCGGTTTCATTCTAACGGCCTATTCAGATTCTGATCATGCAGGGTGTCTTGATACACGTAAAAGTACTTCTGGTGGAGCATAATTTCTAGGTCAAGATAAGCTTGTGGGATGGTCTTCCAAGAATCAGGATTGCACATCATTTTCATCAGCCGAAGCGGAGTATGTGTCTCTATCTGCGTGTTGTGCTCAAGTCCTTTGGATGAGAACACAACTCACGGATTATGGCTTCCACTTTGATAAAGTACCTATGTACTGTGACTCAAAGTCCGCCATAGCCATCTCCTGTAATCCGGTACAGCATTCCCGCACGAAGCACATCGATGTCAAATACCACTTCATTAAGGAACAAGTTGAAAAGGGTATTGTCGAATTATACTTTGTTGGAACTGATTACCAATTAGCTGACTTGTTTACAAAAGCTCTTTCGAAAGAGAGGTTTGCGTATCTTGTTACGCAAATTGGTATGAGATGTTTGACTCCAGCAGAACTGGAGATTCTGGCAAAGAAGCCTGCTTGATTCATCTATCAAACATCTACCTGTAAATATTAATGAAAAAGCAAAATACAAAATTAAAAAATCTTTGATAATCCAAAAATATTCTTCTCGACATGTCTTTCAGTATCGATAACATGGACGTACCTAGAAATGTCGCTCAATAATGACACGACTGTGTACATAAAGCTCGAATGAAAGTTGTAAATATTTTTCAAAACATGTCATTTCTATCTTTTTTAAAGGAAATTGTCTATTTTGGACAATATTTCCAACAACGGGTAGATCAATCTATCTTGAGTTGAGCTTGTCACAAAACATTCAACGTTTTGAGCTGAACACAATGGCTTGTAATCACTTTTAGATTGCAACCCGAAACTATATTCACGGGGGAGTGTACGATTTCGTGCTCTTACCCTTAGCAAAAGAAGTTAAATCTTCTTACACTTGAGTGGATTCGTCAAGACATTCAAAGTCTATGAACTCAAGTTTATGCTTTAGAAAAACCTTTTCGTAAAAAAGAATTGATTTTTCAAAAAGCATTGAACACAATTTTTTCAAGAATTTCTCAATGATATTCAAAATCTTTCAAAAATTGTGTGTTCAACAACTCATATCCTCAAAAGTTTAATGTGGATCATATCCTCGTAATGACGATTCCATTGGATCAATTTTTGAGGGGGAGCGTTCCAAAATTCATGCTAAGTTTGACACATCTTTCTCCCGAAGATTTGCAAGACTATTTTTCAAAATATATTTTAATCAAATTTGGTATCTCTAATATCAAAAGATTTCATATATTAGAGATAGGGGGAGAAAATGTGATTAAAATGTGATCTAAAGACTCAAGCACTCATGGTTACGATCAGAAACCCACAACATCTTTAATTCACGACGTTATTGGTGTCAAAAGGGTGGTTAGGTTTAAGTGCTATGATCCAACCAGAACTGGAGGGATCTTCCCAGGGACAATCCAATAGATTATTAGAAGTCCTTAGGAAAGATGGAGTAGAATGTGAACGAAGCTGAATGCCGACTAAGTACTGATGATAGCACTGGAACAATCACAACAAGGTGCTATTAATGATGTCTTGGTAAGCATTGAAGGGTTTGAAGAATGAAAAAGAAATGTAAGGATAAAGGGTCTAAATAAAGAAGCCCTCCATACAACTTAGGAAGAAACCGGGTCAACACATCATGAAGACAACTCATCATGGACCCAGTGATGTGAAGCACAACCCTTTCCTAGCTACTCAGGCTTCTCTCAAAAGAAGTTTGTTTTATTTTCACGGAGATCAACATGACTTCTATTGACTTTCTCACTCCGCGATAGTTGATATTGAATAGGTGGCATCTGCTCCAGCCTCCGAACACTAAAAGTGCACAAATCGAGTCTAGAGCCAAGAGATCAATCAAATCTCGTTAGGACACACGGATGAATATCAAGAGAGTCCTACGCTATATCCTTGTGATATTGCTAGAACACTCAGAGTGATACTACTTAGTATTCACAATGATGAGTGGAAATCCTTCCAGTGTTAACATCAAACAGCACTGCGGTAGGTCATATGTAAGATTCTTTATGAATTGAACATATGTAAAACTGAAAAGCAATAGTGGTTTGATTCTGAATTGATTCAAACTCGTTTTAGGTTTCTACGCAATATCTTTATGGTCTTGCCAGAATATTCAGAGTGATATTTATTAATATTCACAGTGACGAATGGAAATCCTTCTAGCGTCAACATCAAACAGCGCTACGATAGGTAACTTGTGAGATTCTTATGAATCAAGCTTGTGTCAACTGGAAAGCAACACTGGTAAGATTCTTAATGAATCAAACTTGTTCCAGGAATATGAATTGACGACTTTAATCAAGCAGATTTTTATCCAATTGATTCACTCTTTATGTTCGCAGTCTTGCTTTGAGACGGTCGAGTAAAGAGAACGGCTAGTACAGCCGCGAAACCCTGTCAAGGAGATTTCTAATTAAACCCTAATCACAGGTACGGTATTTAATATCGTATAACGGTCTTCACCGACCGGAGGTAAAACGCTATCGATTTAGGACGAATGTCAAAGCCATTCAGTCCGTGTCTATGTTTTGTCTCGAGAAGGTGGCGTCACGGGGTACTCAACAAAGTCAAAGATTCAAAACCACATATTCATGCACAAAGACTCATTTAACAATTAATAGTGTGAGCATGTGGATAAAGACACAAGATCGCAAGATGGCAAAGACAAGTCAAGAATGATTTGAAGATCTCAAGATAAAAGACTAAGTCGAAAGACAATGACAAAGGCTCAAAGATCACAACATGAAGGAACAACACTATTATTACACGTTCAAGAATCATTTATGACGAAATTCATAAATCTCCATTGGACTCCAAATATCGAAGAGGAATGACCTCACATTGGGGGAGATTGTTAGCCTCAAAATATTGAGTCAAACAAGAATGTTCGATCATAGGTTTCTATTGTAATATTTATTAGAACGTTGTAATAGATAGTTAAATAGTCGTGGTTCACAGGCTTGGATTTAAGCTACTTAAAGCCCAAAAGACAAGCCCGGTCCAAACAATATAGCCCATTATGGTTACATGTAATGTGACAACCCTGGTTTTGAGGTTCGTCACTTAGTTTTATTTTGAGCTAGTTACGTGTCTTTACGTGTTTATGTGCTAATTGGTGTGTATAGATTGTGGTTTGGATATCGTTTCCGGTACGGGGTACCTTGTAAGCGAAACGATGTGTGATGATTTCATGTTCATGAGTTGACAATGTAGTGACTATGAAATGAGATGGTGTTATTTGGTGGTTTTAAGTATACGTATATGTATTATAGAAAATCGTATTTTTACGATTTACGGTTTAGCATTTAGAGGTCTCGGATGAGGTAATTAATCATATGGATATTTTTAGGGATGGTTTTAAGTCATTTAGGACTTAGTTATAAAGTTTATTTCAAAATTTGAGATTTTTCTTAAAAGTGTATATTTTACGTCTTTTACGGTAAAACGCGTAAATTTGACTAGTTTTACGGTTTTGGGGTTTTGGAGGCTTTAGTAGCTGAAATAAATTAAGGTAAATTAAGGTAATATTATTAATACATATATTAATAATAAAAATAAAAAAAAAACAAAATTAAGGAGGGTTTAAGTCGGTTTTGGACGCAAGAAAAGAAAAGAATAGGGGAAAAAAGGAAAAAGGGAACCGGGCTTTTGGAATGGGCCAAAGACTTGTTAGGAAACAATATAAATACTTTTTATTAACCAAAACACTTCATAAAATCCCTGGAGATCAAGTTTTAGTCGGCATCAATGGTGGTTTTAGGGTTCTTCATTAATTTTTTCTTCTTTCAAAAATTCAAGGTAAAATCTTTAATACTCTTTTTAATTAAATTGTTTTAATTCTTTCTCAATCATCTTATGATGGATTTAGGTTAGGATTTAAATAAGAATCTGTATTTTAATGATAACATAATGATTAGATTGTTTAGGGCTTGTAATTAATGGGGTTATGAGTAATTAATTAGGTTAATTTGATTAAACCCGTTTTTAAAAACTGGGCAGAATTTTGAGTCAATTGTTTTGATCATATTGGGAGTTCTACAAACTCTTATTTTGCGATCCAAGTATCCCTGAAAAGGTAATTGAAGTGGCTTTCCAATTCAAGAAACTAGAACTAAATTGGAGGTCGATAAGTAGGTTTAAAACAGGTTACAACAGTCGAAGGTCAAAGCAGTTTTGAATTCAGCCTGTTTTCTTTTTAAGTTTTGGGTTGTTTGGGGCACTTAGGGTTGCATTGGGATCTTCTCACGAACATGAGAGATGGTTTATATATTGTAGTAAGTATCTGCACTTGGGCTAAGGTTGTGGTTTAGGGTAAGACCCCTTAATTGTAACAAACTTTTAGTATGTTTAAAATCAGTAAATCTGGAATGACAAAAGTATATATATATATACCGGGGCCTTAACAGTAGCTTTAAGGTTAGGGCCAGTGGGAGGTGTTTTCTAACATATGTAAGGGCATGAATATTCCTTTCACAGAGATCATGGGTATGTTTAAGAGGGAGATCGACCCATAGTTTAAGGTATAAAAAACGGGACTGTTTTGGGTAAAAATGTTAACGGGATGTGTTATGAAGTAAAACGAGTTAAGGGTTTTATAGAGGGGTGTAATGAGATGCTTAGAGAATATATATGAGGTATATATATGGGAGAAGGTTAGATGTCCATCATAGGTTGATGAGCCATTTTAGTGTTTGGTTCATGTTTTGATTATGTGTTTTTGGTTGTTAGCTTTTTGCTAGTGCGCGGATGTTTGGGGAAGCTCAATCAGGTGAGTGTTCATAGTCCCATGTTTATTTTTGTTTTTGACTTCCAGATGGGATGGAAGAGACACTGTGTTGAGTTGTTTCTAAATTGTTGCTGTGAATGTTTTATGGTTGTGATGGACTTGTGTGTACACTTATGTGATTAACTGCTATGTGATTTTTGATATGTTATTGTGGTTTGACAAGGTAGTGGCCTTGTGGTTTGACAAGGTAGTGGCCTTGTGGTTTGACAAGGTAGTGGCCTTGTGGTTTGACAAGGTAGTGGCCTTGTGGTTTGTCAAGGTAGTGGCCTTGGAATAGGTACATAGTGTGATCATCTATGGTACCATGATGTTGTTTGGCAAGGTAGGAGCCTTGGATTGGTTTGGTATGATTAATCTTGATTGATAGTTGTTAATGCATATTTGTAACACATTGTCCATATTTTATTGTATTGATGGTTGTTGTTCACAGCTTATAACTATTTTGGCGTTGGAGTCTAAACCTATGACTCTCACCAACTTTATGTTGACGTGTTTTAGTGTCTCTTTCAGGTGTGTATGTGGTTAAGCGTGAGGATAGAAGTGGCTAGACTTGGATGCATTAGGATTGCATATAGAAGGAGATCCCTGTTCCTTCTTAGTTTTCCTTTATGTTTTTTTGAATAAGTGATACTGTTGGCACCTATATGTTTGTTTTGTTTGTATTATTTGTTTGTCTTGGGTAAGAGGTAGGACTGTTACCTACTTACCTAGACTCCTGCATGTTGAGATATTGTCATGACATTTGTGTCGCCATTTATGAAATTTCTTATATCATTTAGTTATCTCTATAGACACGCTATTGTTGTGATGATATCCATACGTCATGCCCCATATTCCGCCGTGGTGGGGTGTGACAGAATGGTATCAGAGACAGGTTATAGAGAATTAGGTTGCCTAGTCGCGTAGCCTAGTCTATAGCTTAAGGGTCCCTGCATATAGGCGTCATAGGAGTATGTGTGCATTTTACATAAATTGATGTGTTGGGATGTTATTTATTGCGATGTTTTGACTAGTATGAATTGAACCATAGTAAGTTCATACTTAGCCACATGTTATTTTCTTTTCGGGTTGTGACTAGGGCGGGTTGAACCATAATCGTCCACGCTAGTCATTGTCGTATTTTACTTATAATGTACATTATAGTACATAATTTGGTATATAGTAGTTTCTATCTTTTGTTGGGTTATTTTATGTACCTGAGGGGTATTATTTTCTTTTGATGTTTAAGTCATGTTCCCTAAGAATCATGTGGTGGTTCGAGTTATTAGGAGTAGGTGAATATGAAGGACCTTATGCTATTTCCACTCTTATAGGCGACATGACTTATAACTGGTTATGTTTTCGTTTTGGATTTAGTCTAGGCTGTTTTAGCTAGACTATGGATTTCTGTATTCCAAGAGTTTTATTATGTTATTTTATAGATGGAGTTTTGGACCTTATTGGTTATGTGGTTATGAGCTTATGTGAGTAGATAGATTTATGTGTTATATGTTGTATTGATTCTTATAAGTGTCATCATAGGAGGGAGTGCATTGGAAAAAGGGTAATTGTATAAGTATGGTGGCCAACATAGTTATACAAGTACCACAACTTCAATGGGTTCTCAAGTATGATTGCATGAAAGAGGATTAGTACATGCTTGTATATGGTGAGATGTAGATATTGGGTATACGTATAATATATGGGTTTATGTAACGGCTGCCTACGATATGACTATTTTTATTAGTGTGTTATATGTTTTGGGTTATAGTTGTGTTGTGTGATTTTGGGGTCACACGATATGGTTTGGTTTTGGAGGTGGGTTTTATGCTTTGTTGTGGCACGGTGAGATGGTGATTACTCGTGTGGAAAAACGAGTGTATGACGTGATTGGTTGATCCGACATGTATGGCAACGAGTATATTTTGGGTGATTTAATAGGTATATATATGCGGATGTATATATACTACTATGTGTTAAGTTATGGTATATGGTCGTTCACTAGTTATTATAACTTGAACGTACCTTGTGTTTGTTCGTGTTTTATGGTGCTGGAGTTTGTTGGAGTTCCACCGATGTTTTGAATCTTTTGAAGTGTGTCTTGTAGCGTATTCTTTGAGTCTCGTATTTCACGTGTACGTTTTAAAATGGTGTTTTTGGTTTCAAGTCTACTGAAATAACTTGGGATTTCTTTTGAGATAATGAAATCTTTTGTGTTGGGTCTTGCATTTCTTTTGGTCGGTATATATTGAGTTAGATGGTTGGTTGTATTCGGTAAAATAAGGGTAAGGTGTTGGATTCGTGTTTGAAACAAGATGTAACATAGAATTTCTTTTTAATCAACACTTATATATTTCAAATTCTAAAAGACTTTCTTTGAAATAAAGCGAAGTAAAATTTCTTTCTACTTACATAGTTTATATAATTAGGTTTAACCGACTTACGTCATTATAATTATTAATACAAGGTTAAATTGAGTTTATGAAGATTTCACATAGAATTTTACCTTTCATTAATATAAAACTGTTTTGGTCATAACTTGTTCGTTTTTAAAGCTTTTTGGACGATTCAAAAGCCTAAGATTATGTACTCGGAACGTACTTTTCAAATATTCAGAATGTATGGTCATGGGAGGTCAGTATCTTGGTCGAAATTATTGTACAAGTGTCGGGTTAAAGGTTGAGTTTTAAATAGTAGTTTAAATTTTTTTTTATGATTTGGGATGCACGGGATACCTAGTTTTGAGTTGAGTTTTGAGTTCGTCAAGAGGGTTGTTTGTAGATTGTTTGAGTCACATAGATGTGGGAGGTAATAATAAAAAAAAAGATATATATTCTTTTGGAAAAGTCGATCTTTTGCACGGTTTAAATAATATGTCGCGGGGCGTAATATGTTTGGTTTCCATTAAGTGTTTCTTGGATTATTTTTCGTTGTCATGGATCATTTTGAATTGATACACGTTTTGGGTTTGATTTTTCTTTTGAGTCTCATGGTTTTTGACTTGTTTTAACTGGTGGACGTGAAATGTCGTTAGTTATCTGTGGGTTTGATTCGTTGATCGTATCTGATGGATTCAGGATGTAGTTTTGGTTTCGTATTGTTCGGGAGCGTTAAGGTAGTCATATGAAAGACTTGGTCGCGCCTACACGCTTAAGTAGGTGACCAAGAGAGAACGGTCGGAATACCCTTAGAGGGGAGGAAAGAGGTTCGTAGACGAACTAATGTGGTCATGAGGTCTATTAGGAGTGCCAAGGGAGACGAATAGGAATTTATTCGTATTGCCGCTAAGAGAGGATGCAAGGAGGACATAGTTGAAACTGCTAAGGATGTTGTATGAACGCTTTGGGTTTACGGTTATGCATTTGGCTTCGCCAAAGCATTAGCAGATTACATGGAGTCAATGAAGGGAGTGTGCATGAACGTATATAAATGAGTTGTCATCGGGAGTATCGACGACATCTTGATCTACTCAAAGTCTAAGAAGGAGAGTGAGGCGAAGTATGTGTTTGTTTTGGAGTGGAATTATACGTGAGATTTTCAAGTGTGAGTTTTAGTATTAAGTCTACCGTGATGAGTAGTTAGAGATGATGGCATATCATGGAACCAGCAAGGGGCGAAGTGAAGAAGGACGAGGAAGCATTTTGGAGGCTGAAGAGGTGGATTGGATAATGAGCCGATCTTAGCATTATTAGAAGGACTGGATGAATTCGCAAAGCATGACGATACGTGGAGCAAGGATTTGGACGTGTACGAGAACGACAAAGAAAGGCGATTGCTTATACGTTGCAGGAACTGAAGATTTGGAAGAACTGGATAGACTTAGTTAGTGAAGTTGGACTGTTATATCTGCCTAGAATGCTAGAGGCATTTGGTGTACGAGACGTGGAGAATGATCTATACGGATCATGAACGTCTCCAACACATATTCAATCATCTTGGATGAACATTTGGCAAGGTTAAGTGGTGAAAGAAAATTGCAAGGCCAAGTACCATCTGGGAAAGGCAAGCATGGTTGATGAGACATGGAATAAGAAGAATGAAGTGAAGCTGAGACGAAACTTGAACTATAGGGATGACGTATTAGGGCGGTTTGGATAAAGGATATAGGTTGCACGAGTTGAGTTGTCTAAAGCAGAGAACGAGCCAGCGTGTATGTTGCGTGGCTTGGACAATCGTAGGGAGGAAAGGGACGTAGACTATACTTCCTACATAGATAGGAGTAGTTTAGAAAGGGCGATGTAAGGACGAAATTGGTGAAAGGGATACATAATGCGGTGGAGGAATAAGTACGATGAGAGTTGGGTGATAATCGATAGACAGACTAATTCATCTCATATTTCAAGAGGAATGAGAAGTCACATATTTGAGAAGTTGGAAGGATTGCGTACGGATGTGATGGAATAGAGGGTTTTGCGTAAAAGTTAGCCTAATATGTATGGAATGCCTTATGAAGGATTATGGCAAGGGAAGAAATGATGGGAAGTGGTTGTTGTAAAATCACACTTGTTTAGGAAAACAAGGCAATAATATAGGGTAAGCACGACGATTTAGGAAAACCGTGTGTAAATGACCCTAAAAGTGAGTTCGTTCTCTCGAGGAGGCTAGTGCGTTGTGAATTGAATTGATTGATTTTGTTTTTGATTATTAATGAGAAGAAACGAAGAGAAAATGACGAAGACGAAAAAAAAAAAAATTAGAAAAATAAGGCAAAACACTATTAGAAAGTTACGACGAAGAACGTGAAAAACACAAAGTTTAAAATTTTATCCTAAAAATTCCTAAAAATTACTAAAAACTCCCAAATAATATTCTAAGGGTTTACAAAAGATTCAAACTTGCCAAAACCTTTTAATTAACTTAATAATGACTTTTTAATGCTAATTAAAGCCCTAAAAATCACTTTTAAATATTAAAAAGCCCTAAACAAGATTTAATAGTTTGTAAACCTCAAAAATGACTTAATTAAACTAAAAACTATTTTTAAAAATTTTAAAAACAAATTAAACTATTTTTAAACTCCTAAAAACTATTAAAATGTATTAAATCTTAAATTAATTCTAAAAATTAATTGAAAAGCCTAAAAATTATTCTACAAATGGGAAAAGTCCTAATTAATGCTATAGAACCTAGGAAAAATGAAAAAGAAATTAAAATAAAACTTTTTATTTTAATGAATAAAATAATAATAAAATAATCCAAAAAATTAAAAGTTCCTAAATAAATTCTAAAAAATTCTCAAAAATCCTAAATATTCTAACTAGAAAGAAAATGTAAATTAAAGTTTCTAAAACCTCTTAATGAATTTTATATTAATTTTCAAAGTTTAATAAAAAACCTAAAATCAAATAAAATCAAAAATTAAAGTTTTTGAAAACTTTTTCACATGTAAACCTCAAAAATATATATAAAAACCTAAAAACTATTTTTTCTAAAAATTAAAAATCTTTTTGGTATTTTTTATGGATTTTATAAAAACGTCTAATAATTAAATTCTAAAAAATAAACTAATAAATGGAAAAATGTAAAACCAATTTTTAAAAATCAAAAGTACTATTAAAAACCTAGGAAAAATAAAAGGAACAAAAAAACAGCTTATAAATAAGCTAGAAATAAGCTTAAACCCTACGGCTTAATTTTAAATAAGACAAAAGAAAAAGGGTTAAGTAAAGTTTGAAACCAAACTGATTAGTCAAAGTCCCCAGGGCGCAGTTGGTTGAGGTGTTGGTGTGGTGAACGGGTGGTCACGGGTTCGAGTCCTGGCACCCCTTTTTTTTACTTTTGTTGCGCCGCAACGCTGGTATCTTGCGCCGCAGCTAATGTTGCGAGAGCACCTAGAACTGTGGCTCCTTCAGTTGCGCCGCAATGCTTGTGGCTTGCGGCGCAGCTTGTATTTTTTTTTTGCTTTTTTACTCTTTACAACCCAACACTTACACTTGTAAAGCTTAAAACCAATCCACTTTTACTTTTTGATCAAGATCAAGCTAGTTTGAAGGCTAAAAACGTGACAGATTGCAAATGATGAACACAAGCTTTTGGACTTGTGTTTTCTTTCTTTTGATTCAGCCAAAGGATTGGCTTGTGTAGCTTATTTGGATGCTTATTGTTGGAGCAATGGGCACTCTTGTGTTCTTTGGAACACAAGAAGTCAAGCACACAAGTAAAATAAACACCTAGCAAGCAATAACACACATAATCAATGCACAAACTAGTAAAAACAATGCACACAAGCCTAATGCTATTCTCTGTGACAGAATATCAAGACAGTGGGTATATTGAGCTTATAACATGCATTCTAGGGAACTTCAATCAACAAAACTGAGCACACACACTCTCCTATATGCACTTAAGCAATAACAAACATAAAATCTCCCTAACACTAACAAGTAATCAAGGAATCAAGCACAAAAATCATGAGAAAACTGGCAGATTTGGCATGCACAGGTTTTAGCTTACTCTTTTCACTTAAATCCACACAACCTTGGTAAGTATTCCCTAAACTAACTTATCAACCTACTATCAACTAAACTCAACCAATTAATCACCTTCTAACACCTTATGAACACACAAATCAAACAAGCTACCCTGCTAAAATGTGTTGCCAAACACCCTTTAAATTTTGAAATCCAACTTTTAACAAAGAAAAACTTTAAAAACTCATTCACACTTGACCCAACTAGCATCTATCATGCATACACACATAAAAGAGCATGAATCAATAGCTTATAACAACTTATACCATCAAATCACCCAAGATCATTCAACATGTATTTTCTGAAATTTTGAAAAAGGGAACCAAAGACCTTACCAAAGACCCTTACATCCAAGGGTCTAGTGGAAGATTATCCACCTCCAAACCAATCCGGATTGGTGCAGAACACAGATCAACAAACAATTCAAACCTGCAAGTTAGAAAAACAAAAAAAAAAAAAAACACAAGTATTTTTTTTTTTTTCTTAAAAACTTAACACCAAAGCTTTAAAACATGAACTTAAAGTAAATTAAAACTGGAAGTAAATGGTACTCAGAAAATTTTTAAAAACAAAATACTTTTTCATTCCATGAAAAAAAAAAATTACAAGTTTTTTTCTAAAAACTGAGACAAGAATCAAATGCTAAACCTAATGCCTTTATATAGGCTTACAAGAACTCTCTAGAAAGTAAAAAACCCTAGTTCTAAACTCCCCAATCTGCCCTTGAAGGATCTTTGGATATTCTGTTGAAGATGCCAATTTTTGAAAGATGTTCTTGGCTTGTTCTTGGTTCCCATGTGATGTGTAAGAGTGCTTTTTGATCTTGGCCGTCTATCAAAACGTTGGGAGCACGAAAATGCCTTAGGGGTGTTGATTTGGTCTTCCCTCCTGGCATTCTTTGGATTTTAGTAGCAGGGGAGGGGTGGGGGAAGGACCACAAGCCACGTGGCATCCTTGTGAGAGGTGGGTTTGAATGAGACAAGAAGGAATTAGCAATCTGCATACTTTGGGGGATTAACCCCTTGATTTGGGTGTTAATCAAATTTAGGGTTTATGGTGAGGGTGGTGATAAACAGTGAAGTTTAATCCCTTTTGGGTGGGTTACGTTTTTAAAAACGTGTTTACCTCTTTTTTTGTTAATAAAATGAGTTTAAGAGTGAGTGGGTTCAAAAAGGTTTGTGATAGGGTCAAAATGGGTTATGAACTGGTTGAGTTAGCTTGGTGGACTGGCAGGGATGACGTGTCAGCATGCAAGTGGTGTAGGGAGTTTTGTTGTCTGGTCATGAATGGCCCCTCAACTCTTTGCACTTCTTCAACTTGTAATAAAACAGCCAAATCTCCTTTTCCTTTGTTTTTTTCAACTTTCAACACTTGTCATTTTTGGCACAATGTTTTTGCAATCTTGAAACAAGGATTATTTATGCAATATCTTCATTTTTCAAGGACTGATTTTGCCATATCTTCAAACTTCAAGGCTTTGACTTGTTGGTTGACTTCTTGGAGGACCATATTTGACAATTTAGATTTGATGAGGGACTAAATTTGCCAATTCTTCAAAGTTGAGGGTCCTTTTTGTAATTTTGACAAACTTTAGGGACCAAACTTGTAATTATGAAGATACAAGGGTATAAAGTGTCAATTCTTCAAACTTGGAGGATTAATCTTCAAATCTTCAAGGGTTTTCTTTGGAAAATTCCTTACTAGGGCTTGGTTCATTGTGCGGCTTCGTTTCCCGTGTTCGTTTTTGCGTGATTCTTGTGATCTTTTGTCATTTTCTCAATATCCGTACCTAAATTACACAAGCAACAAACACAAGCATATATTTGGGCATTTTGATGATATTTAATGCATTTTAAGCCCAAAAAGAACGATGAGACCATGTATAAAAGCCGTCTCATCACTCCCCCATACTAAACCATTGCCGTGCCCTCACGCAATGCTAGAATAAAGTATCGTAGCATCTCCAAAATTCATTTTATTCACTTTATTGGGATGATAAACTAGCTATACTACTACTATTACTACTACTTGTGTTATAGACATAATGTATGATTTTCATCGCAAAATGGGACGTTTAGGTTCATAGAATAAGAACACGCGAATGCTTCGTTAGAAATAATTTCATCGTCCTCGATTTTCACTTCAATTCCATGCTAAGCGTGCAACGAGATCATTGTCATTATAAGTTAGTAATGCTAACACTACTCATATGCCCTAATCACGTACTTATCCTCCCATTATTCCTAAGTTGTATCTCTTATATTTTATGATGTCTTGAATGTTTCACGAGGATACATTGTTTGACTTATGCGATAATAGAGATTTAGGTCTAAAAATAGAGTCCTAACGGTGTAACTAAGACCATCAAATCAATAACCCCTCCTAATAGACGACGATGTTAAAAAATTAAGTTGACAAGAAGAATCGATAAACACGGTTTTATAACGGTTTTGAACATGAGACTTATTACCAAGACTTTTATACGCCCCCTAACGGAAGGACCTTATTATCTTTGGTTTACCTCCATCTTTTATTCAACTTCGCCATGAAGCTTTTATTATGACTTCGGTCTTGCCTTGCCTTTTATTATCCGCCTCATCGGTGGTTTTATTAGCCAAAGACGTATATCCTCACGCTAAAGCGAATTTTGGATCTTTAAAGCTTCGAAGATTAAGGCTTGATTCACTTTCAATTTTGCATAGATTTTAGGCCTTGTGGGGCTTCAAATTGTTTGCTTGATTTAGGTGAGCACTTGAAATCTTATTATTAGGTGAAGCTTTCGATTATTGGGGTGCCAATACTTCAAAACCGTGACGCTGGCGATATCTTAATGTCTTCCCAATTTAATTACACGGAAGCTACTAGAAAAGACTAGAAACCCAACAATCCTAACTAAACCGCTAAGTCAATATTTATTAAGCAAAAAATATTTACATGCGAAGGGAGAATAAGCAAGCAACGAGAACACATGAGTTTTTGAAAGAATACGAGTACTCTACGTTTAGCATAGTAACTTATAATTAACTCTATCATTTCTCGTCCTCATTTAAGAGACTTAGCCTAATGTGTAGTTAAGGAATCAAAGCTAAGTGCTCAACACGCACGGTCGAGTCAAAAATTACTCTTATTCTCGCCATCGGAAAATCTACATTCGTGTCTTCAAACACTTATTAAACATGAGAAAAATTTTAAAATTTGGCCATTTTTAGCCTTATTTTTCAACAAAACGATAACAAAAAGATAAACTTTGGAAAGCGTGAAGGTTTGGCAAGGTAAGTATCTATTCACCCCCCCATACTAAAGTTAAACATTGTCCTCAATGTTTCGAGTCTAGGGGTGCAAACACCCCCATACTAGAGACGTAGTCGAATGCCTAATCTAGCATGGAAAGGGTGTAACCATTAAATTTAAAGCCGTTTATGAAGTGTGCTAAAAACCTAAGGTTAGAACATCAAAAGGATATCATGGATATTGAGAAATGTCTCCAAAGCAAACGATCGAGTGCTCCCATAAAACGAACACGAGAGGCTCCAATCGTGAAGATCATGATCTAAAAGCCACATATCACAAACAACCACGAAACCAAGGTTGGAAGGGCACGAATCCCCACACGTAAGCTACATTAGACTAAGAAAGCGATAATATGTACATAGGATAAGCATGGGACTCCCCCACGAGGCACCTCGTTTTTTATTACCGAGTCATGAGCTCGACTCGATCCCCTCAATACTAATTATCATTGGGGAAGGTGACTTGGTCGAGGTAGTTCAAGGATGGAACTTTCCCACCAAAGTAGTGCTTCAACCTATGTCCATTCACCTTGAAGTTAGGACCATCATCTTGAGCTAGCTCGATGGTCCCATACGGAAACACTTGAGTCACGGTGAATGGACCGGACCAACGGGATTTCAATTTACCGGAAAATATTTTCAATCTTGAATTAAAAAGTAAAACTTGATCCCCAATGTTAAAAACCCGGTTTTTAATTTTTGAATCATGCAACTTTTTAGTTTTCTCTTTGTAAATCAATGAATTTTCATAAGCAATATCCCTTAATTCATTCAATTCATTTAGTTGCATTTTCCGGTGTTTTCCCGCGGTCTCCATGTCATCATTACAATGCTTTAGGGCCCAATAAGCCTTGTGTTCTAACTCGATAGGCAAATGACAATTTTTTCCATACACAAGCTTATAGGGAGTGCACCCAATGGGTGTCTTATGAGCGGTCCTAAAGGCCCATAAAGCATCGTCTAACTTATCCGACCAAGATTGTCGGTTTTCTCCCACGGATCTCTCCAAGATCCTCTTCAATGCTCGGTTTGAAACCTCGACTTGCCCACTCGTTTGTGGGTGATAAGCCGTAGAAAGACGATGTGTAACCCCATATTTCCTTAGAACCCTTTCAAATTGGTCATTACAAAAATGGGTTCCACGATCGCTTATGATAGCACGAGGGGTTCCAAACCTAGCAAACAAACTTTTCAAGAACTTGACTACCACACGAGCATCATTGGTGGGCAAGGCCTTCGCCTCCACCCACTTAGAAAGGTAGTCAACCGCAACGAGAATGTACTTATTACCACGAGATGATGGGAACGGCCCCATAAAGTCTATGCCCCAAACGTCAAAGATCTCACATACTTGAATGATATTTTGTGGCATTTCATCTTTTTGTGAGGCTTTTCCTTGTCGTTGGCATGAATCACAAGACTTCACAAGATCTTGTGCATCTCGGTAAATAGTAGGCCAAAAGAAGCCGGCATCAAACACCTTTTTAGCCGTGAGATTAGCACCGTGGTGACCACCCGTGGGTCCCTCATGGCAAGCTCTAAGGATGTTAGAAGCTTCGGTGCCAAATACACAACGGCGGATGATTTGATCCGCACACGTTCGAAACAAGTAAGGGTCGTTCCAAAAATAGAACTTGACATCACGAAAGAATTTTCGTTTTTCTTGAGTTGTCATACCCTTAATGATGAAGTTACCCGCATGGTAATTTGCAAAATCCGCAAACCATGGGGTAGAAGAGTCAAGCTTAGAATTCACTACACCAAGTGTTTCAAGCGGAAATGTTTCGGTGATTTCCTTAGGCTCGTAAACACTTTGGTGAGGATCTTCCAAACGAGAGAGATGATCGGCCGCTAGATTCTCGGCTCCTTTTTTGTCAACGATTTTGTGATCAAATTCTTGAAGGAGGAGAATCCAACGAAGTAATCTCGGCTTTGCATCTTGTTTAGCCATGAGATACTTGATAGCCGAATGGTCCGTATACACTATGCATTTCGTCAAGACGAGGTAAGGTCGGAATTTCTCAAATGCATATACCACGGCAAGGAACTCCTTTTCCGTTGTAGTGTATTTAAGTTGAGCCTCGGTCATCGTCTTGCTAGCATAGTGTATAGGCAAGAAATGCTTATCATGACGTTGCCCCAAAACGGCCCCAATAGCGTAATCACTTGCATCACACATAAGCTCAAAGGGGAGGTTCCAATTTGGAGCAACAAGAATGGGAGCTTCGGTAAGTTTCCTCTTAAGGATCTCAAAGGCTCGTACACAATCTTCGTCAAAGACAAAACGTGCTTCTTTTTCAAGAAGATGTGTAATGGGTCGAGAAATCTTCGAGAAATCCTTGATGAATCGTCGATAAAAGCCCGCGTGGCCTAGGAAACTCCTAACTCCCTTGACGGTTTTGGGATGAGGTAATTTGGCGATGACGTCTACCTTAGCTTGATCTACCTCAATCCCCGCTTTCGAGACCTTGTGCCCTAAGACGATTCCACTTCTAACCATAAAATGACACTTTTCCCAATTGAGCACAAGGTTGGTTTCCTCACAACGTTTTAACATTCTCTCAAGGTTCGACAAACACGAAGTAAAGGAATCACCAAACACGGAAAAGTCATCCATGAAGACTTCCATCGTCTTCTCGATCATATCATGAAAAATAGCCATCATGCATCGTTGAAAAGTTCCCGGTGCATTACAAAGTCCGAATGGCATTCTACGATAAGCAAACGTTCCATATGGACACGTAAACGTAGTTTTTTCTTGATCACGAGGATCGATGGGAATTTGGAAGTAACCGGAAAAACCATCTAAAAAGCAATAGAAATCGTTTCCCGCAAGACGTTCCAACATTTGGTCCATGAAAGGCAAGGGAAAATGGTCTTTTCGAGTGGCTTCATTCAACTTACGATAATCAATGCACACTCTCCATCCGGTCACGAGTCTTGTGGGAATCAACTCGTTGGCATCGTTTGGCACAACGGTCATCCCTCCCTTTTTAGGGACACAATGAATAGGACTCACCCAAGGGCTATCTGAAATAGGGTAAATCATTCCCGCGTCAAGGAGTTTAAGGACCTCCTTTTTGATGACGTCGTGAATTTTGGGGTTTACCCTCCTTTGACTTTGGATTGTTGGCTTGAAATCTTCCTCCATTAATATTTTGTGTGTACAAAATTTGGGATCGATTCCCTTAATGTCGGATAACTTCCACGCAATCGCCCCTTTGTGATCCTTAAGAACATCGACAAGTGCGGTTTTTTCATCATTCGAAAGTTCCTTCGCAATAATAACCGGCAACTTGTCGTCCTCCTCCAAATAGACATACTCGAGGTGAGGAGGTAAATCTTTCAACTCGAGGATAGGTGGTTCCTCAAGTGAAGATTTGGGCTCGATACTCATAACCTCCTCGGGTGGAGGAAATGGGAAATCGTTGAGAAAATCCTTGATAATCGAGAAGTCCTCATAGTTGTCGAGGTCTTCGTCACAAGTACGTGGAACATCGAATTCTTCCAACGTAAAACCACCACCTTCGAAAGGAGTGAAGGTTGGTGTCGAATTATCAAGAATAGGATCTAACATAGTGGGATTGCCACTAGTTTCTTCATCACCAAACCCTAAAACTTCTTGTGAAAATTCCTCGCAAACCACGTCGATCATGTCAACGAGGTTTATGGTAGCAACGGAATAAACATGAGAAAGTTGAGAATTTTGAGTTGCGTTTATAACAAGTTCCTCGTCGTTGAAACGTAAGGTGATCTTTCTAGCATGCACATCAATCAAAGCCATAGACGTATCTAAAAACGAACGACCTAAAATAAGAGGAACTTGAGGATCCGTGGGGATGTCAACAACAATAAAGTCTACGGGATAGTAGAACTTCCCCACTTTCACAAAAACGTCTTCCGCCAAACCACATGCGAGAATCGTGGAATGGTCGGCCAACTCAATAGACATTCGTGAAGGAGTAAGATTAGGAAGATTGAGCGACTTGTAGATTGCAAGTGGCATCAAGTTAATGCTAGCACCAAGATCGGCCAAGGCATAGCACTCTTCCATATCTTGAATTGCACAAGGGATCAAAAATTTACCGGGATCACCGACTTTTTGAGGTATGCGATTAAGATAAACCGACGAACAACTAGATTTTTGGTTTAATTTTTCCTTGTTGTTCAACATACTCTTAAAGTTAGCGGCAAATCGAGGCATCATGACCAAGGCATCGGCGAAACTCACATTAAAGTGCAAATCACGAAACATTTTCAAAAAGAGCTCAAATTGATAGTTGTCGCGCTCTTGTCGTTTCTCCTTCCTAAGTCTCGATGGGTAAGGCAAGGGTGGTGTGGGTTGGGGCATAGGCATAGCCTTTGGAATCTCGGGTTCCAAAATGGGTGATGGGTCAACCGTAGGCGTGGCATGAGCGGTACTTTGTGGGATTGAAATATGCTCCTTTTCGACCACCACCTCGGGTTCTTCCTCAATTTCCTCCACCGTTGGAGTAATTGGTTGAGGAGTCGGTTCTTTAAGTGCCTTACCACTACGTGTGGTAATCACTTTCATCTCTCCCTTCGGGTTTGAAACGGTGTTACTAGGCAAACCACCCGAAGTAGAGGCTTTGTTCACCATTACACATTCTAAAATTGTATTAAGCTTAGCATCAAAATTATTAAACTTCACATCTTGGCTAGCGGCTTTTTGGTCAATTCTTTGTTCAAGCCTAGCATGACTTTGCTCTATCTTGTTGTTTTGACCTCGAATTTGGTTAGCAAAATCATTTTTCAATTCATTCCTCATGGCTAGATTTTCCTTAATGAAAGTAGCTAACTCCTTTGCATTCTTAGCCGTTTCCTTAGCTTGATTAGCCATTTGCTCTTGAATGTTTTCCATAATCTTATCATTTGAAGTAGTGTAATTCAAAAATTCCAATGGAAGTTCTTTGTTATTTTGAAGAGCTTGACTTGCATTTTGAAAATTGCGGTTTTGATTTTGATTTTGCAATTGGCTATTACTACTACTCCCTTGATTCCCATAGTTGTTATTACCCTTATAATTGTTCCTTTGATTGCTTTGGTAACCAACTTGATTGTTTCGATAATTGTTAGCATTTTGATTTGGTGAAAAACCCGGTGGAGTCAATTGATTAGTGCGAGGAACTTGACCGTTTTGGTTATAAGTTCCCGCGGCCGCGAAGGCACTCGAAGTGTTACCACCGTTGGTAATGCACTCGGAATAATCGTGAGCTCCACCACAATACATACAAGAAACCTCAACCGCTTTAATCGTAGCGGGAGCGGGTTGTTCACCAACTTTAAACTCAACTAACAAGCCTTTCACTATATCAAAAATTTTGTTCTCCAAATTAGCCTCGACTTGGCAAGCATCAACGGTGTGTGACAAACTAGGTAAAGATGAAGACGAAGCCTTACGAACACTCGACGTGCTACGAGGATTATACACCTTAGACCTATTCTCAATAATTACCAATGCTTCCTCGACCGTCTTACACAAGAAATTACCACCCGCGGCGGCATTTAGATAATCACGCTCATGATCGTTCAAGCCATTGTAAAACGTGTCTATTTGATGCAAGTCGGAAAAACCATGATGAGGACATTCGTGCAACATTTCTTTAAACCTATTCCAAGCCGTTGAAAAACTCTCATTAAACTCTTGCGAAAACTTTGAAATCTCGTTTTTCAAGTGCGTAGTCTTAGAGGGCGGAAAAAATTGGTTCACGAATTTTGAAACGAGATCCTTCCACGTCAATATAGAATTGGGTGGCTCTTTCTCTAACCAAATTTTTGCGGGCCCCGCTAAGGAATACGGAAAAAGCATCATCTTAATCGAGTCGTTTGAAACATCCTTAAACTTGCACGTGGCGGTGAGACGATTAAATTGGCGAATGTGGTTATGCGGGTTGTCCTTTTCGTCCCCTCGAAACTTGTTGTTTTGAATCATGGACAACAAACCCGTCTTAACCTCAAAATTCTCCGCAAGGATAGCGGGAATCACAATCGCTTCTCCATAACCCTCGGTGGGTGCTTGAAGCAACTCCATCATAGTTCGATTAGCCATGGGTGCTTCTTTCACTACAATGGGTTCGTCAATAGGAGAGTCCTCACTAGTGGGAGTGAGTGATTTGTTTCTTCGTTTACGAGCACGTCTTGCTTTAGAGCGAGTTTGCATAAACGTCACGTACAACGAGAAGGCGAGCAAAGAAGATTCTTTTTGGTATTTTTACTTTTTCAATTTTTTTTTGTGGTTTTTGATTGTTTTTAACTTTTTTTTGGATTTTTTGGAATGTATTAAGTAGACCAAAATCTACAAATCTCCTCACTAATCAAATCTCTTGATTAACGAAGCCTCAAGGAATGAAAACGATCACGTGAAGTGAACGCCTTCGATGACTTTAGAACGATGGTGGAACACCAAATCGTTCAAGAGGGTTTAATCAATGAAACCAAGAAAATATATATGATACGTAGTAATACTTTGGGCGGCAAAACCCTCGATTCACTCTCAAAATCAAATACGCACAAGCAAGCGGAGGAAACGAGGCGGCGCGAAGCACTTAAGAGCCTTTTTCCTTTAGGTCGTGAAATACAACCGCCTTATACCCACCTTATAGTTTGTATTTTCAAGATTAAGCTTCACGAAAGTATTTATCTATTTTTGCCTTTTTTCTTTGGTTTGAGATTCGAATACAATGATTGGGTAATGACCTCCCAAGTCAAGGTTGTGATTGCTCACGTATTTGGAGTACTTGTGATTTTATTGTTCTACGTATACAATATAGTAATAATATTCACACAAAAATCGAAAAACGATAATACGTATTAATAGAGTGCTATTAATACAAATAGATATTATGGCTAATAAGAAAAACAACAATGGTTCAACCAAAACACAACACGCCTCCCCGGCAGCGGCGCCAAAATGGTTGTTGTAAAATCACACTTGTTTAGGAAAACAAGGCAATAATATAGGGTAAGCACGACGATTTAGGAAAACCGTGTGTAAATGACCCTAAAAGTGAGTTCGTTCTCTCGAGGAGGCTAGTGCGTTGTGAATTGAATTGATTGATTTTGTTTTTGATTATTAATGAGAAGAAACGAAGAGAAAATGACGAAGACGAAAAAAAAAAAAATTAGAAAAATAAGGCAAAACACTATTAGAAAGTTACGACGAAGAACGTGAAAAACACAAAGTTTAAAATTTTATCCTAAAAATTCCTAAAAATTACTAAAAACTCCCAAATAATATTCTAAGGGTTTACAAAAGATTCAAACTTGCCAAAACCTTTTAATTAACTTAATAATGACTTTTTAATGCTAATTAAAGCCCTAAAAATCACTTTTAAATATTAAAAAGCCCTAAACAAGATTTAATAGTTTGTAAACCTCAAAAATGACTTAATTAAACTAAAAACTATTTTTAAAAATTTTAAAAACAAATTAAACTATTTTTAAACTCCTAAAAACTATTAAAATGTATTAAATCTTAAATTAATTCTAAAAATTAATTGAAAAGCCTAAAAATTATTCTACAAATGGGAAAAGTCCTAATTAATGCTATAGAACCTAGGAAAAATGAAAAAGAAATTAAAATAAAACTTTTTATTTTAATGAATAAAATAATAATAAAATAATCCAAAAAATTAAAAGTTCCTAAATAAATTCTAAAAAATTCTCAAAAATCCTAAATATTCTAACTAGAAAGAAAATGTAAATTAAAGTTTCTAAAACCTCTTAATGAATTTTATATTAATTTTCAAAGTTTAATAAAAAACCTAAAATCAAATAAAATCAAAAATTAAAGTTTTTGAAAACTTTTTCACATGTAAACCTCAAAAATATATATAAAAACCTAAAAACTATTTTTTCTAAAAATTAAAAATCTTTTTGGTATTTTTTATGGATTTTATAAAAACGTCTAATAATTAAATTCTAAAAAATAAACTAATAAATGGAAAAATGTAAAACCAATTTTTAAAAATCAAAAGTACTATTAAAAACCTAGGAAAAATAAAAGGAACAAAAAAACAGCTTATAAATAAGCTAGAAATAAGCTTAAACCCTACGGCTTAATTTTAAATAAGACAAAAGAAAAAGGGTTAAGTAAAGTTTGAAACCAAACTGATTAGTCAAAGTCCCCAGGGCGCAGTTGGTTGAGGTGTTGGTGTGGTGAACGGGTGGTCACGGGTTCGAGTCCTGGCACCCCTTTTTTTTACTTTTGTTGCGCCGCAACGCTGGTATCTTGCGCCGCAGCTAATGTTGCGAGAGCACCTAGAACTGTGGCTCCTTCAGTTGCGCCGCAATGCTTGTGGCTTGCGGCGCAGCTTGTATTTTTTTTTTGCTTTTTTACTCTTTACAACCCAACACTTACACTTGTAAAGCTTAAAACCAATCCACTTTTACTTTTTGATCAAGATCAAGCTAGTTTGAAGGCTAAAAACGTGACAGATTGCAAATGATGAACACAAGCTTTTGGACTTGTGTTTTCTTTCTTTTGATTCAGCCAAAGGATTGGCTTGTGTAGCTTATTTGGATGCTTATTGTTGGAGCAATGGGCACTCTTGTGTTCTTTGGAACACAAGAAGTCAAGCACACAAGTAAAATAAACACCTAGCAAGCAATAACACACAGAATCAATGCACAAACTAGTAAAAACAATGCACACAAGCCTAATGCTATTCTCTGTGACAGAATATCAAGACAGTGGGTATATTGAGCTTATAACATGCATTCTAGGGAACTTCAATCAACAAAACTGAGCACACACACTCTCCTATATGCACTTAAGCAATAACAAACATAAAATCTCCCTAACACTAACAAGTAATCAAGGAATCAAGCACAAAAATCATGAGAAAACTGGCAGATTTGGCATGCACAGGTTTTAGCTTACTCTTTTCACTTAAATCCACACAACCTTGGTAAGTATTCCCTAAACTAACTTATCAACCTACTATCAACTAAACTCAACCAATTAATCACCTTCTAACACCTTATGAACACACAAATCAAACAAGCTACCCTGCTAAAATGTGTTGCCAAACACCCTTTAAATTTTGAAATCCAACTTTTAACAAAGAAAAACTTTAAAAACTCATTCACACTTGACCCAACTAGCATCTATCATGCATACACACATAAAAGAGCATGAATCAATAGCTTATAACAACTTATACCATCAAATCACCCAAGATCATTCAACATGTATTTTCTGAAATTTTGAAAAAGGGAACCAAAGACCTTACCAAAGACCCTTACATCCAAGGGTCTAGTGGAAGATTATCCACCTCCAAACCAATCCGGATTGGTGCAGAACACAGATCAACAAACAATTCAAACCTGCAAGTTAGAAAAACAAAAAAAAAAAAACACAAGTATTTTTTTTTTTTTTCTTAAAAACTTAACACCAAAGCTTTAAAACATGAACTTAAAGTAAATTAAAACTGGAAGTAAATGGTACTCAGAAAATTTTTAAAAACAAAATACTTTTTCATTCCATGAAAAAAAAAAATTACAAGTTTTTTTCTAAAAACTGAGACAAGAATCAAATGCTAAACCTAATGCCTTTATATAGGCTTACAAGAACTCTCTAGAAAGTAAAAAACCCTAGTTCTAAACTCCCCAATCTGCCCTTGAAGGATCTTTGGATATTCTGTTGAAGATGCCAATTTTTGAAAGATGTTCTTGGCTTGTTCTTGGTTCCCATGTGATGTGTAAGAGTGCTTTTTGATCTTGGCCGTCTATCAAAACGTTGGGAGCACGAAAATGCCTTAGGGGTGTTGATTTGGTCTTCCCTCCTGGCATTCTTTGGATTTTAGTAGCAGGGGAGGGGTGGGGGAAGGACCACAAGCCACGTGGCATCCTTGTGAGAGGTGGGTTTGAATGAGACAAGAAGGAATTAGCAATCTGCATACTTTGGGGGATTAACCCCTTGATTTGGGTGTTAATCAAATTTAGGGTTTATGGTGAGGGTGGTGATAAACAGTGAAGTTTAATCCCTTTTGGGTGGGTTACGTTTTTAAAAACGTGTTTACCTCTTTTTTTGTTAATAAAATGAGTTTAAGAGTGAGTGGGTTCAAAAAGGTTTGTGATAGGGTCAAAATGGGTTATGAACTGGTTGAGTTAGCTTGGTGGACTGGCAGGGATGACGTGTCAGCATGCAAGTGGTGTAGGGAGTTTTGTTGTCTGGTCATGAATGGCCCCTCAACTCTTTGCACTTCTTCAACTTGTAATAAAACAGCCAAATCTCCTTTTCCTTTGTTTTTTTCAACTTTCAACACTTGTCATTTTTGGCACAATGTTTTTGCAATCTTGAAACAAGGATTATTTATGCAATATCTTCATTTTTCAAGGACTGATTTTGCCATATCTTCAAACTTCAAGGCTTTGACTTGTTGGTTGACTTCTTGGAGGACCATATTTGACAATTTAGATTTGATGAGGGACTAAATTTGCCAATTCTTCAAAGTTGAGGGTCCTTTTTGTAATTTTGACAAACTTTAGGGACCAAACTTGTAATTATGAAGATACAAGGGTATAAAGTGTCAATTCTTCAAACTTGGAGGATTAATCTTCAAATCTTCAAGGGTTTTCTTTGGAAAATTCCTTACTAGGGCTTGGTTCATTGTGCGGCTTCGTTTCCCGTGTTCGTTTTTGCGTGATTCTTGTGATCTTTTGTCATTTTCTCAATATCCGTACCTAAATTACACAAGCAACAAACACAAGCATATATTTGGGCATTTTGATGATATTTAATGCATTTTAAGCCCAAAAAGAACGATGAGACCATGTATAAAAGCCGTCTCATCAGGAAGCATCACGTCGTGATGTATGGTATGCGTTGAGGAAAACGAAGGAAGTGTGTATAAAAGCGAATCAAAAATAAAATAGGTTGAGGTAGGAACCGAAGGTAAAACTTTGGTATAGCCTAATGAGTAGAATAAAGCACAAAGCAGGCTAATACTGTCGTAGTGTGGAAAAGGAAATGGCACTGACCTATACTGATTGTTTGGGAGGCTTAGTATCGATAATCGAATGGATGAGGAGTTATAGGTGTGATGTGCCATAGGGACGAAGGGCTTGGTCTAACTGAGATAACCGTCCTTTTGATGATGTGTATAGATCATAAGTTGATTTGGATTGGAAGAACTAATGGGTATGTGAAGGGCCGTCATAGGTCACTTTGTAAGGAAATTAGAATTTTTAAGTAGTTTGGGGTACGGACTGAAGGGAGTTGATGAACATGATTGGACATGGGTGATTGATTTAGAGGTAGTTAGGAAACTCGTTAGCGATGGCTGAGTTTTCATATACTGATAGTTATCGTACTAGATGTCGATAAATGCCATTTGAGGCACGATATGAAAGGATAGGGTGAGTTGTCCCCATTGTGGACTAGAATTGGTAAAAGAGGCTACTAATGTGGTAATGGTGTTTGTGGACAGAATGAGAGCAACAAGGGATGCTATGTAGAAAAGGAGGAAACCACCAGATTTAGTGACAAAGTTATGTATGGAGTTTCACCCATAGTAACGGGTGGTATGATTTGGAAAGATGTAAGTGTTGATGTAGAGTTTTGTAGGTCCATTTATGATCTTTGGAAATATCGGACCATTAGCTTATGAGCATAGAATTACCTGGGGGAAATGAGTTGTATACATGATACATTTCATGTATTGGGATTGGTAAAGGTTGTTTGAGAATGAATTTTGCATGTACGGTTATTCGGGACTGGTGTTAATGAGAGTTTTTGTTTTATCAAAGAGTCATCTGTGAGATTTGTTGACTGTGAGGTCGAGAGTTTGGCAATGAGTTTAATTATTTTTGGGTTGTATACATGGTATTTTGAAACTTGAACTGAAGTTCACATGGATATGAGAGGAGTTCGTTTAGAACAAGTATCCTCATGTGATTTGTTGTTGGTGTGTTTGATCCTAAGGAGTAAATCTCGGGACGAGATTTTTATTAGGAGGGAGTGATGTGACAACCCTGGTTTTGAGGTTCGTCACTTAGTTTTATTTTGAGCTAGTTACGTGTCTTTACGTGTTTATGTGCTAATTGGTGTGTATAGATTGTGGTTTGGATATCGTTTCCGGTACGGGGTACCTTGTGAGCGAAACGATGTGTGATGATTTCATGTTCATGAGTTGACAATGTAGTGACTATGAAATGAGATGGTGTTATTTGGTGGTTTTAAGTATACGTATATGTATTATAGAAAATCGTATTTTTACGATTTACGGTTTAGCATTTAGAGTTCTCGGATGAGGTAATTAATCATATGGATATTTTTAGGGATGGTTTTAAGTCATTTAGGACTTAGTTATAAAGTTTATTTCAAAATTTGAGATTTTTCTTAAAAGTGTATATTTTACGTCTTTTACGGTAAAACGCGTAAATTTGACTAGTTTTACGGTTTTGGGGTTTTGGAGGCTTTAGGAGCTGAAATAAATTAAGGTAAATTAAGGTAATATTATTAATACATATATTAATAATAAAAATAAAAAAAACGAAATTAAGGAGGGTTTAAGTCGGTTTTGGACGCAAGAAAAGAAAAGAATAGGGGAAAAAAGGAAAAAGGGAACCGGGCTTTTGGAATAGGCCAAAGACTTGTTAGGAAACAATATAAATACTTTTTATTAACCAAAACACTTCATAAAATCCCTGGAGATCAAGTTTTAGTCGGCATCAATGGTGGTTTTAGGGTTCTTCATTAATTTTTTCTTCTTTCAAAAATTCTAAGGTAAAATCTTTAATACTCTTTTTAATTAAATTGTTTTAATTCTTTCTCAATCATCTTATGATGGATTTAGGTTAGGATTTAAATAAAAATCTGTATTTTAATGATAACATAATGATTAGATTGTTTAGGGCTTGTAATTAATGGGGTTATGAGTAATTAATTAGGTTAATTTGATTAAACCCGTTTTTAAAAACTGGGCAGAATTTTGAGTCAATTGTTTTGATCATATTGGGAGTTCTACAAACTCTTATTTTGCGATCCAAGTATCCCTGTAAAGGTAATTGAAGTGGCTTTCCAATTCAAGAAACTAGAACTAAATTGGAGGTCGAGAAGTAGGTCAAAAACAGGTTACAACAGTCGAAGGTCAAAGCAGTTTTGAATTCAGCCTGTTTTCTTTTTAAGTTTTGGGTTGTTTGGGGCACTTAGGGTTGCATTGGGATCTTCTCACGAACATGAGAGATGGTTTATATATTGTAGTAAGTATCTGCACTTGGGCTAAGGTTGTGGTTTAGGGTAAGACCCCTTAATTGTAACAAACTTTTAGTATGTTTAAAATCAGTAAATCTGGAATGACAAAAGTATATATATATATACCGGGGCCTTAACAGTAGCTTTAAGGTTAGGGCCAGTGGGAGGTGTTTTCTAACATATGTAAGGGCATGAATATTCCTTTCACAGAGATCATGGGTATGTTTAAGAGGGAGATCGACCCATAGTTTAAGGTATAAAAAACGAGACTGTTTTGGGTAAAAATGTTAACGGGATGTGTTATGAAGTAAAACGAGTTAAGGGCTTTATAGAGGGGTGTAATGAGATGCTTAGAGAATATATATGAGGTATATATATGGGAGAAGGTTAGATGTCCATCATAGGTTGATGAGCCATTTTAGTGTTTGGTTCATGTTTTGATTATGTGTTTTTGGTTGTTAGCTTTTTGCTAGTACGCGGATGTTTGGGGAAGCTCAATCAGGTGAGTGTTCATAGTCCCATGTTTATTTTTGTTTTTGACTTCCAGATGGGATGGAAGAGACACTGTGTTGAGTTGTTTCTAAATTGTTGCTGTGAATGTTTTATGGTTGTGATGGACTTGTGTGTACACTTATGTGATTAACTGCTATGTGATTTTTGATATGTTATTGTGGTTTGACAAGGTAGTGGCCTTGTGGTTTGACAAGGTAGTGGCCTTGTGGTTTGACAAGGTAGTGGCCTTGTGGTTTGTCAAGGTAGTGTCCTTGGGATAGGTACATAGTGTGATCATCTATGGTACCATGATGTTGTTTGGCAAGGTAGGAGCCTTGGATTGGTTTGGTATGATTAATCTTGATTGATAGTTGTTAATGCATATTTGTAACACATTGTCCATATTTTATTGTATTGATGGTTGTTGTTCACAGCTTATAACTATTTTGGCATTGGAGTCTAAACCTATGACTCTCACCAACATTATGTTGACGTGTTTTAGTGTCTCTTTCAGGTGTGTATGTGGTTAAGCGTGAGGATAGAAGTGGCTAGAATTGGATGCATTAGGATTGCATATAGAAGGAGATCCCCGTTCCTTCTTAGTTTTCCTTTATGTTTTTTTGAATAAGTGATACTGTTGGCACCTATATGTTCGTTTTGTTTGTATTATTTGTTTGTCTTGGGTAAGAGGTAGGACTGTTACCTACTTACCTAGACTCCTGCATGTTGAGATATTGTCATGACATTTGTGTCGCCATTTATGACATTTCTTATATCATTTAGTTATCTCTATAGACACGCTATTGTTGTGATGATATCCATACGTCGTGCCCCATATTCCGCCGTGGTGGGGTGTGACATGTAAGCCCGACTATATAAAGCCCTTCCTAGCATGTTAGGAAGGGTGGATGATCATTTGTAACTCTAATTTTCTCTAATCTAATATTCACCAAGTTAACCATGTCTCTCTACTTTCTCTCACTACTTTATCTCTCTAGGAATCCATCTCTTTTAATCTATTTTCTATCATTAATCATCATAATAATATGGGACAACACATACCATAAGGATAATGGAGGAAGACGCCAAGAGCATTGGCGTGTGGTTTGGAGATTGTTGGGGAATGCATTTTATTTAGGAATAATTCTTCTACAAAGAGAGTCACTAGTGAGAGGGGCGTATTCCTCACTAATGAGAATGTAGAGAATAAAAGAGGACCGCCTAAATTATTGGCTGAAGATGAGATAGAAGATGGTATGGAAATTAAGGTTATGGAGAGAAAAGCGATAAGTAGTATGGAGGAAGAATGGCTCGAGGGAGCAAGAAGTTTTCAAGATAGTGGGGTGATATTGAAGGGAAAACCGTTAGAGCAAGAGGTTAGTAGTCACGAACAATGGAACGTCCACCTAGAGAAAAGGTGTAGCACCTGTTAGTATGAAGTATGGTTAGTTATTTGGTGCCGAGCATGGGAAAGCAAGGATGAGGCGGTGGTTATGACATGTTTCATGTGAATGTTATGGGAAGCTTTTGGTTATGCAATCCTGCATATACCATTAGATGTGATTAAGGTTGGGAGAACTTCCGAAAGATGGAAAATCCATAGAGGATAGAAGCCGTTAGGTCTGGTGATATGAATTGTAGTAGAAATTGTTAGAGTTAATTCATAGGAGATGAGGTGGATCACTGTTATAGTGGGATGAAGTTAGAAGCAGCCAACGTATTTGACCGGAGGTGGATAGGAAAACTATGGAGGTGGTGGCAGTGTTTAAGTAGAGGTTGAAAATGGCAAAGAACCGACAAGAGAGCTGTGCGGACGAGAGGCATAAGCCGTTGGGAATTAAGATTAGAGGTAAGGTTATGCTAGAGGTTTCACCATGGAAAGGAGTGATGTGGTTTGGGAAGAAAGGGAAGATATCACCTAGAATCATGGGTCCGTTCGAAATCCTTGAAAGGATTGTACCAGTGGCTTATAGGTTGAGGAATTATTGGGAGAATTGAGTAGTGTGCATGATGTATTTCGTGTATCAAGCTTGAGGAAATGCTTAGCAAGAACCGATTTGAAAGTACCGTTAGATGATATTTGTATGGATACGAGTCTTCGTTTCATCAAAGAACCGGTAGAGATTTTAGGTCGGGAAGCTAAGACGTTGGAAAAAGGGTAATATACCGTAGTTATGGTTAGATGGAATTTGGAACGTGGACTAGAGTTCACGTGGGAACTGGAAGGATTTATGAGGAGCAAGTATCCTTAGATATTTTCTAATGATGATCCTAAGGAGTAAATCTCGGGACAAGATTTCTATTAGGAGGGAGTGATGTGACAACCCCGGTTTTTGAGGTCCGTCACTTAGTCTTATTTTTGGGGTATTTTGTGTGACTATGTGTTTTACGTGATTTATTTGTTTATATGTGTGATTTTGGGGATGAGAATGGACGAAATGAGGTACATGATTTTTAAATCATGGTACGGGTTGGAAATGAAATGAAATGAGTTCAGAACTGAGATGCGGGAAAAGTTCGGATATCGTTTGTACAAGGTTTAGTGTACGTATCGTATGTTGTATGTATGTATGTATTAGGTATATATTATATGGTTAGGATAAGTTTTAGAGATACTTTCCACAATTAGAAACTTTTGGAAACGACAGTTAGTTCAGAAATCGCGTAAAAAGTCGAGAAAAAATCAACGTAAGGCTTTAGGGTTTTGGCCCGAAAGTAACCCAAATGTGAGGTTTAATTTAAGAATGATATAAGTGATAAAATAAGGTTAAAAACCAGATCCTTAGGTGTTTTGGGCTTGGTTTGGGCAGCCAAAAGAAAAGGAAGGAAGAAAATAATCAAAAACCACAAAAACATGCCCAATAGACTTGTAATTGGGTTAGGAGGCCTTTAGGATTACATTAAACCCATACCATAACCAAAAACATCAGATTTTTACTCACCATGATCTCTCCTACTTTAATTCCATCAATGGTGGAATTAGGTTTCATCAAAAACAATTTCTTCCTTTGATTTGTAAGGTAAAATCTTCAAAACTCTTCTTTAATGTATGATTTTTATTAATCTAATCATGTAATTAGTCAATAGATGATGTATCTAGGTTTAGGTTAAACATAAATTATGTATTTTAATGATATAAACATGTTTAGATTAATTAGGGTTAATAATTATACATGATGTGGATAATTAATTAGACTAGTTGTGTTAAATTCGTTTTTAAAAACTGGGCAGAATGTTTGGTCCATTGTTTTGATCATATCTAGAGTTCTATAAACTTTTAGTTTTCAACTTTTATGTCCCTGAAAAGGTAATTTAATTGGCTTTTAAATGAAAGAAACTATAATTGAATTGGATGTTGGGAACTAGGTCAAAAACAGGTTACAACAGTCGGAGGTCAAAACAGTTTTGAAATTAGTCGGGTTTAATTTAATGTTTTAAGGTGGTTAGGGTACTTAGGAGTATAATTGGACTTTCAAACGAACATGATAGTTATTTTATATGTTATATAAGATATCTGTAAGAGGGATAATCAATTGGGATAGTGGAAGACCCTCTGATCATAACAAACTTTTCATATGTTCAAAATCGGTAAAATCTGGATATGCGAAAGTATAAGTTGTATAATGGGGACTTAAAATTTGCTTTGATGTTGGGGAAAGGGCTGAGATTTTAGCTAACACATATAAGTTTATGGGATTTTCATGGCAAGAAATGTGGGTTAGGTTTGGTGGGCGTTTGGCTCATAATACGGAGTATGAAAATCGGGACTGTTTTGGGTAAAATGTTAACGGGACGGGTTATGAACTTAACTAAGTTAAGGGCTTGTAGAGGGGTGTAATGGGATGATTATAGAATATAAATGAGGTTTAGTTGTAGGAGAATGTTAGATATCCATCATAGATTGATGAGCCATTTTGGTATGTGGTTCATCTCTTGATTGTATATGTTTGTGTGTTTAGATTTTTGCTAGAGCGCGGATATTTGGAGAAGCTTGAACCAGGTGAGTTTCATAGTCCCATATCTTTTAATGATTTTGACTTCCAGATGGGATGGAAGTGACACTCGTTATGTTTTTGTAAATTTTTGTTGTGAATGTTTTATGATTGGTGGTGGACTTGTGTGTACTTTGATGAGACTGCTTTTATACATAGTCTCATCGTCCAAAAAGGCTTTAAATGCATAAAATATCATGAAAATACCCCAATATATGCTTGTGTTTGTTGCTTGTGTATTTTAGGTACGGATATTGAGAAAATGACAAAAGATCACAAGGATCATACAAAAACGAACACGAGAAACGAAGCCGCACATTGAACCAAGCCCTAATGAAGAATTTCCCAAGACAAACCCTTGAAGATTTGAAGATTTATGAAGAAGGGTCCTCCAATATTGAAGAATTGACACTTTATACCCTTGTATCTTCATAATTACAAGATTGGTCCCTAAAGTTTATCAATATTGCAAAAAGGGCCCTCCACTTTGAAGAATTGGCAATTTTAGTCCCTCAACAAAACTAAAATGTCAATATTGGTCCTTCTAAAAGTCAAACATACCATGAAGAACCTCAAGTTATAAGAAACTACAAGTTTGGTCCTTCAAAAATGTTAAATTGCAAAAAGGACCCTTGACTTGTGAAAAAGCAAACTTCAAATACAAAGGAATCCGGATTTTGCTAGTTTTATTTACAAGTGACAAGAGTTTAAGAGATAAGGGGTTAAAAGGGGCAGACACAAAACTTACCTTAACCAGTAGTGGGGTGACACGTGCCCCACTACCTCCTTTCCACCAATCACCATTCGCATGGCTGCCACATCACTCTCCACTCACAACAAACTTAACCAACCAGTTAAACTTATTTAATTAAGTTTAAAAACTGGCGCTAAACATCTTTTTAAACCCAAACTCAGATTAATCTAGCAACTATTCCCTCAAGAACACAAATTGGGTTTTCTTAATCCAGTGATAATTAAGCTACCAAATGCTCCAGAATGATGATTAGGGTCTCCCTAAACACATCCCAACTTTCAAAAACCTTGCCACATCACCACCTTGGACACATGATTCCCTTGCTTTTTCACCTTTGAGCTAACTACCAAAATTGTGACAGCCATCCAACGGGCATGATTCTAGCTTACATCTTAAGCTTTTTTTACACCTTTGGATTCACTTTTACCTTGCCAGCTACAACAAGACAACAAAAATCAGTCACATGATCTTCAAAGTTCAAAACCCCTCAAGGGCATTTCTAGGACTTCACCAAGCATTAGGGTTTCATTTTTATGTTTGCTAGACATCATTGTACGCCTATATAAGGCATAGGACCATTTACATTTATCCTTGCTCTTGAATTTTCCATTGTTCACAAATCTGTAAATCATATATTCATTGAATGAAATGTGTTTGAATTTGGTGAAGAAAACTCAAGTGCCACTCATATTATCTGCTTGTTATTGTTCTTTGTTTGTTAATCTTGAATCCTAAACCTGTTTTCAAAAGGAGTGTGCAAAAGTTTGCACATTTTCCACTTTTCTTGATATTTTGCTAAGTCTAGTTTAAACCTTGGAATTCTTGGGCTATAAAGCTGATCATAGCATCCTGATATTGAGTATCAAGGTGTGGTGAAGCCTATAACTTGGGGATAATCAAGTGTGGGGAACTAAGGTTGCATTAATCAAGAATTTTTCATTTTTCTGATTTTTATATTGTGCTCTTAACCTTGTTGAATCTTAGCAGGCTTTATTGTGGAAGCTTGTGCTTGTTCTTGCTAGCACATAAGCTCAAAATTCGTGGGTGTGGATGTACATCCATGAGGTACACATCATTCTACCCAAAATCTGTTAAAATCTTGATTTTTGGTGAATTTGTGAGTTGCTTGTATTCTTGCTGATTTTGTGGTCTAATCTTGTTCTAATCTGCATATTACATCTGTTATTGTACTTATTTGGGCTTGGGTGGTCTTGGATAACACTTTTGATTTGAATATTGTGATTTGAAAAGTTAAAAGGGTGTTTGAGATTACCTTTTTGAGATCATAAGTTGATATTGTGTTGTTAGAAGTTTGTGTTTGTGCTTGTTATCTGTCATTGGCTTGGTTGAGTGCTATTTGCTGCAAGTTTTTGGGTTTAAAACCTCAAATCAAAGATTGTGCTATAACTTATTGAGTTTGACTGTTTTTGACCTAAAATTTTGGGAATACTTAGAGTATATGCATGTTTAGGGATATAAGCTGTTAAATCAAAGTTATCATAACATATCTTAGAGATCTGAGTGTTTGAATTTGGCTTGTTGGTCAATTGCATCAGCAAAGTAAAAATCCGCTTGTGTTAGTGTTCATCAGTAACCTGTTTGTGCTTGAATCTTGATTTAGGTCTTGTATCATTGCATGAAACCTGTTTAAACTTGTTCATTTAAGTTTATTATAGCTTGTGTATGCTTTTTGTGCAATTTGGTTGGCTGAAATTTGCTAAAACAGCTTATAAGTTCATAACTGCTTATTGTTCTAAGTCTGGTGCATGTCTGGTGATTAATTGAATTAACTGTACAAATTGGCTGATTGTGATTGTGATTCTTTGTTGTTATTGACTCCTTTTGATCCACTGATCAATTGGGTGCCTTTGTGTAACTTGAATCTCCAAAAAAGTCACTAAAAACAAAAAGTCAAACAAGTCAAGCAGTGGAAAAAGTTTCCACTGCTCAACATCCAAAACTAGCCCCTGCTAGTGTTAATTTTTAGTTAGCTTATCAATAAGCCATATTGGCTTATTTAGACCTGCAGAAACTTATTTTTTGTGATAGATCTTCATTATTTGACCCATTTATTTGAACTGGAGCTTATTAGACTTTGACTTTGACTTTTTGCTAGAAAACTCTTAAAGTTGACTTTTAAAGAAGTGCTTATTTGCTTATTTCAGCTTATTGAGGGAACTTATTTGATTTTTTTTTGTTGATTAAGCTTAGTTAAGTCATTTAAAAGCTTTAGAAACTTGAATCAGCTCTTAGGGTGGCCTAGAACTCGAAAACGACTATTTTGTCGTTTTGTGTAGATTGCTTATTGCATTTTCAGGCTTATTCCTTGGACTTTTTATCAAATTTCTTTTTACAGAAGTCTTAAGTAACTCAAAAGAAGCTTGTGTGTCTAATTTGAGCTTATGGCATCAACTTATAGCTTAATGGGCCAAAAAGCCCATTAAGAATAAGTTGTTTGATATAAGTCAGCTTATTTCACATTTTCAGCTTTTGGGCCTTTAAAAAATTGTGTTCAGAATCAAATTTTTGAGTCAGATAGGAGCTTTTGGGCCATTTTTATAAACATTTTTCTTATTGGGCTTATTTTGGCCCAATAAGGGTCTGTTTTGGACTTTGGCCCATTTGAAGACCCATTAGGGGTATTTTTGTAATTTCAAGTTTATTTTCTGTTTAATTAGGTTTAAATAAACTAGTTTGCAAGTTTTTAGAATTTTTTATAAATTTTGGATTTTTAATATTATTTTATTATTAAAAATTAAAATTTAGATTTTTCAAGTTTTTACATTTTTCTTAGGTTAAATACATTAAGTTAGGAATTTTACAATTTTTAGAATATTTTTATTGTCTTTGGATTAATTTTTATAATTACCTTAAGTTTTAATAGTTTTTAAATAGTTTTAATTAATTTTAAAATTTTCAAAAATAGTTTTAAATTAAGTCAGGGTATTTTAGAGGTTTACAATTGAAAAAATCTCATTTTGGGCTTTTTGTTAATTAAATTTATTTTTAGGCTTTAATTAGCATTAAAAAAATCATTATTTAATTAAATAAAAGGTTTGAGTGATTTTTGATTTTTTGTAAACTCTAATTACATTATTTAGGATTTATTGCAATTTTCTAGGAATTTTTAGAGTAAAATTTTAATTTTGGTACTTTTTATGGTTTTACGTGTACGACACTTTCGTCTTAGTTTAATTCGTCATCGTAACCGTCATTCTCTTCTTACCCCATTTCTATCTTCTTTCCTCATAATCATATAATCACAAAGTTAATCATCTCTCTTCACAACACACTAGCCTCCTTGGGAAACGAACTTGAACCACATTGGTCATTAGTGCTTGGTTTTCCTAAACCGACACTTAATACTTTCCACTATTTTACGCTCTTTTCCTAAAGGGTAGTAAAAAGGCTACATCATTTTGGCGCCGCCGCCGGGGAGGCGTGTTGTGTTTTGATTTGGAAATTGTTGTTTTTATATATAGCCATAATATCTATTTGTATTAGTAGCACTCTACTAATACGTATTATCGGTTTTTTGTTTTTTGTGTGAATATTATTAATATATTGTATACGTAGAACAATAAATTTACAAGTACTCCAAAAGTGTGAAAACACAACCTTGACTTGGGAGGTCATTACCCAATCATTGTTGTAAAACCCGCATAAAAATTACTAGAATACTACGTACATGAAATTACGTATAAATTTAAAACTTATGATTTACGTATATATGATACGTTTTGAGTACGTTTAATATAATTATTACGTATATTATTTTTAGGGACAAATAAATACGTATATTATTATTATTATTTACGTACGACATGAATTTACGAACAATAAGTGAAACCGCCAAAATAATAACACACGGCGTTTACATCGCGCTACGCGAATAATTTACACGATTATTATTATTACGTGTATTAAAGTAACACGACAAGTAATTACGTAAATAATATTTACGTAAAATAACAAATTAAGAAATTACGAGTTTAAAACATGATCACGCGTAACATTTTAGCTAGTTGCGAAATAGAAAAAAAAAAGAATTAAAACAAACAATAAGGGGTTAATAGGGCTATTTTGTACAATATTAAGGGAGGGGAAGGCAGATGGGCCGTGGCCCAAGAAAAACCCAAACCGACCCTGTACATAAAATAACAGGTTGGGAGGACTTGTTTTCTATTTAGTCGACACACACAAACATAAAAACCCTAAAAAACACAACAGGAGCAGCGATCTTTTTTTCTTTATTGCTGCGTCGCTTGAACATCAAGAACCAAGAAAATCACGTGGGTTTTAAATTCAGGAATCAAGGTTTGTGATTGTTTGCACTCCCTGAAACCCTAACACGAAAACTAGGTAACTTTGAATCTCGTTTTTTTTATTCTTTTCTTTTTTTTTTCGTTGGGTAAATCAATCAAGAATCCATTAAAGGATCAGCATCATGTTGATAGAACGTGTGTAAAACAAGTTAGATGAAGGGAGTAATGGTTTTGTGGTGTTTAGAATCGGATTACACACAAACCGAGACACTTATGTGTCTCAGTGGTGCACTTATTCCAGCCGCAGCCTTTAGGGGTGTCGGCGTGGGTCTTGGTCAGGCAGTAGCTACCCAAACACACCCAACAGTAGTGTTGGCTTAATAACGGGCAACAAGAATATATTAAAAACAACGGGTAGAAGTAACTAGCAGCAGGAACGAATATAAGCCAGTAGGAAGTAATTATTAACAGCAGGTAGCTTATGAAACCAGGGGTAGTTATAGACAGTAGCAGATAGATGTTGGACAACACTGCAGGATTATATGTTGGACAACACTGCAGAATTATATGTTGGATAGAACTGGAACATAGGATATTGGACAGAACTATATAGATATGTTGGACATCACTGTTTTGGTTGTTTTGTTAGTTTGTTTTGTGCGACCGAGACATGGGTGTCTCCGTAGGCTCAGGTAAATAAGCTCATGTTAAATAGTCAAGGTAATTTAATTATTAATTACAGGATATAATTAAATAATTTACGCAACTTGAATTATATTTAATTAACAGAATTTATCTAAGTAATTATTTGCGTAATTAAATTAATAGATTTTGCCTAAGTGTTTTATTTACGAAATTAAATTAATAAATGTGACTTAATTTAATTATTTAATTATCTAGCAAATGTTGGGTTTATTAAATTATCATGCTATGATATAAATTATGATTTCAAGTAAAATCATGCGTTTTATTTGTAGCTAATTATTATTATTATTTTAGCGTGAGTATTTATTAAGTAGAGTTTACTACACGATCATGAAATAAATATATTTTATGCTAATTAAAACATATGAACATAAAATACACTAAGCATGATACATGGTTTAATATGAAGTCGTAAATAAGTCAAGGACATTCAAGACGATACAAGAACAAGTTAAGTTAACGTCAAGTAATTAATAATTATGAAGTATAGGTTAACCAAGCGACTCATACACGTCCTTCTTTATTATGTAGCATTTATGGAGTATGATCTTCTTCACGTTTTTATCTTCCACGTTATTCTTCATTTGTGTTACTGGACGTGAGGTACGGATTTTCTGTCCTTTCAGTAAGGACTTCCTTTCCTATGCATGTTTAAGATTTCCCGTCTGTCAGCCAAATGTTTTTCCCCGGTATATGCTTAAGCTTATCAGTAATCATGTAATAACTAAATGAATTGCCTGAGCATTATATACAAGCATGACCAGTTTATGTACTAGTTACGGAGGTACCGTAACCATGGCACTAGAGGCACCGGTGTCGTGACTCACATGCAGGAGAGTGATATCCTGCATCGTCCCACTCATGTTCAGTTTGGCCATTTTTATATGTATGTTTAGTGGATCGTATGGATGCATCCTAGGCTTATCAGTTTACAAGTTATCAGGGTGAATGTGGTGTGTGCTCTACATCCTTCACATTGGAGCTGATCCCTCCACCCAGCACAGTTATTTAGAGGTCACCCCTCTACAGTTATTTAGAGGTCACCCCTCTAATAGCATGACGAGGTCACCCCTCCATGTATTCATGCACGTTGATATATTTCATGACCTATATGAGCTCTTTGGCATTTAAATTACAGTTTTCATGATTAAACAGCGGACTTTCAGTATTAACATGAACATGAGACTCTTTTCAGAATATACCAGTTTATTACATGTCACTAGGTTTCTAGGACTTATATTATTTCGCTGCACTTTCATTGTCATGCTTTCATTTTAGCCCTCACTTATGTTATGCTATTCCATGTTATTATTATATATCCGCGCACTGAGCGTTTCGCTTAACCGTTTTCTCTTTTCATGTCCCCAAACGGCAGGTACACAAGGTCAGGAGCATGGGAAGGTTATGCATATGATGGAAGCTATTTTATGTTATGTTCTTTCTGCATTACTTTTACTTTATGCTATGTTTATGAGCTTATGTTGGGGACCATATTTGATTCCGGTTATCCCTATGGTCATGTAATGTTCTATGACATTTACCTTATGCTTTGATATTACGCCATGATTATCCTGTGATATTCCATTTATCCAATTGGGGTGTTACAATTATGGTATCAGAGCGCAAGGTTTCGACCTGTAGGCTCTAAAACTTGACCTGTGACTAGTGGGTAGTCACCAGGACCTTCCTAAGCCAAACTCACTATTCCACGTATAGATAATTTCAATACCTTATTCCTTTAACCATGATTCTCCATCAGATATATGAAACTAATATGGATTGATCAACAGTCATCCATACTTAGTTACATGTCATTAGTTTTATGTATAATATCTCCTCATGAATTTTTCTAGTAGGGACTAGACCACAGTAGTGCATACTTAGTCGCACGTTTTCTGTTAAGTTCTTAGATAGTTGCCTCATTATTTATTTCATGCATTCATTTTCTTTCATGCATTTATTTCATGCATCATTGTTACAGGAATTTTGACTGAGTATGGTTGGTACAAGACTGTCCTATTTCTTCGCATGTGTTTTCTTTCGAATTTTGTTGTTTAGTGGACCGACCCATAAGCGTCCACACTTGGCTTTTTGTTTCGTGAACCGACCCATAGGCGTTCACTCATGTACACATCATCATAGTTATTGACGATGCATGTTAAAAAAAAAAACTGTTTTCATACATTATAAACTGATTCATACATTATAAACTTTTTCATGCATTATAAACTTTTTCATGCATCTGTTATGTTTATGTCATATCATATTATGTTAGAATTAGCATTTAGGTTGCATTATTTTGTATTATGAAATGACTCATAGTCATCCACACCATCAATTCACAAGCTTATTTCATAACAGTCATAATATTTCATGTACCCTCAATTATTGCTACGTCTCCTTATGTCAAGTATGTTTTCATACTATCATGGTTAACTTCGTTTTCATGTTGATTATGTTTTGTGCTCCTTCATGTTAATTTGTTCCATGTTTCTTCACGATATTTTCATCGTCATGATGATTATGTTCCATGCCTCCTTATGTAAATTATGTTTCCATCTTGTTGATCATGCCCTCATGCTAGACATTGATGGGTTTCATTTAATCTTGCTTTTATGATAATCATGGTTGGTTTCCATTAATCATGCTTTCATGTAAATCATCGTTAAATTTCTTTTTACCATCCTATTAGTTTTTTAGTGTTTCCTCTATGCAACCAGAATGATGTCTACGCTGAAATTGCTAGCCTATCATGTCCCTCACTTCAGTTCGGTTTCCTAACCATTTAATCAGTTTTCCCTTTTAAATCATGTTAGACGATTGACACCACATCAATCATCTCACATGCATTTCACATGAACTCCACGTATAGTATTCCAGGTGTATTCCATGTACCATACTCTATGTATTACACGTACCATAATCCATGTGTATTTCACCTACCATACTCCATGAGTATTCGCTAGTCGATCCTCATTCATCTCAGGCGTTTCTTCACATGACATCTTTTACAAGATGCTGTTTACCATGTTGTTGCTATTTACATATCTGAAAACCTTATGAAACAAGGATGAAGGCGGTAGATCGGAACAAATCGACTGAAAACATACTTCATCCACCAGACATTGTTATTTCATTTCCATGCCATTATTCTCTCAGTTTTATGCCAATTACCATTTAGTTGTCTTTTAGTAATACGAGGCCAATTCCGGCATTTCAACCACCATTTTCATTACGATTTCTCTTATATGTCAAGACATCCGTCAAGGCATGTCATTTCACGTATATATCCAAGAACCCCTGTCAAGACGCCAATCAAGACACATGTCACACGTATACTTCTTAGCACATGAGTCAAGACACACGACTCATGCATAATTTATAAACTCAGCCTCAGTGATTCAAGGTACCTTTACAAGGGTATACTTATTCTGATATGCCATGTACAAATCAAGCCACTAGAATTTTAGTACCATCTTTGACTTGTTGTTCATAGTTGGTCACGTAGTGTTCGTTCCGTGTGAGACGAACGAAACATATTCAGTGAGATCTGCCACGTTTACTTCGTGTGCTGACATGACATTTTCGTTCACGATTTCATATTCAGATATACATGTTCATCTTAGAAGCCGTTATATCACCCATGTATATATAGACTTCCAATTCAGGTTGATGACAAGATCTTCATTTATATTCAGAACGTTCAGAGTCCTGAATACATTCAGCATGGATTTTCCACCAGGAAAATCGGTGAATTTTTTTTTATTTTTTTTTTCTGCTTTACAAGTATGTGTTATTGGCTACGAAGAATTTCCTAGCTATCAATTATGACACAACTTTCGATATTCTTATCCATTAATCAGTCGATTACTTAAAAATTTTCTCAGATATATTACCACAAGGAACTACCAATTCTACTACCATTCATGACCATATTTTTTTTCCAAGTATTATTCAGCAATTCAATCAACTACCAAACTCTAAACACTTTCCAAGATCTATTTACCATCAGACTATCATCAGCTGTGAGTTAACAGGACCCATCCGTGACAGTTCTTCGCACACGTTATGGTCGTTATGAATCCATGTTGTGCCCTTTTGGTCACGAATGCCAGCAGTAATTAAGGATTTGAGAAATTAAATTTCCATGAACTCTGGACAAGCTCGTTATTCTATTCATTGCTAACACTATGACCTTCTTTAAGTTTAGAAGAGCACGAACACCATCTTCGCTCTATGTTACAAGACTTATAAGGAGGAATTTCACGCTATTTTTTTTCTTGTACGTATGTAATTGATTTCAGTGACACGCTGAATCACATTGATATCACGGTAAATATTACCATGATTATGCCTACGTATAAAGGAGAATATCCTACACCTAACTTATGTCTTTCAGATAATCCCATGCTAAGACATGTCATATGTTACCCAGACTCATAGTTCTAATTTCTGTGTATCAAATCCTACCAAGATGTATTATGACCTCAACCACATTTTGGTGGAGAAACATGAAACAAGATGTAGTTATGTTCCTATCTAAATGCCTGACTTTTTAGCAGGTTAAGATAGAACGCCAACACACTTGCAGTCATTTCAACCTTTAGGAATATTTGAATCGTCGTTCGATCATTTAACTTAGCCTACACGTTTTCTTTCATTCGAAAGGAGTACGCTGTAGAAGATTATCAGATATTTTCCAGCCAATGATCGTACGATTACACGGCACTACTACAGATATCAGATCAAATAAGGGTTCAAGTTAGCGGTCACGTCCGTATGATTATTTAGTCAAGTTATGTCTCAGTTTAGCGTTCACGGCTTTGTTCATGCATATGTCCATTCTGCATTATTTTTATGATTAGGCATTTTCATTCCTACGTTCATGACATCATTTACGTTCATGATCATATCATCTTACAATTTACGTTTCAATTTTCATTCTGGAAAGATGGTAGAAAACTGAGACCAGACTTAAGTTTAGTATGACTTTTCATCCTCAGACAGACGTTTCACGTCACATTTCATGTCTCAGCTCGTATCATTAATTTTATCTCCTTAGTTATTACACGTCCACTATATGTTACCATGTCATGTTTATCCTACATTCTAATAGCACGTTCACGATATGTTTTGCACGTATTCTCATTCACAATATGTCTCATAATTCATGTACCAAATCTCCAAGTATCACGTTCACAATTGTTCACGTATCACGTTCACAATTGTTCACGCACTACGTCTCAATATGTCTCGTACATCAATGCTTTGTGTGTGCTTACACCAGTAAGTATGATACTTAGTATCATCTCGTTTCATGTATATTTTCATGTTATTTTATCCTCTTTTATTCCATAAGTCCAAATATATTTCTTTTCAGTCACGTCATGTTCCATGTTCTCTACAGTTACATCACGTTCATGTCCCTTCCGGGATATCGTATCTCTAATTCGAGGACGAATTATTCTTTTAGAGGGGAAGAGTTGTAAAACCCGCATAAAAATTACTAGAATACTACGTACATGAAATTATGTATAAATTTAAAACTTATGATTTACGTATATATGATACGTTTTGAGTACGTTTAATATAATTATTACGTATATTATTTTTAGGGACAAATAAATACGTATATTATTATTATTATTTACGTACGACATGAATTTACGAACAATAAGTGAAACCGCCAAAATAATAACACACGACGTTTACATCGCGCTACGCGAATAATTAACACGATTATTATTATTACGTGTATTAAAGTAACACGACAAGTAATTACGTAAATAATATTTACGTAAAATAACAAATTAAGAAATTACGAGTTTAAAACATGATTACGCGTAACATTTTAGCTAGTCGCGAAATAGAAAAAAAAAGAATTAAAACAAACAATAAGGGGCTAATAGGGCTATTTTGTACAATATTAAGGGAGGGGAAGGCAGATGGGCCGTGGCCCAAGAAAAACCCAAACCGACCCTGTACATAAAATAAAAGGTTGGGAGGACTTGTTTTCTGTTTAGTCGACACACACAAACATAAAAACCCTAAAAAAACACAACAGGAGCAGCGATCTTTTTTTCTTTATTGCTGCGTCACTTGAACATCAAGAACCAAGAATATCACGTGGGTTTTAAATTCAGGAATCAAGGTTTGTGATTGTTTGCACTCCCTGAAACCCTAACACGAAAACTAGGTAACTTTGAATCTCGTTTTTTTTTATTCTTTTCTTTTTTTTCGTTGGGTAAATCAATCAAGAATTAAAGGATCAGGATCATGTTGATAGAACGTGAGTAAAACAAGTTAGATGAAGGGAGTAATGGTTTTGTGGTGTTTAGAATCGGATTACACACAAACCGAGACACTTATGTGTCTCAGTGGTGCACTTATTCCAGCCGCAGCCTTTAGGGGTGTCGGCGTGGGTCTTGGTCGGGCAGTAGCTACCCAAACACACCCAACAGTAGTGTTGGCTTAATAACAGGCAGCAAGAATATGTTAAAAAACAGCGGGTAGAAGTAACTAGCAGCGGGAACGAATATAAGCCAGTAGGAAGTAATTATTAACAGCAGGTAGCTTATGAAACCAGGGGTAGTTATAGACAGCAGCAGATAGATGTTGGACAACACTGCAGGATTATATGTTGGACAACACTGCAGAATTATATGTTGGACAGAACTGGAACATAGGATATTGGACAGAACTATATAGATATGTTGGACAACACTGTTTTGGTTGTTTTGTTAGTTTGTTTTGTGCGACCGAGACATGGGTGTCTCGGTAGGCTCGGGTAAATAAGCTCATGTTAAATAGTCAAGGTAATTTAATTATTAATTACATGATATAATTAAATAATTTACGCAACTTGAGTTATATTTAATTAACAGAATTTATCTAAGTAATTATTTGCGTAATTAAATTAATAGATTTTGCCAAAGTGTTTTATTTACGAAATTAAATTAATAAACGTGACTTAATTTAATTATTTAATTATCTAGAAAATGTTGGGTTTATTAAATTATCATGCTATGATATAAATTATGATTTCAAGTAAAATCATGCGTTTTATTTGTAGCTAATTATTATTATTATTTTAGCGTAAGTATTTATTAAGTAGAGTTTACTACACGATCATGAAATAAATATATTTTATGCTAATTAAAACATATGAACATAAAATACACTAAGCATGATACATGGTTTAATATGAAGTCGTAAATAAGTCAAGGACATTCAAGACGATACAAGAACAAGTTAAGTTAACGTCAAGTAATTAATAATTATGAAGTATAGGTTAACCAAGCGACTCATACCCGTCCTTCTTTATTATGTAGCATTTATGGAGTATGATCTTCTTCACGTTTTTATCTTCCACGTTATTCTTCATTTGTGTTACTGGACGTGAGGTACGGATTTTCTGTCCTTTCAGTAAGGACTTCCTTTCCTATGCATGTTTAGGATTTCCCGTCTGCAGCCAAATGTTTTTCCCCGGTATATGCTTAAGCTTATCAGTAATCATGTAATAACAAAATAAATTGCCTGAGCATTATATACAAGCATGACCAGTTTATGTACTAGTTACGGAGGTACCGTAACCATGACACTAGAGGCACCGGTGTCGTGACTCACATGCAGGAGAGTGATATCCTGCATCGTCCCACTCATGTTCAGTTTGGCCATTTTTATATGTATGTTTAGTGGGGCGTATGGATGCATCCTAGGCTTATCAGTTTACAAGTTATCAGGGTGAATGCGGTGTGTGCTCTACATCCTTCACATTGGAGCTGATCTGTAACACCCCATTTTGGAAATGGAATATTACGCATATCATGGCGTGTCATCAAAGCATACAAGGATAAATGTCTAAGCATTATTCAACCATAAAAGGGAAATACCGGAATCAAACATCGGTATCCCAAAGTAAAGCTCATCACACACAAACATAAATACTGTAAAAGGAAAGGACGAAACAATGTCCATAGCAACTGTATCAAAGTAAAGGAAATGCATAAAGTAAAGAAAGACAGTAAAACTTCCAGTCCATATGCACCTACGTTTGAGATCTACGAGCGTCCCTGAGTACCTGCCGTTTTGGGAACATGAAAAGGAAAACGGCTGAGCAAGACGCTCAGTGCACGGATGTACAATAAAGCATGATATAGGATAAGCATGTAACATATAACAGCGGAAGACTAAGTACTGAGTAAACTGGTTAAGTAACAAGAAAACTGGTTTTATAGTTTGAAAAGCCTTATGTTTAACCTGTGAAAACTGTTTTAACATATATATACCATAGCCCATATAGGTCATGAAAAGGTCACGTGCATGAATACTTGGAGGGGTGACCTCATCATGCAGATTAGAGGGGATGCCTCTAATCAATATACTGATTTGGGTAGGAGGGATCAACTCCTTGTGAAGGGTGCAAGGCACACACCACATTCACCATGATAAACTGAATAAAACATGTAACTAGGATGCACCCATACGCCCCACATGATATAATAATATGGCCAAAACTGAAAGGGACGCCACGAGCAATCACTCCGCCGTGGGGAAGTCATAACATCGGTGCCTCCAATGCTATGGTTATGGTACCTCCATAACTAGGTGAAACTGGTCATGCTTGTATATGGCTATAGTTTATGCTAAATTAACATAAGCAGTTCAAAACAATAAAACAAATGCTGGGGAAAACAGTTGGCTGCATACGGGGAAATCCTAATAAGGAAGGAATGTCCATACTGAAAGGACGGGAATCCGTACCTCAAGTCCAGTGAATGAACGGAAGAAAGACTTCTACTTCTGGATCACTAACGCTACATGAATACACACGTGTATAAGTATCGATTCACTGATTACGTACTGGGTTTTCTGTCTCATATTAGCTGATTTGGTATGTTTTAGGTCCTGGTTCACTGTTTAAAGCCTTAAACTGTGTTTATCTTGTATTCTGGTTTATCTGATTAAGTATTACTGGTGTTTCATGTATTAATATACTTACTGTATAATAATAAGTAACTTTCCAAAAATAGCAGGTTTCCAAAAATAGAAAGTTTCCAAAAATAGAAAGTTTCCAAAAATAGAAAGTTTCCAAAAATAGAAAGTTACCAAAAATAGAAAGTTTCCAAAAATAGAAAGTTTCCAAAAATAGAAAGTTTCCAAAAATAGAAAGTTTCCAAAAATAGAAAGTTTCCAAAAATAGAATTTACTGCTTAAAATAGATTAGTTTCTAAAAATAGAAAGTTTCCAAAAATAGATCAGCTGCCTTAATTAAATAAGTTTCCATATATAGAAGGTTTCCATAATTAGATTAGCTGCCTGAAATAGATTGATTTCCATATATAGAAGGTTTCCATAATTAGATTAGTTGCCTTATTTAATTAAGTTTCTATAAATAGAAGTTTCCATAATTAGAATTAAGCCGATTACATAAGCTAACATATAAGTCTAAGTGTTATAAGCTTATTTCTTAAGTCATATGATATAGTGTATAGTTTAATTATTATTTCATGTATTTAATTAAACTATAGGTTAAGCATTTTAATTAAAGTATAACATGTTTTAATTAAAATGAAATGAAAATACTTAGGTTAAAATGTGTATTATTATTAATAATAATATAACCTAAGTCATGTCTAAATTAATTAATTATAGGCATGTTTTAATAATTAATTAATTATAACTTATAACATAAAATACTTAGGTTAAATTAATGTCATGATAAACTAATAATTAAAATAACCTAAGTCATGATTTAATTAATATTTCATGTTATTAATTAATTATATCCTAAGTTCATAATTCATAAAAATTAACATGTAGCATGAATCATGATTTAACCAACGAACCATGAATCGGGTATGAATTCGACACCGTACCCCGGGCCAAACCCGGGGCACACGTGTCCCCTTGCTACCGTGGGTCCCACATGAGCCAACCAAGACCAATAGTGGTCTTGGTGGTGGCGGCAATAGCAAACCAAACCCCCCCTCGGGTTTGTTTGCTAGGCGGCCAAAAACAAACACCCTTATAAACCATTCTTTGATTTTAATTAATACCAAAACATGTTAGATCAATGATTAATTACCTTGTTTTTATAAGAAAAATAATAACATGTTCATGAAAATAATCAAAGATTAAAAGAATTAAAAAGAATTAAAAAGAAGGGTTAGAAAGGTATACCACTATGTAGCTTGGAAAGAGGATGAACAAACACTGATTATACAATAGTTCTTAAGATCAAAATCAAACAAATCACCCCCTATGGTGGTGTTTATGTGGCGGCACAAAGAGAGCAAAAAGGAGAGGAGAAAAACTCTTATAGGGTTTTTGTTTATTTCTTGTAAAATGAAAAGTGAAAACATGTTTTACTCTTTACCCCCCTTTACTTGTAAAGTCCATGGGCTAAGCCCATTTCTTGTATATGAGCCGTGGGTATGGGGGCCCCACATGGGGTACCCGTACCTTTCTCGTGTCCCGATGTTTCGTGTTCGTTCGTGGTTAAACGTGCTCGTGTTTAAAGTGTTCCTGTTTAATCTAACGTGTCGTTTATCGTAAACTTAACGCTCGTAAATATATTATAAGTATTTACGTAATTATTTTAGTTAGTATTTTAAATGGTGATCATGATTTAATTATGTTCACGTGATATATTATTAACTGTTTATCATGAGTTCGTACGTAATCGATACTTGTCATGTCATACACGTATGCACTTGCTTGATTATTAGCACATGAATGTGATCAATACTAACTGAGGTAAGTTTTAATCTAGGACGTACGATCTTAAGGGAACTATTCATGGTAAAAGCATGCGGGTTTTACAATTCTTCCCCCCTAAAAAGAATAATTCGTCCCCGAATTATAGATAAAGTAAGCTGAAAAGAAGTGACATACCCGAACTCAAAATATGAAGTGAGGGTAAGAAGCCCGGATAGACTCCTCTGTTTCCCAAGTGGCTTCCCGCTCGGTATGGTCCCTCCAAAGGATTTTGACGAAAGGAATCGTCTTCCTTCTCATGACTCGTTCTTGCCTGTCGAGTACTCGTTCGGGTTCTTCTATAAACGTGAGATCTTCACGTATCTGTTCCAGTGGATACTGAACCATGTGAAGGGGATGATAATTGTACCCTCTGAGTAAGGACACATGGAACACGTTATGCACGTGCGAAAGCTGAGGAGGTAACGCCAATCGGTAAGATACTTCGCCGATTCGTTCAACGATATCAAATGGTCCGATGAACCGAGGACTGAGTTTTCCTTTGATCCCGAAGCGTTTAACACCACGTGCCGGCGAAACCTTGAGGAAGACGTGATCTCCCACATTAAAATGTATGTCCCTACGATGCTTATCGGCGTAACTCTTCTGACGTGAACGCGCTTCCTGCAGCTTCTGTTTAGCTACCTCAATCTTCTCATTGGTCATTTCTATAATCTCTGGTCCTTCGAGTGTTCGCTCTCCCACTTGATCCCAGCAAGTTGGAGCGCGACACTTTCTGCCATACAACATTTCGAAAGGAGCACATTTGATACTTGCATGCCAGCTGTTGTTGTATGCAAACTCGACTAAACAGATGTAATCGTCCCAATCACCTGTCCATTCCAACGCACACGACCTTAACATATCTTCCAATGTCTGAATTGTTCGCTCCGATTGCCCGTCCGTTTGAGGATGAAAGGCTGTGCTCAGCTTAAGTTGTGTACCCCAAGCTTTTTGCAGGCCTTTCCAGAATCGCGACGTGAAACGAGGATCTCTGTCTGAGACGATGCTGGAGGGAGTACCGTGGAGTCTCATGATCTCCCTTCTGTACGTATCTGCGAGTTTACTTACCGGATCTTCCTTGCGTATCGGTAAGAAATGAGCTGATTTGGTGAGTCGATCAACAATGACCCAAATAGCATCGTGCTTCTTCTTGGTAGGCGGAAGACCGGTAACAAAATCCATGGTGATTTTGTCCCACTTCCACTCTGGAATATCCAACGGTTGAAGGAGACCGCCAGATCGCTGATGTTCAATCTTAACCTGCTGGCAGGTAAGACATTTGGAGACATACGTGGCTACATCCTGTTTCATACCACTCCACCAAAAGTGCTGTCTGATGTCATGGTACATTTTTGTCGACCCAGGATGTATAGGAAATGGGGAGCTGTGAGCTTCAGCTAACAATGCTTCCCGGAGTTCTTGATTGTCAGGAACACAAAGTCTCGTGCCCTGCCAAATGATACCGTCTGCGTCCATTCTGAATTCTGTCTGCTTCTCCAAATTCTGAATTATCGCCCAAATCTCTCCATCATCCTGCTGCGCTTCCTTAATCCTAGTCAGTAACTCAGGTTCTACTCTAAGATTCGCCCAGTATCCATGCTGCCCACGTACCATGATTTCGATGTCTAGCCGCTCCAAGTCTCTTATGTTTTGTTCCTCGATCTCAATGCCGTTTATCATCCCGGACTTCCTGCTAAGTGCATCTGCTACAACATTAGCCTTCCCGGGATGATACTGTAGGTTAATATCATAATCCTTCAACAGTTCCAACCATCTCCTTTGTCTCATGTTCAATTCTCGCTGTGTGAAGATATACTTCAAGCTCTTGTGATCCGTGAAAATGTCGCATGATTCTCCGTATAAGTAATGCCTCCATATCTTCAATGCGAACACCACTGCAGCAAGTTCCAGGTCATGCGTAGGGTAGTTTTCTTCATAGGGCTTAAGCTGCCGTGAAGCATACGCGATCACTTTCCCATGTTGCATGAGAACACAGCCCAGTCCCTTTCCCGATGCATCGCTATAGATCTGAAATCCACCTGTACCAGATGGGAGAGTAAGAATAGGTGCAGATACTAACTTCTGCTATAGGTCTTCGAAGCTCTTCTCTCGTTCTTCCGTCCAGACGAATTTCTCTCCTTTTCGTATCAGTTTGGTGAGAGGTAGTGCCAAGCGGGAAAAGTTCTCCACGAATCTTCGATAATATCCAGCTAAGCCTAAGAAACTGCGGACTTCTGTTGCTGATGTTGGTCTTGGCCATTTAGTGATAGCCTCAACCTTCGCTGGGTCCATAGTGATCCCTTCTGCTGATACAATGTGACCTAAGAATGCCACCTTGTTTAACCAGAACTCACACTTGGAGAATTTCGCATACAGCTGCTTCTGACGAAGAATCTGTAGTACACTACGGAGATGATCTTCGTGTTCCTCCGTGGACTTTGAGAATATCAAGATGTCATCGATGAATACAATGACAAATTTATCAAGGAATTCATGAAAGATTCTGTTCATCAGATCCATGAATACTGCTGGAGCGTTAATCAGGCCGAATGGCATGACTACAAACTCATAATGGCCATAGCGGTTACGAAAAGCAGTCTTGGCAATATCCTGCTCTTTAACCCTTAGCTGATGGTAGCCTGACCTTAGATCGATCTTTGAGAAGTGTTTGGCTCCTTGAAGTTGGTCAAACAGATCGTCTATACGTGGCAGTGGATATCTGTTGCGGATGGTAATCTTATTAAGTTCACGGTAGTCAATGCAAAGTCGCATGCTGCCGTCCTTCTTCTTAACGAACAAGACCGGTGCGCCCCATGGAGATGCGCTCGGTCTAATGAATCCTCGTTCAAGAAGTTCCTGCAGTTGGTCCTTCAGTTCTTTTAGCTCTATGGGAGCCATACGATACGGAGCCTTAGAGATTGGCTCAGCTCCTGGAACAAGGTCGATATTGAACTCCACTTCTCTTGCAGGTGGTATGCCTGGAAGTTCATCTGGGAAGACGTCTTGAAATTCCGAAACTACTGGTTGATCCTGAATCGATGAGGATTCAGCATCCATGTCATGAACCGTAGCGAGATAACCTTCGCAGCCATGTGACAGTAATGCACGTGCTTGCAAGGTAGATATGACTTGTACGGACCGCCCGGGTATGAACCCGTTATGGATGTACTCTGGTGCATTAATGTCGCTGAAGATCACTCTATATGAGTGGCAGTCTATGGTAGCATGGTGCTTGGATAGCCAATCCATGCCGAGAATCATATCGAACTCAATCATGTCTAGAGGAAGTGCATCTACTGCACGAACTTTATCGTCAAACTCTAGAGGAAGACTCTTGTATACATGAGTTATTAGTACAGAGTCCCTCAGAGGCGTGGAAATGGTAAGCTTATTTTCTAATGGTAAGGGAAGTGTCCTGATGTTCTTAGCATAAGTAGTGGAAATAACTGAATGAGTGGCACCCGTGTCGAAAAGAACACATGCAGCCTGGCCGTACATATACAAAATTCCAGTAATGGTACCTGTAGATTTGTTTGCCTGATCGCGCGATGTCGTGTAGACACGCCCAGTGGTAGGAGGCGGTTTAGTATCAGCATGACCCGAAGTACCCTCTATTTCACCCTTACGGCAATCTCTCATACGATGGCCAGGGAGGCCGCACTTGTAGCACGCGTCAGAGTCACGACGACATGGGCCAGGGTGTCTGCGATGGCAGGTGCTGCAAAGAGGATGAGTGAATCCTCCAGCAGGAGTCCTTGCTTGCTGAGGGCCTGCTGATGACAGAACGTGTTAAGAATAAGGTATATGCACGAGTATGAGACGTAAACGTCATAAGATGCTTACCAGTGTTAGCTGAACGGTTAGGCTGAGAACCCCTGTGGTTCTGGTCCCTTCCGTTACCGTGGTTCCTGGTAGAGATTAACATAGTGTCAGCATAAGAGCTATAACATGAAATCATAAGAAGATGCGTAAATAGTAGGACCTGCTGTTGTTGGAGTGTCCCGCATTGTTACGGTAATTATCATTACCGTTGCGCCTTTCCACAACAGAACGGTCGTTAGAGTGACCGTTTCCTTTGGGCTGATTGGGCTGCTGCTGAGTAGCCGGCTGAGACCGGTCCCCCGTTTTCTGCCTGGAAGATACAGTTTAAGAGATGATTATAGAACATATAACGATAGGATGCGGTCTGGTTAACGCTAGAACATGAAATGTTTTACCTCTTGTCGGGTCTTTCAGCTTCCCCGAACTCATCACGTTCCTGCAACATCTCAAGCTTTCTTGCTGCGTCAGCCACTTGTGCTACTGTATTGAACGTAGCACATACTAGATTGTTCGCAACCGAGGTGCGAAGTGCCCACCTAAAATGGTGTGCCTGCTCCTCAGGAGTACCAGCCGCTGCTCCTAGAAAACCAGCTAGGCGAAGAAAGCGCTGCATGAATTCGTTGCTATTCTCGCCCTGTCTCTGACGTATCCCGTGGTATTCACGCTTGAGTTTGTCCTGCTCTGCCTTAGGAAAGAACTGTTCCATCACTCTCTCCTTGAATTGGGCCCATGTCAAACCAGCGACCCATTCATCACCTCCTTCTGACTGCGTCAAAGCTAGCCACCAGTTGAGTACATCGCCTTCAAACCTGTAGCACGCCAATCTTGCCTTGAAGGCGGGGTCACATCCCATAGCATTGAAGATTTTCTCAATGTGAGTCAGCCAGCTTTCAGCATCGCTGGGGCTATCAGTCTTTTCAAAAGCTCTAGGACGGAGCTTGTTAAATCTTTCCAACCATACCGCTAGAGTCACTGGGGGAGGAGGAGGTGCCTGATTCTGCGGCTGCTGATTATTGGCAGCTTGGACTTCAGCACGAATGTCATTCCTCAGTTGAGGAAGTAAGGCTTGCATGGCAGCCTGAACTGCAGCATTGAGCTGCTCTTGCTCGCGTGTGAGAACCATCTGACAGTATAACATAAAACATATGATTAACAGTTCAAACATAAAATATAAAAAAAAAAATTTTATGCCAAAAATTTCACGAGAAAAATTTTATGCAAGAAAATCTTTGTACGAATGCATGATGCAGTTTTATGAAAACTTTGATGCTCGAGAGTGAACGCCTACGGTCAGTTCACTCAAAATAAAAGACATATCGAGGGGACGCCTATGGGTCAGTCCCAAATCTAAAAGTTTCGATAAAACACATGCGACTAAATAGGGCCAGTCCTGTACCAACCATTACTTAGTCAAAACCCTGTAACAATGACATGTATATGTATGCTTAAAAATGATGAATGCATGAAAACAACTGTCAGTTCTAGGAAGACCGTAGTGACTACCCACTAATCACAGGTCATATTTGAGAGCCTACAGGTCGAAGCCTTGGCTCTGATACCATAATTGTAACACCCCATTTTAGAAATGGAATATTACGCATATCATGGCGTGTCATCAAAGCATACAAGGATAAATGTCTAAGCATTATTCAACCATAAAAGGGAAATACCGGAATCAAACATCGGTATCCCAAAGTAAAGCTCATCACACATAAACATAAATACTGTAAAAGGAAAGGACGAAACAATGTCCATAGCAACTATATCAAAGTAAAGGAAATGCATAAAGTAAAGAAAGACAGTAAAACTTCCAGTCCATATGCACCTACGTTTGAGATCTACGAGCGTCCCTGAGTACCTGCCGTTTTGGGAACATGAAAAGGAAAACGGCTGAGCAAGACGCTCAGTGCACGGATGTACAATAAAGCATGATATAGGATAAGCATGTAACATATAACAGCGGAAGACTAAGTACTGAGTAAACTGGTTAAGTAACAAGAAAACTGGTTTTATAGTTTGAAAAGCCTTATGTTTAACCTGTGAAAACTGTTTTAACATATATATACCATAGCCCATATAGGTCATGAAAAGGTCACGTGCATGAATACTTGGAGGGGTGACCTCATCATGCAGATTAGAGGGGATGCCTCTAATCAATATACTGATTTGGGTAGGAGGGATCAACTCCTTGTGAAGGGTGCAAGGCACACACCACATTCACCATGATAAACTGAATAAAACATGTAACTAGGATGCACCCATACGCCCCACATGATATAATAATATGGCCAAAACTGAAAGGGACGCCACGAGCAATCACTCCGCCGTGGGGAAGTCATAACATCGGTGCCTCCAATGCTATGGTTATGGTACCTCCATAACTAGGTGAAACTGGTCATGCTTGTATATGGCTATAGTTTATGCTAAATTAACATAAGCAGTTCAAAACAATAAAACAAATGCTGGGGAAAACAGTTGGCTGCATACGGGGAAATCCTAATAAGGAAGGAATGTCCATACTGAAAGGACGGGAATCCGTACCTCAAGTCCAGTGAATGAACGGAAGAAAGACTTCTACTTCTGGATCACTAACGCTACATGAATACACACGTGTATAAGTATCGATTCACTGATTACGTACTGGGTTTTCTGTCTCATATTAGCTGATTTGGTATGTTTTAGGTCCTGGTTCACTGTTTAAAGCCTTAAACTGTGTTTATCTTGTATTCTGGTTTATCTGATTAAGTATTACTGGTGTTTCATGTATTAATATACTTACTGTATAATAATAAGTAACTTTCCAAAAATAGCAGGTTTCCAAAAATAGAAAGTTTCCAAAAATAGAAAGTTTCCAAAAATAGAAAGTTTCCAAAAATAGAAAGTTACCAAAAATAGAAAGTTTCCAAAAATAGAAAGTTTCCAAAAATAGAAAGTTTCCAAAAATAGAAAGTTTCCAAAAATAGAATTTACTGCTTAAAATAGATTAGTTTCTAAAAATAGAAAGTTTCCAAAAATAGATCAGCTGCCTTTATTAAATAAGTTTCCATATATAGAAGGTTTCCATAATTAGATTAGCTGCCTGAAATAGATTGATTTCCATATATAGAAGGTTTCCATAATTAGATTAGTTGCCTTATTTAATTAAGTTTCTATAAATAGAAGTTTCCATAATTAGAATTAAGCCGATTACATAAGCTAACATATAAGTCTAAGTGTTATAAGCTTATTTCTTAAGTCATATGATATAGTGTATAGTTTAATTATTATTTCATGTATTTAATTAAACTATAGGTTAAGCATTTTAATTAAAGTATAACATGTTTTAATTAAAATGAAATGAAAATACTTAGGTTAAAATGTGTATTATTATTAATAATAATATAACCTAAGTCATGTCTAAATTAATTAATTATAGGCATGTTTTAATAATTAATTAATTATAACTTATAACATAAAATACTTAGGTTAAATTAATGTCATGATAAACTAATAATTAAAATAACCTAAGTCATGATTTAATTAATATTTCATGTTATTAATTAATTATATCCTAAGTTCATAATTCATAAAAATTAACATGTAGCATGAATCATGATTTAACCAACGAACCATGAATCGGGTATGAATTCGACACCGTACCCCGGGCCAAACCCGGGGCACACGTGTCCCCTTGCTGCCGTGGGTCCCACATGAGCCAACCAAGACCAATAGTGGTCTTGGTGGTGGCGGCAATAGCAAACCAAACCCCCCCTCGGGTTTGTTTGCTAGGCGGCCAAAAACAAACACCCTTATAAACCATTCTTTGATTTTAATTAATACCAAAACATGTTAGATCAATGATTAATTACCTTGTTTTTATAAGAAAAATAATAACATGTTCATGAAAATAATCAAAGATTAAAAGAATTAAAAAGAATTAAAAAGAAGGGTTAGAAAGGTATACCACTATGTAGCTTGGAAAGAGGATGAACAAACACTGATTATACAATAGTTCTTAAGATCAAAATCAAACAAATCACCCCCTATGGTGGTGTTTATGTGGCGGCACAAAGAGAGCAAAAAGGAGAGGAGAAAAACTCTTTTAGGGTTTTTGTTTATTTCTTGTAAAATGAAAAGTGAAAACATGTTTTACTCTTTACCCCCCTTTACTTGTAAAGTCCATGGGCTAAGCCCATTTCTTGTATATGAGCCGTGGGTATGGGGGCCCCACATGGGGTACCCGTACCTTTCTCGTGTCCCGATGTTTCGTGTTCGTTCGTGGTTAAACGTGCTCGTGTTTAAAGTGTTTCTGTTTAATCTAACGTGTCGTTTATCGTAAACTTAACGCTCGTAAATATATTATAAGTATTTACGTAATTATTTTAGTTAGTATTTTAAATGGTGATCATGATTTAATTATGTTCACGTGATATATTATTAACTGTTTATCATGAGTTCGTACGTAATCGATACTTGTCATGTCATACACGTATGCACTTGCTTGATTATTAGCACATGAATGTGATCAATACTAACTGAGGTAAGTTTTAATCTAGGACGTACGATCTTAAGGGCACTATTCATGGTAAAAGCATGCGGGTTTTACATGATCCCTCCACCCAGCACAGTTATTTAGAGGTCACCCCTCTACATTTATTTAGAGGTCACCCCTCTAATAGCATGACGAGGTCACCCCTCCATGTATTCATGCACGTTGATATATTTCATGACCTATATGAGCTCTTTGGCATTTAAATTACAGTTTTCATGATTAAACAGCAGACTTTTAGTATTAACATGAACATGAGACTCTTTTCAGAATAAACCAGTTTATTACATGTCACCAGGTTTCCAGGACTTATATTATTTCGCTGCACTTTCATTGTCATGCTTTCATTTTAGCCCTCACTTATGTTATGCTATTCCATGTTATTATTATATATCCGCGCACTGAGCGTCTCGCGCAACCGTTTTATCTTTTCATGTCCCTAAACGGTAGGTACACAAGGTCAGGAGCATGGGAAGGTTATGCATAGGATGGAAGCTATTTTATGTTCTGTTCTTTCTGCATTACTTTTACTTTATGCTATGTTTATGAGCTTATGTTGGGGACCATGTTTGATTCCGGTTATCCCTATGGTCATGTAATGTTCTAGGACATTTACCTTATGCTTTGATATTACGCTATGATTATCCTGTGATATTCCATTTATCCAAATGGGGTGTTACAATTATGGTATCAGAGCGCAAGGTTTCGACCTGTAGGCTCTAAAACTTGACCTGTGACTAGTGGGTAGTCACCAGGACCTTCCTAAGCCAAACTCACTATTCCACGTATAGATAATATCAAAACCTTATTCCTTTAACCATGATTCTCCATCAGATATATGTTACTAATATGGATTGATCAACAGTCATCCATACTTAGTTACATGTCATTAGTTTTATGCACAATATCTCCTCATGAATTTTTCTAGTAGGGACTAGACCACAGTAGTGCATACTTAGTCGCACGTTTTCCGTTAAGTTCTTAGATAGTTGCCTCATTATTTATTTCATGCATTCATTTTCTTTCATGCATTTATTTCATGCATCATTCTTACAAGAATTTTGACTGAGTATGGTTGGTACAGGACTGGCCTATTTAGTCGCATGTGTTTTCTTTCGAATTTTGTTGTTTAGTGGACCGACCCATAAGCGTCCACACTTGGCTTTTTGTTTTGTGAACCGACCCATAAGCGTTCACTCATGTACACATCATCATAGTTATTGACCATGCATGTTAAAAAAAAAACTGTTTTCATACATTATAAACTGATTCATACATTATAAACTTTTTCATGCATTATAAACTTTTTCATGCATGTGTTATGTTTATGTCATATCATATTATGTTAGAATTGGCATTTTGCTACGTCTCCTTATGTCAAGTATGTTTTCATACTATCATGGTTAACTTCGTTTTCATGCTGATTATGTTTTGTGCTCCTTCATGTTAATTTGTTCCATGTTTCTTCACGATAATTTCATCGTCATGATGATTATGTTCCATGCCTCCTTATGTAAATTATGTTTCCATCTTGTTGATCATGCCCTCATGCTAGACATTGATGGGTTTCATTTAATCTTGCTTTTATGATAATCATGGTTGGTTTCCATTAATCATGCTTTCATGTAAATCATCGTTAAATTTCTTTTTACCATCCTATTAGTATTTTAGTGTTCCCTCTATGCAACCAGAATGATGTCTACGCTGAAATTGCTAGTCTATCATGTCCCTCACTTCAGTTCGGTTTCCTAACCATTTAATCAGTTTTCCCTTTTAAATCATGTTAGATGATTAACACCACATCAATCATCTCACATGCATTTCACATGAACTCCACGTATAGTATTCCAGGTGTATTCCATGTACCATACTCTATGTATTACACGTACCATAATCCATGTGTATTTCACCTACCATACTCCATGAGTATTCGCTAGTCGATCCTCATTCATCTCAGTCGTTTCTTCACATGACATCTTTTACAAGATGCTGTTTACCATGTTGTTGCTATTTACATATCTGAAAACCCTACGAAACAAGGATGAAGGCGGTAGATCGGAACATACCGACTGAAAACATACTTCATCCACCAGACATTGTTATTTCATTTCCATGCCATTATTCTCTCAGTTTTATGCCAATTACCATTTAGTTGTCTTTTAGTAATACGAGGCCAATTCCGGCATTTCAACCACCATTTTCATTACGATTTCTCTTATATGTCAAGACATCCATCAAGGCATGTCATTTCACGTATATATCCAAGAACCCCTGTCAAGACGCCAGTCAAGACACATGTCACACGTATACTTCTTAGCACATGAGTCAAGACACACGACTCATGCATAATTTATAAACTCAGCCTCAGTGATTCAAGGTACCTTTACAAGGGTATACTTATTCTGATATGCCATGTACAAATCAAGCCACTAGAATTTTAGTACCATCTATGACTTATTGTTCATAGTTGGTCACGTAGTGTTCGTTCCGTGTGAGACGAATGAAACACATTCAGTGCGATCTGCCATGTTTACTTCCTGTGCTGACATGACATTTTCGTTCACGATTTCATATTCAGATATACATGTTCATCTTAGAAGCCATTATATCACCCATGTATATATAGACTTCCAATTCAGGTTGATGACAAGATCTTCAATTATATTCAGAACGTTCAGAGTCCTGAATACATTCAGCATGGATTTTCCACCAGGAAAATCGGTGAATTTTTTTTTATTTTTTTTTCTGCTTTACAAGTATGTCTTATTGGCTACGAAGAATTTCCTAGCTATCAATTATGACACAACTTTCGATATTCTTATCCATTAATCAGTCGATTACTTCAAAATATTATTCGCGCCGCCTCGTTTCCCCGCTTGCTTGTGAGTATTCGATTTTGAGAGCTAATAGAGGGTTTTGCCGCCCAAAGTATTATTAAGTATTGATTGTGGTAAAATACGATCTTTTAGGAAAAAGGCGTAAAAGCGGTAAGTATTAAACAAATGATTTTAGGAAAAACCAAGTGTTATTGACCCTAATGATGTGAAAGTTCGTTTCCCAAGGAGGTATATGTGTGTGAATAATTCGTAATTGGTTTGAGATTAATATTGGTTAGAAAGGGATGAGAAAAGAGAATGACGAAGACGTGAAATTAATTACTACTACGACTTAATGTAAAACCGTAAAATGAGCAAAAATAAAAATTAATTCTAAAAATTACCAAAAATTCACCAAAAATCAAAATAAATAAACTAAGAGTTTACCAATGATCAAAACTTTTTCAAACCTTTTAATTAATTAAATATTCAATTTTTAAATGCTAATTAAAGCCCTAAAAATCAAATTAATTATCAAAAAGCCTAAATAAATATTTTTCAGTTGGTAAACCTCTAAAATGACCTAAAAAGGTTAAAAACTATTTTTAGAAATTTTTAAGCTAATAAAAACTATTTAAAATGATTTAAAAACTATTAAAACTTAAAATAATTATAAAAATTAATCTAAAAGTGATAAAATTAATCTAAGAGTTGCAAAAATCCTATTTTAATGTATTTAAGCAAAGAAAAATATAAAAAGTGCAAAAATGTGAAATTTGAAAAATAATAATAAAATAATATTAAAATAATATTACAAATTCAAAAATTATAAAAAATTCTAAAAACTTGCAAACTAGTTTATTTTAACCTAAATAAACAGAAAATGAAAGTGAAATGACCAGAATACCCCTATTGGGCCCTCAAATGGGCCAAATCCCAAATCAGTCAACACAAATGGGCTTTTTAGCCCAAAAAGTCAAACTTGGCCCAATTGACTTGGAAAAGTCCAATCTGATTCAAAATTTAATTCTAAACACAAAACTCTGAAGGCCCAAAAGCTGAAAGTGAGCTTATCACAGCTTATTAAGCAAACAGCTTATCCTTATTGGGCCAATAAGCCCATTAAGCAATAAGCTAATGCCATAAGCTCTAATTTGACACACAACCTTCTCTTGGGATACTAAAGAGATCTGTAAAAAGAAATTCTGAAAAAGCACACTCAATAAGCCAGAAATAAGCAAAGTACAAATCCACAAAACGACAAAATAGTCGGGTTTGAGATTTAGGGCACCTCAGGACTTGATTCAACTTGCAAAATGTCACAAATGAACTCAATAAGCCAAATCAATCAAAAAAAATCCAATAAGCAACACCAATAAGCCAGAATAAGCCAATAAGCACTTATGAAAAAGTCAATTAAGTTAGTTTTCTAGTCAAACCCTAAAGTCAACCCACCAAATGCTCCAGTATGAACAAATGGGTCAAATAATGAGCACCTATTACAAAATCCAAGTTGTTGCTGGTTAAAATAAGCTAGAATAGCTTATTGATAAGCTGATCACAAAAATACACTAGTAGTGGCTAGCAGCAGTGGAAAGGAGTTCCCACTGCTTCGAGTATTTGACCAAGCTTTTAGAGAGATCCAGTTGGATTCAAATGGAAACAAGGGCACCGTGATTAGTGAATCACAAGGAGTCAATATCAACAAAGAAATCACAAATTGGTTCACACAATAAGCCCAGATTAAGCAAACAGTTCACAAATATTGCACAGACCTTGGAAATAAGCAGTTATGAACAAATAAGGAGTTTTAGCATGAATAAGCCAGCCAAATTGAACCAAATGCATACACAAGCTATAATAAAGTCCAATAAGCACAAATAAACTTGTTTCAAGCAAAGGATCAAAGTAAATAAGCAGAAAGCACCAACAGTTACTGATAAGCACAAGTAGAATATGCAGAAACTTTTGCTGATCTAAATCTCTTTCCCTGGTGTAATTAACTAAGTTTAATCACCTATTAACCCTAGTCTATGATTAGATCTAGGTGTCCCTTAAACCACAACCAATTTTATCAAGTAAACAAGATTTTATAGCCCTTTTTAGGATCTAGGTGTTTCAAACCACAAAACTTGCAGACAAATGACCAAATATATCTGTAAAACAAGTACCAACAACCACAAACACAAAACACCTACTCAATATCCCACAAATCCTGCTTATGCAGTTAACCCAAACACCTCTTAATTATCTGTTTTCATAAATTTTCAAAGGATATTACAGATTCAACCCACAAATCAAGTTAACATCAACTCAATAACATCAAACAATACCAGATAAACAAGATCCAACCATCAAAACACAGATTCAACAACAACCATACAAAAATCACAAATATGCAGAAAAATAAAGAGAAATGAAAAAGGAGAAGGGTGCAAACCTCCAAGACCTACATCCAGGCCCTGGATTGTTTGAGCTGAGGTACTAGCAGAACAAGTACCAGCTTCCAATCTGCTAAGATGAACAAACAAACAAGTGAGATCAAAAACAGACTAAACCTTTTGATTTCTGAAAACAAGTGTTTTAATCCTTAAAACCTTTTTTCAAAACCAATCAAACATGTAAGTGGAACTCAGATTTAGGCTATTCTAACACCAACTTTTAATAAACACAAAAGAGAATTCAAAGATTTTATGAAATTCAAATTTTATTAACTTAAAAAGGAATTACAAAGATTGATAACTAAAATCTGGAACAAAGGGACTCTCACAGGTTGAGGTCTTCTTTTATAGGCATATGCTAAGCTAACACTATTCACAAACCCTAGAACTGAATTCCCAAAAGTGCCCTTGAGGTCTTCTAGACGATTCTTTGATGTGAGCTGTCCAAAATGATCATAGACGTTCATTTTAGCTTACTTGTTAAGCAGAGAGTCTAGGCTGTTGATCTTGACACGTGGCTTTACTTGGAGAGAAAGTTGTCACATGATTGGTGGACGGGTGAATGGGGGTGGGGTCCTTGGTGAGTGGGTGTGAGAATTTGGGCATGGGAATGATACGTGTGAGGGTTAATTAAGTTTTGGTTAAGTCAACTGAGAATAACCCTTTGACTGGTAAAAGTAAAATCTGGGTGATGAATGGTGAATAGTAACTATTTTGATCCGGTTTTGGTGGATTGGGAATGTGTTTGGCGCATTTTTGTTTTGAATGTTTCAAATGCCCATGTTTGGCCCTTGTGTTTTGGGAAAGATAGTAAATCAAGTTTTCAGCCAACAAAAACGTGTTTCCTTTGTTATAGAAGTTTCCATCTTTACATTTTTGGCACAAAACTTTTCCAAAAAGATATCAAGGGTTGTTTTTGCCATGTTTTCATATTTGAGGGACTGATTTTGGACTTTATTGATCTTCAAAAATCTTCAATGTATCTTTGGCTTTATGAGGGACCATAATTGACAAATTAGAATTGATGAGGGACTAATCTTGCCATTTCTTCAAAGTTGAGGGACCTTTTTGCAATTTTGACAAACTTAAGGGACCAAACTTATAATTTGATTTCACAAGGGTTTTAAGTGTCATTTCTTCATTGTTTGAGGATCAATCTTGAATATCTTCAAGTCTTCAAGCGTAAATCTTGGATAAATCATGAACTAGGGCCCGGTTCTTTGTACGGCTTCGTTTCTCGTGTCCGTTTTTCCTTGTTTCTTGTGATCTTTTGTCTTTTTCACGATATCCATACCTAAAATACACAAGTAAACAAACACAAGAATATATATATGGTATTTTATGACATTTTTGTACATTTAAAGCCCGAAAAGAGCGATGAGATCATGTATAAATGCCATCTCATCAAGTATCATATATACTTTCTTGGTTTCATTTGATTAAACCCTCTTGAACGTTTTGGTGTTCCACCAACGTTCTAAAGTCATCGAAGGCGTTCACTTCACGTGATCGTTTTCATTCCTTGAGGCTTCTTTAATCAAGAGATTTGATTAAGGAGGATATTTGTAGATTTTGGTCTACTTAATACAATCACAAAAATCCCAAAAAAGTAAAAACAATCAAAAACCACAAAAAAATTGAAAAATACAAAACACCAAAAAGAATCTTCTTTGCTCACCCCCACGTTGTACGTGACGTTTATGCTTACTCGTAATCAAGCAAGACGTGCACGTAAACGAAAAAACCGAAAGGAGTCAACACCTACTCCTAATCTTTCTAGTGAGGAGTCTCCTATTGACGAATCCATTGTAAGAGAAGAACCAACCATGGCGAATCGAACTATGATGGAGTTACTTCAAGCACCCACCGAGGGTTATGGAGAAGCTATTGTGATTCTCGCTATCCTTGCGGGGAATTTTGAAGTGAAAACGGGTTTGTTGTCGATGATCCAAAACAACAAATTTCGTGGTGATGAAAAGTAAAACCCGCACAACCATATCCGCCAATTCAATCGTCTTACCGCCACTTGCAAATTTAAGGATGTTGCTAATGAATCGATTAAGATGATGCTTTTTCTGTATTCCTTAGCGGGGCCCGCTAAAATTTGGTTAGAGAAAGAGCCACCCAATTCTATATTGATGTGGAAGGATCTCGTTTCAAAATTTGTGAACCAATTTTTTCCGCCCTCTAAGACTACGCATTTGAAAAACAAGATTTCAAAATTTTCATAATAATTTAATGAGAGTTTTTCAACGACTTGGAATAGGTTTAAGGAAATGTTACATGAGTGTCCTCATCACGGTTTTTCTGACTTGCATCAAATTGACACGTTTTACAATGGACTTAATGATCATGAAAGGGATTATCTTAATGCCGCCACGGGTGGTAATTTTTTGTGTAAAATGGTTGAGGAAGCTTTGGTGATAATTAAGAATAGATCTAAGGTGTATAGTCCTCGTAGTACGTCGAGTGTTCGTGAGGCTTCGTCTTCGGCTTCACCTTCTTTGTTTAATACCATCGATGCTTGCCAAATTGAGGCGAACATGGAAAACAAAATCTTTGATAAGCTTAAAGGTCTTCTAATTGAGTTCAAAGTTGGAGAACCAAGTGCTCCCGCTACGGCTAAAGCGGTTGAGGTTTCATGCATGTATTGTGGTGGAGGTCATGATTTCTCCGAGTGCATTACCAACGCTGGTAACACTTCGAGTGCCTACGCGGCCACGGGAACTTACAACCAAAACGGTCAAGTTACCCGCTCTAATCAATTGACTCCACCGGGTTTTGGTTCAAATCAAAATGCTAACAACAATTATCGAAACAATCAAGTTGGTTTCAAAAACAATTACAACAAAGGAAACTATGGTAATCAAGGGGCTAATAATCAAGTTTCAAACAAAAATCAAAGTGATTTTCAAAACAACAACAAGAGTTTGCAAACTTTGAAAGATCTTCCAAATGAATTTGTTGAATACACTAATGTGAACGATGCTAGGTTTGACAACATTCAAAGAGAAATCATTAGCCTAAGATCCGAGTTTAAGAACGACTTGAAGAAAGAGTTGAAAAATGAGTTAGCAAATGAGCTTAAAATCCATACAAACAAAATGGAAGGAAATATAACTAGGTTACAACAAAACCAACAAAAAATGGAACAAGGGCAACATGAAATTAAGCAAGAAATGATTAAAGCCGAGAAGAGGCAATCCATGTTTGAGGACGAAATTTCATCTATGTTTGAGGCAATTATGTGCAAACCGTCTTCGAGTAGTCTTCCTAGCAACACCATATCAAACCCTATTGATATGTAAATCTTGCTTATGTTTTAGAGAGAGAAAGAGATAGAAAGATGGTGGATTTCACACAATTCTAGAGAGAGAAACTAATGAGAACTATGTGTAAAATATGAAAACCACTACCCTCTCCAACTAAGGAGAGGGTTTATATACCCAAGCCCTTGTCATGGGCTTAGGCTTACTTTTGGGCTTTAGGCTAGGCTTGGGTTTGTTTGTTGAATAAAGATAAGTAACTAAACTACGAGCTATTACATGGACTATTAATGGAGTGACCGATCCTTCTTAATACGAAAAACGTATTTCCAACAATCTCCCCCTAAGGGAGGTCACTCCAAACAAGGGCATTACCCAAGTTACAATAATAAGATAAACCTAGCATACTATGCTTGTCTTGAGCTCGTAGTTGATGTGATCGTGATAGTATAGTGATAATTAAGATACGTTATAGGGTAAATTAGAAAATTACCTTTAGGAAAAAGTAATAGTCTAAAATTACCAAAGACGAATTCAATTAAACACGTTGGTGACCCAAGTTCGTTGTACACGAAGATCTTATGAATTTGAGATGTTTTGTATTGATTTGGACAATCAATTTGAATTGGTTTTCGGTTTTTAAGCTAAAAATTAAATCTACCGATTTAAAACTTATTTTAATCCTAAAGAGCATGAATCGTAAACCCCCAAATTATTTAAAAATCTACAAACAATTGTTTAAAAATAAAGACTATTAAAATTTAAACTATTTAAAAATTAATCTATTTAAAAATCTATAAAAATTAATCTATTAAAATAACTTTAACACTATTTTAGAAATCTAATTAAACTTTTTAAACTAATTAAATTTATTAAAATTTACTTAAACCAAATCTATTTTTTTAAAACTATATTTATTTAAATCTAAAAAAATAAAAAACCTAATTATTTAAAAACTAATTAAACTTTTAAAATTAATAAAAACATTTTTTTATTATTATATTATTTAGTTTATTTAGAAACTATTTATTACTGAATTTTACTTTAATAAAAATATTAGTTACAATTAATATAAACGAAAATTAATTACACTACTACTTAAATGAAAATCTGCTTGAAACAATATAACTATATTAATTAAATAACTGAAATAAACTCAAAAGAGCTTGCAGCTCAGATGGTAAACGTGTATGCTGTGAACCGAGAGGTCTCGAGTTCGAGTCCTAGGAAGGACATGATTTTGTGATCATTTTTTTTGCAATTGAAATAAATGAAAAATGGTCACAGGAATGACCTTTGTTTGGAGTTGCTATTATTAACAGCTTATTGGGACAATAATAAACTATCAGATCAGTGGGATCTGATAGCAAAATCTACACAACAAATCTAAGCAGCAAAAACAAGTAAAAATTAACTTGAAATCTATAACAGCAATAAGAACCACGCAATTCAGTTATTCAGAATCAGTCCAACACAAATTCAGCATACAAAATAGATATCAGGTCACCATACTCACAAACTCGCTAACAGATAAGGCAGTCAATAACCGCAAATCAATTTTACCAGCTAAATTCTAGCAGTCCTATTAGTAGATTACTAGCAATAACAAACCTGGATTAAACAGATCTATCTAAAACATTAGCTATTTTACTCAAATGAAATCCCAAAACTCATATCAGTATATAAAAAAAACTTGCATTGTAACATGTGAAGAAGATCTACACTCCACTCAGTTAAAAATTATCATTATCAGCAGAAGACTTGAATTCAAGACTCATCTTACACAGATTAATCAAAAACTTCATTATACAGATATCCGTTAACAGATAACCGTCAACATCTAATTCAAATATAAATTCTCTAAGTAAAACAGATTCATTACTTTAAGTAAGCAGATTAAATCCTTTAACACAAACAGTTATGCAAATCAAAGCATTTAAACAATTAAACAAATTATTTCAGAAACAACTAAGCAGTAAAAATCATATAACATCAAACATAAACATAAATAACATAAACATAAATAAAACAAAAATTAAATTGAATCGAACCTTTTGTAGAAACCATTGGGAAGAAAGTTGTGCTGAACAACCTTTTGAACCTAATCGAAAACACCATCACCATTTGCCATCAATCGAACCAGACTCATATAACGAACCTTCTTACAGTAACTCAAACCACTTTCATATTTTCGAAACAGTAACACCATTTATTCGAGAACCACAAGCATATATATTCGGATCCTTTTTTAAATAAACTTTCCAGTAGGGAAAGTTTATTCCCAATTTTCACAAAATATTTAATCCAAGCTATTGATTTAAGCTTAATTAAATACCTCAAACAATTATAATATTTAAATCAAATTAAGATGCAACAAAAGTAAAAACGAGAGAGTAAATAATTCAAAACTAAACTTTTTATTAAATCAAAATAGCATTACAATATTAAAAAGAAAGATTACAACCCTAATCTAATTTAAGCATTATAACAATAAAGTAAAAAATGGGATACTTGAATTACAGAAAATAGGGGTTTTTTGTTAGCCATCCCAAAGGCTTCTTGGAGAGCATATTCGGATCTTTAATCAGCATATTCGAATCTTTTCAGCATATTCCATCTCTTATTCTCTTTGATTCGTTGATTTCGCCCATGGATTGCCAGCTTGTCACTAATTTGGTGAGGTGGAGGGCTTTATTTGGAGGATTGAGGTTGGATGATGTATCAAAACCAATCATAAGCTGCCACGTTTCCATGCTCTTCCACTCTTCACATCTGAATTCACAGGGAATTAATTCCAAGCGCGTGTGGTTTCACACGCTTGGAATAAGAAACCCCTAATTTGGGATTTAAAGGTTTGGATGAATAAAAAGGAATGACTGCGTTCTATTTGGTTGAGAGAAAAAGAGTGATCTTTGTTTGTATCGAAGGTAAACTTTAGTGTGTGTTTGGTGTGGGTAAACGGTTTGACAAATGTGAAAAAAAGTTATTTACTTAAAGTGATTCAACCGTCCCATATTGTCATCAAAATAATACCCTAATGGGCTTTCAGCCAATTGAACCCAAGTAAAAACTTCATCCGTTTTATCAGTCACTTTGGTTTTGGGCCAGCTTTAATAAACCCCATTCGCCTCTTTATTATAATTGTGAATTGGGCCTGTATTTGGGCTTGTAATATAAGAAAGTGAAAAGTTCATTTCCTCAAATGGGCTTTTGGGCCCATTTACCCAACTGTGGGACCCACTTGCCCAAAATCTTCATTAATGATTTAATCCGCTAAAGTCGAGCTCGAATCTTGGCTTTATCGATCTTTTCTTCAAACTTGTGTCGGTTTTTCTGGTTTTTGCGATCTTTGGTACCTACACACAAGAAACACAAAACAAGCATATACAAGGCATTTTTCATTGATAATATGCATTTATACATTGTTTTAGGCTACAATTGATATGAGTAAAATCACTCATATCAAACTCCCCCTTGCTAAGCAATTGCCGTGTCCTCACGCATTGACAAAAATAAAACTACTATCCACACTTTTATTCAAATTTTGACTCTTTATTTTGCAAAGACATAATGTATTGCTTTCATTATTCGAAAAATAACTTTTAGGATCATAAAACTCAAATAGATTCATCGTCCCCGACTTTTCACTTTTCCATGCCAAGTGCAAAAACAAGATCATTGTCAATCATAAGTCCCCGAATTAAACCAACTCATACAAGTAATTTGTGTTAAACTCAATCTCCTATTATTCCTAATTGTATCTCTAGATTTTATTTGTCATTCACCCAAAGCCTCATTTGACTTTATTTGATATTTATTAGTCCAAAAATAAAGGCAAGAACGGTGTAAACTCAACACTCAAAACCTAACCTCGACTTCAAAAACCGTTGTCACAAAAGAAAGCCCACATCAAGGATAACTTAGCATGATTTGAGGGATAAATCCCCGGACCCGAAATTTGGCTAATATGGCTACTTAAAAGCCAAAAATAAAACCTCCAAAGTCAATTATGACCTTATTAATGGAGTTAGCAACAATCACATCATAACACCTTGTAGCTCTTTAAGATGCAATTGTGCTCCTTATTTAAAATCCACACCCTAAGGCTCCTTGGACAAATATAAGGGAATTGACATCACCATCCCACCTTATGGCTCATGATGATGAAGCAAATTTTATTCAACACGTCCCCTTGCCATACACCCTAAGGCTCTAATGACAAGGTTAGTACTACATGACTCTCACCCAAAGGCTCCTAGAGAACATGTTTTTATTTATTCTTCTTTATTAATATGATATTTATAGTAAGCCAAATTTCCGCAATCCCATGATCAAAAGTCCATGACACTGACACCCTTAATGTGTTCTCACTTTAATTACAAGGGAAGAAAAAGAAGGAGTTACGAGTTAAGATATCAAGCCTAAACCGCTAAAAACTTCATTTATTAAGCAATTATTATTCAAGTGTGGAAAGTAAATACGAGGAGATTAAATCAAACACAAAAATACTTGCACAAAGAAGAGTTAATTTTAGAAACTTATGATTGAACTCTATCATCTCTTGTTCTCCATATTGTAAAATTTCAAAAATGTGAAATCAATGGATACTTAGCCTATTAAATCAAAGTTTTGGGTTTACAAGTCATCTATAGGATCTTGCATCTTCTTATACTTTTTCAAGTTTTAGAATTTGCGTTTTAAAGTTCCCTTGATAAACGACTTTCTAGGATCAATTATAGGAACTTGTGAAAAGTTCTTGTTCTTAAACCGTACGAATTAAGACTTTCGCGTTTTAAAGCTCCCTATATAAAAGTCTAGCAAAACTTAATTCAAATACGTTAAGGAAAAGCTAAGGTGAAAACCGAGTCGAGTCAAAAACTATTTTTATTTTCACCAACGGTAAGCCTACATTCGTGTCAAAAGCACTTATTTTATTTATTAAAACTTAAAAATAACACAAAAAATTTAAATTTTTTTATGAAAAATGAGAAAAACAATTACGTTTTGGACACGACAAAAGCAATTACAAGCGATTATAACGATTGACTCCCCCATGCTAAAACCAAACCTTGTCCTCAATGTTTCTTAGCTCAAGAGTAACACCCCCTTGCTAAAACAAGAAGAGTCTAATGCAAAATCCTAACATGGAAAGAGCACGCAAATCTATAAGCCATTTATTAATTATGCCTTAAGATAAAATGTTAGTCGATAAAAATCAAGGGATAGAGAGTGTGCCCCTTTTGGCATTCAAAGAATGGAAGATCAAGTGGACCGGCAAAAACCGAACACGAGAGTCTTCAAATATTAGGGTCATACCTAAGATTCACAACACAACAAAACACGAGCACGAGCTTGAAAGATCAAGCCTTATTAGTTGTTAGAAAATAGATAGAAGATAGAATGTATGGGACTCCCCCACAAGGCACCTCGTTTTTGTTTACCGAGTCATGAGCTCGACTCGATCCCTGCATTCATTGGTCCTTAGGGAAAGTTTGAAGATCCGGGACAACCTCCGTAGGTATGTCCCCTCCAAAGTAATGTTTCACACGATGACCATTCACCTTAAAGTTAGGCCCGTCTTTTTGAGCTAGCTCAACGGTGCCATAAGGAAAAACTCGTAAAACGGTGAATGGTCCGGACCAACGGGATTAAAGCTTGCCCGAGAAAATCTTAAGTCTAGAGTTGAATAAGAGGACTTGATCACCAACATTGAAAATGCGGTTTTTGATCTTAGAGTCTAGAATCCTCTTAGTCTTCTCTTTATAGATCAAAGAATTTTAATAAGCTTGATCCCTTAATTCACTTAGTTCATTCAATTAAACCTTGCGATGATCACCCGCGGTCCTCAAATCAAAGTTACAATGCTTAAGAGCCCAATACGCCTTATGTTCGAGTTCAATTGGTAAGTGGTATGCTTTTCCGTAGACCAACCTAAATGGTGTACAACCAATTGGTGTCTTGTAAGCCGTACGGAAAGCCCACAATGCATCGTCCAATTTATCCGACCATGAAGTGCGATTCTCTCCAATAGAACGCTCCAAAATCCTTTTAAGAGCTCGGTTTGGAACCTCCACTTGACCACTCGTTTGAGGGTGATAAGCCGTCGAAAGTCGATGAGTGACACCATATTTCTTTAGAATTTTTTCAAATTGTTCATTACAAAAATGGGTCCCACGATCACTTATAATAGCCCGCGGAGTTCCAAACCTAGCAAAAAGTTGTTTCAAAAAATTCACCACAACTCGAGCATCATTCGTGGGCAAAGCCTTAGCTTCAACCCATTTAGACAAATAGTCCACGGCTACGAGAGTGTATTTATTTCCTTTCGAAGATGGAAATGGCCCCATAAAATCGATCCCCCACATGTCAAAGATTTCACAAACTTGGATAATGTTTTGAGGCATTTCATCCCTTTGTGAGTTCTTTCCTTGACGTTGACAAGCATCACAAGTCTTGATCAAGTCTTGGGCATCATGATATATGGAAGGCCAAAAGAAACCGGCATCAAAGACTTTCTTCGCGGTGGCGTTGGCACCATGATGTCCACCGGTGGGTCCCTCATGACAAGATTTAAGGATATCTTGAGCTTCTTTGCCAAACACGCACCTACGAATCACTTGATCCGCGCACACACGAAACAAATAGGGGCCGTCCCAAAAGTAATAGGATATATCCTTGAAAAACTTTCGTTTTTGTTGGGATGACATACCCTTGATCACAAACTTCCCCGCATGGTAATTTGCGATATCCGCAAACCATGGGGTACTATCATCACCACGAAAAGCAATCATACCAAGCGTCTCGAGAGGAAATGTTTCATTGATTTCCTTGTTCTCTCGATCGCTTTGGTGAGGATTCTCAAGTCGAGATAAATGATCGGCCGCAAGATTCTCGGCTCCTTTTTTGTCTAGAATTTTGACATTAAATTCTTGAAGGAGAATCCACCGGAGCAACCTCGGCTTAGCATCTTGTTTATTAAGAAGATATTTGATAGCCGAGTGGTCCGTATACAATATGGTTTGAGACAAGACGAGATATGGTCTAAACTTTTCAAAAGCATACTCAACGGCAAGAAACTCTTTCTCCGTTGTAGTATACTTTGTTTGAGTATCCGTCATAGTCTTACTAGCATAGTGTATAGGCAAGAAATGTTTTGACTTACGTTGCCCCAAAACCGCACCTACCGCGTAATCACTAGCATCACACATAATTTCAAAAGGTAGGTCCCAATCCGGGGCAACTAAGATTGGAGATTCGGTTAATTTTCTTTTAAGCATCTCAAAGGCTTGAATACACTCATCCGAAAAGATGAAAGGAGTCTCTTTTTCCAAAAGATGGGTCATAGGCCGAGCTATCTTAGATAAGTCTTGTATAAAACGTCGATAGAAGCCGGCATGGCCGAGAAAACTCCTAACTCCCTTAACGGTGGTGGGTGGAGGCAATTTTGCAATCACGCCGATTTTAGCCCTATCAACCTCAATACCGGCCTTAGAGATCTTATGTCCTAACACAATTCCCTCTTTGCACATGAAGTGACATTTTTTATAATTAAGCACAAGATTCGTTTCCTCACAACGTTGCAACATTCTTTCAAGGTTAGAGAGACATGAAGTGAAAGATTCCTCAAAAACCGAAAAGTCATCCATGAAGACTTCCATGGTTTTCTCGATCATATCATGGAAAATGGCCATCATACACCTTTGGAACGTCCCCGAAGCATTGCATAGTCCAAAAGGCATGCGACGATAAGCAAATGTTCCATAAGGACAAGTGAATGTGGTCTTTTCTCGATCACAAGGGTCAATGGGGATTTGGAAATAGCCGGAAAATCCATCCAAAAAGCAATAGAATTCATTCCTCGCTAGTCTCTCTAACATTTGATCCATAAAAGGTAATGGAAAATGATCCTTCCTAGTGGCATCATTAAACTTCCTATAGTCAATACAAACACGCCAACCGGTCACAAGTCTAGTAGGAATCAATTCATTATCCTCATTAGTAACAACCGTCATTCCTCCTTTCTTTGGAACACAATGCACGGGGCTAACCCATGGACTATCCGAGATAGGGTAGATCATTCCGGCGTCTAGAAGTTTAGTGACTTCCTTTTTTATCACCTCATGAATCTTTGGATTGACCCTTCTTTGATTTTGGATAGCGGGTTTATAATCATCCTCCATTAGAATTTTATGAGTACAAAATTTTGGATCTATACCCTTAATGTCAGAGATTTTTCATGCAATGGCCCGTTTATGTTTCTTAAGCACTTTGATAAGTTCATCTATTTCATTTTCCTTTAATCCCTTAGCAATAATCACCGGTAACTTATCCGTTCCCTCAAGAAAAGCATACTCCAAATGAGTGGGGAGTTCCTTAAGTTCTAATTCAGGTGCTTCCTCAATAGATGTTTTCACTTTAGTCTCATTTTCATTCACAACTTTTAAATCCATAGGTAGCGATTCATAAGGATCTTCATTTAAAAAGGCTTCAAGTAAATCGATATCTCCCTCCATATCATGATAATCCTCATCATATGTAGATAGCAAATCCGGTGTGCTAAGAAAAGCATCCACCTCCTCCAAGATAAAATCACTAGCCCCAAATGGAGTAAGGGGTGGAGACGAAAGGGCAATAATAGGATCCGATAAAGAAGGATTGCCACTTTCGGAGTTAGCCGAGAATCCAAGCACTTCTTGAGAATATTCTTCACAAGTAACATCAATCACATCGATTTGATTAATTGATTCCTCGTAATATTTGGAAAAGTATTTAGTGTTATCACCAACATCAAGTGTAACACTTTCATCATCAAAACGTAAAGTAAACTTCCCCGCTCTCATGTCAACTATAGAACTAGCCGTCATTAAAAACGGTCTTCCCAAAATAAGTGGTACACGAGAATCTTCGGGATAATCGCAAACTACAAAGTCCGTTGGGAAGACGAGTTTCCCTACTTTGACAAACACGTCCTCGGCTATACCTTTTGGAAAGGTGGTCGATCGATCCGCTAGCTCGAGAGTCATCTTAGTAGGTGTAAGCTCGGGAAGTGATAACCTTTTCCATACGGAAAGAGGCATCAAATTAATACTAGCGCCAAGATCGGCTAATGCTAAGCATTCTTCCATATTAGGGAACTCACATGGTATCAAAAACTTGCCCAGGTCTCCAAGCTTTTTGGGAAGCTTTTGTGTAAGAACCGCAGAACAATTAGCATCTAAATATGTAGACATTTCAACCAATTTCCCTTTATCGTTCATCAATCTCTTAATAGTCGAAGCAAACTTAGGCATGTGAAGCAATGCATCCGCGAAACTAATTAATATGAAGATTCTTAAACATCTCTAAGAAAATAGCCATTTGAGCATTGGACTTTTCGCGGAGCTTCTCTTGGTTAAGTCTCGAAGGGTAGGGTAGTGTGGGTTTAGTCTTCGGAAGCTCGGGTTCTGGAATAGGCAATTGGTCAACCTTTGGTGGAATAGGAATTTCCTTTTCTTTAACCACCTCGGGTTCTTGCTCCACTTCCCTCACCGGAGAGGTACTCACATGTGGAAGCAAAGGTCCGTCTAAAGCTTTCCCACTACGTGTGGTTATAGCTTTCATCTCACCCTTCGGGTTTGGAATAGTGTTGCTAGGTAAGCCATTCGAAGAAGAGGAAGGTTTGGTCATAAAAGATTAAAACATTGAGAGCAATTTATTTTGACCTTGTTCCATACTTTGTTGCAAACGATTTTGACTTTGCTCTAACATTTGCTCAAATCTTTGTTCAATTCTTTGTTGGTTAAGCTCAATCTTATTGTTTTGCCCTTTAATCGTATTTTGAAACTCATTTTTCAAAGTTGCCATTTGTCCTTGAATGTTATTTTGAAAAGCTTTCAAATTTGCTTCATTCGTTTTAATGTAGCTTGACAAATCATTTTGAGTATTGTTTTGAAAACCTTGATTGTTTTGATTAGCATTAAACCCATTTCCTTGATTATAATTCCCTTGGTTACCACGGTTAAAATTATTCCCATTGTTTCCATTGTTGTACCTATTTTGAACCGGTGGAAAACCCGGTGGAGCAACATGATTTTGACGAGGAACTTGACCGTTGGAGCCATAAGTTCCCATCGCGGCAAAAGCACTAGCTTGATCAAACCCCGTGGTTGAACAAGCATAATTAGGATGTGCTCCACCACATGATACACAAACATTCTCAACCATATTAATCGATCCATGAGGATTCTTCCTAATCTCATTTAACAAAGTCGCGAATCCATTATCAATCTTAGAGTCCAATCTTGCAATCTTGATATTAGATGAATTCACATTGGAAACACTCGGTATGTTTCGTGAATATTGTGCTCTAGACTTATTCTCAATTATACACCACGCGTCTCTCGGAGTTTTTCTTAAAAGATTACCACCCGCGGCGGCATTTAACGAATCTTGTTCAATCATATTAAGCCCATTATAGAAAGTATTAATTTGATGCAATTCCGAGAAACCGTGGTGTGGACATTGTCTCAACAAATCTTTAAATCTTTCCCAAGCAACCCCAAACGATTCATGCACTTTTTGTTCAAATCTAGTGATCTCGTTCTTAAAGTGTGTTGTCTTAGATGGCGGAAAGAAATAATTCATGAACTTAGACACTAAATCATCCCATGTCAAAATCGAACCCGGTGGTTCTTTCTCATACCAAATCTTAGCATTACCCTCGAGAGAGTACGGAAAAAGCATGAGCTTAATCGCGTCATTCGGCACATCTCTAAACTTGAGAGTCGAGGTAATTCGAAGAAAATTCCGAATGTGAGAATGCGGGTTATCGGTCTCATTGCCACGAAATTGGTCGGCACGAATGAGCGATAAAAGACCCGTCTTAATCTCATAATGATCCTCCAAAATAGCCGGCACAACGATTGCTTCCCTATACCCTTCGGTAGGTGCACGGAGCAATTCCTCCATTGTTCGGTTATCGGCCATCTCTACAACAATAGGTGGAAGCTCGGGTTCCACTATTCGTTGTTGATGATTTCTATTTCTACGAGGAATATTTTCAAGCCTATTAAAATCAATCACAAGACGAGAAGAACGTAATTGCATACACTACAAAGGCGAAAATTTAGAGGATTGAAGAAGAAATTAGACAAGAAGAAGATTATTTTTGGTATTTTATTTGGTATTGCTCAATAAAATATGATCGATAAAAACAAGGAATAAGGATAACTACTATGGAAGTAAATTACCCTCGGTCGACTTTGAAACGATAGGTGAAAACCTAAGCGTCTCGAGGTTCAATAAGTAAACTACAAAAATAAGATTTATTACTACTTGAGTCGGCAAACCAATAATAGGTTCTCCCTCTCAATATACGCACAAGCAAGCGGGGAAACGAGGTTGCACAAAGCACTTAAAAACCTTTTTCCTTAGACGGCCTTTTATAGCACGTCGCCTTATACCCACCTTATAGTTTGTATAAATCAAGTTCAAACTTCTTATTAGTATTTATCTATTTTGCCTTTTATTTTTGTTTTGGATTCGAATACAATAGCTAGGTGATGAAATCCCAACTAAGGCCTTATTTGAAAAGTATGTAAATTTATTGTTCTACGCAATACAATATAGTAATCACAAAAAACGAGAAAAACGATACATACTATATAATAGAAAAATAACAAAACTTTCCGAGGATGGAAAGGGTCTTCAAATCAACGATCAACAAATCTCCACAAAGACGAATCTTACACAAGATCCCCGGCAGCGGCGCCAAAATTTTTGATGTGATCGTGATAGTATAGTGATAATTAAGATACGTTATAGGGTAAATTAGAAAATTATCTTTAGGAAAAAGTAATAGTATAAAATTACCAAAGACGAATTCAATTAAACACGTTGGTGAACCAAGTTCGTTGTACACGAAGATCTTATGAATTTGAGACGTTTTGTTGATCTGGACAATCGATTTGAATTGGTTTTCGGTTTTTAAGCTAAAAATTAAATCTACCGATTTAAAACTTATTTTAATCCTAAAGTGCATGAATCGTAAACCCCCAAATTATTTAAAATCTACAAACAATTATTTAAAAATAAAGACTATTAAAATTTAAACTATTTAAAAATTAATCTATTTAAAAATCTATAAAAATTAATCTATTAAAATAACTTTAACACTATTTTAGAAATCTAATTAAACTTTTTAAACTAATTAAATTTATTAAAATATACTTAAACCAAATCTATTTTTTTAAAACTATATTTATTTAAATCTAAAACAAATAAAAAACCTACTTATTTAAAAACTAATTAAACTTTTAAAATTAATAAAAACATTTTTTTATTATTATATTATTTAGTTTATTTAGAAACTATTTATTACTGAATTTTACTTTAATAAAAATATTAATTACAATTAATATAAACGAAAATTAATTACACTACTACTTAAATGAAATCTGCTTGAAACAATATAACTATATTAATTAAATAACTGAAACTAAACTCAAAAGAGCTTGCAGCTCAGATGGTAAACGTGTATGCTGTGAACCGAGAGGTCTCGAGTTCGAGTCCTAGGAAGGACATGATTTTGTGATCATTTTTTTGCAATTGAAATAAATGAAAAATGGTCACAGGAATGACCTTTGTTTGGAGTTGCTATTATTAACAACTTATTGGGACAATAATAAACTATCAGATCAGTGGGATCTGATAGCAAAATCTACACAACAAATCTAAGCAGCAAAAACAAGTAAAAATTAACTCAAAATCAATAACAGCAATAAGAACCACGCAATTCAGTTATTCAGAATCAGTCCAACACAAATTCAGCATACAAAATAGATATCAGGTCACCATACTCACAAACTCGCCAACAGATAAGGCAGTCAATAGCAGCAAATCAATTTTACCAGCTAAATTCTAGCAGTCCTATTAGCAGATTACTAGCAATAACAAACCTGGATTAAACAGATCTATCTAAAACATTAGCTATTTTACTCAAATGAAATCCCAAAACTCATATCAGTATATAAAAAAAACTTGCATTGTAACATGTGAAGAAGATCTACACTCCACTCAGTTAAAAATTATCATTATCAGTAGAAGACTTGAATTCAAGACTCATCTTACACAGCTTAATCAAATACTTCATTATACAGGTATCCGTTAACAGATAACCGTCAACATCTAATTCAAATATAAATTCTATAAGTAAAATAGATTCATTACTTTAAGTAAGCAGATTAAATCCTTTAACACAAACAGTTATGCAAATCAAAGCATTTAAACAAATAAACAAATTATTTCAGAAACAACTAAGGAGTAAAAATCATATAACATCAAACATAAACATAAATAACATAAACACAAATAAAACAAAAATTAAATTGAATCGAACCTTTTGTAGAAACCATTGGGAAGAAAGTTGTGCTGAACAACCTTTTGAACCTAATCGAAAACACCATCACCATTTGCCATCAATCGAACCAGACTCATATAACGAACCTTCTTACAGTAACTCGAACCACTTTCATATTTTCGAAACAGTAACACCATTTATTCGAGAACCACAAGCATATATATTCGGATCCTTTTTTAAATAAACTTTCCAGTAGGGAAAGTTTATTCCCAATTTTCACAAAATATTTAAGCTTAATTAAATACCTTAAACAGTTATAATATTTAAATCAAATTAAGATGCAATAAAAGTAAAAACGAGAGAGTAAATAATTCAAAACTGAACTTATTATTAAATCAAAATAGCATTACAATATTAAAAAGAAAGATTACAACCCTAATCTAATTTAAGCATTATAACAATAAAGTAAAAAATGGGATACTTGAATTACAGAAAATAGGGGGTTTTTATAGCCATCCCAAAGGCTTCTTGGAGAGCATATTCGGATCTTTAATCAGCATATTCGAATCTTTTCAGCATATTCCATCTCTTATTCTCATTGATTCGTTGATTTCGCCCATGGATTGCCAGCTTGTCACTAATTTGGTGAGGTGGAGGGCTTTAATTGGAGGATTGAGGTTGGATGATGTATCAAAACCAATCATAAGCTGCCACGTTTCCATGCTCTTCCACTCTTCACATCCGAATTCACAGGGAATTAATTCCAAGCGCGTGTGGTTTCACACGCTTGGAATAAGAAACCCCTAATTTGGGATTTTAGGGTTTGGATGAATAAAAAGGAATGATTGCGTTCTATTTGGTTGAGAGAGAAAGTGTGAACTTTGTTTGTATCGAAGGTAAACTTTAGTGTGTGTTTGGTGTGGGTAAACGGTTTGACAAATGTGAAAAAAAAGTTATTTACTTAAAGTGATTCAACCGTCCCATATTGTCATCAAAATAATACCCTAATGGGCTTTCAACCAATTGAACCCAAGTAAAAACTTCATCCGTTTTATCAATCACTTTGGTTTTGGGCCAGCTTTAATAAACCCCATTCGTCTCTTTATTATAATTGTGAATTGGGCCTGTATTTGGGCTTGTAATCTAAGAAAGTGAAAAGTTCGTTTCCTCAAATGGGCTTTTGGGCCCATTTACCCAACTGTGGGACCCACTTGCCCAAAATCTTCATTAATGATTAAATCCGCTAAAGTCGAGCTCGAATCTTGGCTTTATCGATCTTTTCTTCAAACCTGTGTCAGTTTTGCCGGTTTTTGCGATCTTTGGTACCTACACACATGAAACACAAAACAAGAATATACAAGGCATTTTTCATTGATAATATGCATTTATACATTGTTTTAGGCTACAATTGATATGAGTAAAATCACTCATATCAGTAGTCTTCGTCTTTCTTTTTCTTTTCCTTTTCTGGTGAACATGTTGATATGATCTTTGATATCAATCTTGAGAATTAATCTCTTGCCTTGATCTCGTGCATCCATCACTTGTGATCTTCGCCTCTTCGTGACACCATGTCCCACATACTTATACCTTTGTAATTCTTGAAAGCTTCAGAGTTTGATACAGCGGAAGACTTGACTTTTAGGCTTTCTAGAATTAGATGAAATATTAAGTACATAAAGTATAAGCATGCGGGGACGACTTTTTCTTGGGTTCCGCAACGCCACCGTCTTCAAATGTCACGACATAAGTAGACACGAACGAAATGGCTTTGAAAATTTCATTCTAATTCGGTAGCATTTTACCTCCGGTCGGTGAAGACCGTTGGACGATATAAAATATCGTACTTGTGGCGGGTAGATTTAATTAAAAATCTCCTTGACAAGATTTCGCGGGTAAACCCGTTCTCTTTACTCGACCGTCCAAAGCTGACTACGAACGTAAAAAGTGAATCATTTGGATAAAATTATCCGCATGATTGAAGCCGTCAATTCTGATTCCTGGAACAAGTTTGATTCATTAAAGAATCGCACCATCGTTGCTTTCCAGTTGTCACGAGCTTGGTTCATATTGAATCTTGCAAGTTACCTACCAAGTGCTGTTTGAGGTTAACACTAGAAGGATTTCCATTCGTCACTGTGAACACTAAGGTATCACTCTGAGTGTTTTGGCAAGATCACTAAGATATTGCGTAGAGGCCTGGAACGTGTTTAAATTCATTTAAGAATTAAACCATTGTTGCTTTCCAGTTATCACAAGTTTGATTCATAAAGAATCGCACAAGTCACCTATCATGAGCTTTTTGATATTCTCTCAAGAAGGATTTCCATCTTCATTGTAAATACTTTCGTATTACTCGGATGTTTAGGCAAGATCATGAATATTTTGCGTAGGACTCTTAAGATCTTTCTTACTTTCACAGTGTGTGAAGAAGCAAGGAATTATGAAAATGTGTCCTAATGAGATATTTGATGATCTCAAATGGCTCTAGACTCGATCGTGCATTTTGGATTTTAGTAATCGGAGGCTGGAGAGGAGTTCCACCATTTCAATACCAATTTATTCGGAGTGAATAAATCAATAGATAATGCGTTGTCTCCATGTGATTAAAACAAATACCTTTTGAGAGATATCTGAGTTAGCTGGGATGGGTTGTGCATTGCATCACTGGGTCCATGATGTGTATCTTCAATATCGAGCATAATTTAAAATGATCTCAATAGCATATGTATTGACCCGGTTTCTGCCTAAAGTTGTAAGGAGGGCTTCTTTCTTTACACCCTTTATCTTTACAATTCTTTTTCATTCTTCAACCCCTTCAATGCTTACCAATACGTCATAACTAGCACCTTGTTGTGATTGTTCCAGTGCTAACTTAAGTACTTGGTCGGCATTCAGCTACGTTCACAATCTTTCTCCATCTTTCCTAAGGACAACTATTTCTAGCTATGGAATGTCCTTGGGAAGATTCCTCTGGTTTTGGAAGAATCATATGACTTAACCTATCCTACCATCCTTATGTCACCACAATCTTCATCGTCGTGAAATAAATGGGTTTTGGGTAAGTATATGTCACCATGAAAATCCATTTTGATATGCAAATCCGTTTTGCTCCCCCTTAACACATGCGACGATATTCGAAAACATTTCACATATGTCGGGATGAGCCAGCACATTAAGTCAAACCATTTGTGATAATTTCCCATATTAAATCACATTTTCTCCCCCATATATTAAAAATATTAACCCAATCGATGTTTTTAATATCAATTGATTTAATGAAGTTTTAACAAAGGTTTTGGGAAGAAAAATGCAAGTCCATTTTATCTTCCTGATACCAAATGTATGAGATATGATACCGATTTGTAACATGATCACATATTTACCATATTAGAAAAAAATTGACAAGGTTGGACCTGATTGATGAGAACATCATATGATAAGATCAAATGGTTCTTGTCAGCATATGTTGTTCGCCTCGTCACGTCTGAAGTCATCTATCGACACCACGTGTACGATTGGTATTGTTGTCTTGACACCAGTTAGTGAGCTTGGAACGTTCGGCATCGAAGATTTTGAATGCTTGACAATTGCTCCCCCTCAATTGTTGACCCGTGTTCTATCGAAAGAGCTGTAGTCGTCGGTTGAGTAGTCGCATCGTCGAGTATGTAGATACCAATTGTAGATTGCTATGGTTGTAGAGATGATAACTTCATAAAAACAAGACTTCTCTTGTTTTAACAAATAAATGCACTAAAGCGTACATATATTTGTGTTAGACCAAGTTATAAAGTAAACTTGATCCCTTACAAGGTTTTAAAGTAAACCTTGCCCGAGAAAATTAATTCCCGTTGTGAGTCAAAGCTTTCATAAGAAATACTTGACTTTAATATGAAAAACGGGTTGCAGTCTGAAATAACTATAAGCCATAAGGGCATGTTTTATGAAATATTTACAACTTTTATACGAACTCTATTTATGGCGCCGTGTCAATATTAATCGACATTTCTAAGGCTGTAAATATTATCGTACCAAAAGACATGCCTTTGAAAAATAAAGTAAAAATATTTTTGGATTTTTCTAGATTTTTCAATTTTTATGGTTTTTATATGGTTATATATTTTTGTATTTTGCTTTTGTGGATAAGAATATAAAAAATATATACAGATGATCACCAAGGATACGGAGAATAGTTTACCATCACTATTCTTTCGCTTCATCTGCCAATTCCTTTAGAGTCTCAGGCGAGAAGGTTCTCATTCCTAGCTTGTCGGCCAAAAATTCAATTCGAGCGCGATCTAAAGCTTCGTGAAAATATCCGCCAATTGATACTCTGATCGGACAAAGTAAAGCTCGATCACTCCATTTTCCACTTGCTCCTTGATGAAGTGGTAGCGAATGTCAATGTGCTTCGACCGGGAGAATTGAACGTTGTTGCAGCATAAGGCAATTGCACTCTTGTTGTCACAGTACATCGAAATTTTGTTGAAACCTAGACCATAGTCGGTTAATTGCGATCTCATCCAAAGAATTTGAGCACAGCAACCGGACATAGCTATGTATTCTGCTTCCGTACTTGAAATTGCAGCGGTTTTCTGCCTTTTCGATGCCCAACTAATTAATCGATCTCCTAGTAGTTGCAAAGTTCCACTCGTGCTACGCCTTGTATCTTGACAACTCGCGTGATCCGCATCTGCATATGCCATAAGTGCAATCGAAGAGTCCTTCGAATACCAAAGTCCCCAATTAATGGTTCCTTTAAGATATCGAAAGATCCATTTCACAGTAGCCAAGTGTAACTCAGTAGGCCGAGTTTGATACCGAGCACACATACATATAGCAAACTGATGATCAGGTCGACTAGCTGTGATATACAGAAGAGTACCGATCATTACACGGTAAAGTGTCGGATCAACGGCAACTCTATGTGGATCTGCATCAAGCTTAGTTCGTTCCACCATTGGAGTATCCACGGGGTCGCAAGATTCCATCTTATATTTCTTAAGAGATTCAAGGGCATACTTGGATTGATTGATAAAGATGCCTCTAGGACTCTGAGATATCTGAAGACCTAAGAAGAATGATACCTTGCCCATCATTGACATCTTAAACTTGGAAGACATGAGTTTTCTAAATTCGTCGGATAAGGTTTGGGTCGAGGCTGCAAATATAATATCATCAACATATATTTGTACCATAATCATATCTTTACCTCGTTTCTGAATGAACAGTGTAGGATCCACCTTGCCTTTAGTGAAGCCTTGCGTAATGAGGAATTGTGACAATAGATCATACCATGCACGTGGATCTTGCTTCAACCCATAGAGAGCCTTCTTAAGCTTGTACACATGATTAGGATAATTAGGATTCACAAAACCATCCGGCTGTTGAACATAGACTTCTTCCTTGATTTCACCATTCAGAAATGCCGTCTTCACATCCATCTGATAGACGATCATATTCATGTGGGCTGCATAAGCGAGGAATAGTCTTATAGCTTCCAAACGGGCAACAGGTGCAAAGGATTCCATAAAGTCGATGCCCAATAATTGCTTGTATCCATGAGCTACTAGTCGAGCTTTGTTCTTCAATATTCCGCCTAACTCATCGAGTTTCACCTTGTAAACCCATTTCAAAGTGAGTAACTGCACTTGATCCGGGCATAGGACAAGTTCCCATACTTCAAGACGTATAAATTCATTAAGTTCTTCTTCCATAGCTTCTATCCAACAAGATTGAGTAAAAGCTTCTTGCCATGTCTTAGGTTCAACTTCAGTGAGAAAAGCATCAAAATGACAAAACATTGCATTTTCTTGTAACTGACTTCGTGTGGATACCGGACGATTAGGGTCACCAATAATAGAATCTATAGGATGATCCTTTGTCCACTTGCTGTCATGTTCACGAATCTGTGGATTGGAGTAAATCGTAGTAGGAGCTTCCTCTGAGGTGGACGACCCGGCTTGATTAGGGTCGGGAATTGGTACACCAAAGAATGGAAGTTCACGCATTTGAGCGAATTCTAAACCGTGATCATCATCATCCTCTTCATCATCAATAGGCATGACATGGGTAGTTGATTCGGGTGTAGGTTGTGAAATACTTGTTGAAGGTATATCTTGACCAATTGTAGGTGCAGACGTATCTGATTGTGCTTCAGTTGCTAGAGCGACAACTTCGGTTACCAGAGCTATTAACTCAGGTTCTGGAGCAACAATAATCGAAGGAGTAAAGAATTCATCAAAGAACGGTTGAAACAACATATCCCAGTCATTCCTAGTAGGTGGTATAAATGATGAAGTAGGGTTGTTTGGGAAAAGACCAGAACTAATGTTACTGGGTCCCATTTCATGAAGTACGGGTTTAGAGCTGCTTTCCTTAGAAGCCATTGCTGTCAGCTCATCAAAATCAACATTCATAGTTTCGAGGATCTTGCGAGAGTTACTGTTTTAGATTCGGTATGCCTTCTTTGCGGGTGCGTAACCAATGAAAATACCAATATCAGCCTTTGGTTGAAGTTTTCCCAAATTGTCACCATCATTATTTGGATAGCAAAGAGAACCAAATACATGAAGATATGATAAATCTGGTACTTTTCCATGGAGAAGCTCATAAGGTGTTTTACCATGGCGTTTATGAATTAGTGATCGGTTTTGGGTGTACACTGCTGTAGATACTGCTTCTGCCCAAAAAACAATGGAGCCTTTGCGTAAATTAACATCGTTCGAGCAGCTTCCATAAGTGTGCGATTTCGCCTTTCAACGACACCGTTTTGTTGTGGAGTGCGTGCAACGGATGTTTCATGAGATATGCCAACTTCTTCATAATACTCACGCAAGATTTGATTCACAAATTCGGTTCCATTATATGTACGAATGCAACGGACAATAGTGTTGAGACGCACTTGAATCATCTTAAGAAATCCGATGATGAATTTAGGTGCCTCATTTTTTGTTGTAATAAATTTCACCCATGTAAACCGAGAGTAATCATCAACATTGACGAGGATGTACTTTTTGCCACTAAGACTTTCAACACGCATAGGCCCACAAAGATCCATATGTAACAAATAAAGTTTCGCTTGGTTGGTGTCTTCCGTCTTGGGTTTGTAAGATTTCTTAGTGCTTTTTCCCATTGTACACACGGAACACAAATGATCCTTGTGAAATGAAAGTTTAGGAAGACCACGAACAAGTTCGTTTTTTGCCAAATGATTAATAGCGTCAAAGTTAAGATGAGATAACCGTCGATGCCATAACCATGACTTAGTCTTTGATGCTTTGGAGAGAAGACATATGGGAGAAGCGGCCATCATGTCTTGTAGAGACAAAGTGTACAAATTATTCCCTCGAGTACCTTTCAATAAATCAACCCCTTCCAAATTACGAATGAAGCAGGTATGCTCTCGAAAAGCAACTTCTAGGTTTGCATCACAAAATTGTCCCACAGAAAATAAGTTTTGACCGAGACCTTCCACATAATACACTCTTGAAATTATAACATTCCCAATATGATATTCACCGTAACCCATTATCTTTGCAATATGATCATTCCCAAATCGAACCGTACCAGGAAACTTGCTGACGAAATTTCTGAGCTGAGAGCGATCTCCGGTCATATGCTTGGAACAACCAGAGTCCAAATACCAGAGAACAATTTGGACCATCTGTTTTCAATAACAACAGTAGACAATGCATTGGAAACTATTGGTTCTGGAGTGTTAGCAGATACAGATGTAAGATTATCAGAATTGCTAACATTTGTGAGACCCTTAGATTTCCTGCGTTTTCTAATGTGAGTTTTAGCACTAATAGGTTTTACTATTCTAACTTTCTTAGGTTTTGGATTATTCGCGGGCGCTACAGTGGGAGTAGACCTATTTAAAGGGCACTTGGTTCCTACAGTAGTGTCGGTGTTCCTAGTTAAAGGACACGCTTGCGTTTTGGTAGCCTTTGTACTCCTAGTTAAAGGCCACACATTCTTCGCTTTAGTGGAAGTGATCCTAGTTAAAGGGCACATATTTCCTACTATAGTGAAAGTTCTACCAGTGGGACGCTACACCCAACCAACTTGGGTAACACTTTCCCAGTCGGTTTCCATTCTAATCCATTTTCCGGGCATACATCTCATTCACATGGTCAATAAGGCAAGAATCATGACGACTAGAAAACATACATTCATTGAAATTCTAACATTTCAAATTAGAATTCACAGTAGGCTTAGAAAGCTGCACAACCGCAGAGCCTTTAGGTTTAGCTACATGATTCTTTTTATTCAAAACAAAAATAACATTCCTAGGATGGGCTTCTACTTTCTTCTTCTCTTGACTACTAGATGGGGGCAAGATCCTATCATTCTTCTTGTTTCTTTTAAGCTTAGATCTTTGAGCCTTAGTATTGGTGCTTACTCCTGTAGAAGGCAACACGGGAATATTAGAAGCTATTTTGATTCTGCCTTATCTTTAGTGACCAATATTTGAGAAGGTTTAGTCCTAGGGCCCTTATTAAATGGTGTGACGGCTATAAGGTTCCTTTTGATTGCACTAGAGGACGATGCTGAGACAGTGGCTGCGTTATCCACAACATTCTTACCTTTTAGAGTACGAAGTGTTTCCTTTAACTCAGCCAAGACCAGATTTTTATCACAAATTTGTTCCCTCAAATCAGATATTTCCACCGACTTTCGATTCAATTATTCAATCAAGGATTGATTTTGTGCAGTGGTATTAGCACATGCGGGCTTTACTGAATCGAAGAGTCGTGTATCTTTCTGTTTTAAGTTATCAACTTTGGACAAAATCTTGGAAACTCGATTATCTAGATCAAGTTTAAAATTCTCAGCGGCTAATAAGTGTGAAAACACTTATCCTTTTACCACTTATTTCCCATAATAACATGACCAAAACGTGTGATTTATGTCGAAAAAGTCGGAATTATGCGTGGTTTGTGTTTTTATTGCGTTTCAGGACCAAAATATGAAAAAGGAAGAAAACACGGGCTTTCACGGGCTTTTATCGAAGAAAACGGGAAAAGACGAAATCAAAAGATCAAGAGTGCAAAAAGAACGGAAGTCCAAGGCCTATTCTTAAGATTTATCGAAGAAGAAGTCTAAAGACGGAAGTTTAACGAAGTCGAAGAACTTAAGTCTAATAGAAGAAGAAAATTAAAAGACAAGTTCAAATCCCGAGACGACAAAGACAAAGAATTAAAGTCGAGTCGAGATAACGTGAAGAAAACAAGAAAGAAGATGCAACACATGCACTCCTTCCACCTTCCCTATAAATACCCTCCTAATAGTCATTAGGAGAGTGGTTAGATAGTTTTTAGTTAATTTTCACTTTTTCATTTTCTTTCTAGTTTTTAGAGAGAGAAAGTCTTAAACTTTCTCTCACTAAGTTTCATCTTTTTCTTTTAATCTTTCAAGATTAAATACTTTGTATTGCTTATTTTCATTAATCAAAGTTCTATTTTAAGCTTTTAATCCTTAATCTCATTCTACTTTTCTTTGATTTTAGATTGATTTTGGTGCGATTATCAATAGATCCGTGTTGTTCTTAATGATTTCGTGCTTAAAAAGTTAATCTTTTGATCATTTCATAAGTTTTCATTTGATTAAGCTTTGAGACTTTTGTGCTTATTGGCTTACTTTTATGATTAGCTTATTTACTTATAAAAGTTTTCCTTAAAAAGTTCATGTTTTTATTGTTTGATCCATAAGTTTGATTATTTCGAGGTTAGATAAGTTGAGATTAGTGCTTATTTGATCCGATTTGTTTTTGATTTGTTAAGTTTCGGGTATTAGCTTAATAAATTTAGCTTATTACCTAGCTTAACCGAATCCCACCATTTTCGAAAAGGGTATAAACCCCTTTCCGATTGACCCATTCCGACCAGCCCACCCCTCTTTCCGATTGAGTCCAATCGGAAAAGGGTTTTGACTTTCCGATCACACCCACAATTATTCCGATCTAGCCACTGTTACAGATTCCGATTGTGGAGTCTTTGATCATTCCGATTGGGACTTTTTGTCTTGTATTCCGATTATAGCAATTTTCCCAGCATTCCGATTTGGTCTAGTTTGATATTTCGATTGCGACTTTTAGCAACATTCCGATTGCCCCTCTGTTACATATTCCGATTGCAGGACTCTTGTCCAACTTTCCGATCAACCGATCGGAATACATTCCGATCGGGACACCTTGTTTTGGCTTATTCCGATTGTTTGCATTTGTTTGATATTCCGATCTTACTTTCTTTTAGTACTTTTCAACTAAGTTCTTATTTTTTTTAGAAAGTTTCCAAGTGTAGCTTTATTTAGTGTGCTAGTACTTTTCCATTGTTACCTTTAAGTTTACAAGCATTTATTTTTACTCGTCATTTTAATATTAATCTTTATCCTTCCATTTTACTCAACGACACTTTAATTACTTGCTATTAGTTTAAATTAGATAAACAAAACCAAACCATTCTCTTGTTCACCAAAAGATGATTGAGTCGCACTTTAGACCGGTTTTCAATTCGAAAGGATTCGGACGATAATATTTTCATACCTAGCCAAAAGCGAAGTATTAAATGGCGCCGCTGCCGGCTCTTTTCGTTAAGATTAACGGTTTCTAGTGAGAGACGCATTGAATTTTGGGATCCGTTCTTTGAACGTTATTTTCCTTGCTTTAAAAATTTTCAAAAAACCTAAAAAATATAAAACTTTTCAAAAATACAAAAACATTAAAAAACCTATAAAAACCAAAAATATTATATAGATATTCTCTTTGTGTTTATTTTTCTTCTGCAGGTGTATGCGTACTAGATCTTCGAACTATTCTGAGCCCGAGACTCGTGAAGATTTAGATATGGCTGGTGTTAATAACAACAATAATCACCCACCTCAACCCAATTTGAATAACCACAACAACAACAACAACAATGTCCACCTACCTGATTTACGAATGATGGAGGAATTGTGTCAAACCACCATGAACGGACGCGGAGGCCCGATTGCGCCAATGCACGTCACGGCTCAGGAGTTTTCGTTGAAGCATCATATGATCCAGCAAGTGCAAACGAACCCATTTCGTGGAAACCCGGATGATGATGCAAACAAACACCTCGACAAATTCATTAACATTACCCAAAGCATGAAGTGCTCCGGTGTTTCTATGGATGACCTTCGCCTCCAACTTTTTCCCCACTCGCTTTCTCACCATGCCGAAAAATGGTTTGACCGTCTTCCTAAGAATTCTATTCATACGTGGAATGACATGACTCAACGCTTTTTATCGCGCTACTTTCCCCCATCCATGGTCACTAGCCTTCGTAACCAAATCAGTGGATTCATGCAAGAGAATGATGAATCGCTTTTCGATGCTTGGGAACGATACAATGATTTGATCGACCGCTGTCCAAATCACAATATGCTCCCCGTCACTCTCATTGACACCTTCTACAATGGTCTCACTTTTCGTGATCGTGACACGATCAATGCCGCCGCCGGTGGTACTTTTATGAAAAGGAGACCGGAGGAGTGTCGAGAGTTGATTGAAAACATGACTACTCACCACAAGAATTGGGATTCATCCGCATCCTCAAGATCTAATCAGAGAGTCAATGTTTCTTCTACTACTTCCAATCCTGAGATATCCGAACTTACCCGACAAATCGCGAGTATGCACAAAGATTTCATGTCCATAGCCACAAACCAATTTCAACAAGCTAAAGCCGTTGCTATTTCTTGTGACACATGTGGTGGTCCTCATTCTTACAATGATTGTCCTTCTACTCAAGGCAATTATTCTGAAAACGTTAACGCAGCTTACATCACTTATCCCACGGGAGGCTATCAAGCCCGCCCTCAAGGAGACCGTGGCTTGCTAAGTTATCGTTCGAACAACTATCTTTCTCCTCCCGGTTTCCCTCCTACCAACCAAAACCAACAACAAAGCTATAACCGAAACAATCAATCTCAACCTCGTGCTAACAATCAATATCAATCCCAAAGAAACCTATACCCACCTCAAGGAAATTCTCAAGCTTACCAAGCTCCACCTCTCAATCAACCGATGGCCGTGAGTCCAGACGTCGAAACATTCATGAAGACTAATCGGGAGCTGGTGACGAATCTTCAGAGTCAAGTCATCAACTTGAAGGGTGAAATGGCAAAACAAGGGAACGATATTCGAGCCGAACTGAGGAATGATATGGCTAAACACAGCAATGAAATTAATGCCAACATGCAAAACTCTTTTAATAATCAATCGGTTCACCTACGTGATATGATTGGTTCGCTCATCCAAGGTAATCAACCCTCTTCTTCGGGTACTCTTCCGAGTAATACCGTTGCGAATCCAAGAGGGGAGATGAAAGCAATCACCACTCGTAGTGGAAAAGGTTATATGGAACCCGAGCTTCCTACACCTCCACCCGTGATTGTGAACATGGAAAAAGAGCAACTTTCTTCACCTCCTTCACCTTCTATCCCCATTTCCCCACCACCCGTGGTTGTGAGTGATCCTACTCCTTTAACGCCTTCTTCTTCATCCAATATACTGTAGAATATTGATAATCAATGAATCTATGAAGGGGTTTGTTAATTTCTAGAGAGAGAAAGTTAGAGAGAGAAAGTGAGAGAAACTATGTGAATTTTATTAAGTGGAAACAAAGAAATGATAACAACCAACCCCTTTCCATGGTGGAAAGGGGTATTTATAGTTCCAAGTCATAAGTGGACTTGGGCCGGTCCATGACAAGCCCATGGACCGGTTCTTACTTAAGTTAATAAGCAAATAATAACTAATTACTAACTACGAGCTATTACAACATAAATCATATTGTGGAGCGACCGATACTTCTAATATACGTTAAAACGTATTTCTAACAATCTCCCCCTAAGGGAGGTCACTCCACGTTACAAAGTTCTAAACCTAGCATACTATACTAAGTCTTCGTTCTTTAGCTCGTAGTCTTTTCTTCTTTTCTTTCTTTTGTTGTGAATATGTTGATTTGATCTTTTTGGCTTTGACTTGAGAGCATTGTTCTTTGGCCTTTCACGTGCGATCTTTGCCTTTCTTGTGAACTTTGCCTCCTCGTGACTTCATGTTCCACACACTTACGTCTTTTTGTTGAATTCTTGAAAGCTTCAGAGTTTGGTACAGCGGAAGACTTCATCTTGTACTTTCTTGAATTTTTGTTGCAAAGGACATAAGCATGTGGGAACGACTTTTACAGGTACACCGCAACACCACCGTCTTCACTGGTACTCAGCAACGCCACCGTCTTCAACAGGTACTCAGCAACGCCACCGTCTTTAGCAGGTACACAGCAACGACACGAATAAAATGGCTTTGAACATTTTATTCTAATTCGGTAGCATTTTACCTCCGGTCGGTGAAGACCGTTGGACGATATTAGATATCGTACCCGTGACGGATAGTTACAATTAAGTAACTTCCTGACAGGATTTCGCGGGTAAACCCGTTCTCTTTATTCGACCGTCCAAAGCTGACTGCGAACATAAAGAGTGAATCACTTGGATAAATTATCCTTGTGATTAAAAGCCGTCAATTCATGAAACCTGGAACAAGTGAATTTCAATTAAGATTTTCACCATCGTTGCTTTCCAGTTGTCACGAGCTCAATTCATAACGAATCTTGCACGTTACCTACCAAGTGCTGTTTGATGTTGACACTAGAAGGATTTCCACTCGTCACTGTGGTCAATAAAGAGTCACTCTGAGTGTTCTGGCAAGATCATATGATAATGCGAAGAGGCCTGGAACGAGTTTAAGTTCAATTAAGAATTAAACCACTGTTACCTTCCAGTTTTTCACAAGATTGGTTCTAAAAGAACCGCACGTGTAACCTACCATGAGCTTGTTTGATGTTGGCTCAAGCAGGATTTCCATCTTCATTGTAATACTTATGTATTACTCGGATGTTCTGGCAATATTACAGGAATACTGCGTAGGACTCATGAAAATCTCTTACTTTTCACAGTGTGTGAGAAAGCAAGGAATAAATGGAAAGTGTCCTAATGAGACTTTTGATGATCTCTTGGCTCTAGACTCGATTGTGCGTTTTGATTTAGTGAGCGATGGCTGGAGAGGAGTGCCACCTTTTCAATACCAGTCTATTCGGAGTGAATAAACCAATAGATAACGTGTTGATCTCCGTGTGATTAAAACAAATACCTTTTGAGAGATATTTGAGTTAGCTGGGGAAGGGTTGTGCATTGCATCACTGGGTCCATGATGTCTTTCTTCAATACCGAGAATCATTAGCAAAAATGACCTCAATAGCATATGTATTGACCCGGTTTCTGCCTAAAGTTGTAAGGAGGGCTTCTTTCTTTACACCCTTTATCTTTACATTTCTTTTTCATTCTTCAACCCCTTCAATGCTTACCAATACGTCATCACTAGCACCTTGTTGTGATTGTTCCAGTGCTAGCTTAAGTACTTGGTCGGCATTCAGCTGCGTTCACATTCTTTCTCCATCTTTCCTAGGACTTCTAATTCTAACTAGGGAATTGTCCTTGGGAAGATTCCATCGGCTCTGATGAATCATTGGACTAAACCTATTCCTACCACCCTTTTGTCACCACATCCGTCGTGAATTAAGCGTGTTTTGGGAAGGAATTGCCACCATGAAAACATCATTGAAAATCACCTAAGGTACTTGTGATATTAAAATCAAAAGTTTTGTACCTTAGGTGTTTTGATCATCAAAAACGCTCCCCCTTAACACGTGCTTAACACATATTAAGTTGGATTATCATTAAGTCTTTTTCATCTTTTAGCCAAGTATCACTTACGTCTCCTTAATCCCATTTTCTCCCCTTATCCAAAATGTTAACCATTAATATTTGGGATATTGAATGGATTAACCGGTCTTTGGGTAAAAATGAAATTGATGTTTGGCCATAGAACAAGTTATTGCTCCCCATTAAGTTAATAAGGGATAGTTGTAGTGCTTTGGTATGACATATTTTGAAAGATTTAGAATCTCGTGAGAAATTCTTGAAAAATTATCATACCTTATCACTACAACAAGCCATTCAAGCACATTATTCACAAATATACATATTCACAATTGAAAACCAATATAAAGTGACCTGAGATGTACGACCCATCAGATGGATCGTTGCAGTAGCTTGTGGTGCACTAAATACGGTCTTCCACCCACGAATCTTTCCAAGCTCCTCATCAATCTACGTTCACGGAGCTTTTGATCGATCTTCTTGATCACGTACTTCGCCATCTGCCGGTAACCCGGATGCCAATCCTCCGTCATCTCTGGCAAAGTCCCACCCGAGTTCAGATGCTCCAACTTATCTCTGACTTGTATGAGAGTTCCATCACTATACTTGTGAAGCTCCCCCACCCTCATAAACTTCATCAAACCTCGACTGTTCAAGTAGAAAATGCCGTAATTTGGGACAGAAATTCCGGTATATGGACATCTTTCTACATGTTGAGGTAGCACTTGATTCACAGGACGGGTTAAATTGAGCTTCCTCTGATAGCTTTCGACTCCCAACTGAAGGTCTTCAACTCGTGACTTGATGACAACGCTTCGTGTGAACATACGAAGTGCTGTATTCAAAGCAATCAGGTCTTCACGAGGAATGTGTGTGAGTTGATCTCGGGTCATTAGAAGCAGCATATCTTCGATATCCTCAAGGCGAATGATGGAAAAATCTCCTTGCTGGATTTTGTATTCCCTGTCATCCTCCCTTTTCAAGCGAATCTCCGTCACATGATAGTAGCCGTTCTTGGCTTCAGTTTTCATTCCTAAGATGCTGGAGATGCGGATGTCGGATCTAACATTGCTTCCAGACTTGACCAAGCAGCAACCCCTGTACGCCCTTCGAACTCGTTCGTCTCAATGAGATGCACCTATGACAGCATACATATCATAATTACGATTCATTTTAGGGACCCAGAGTTGATTTACCTTTTCCTCGATATAGGGTATTGTCCCCCAGTTGGCAGCTTTCAGCAATGTCAGGGAGGTTGCGTACTTTGATGACCCCTTCAGTAGATACTCAAGATCGTTGGTGACGAAGAAGTCAAGAGCAATCTGATTATCTTGAGCAGGATCCATTGGAGGTGGAGCTCTTTCTGATTCATGAAGTCCTGGCCTTTGAACGGTTTTCAAAGCCTTTATGATCTCATCGGCATAATACTCGAACTCCATTCGGGGTAATCGGGTTTTGGCACGCAGTCTCTTATCTTTCATCGCTTTCTTGACCAAGGATGGAGTAACCGAAGTCTTATACTCATGAGCAAGAAATGCACATAAGTCAATCGGACTTCGGATACGCAGATACAGCACATCTTTGTCAGCATCTGTGATCGGATCATATTGAGCTGCTGCCGTGATCCAAGCTTGTGGTGGTGCAGACTCGTCTATCTCCAACGTGTCTTCCCAATTTCGTATGCTTGGTTCAGGAACCGTAGATTGTTGAACTTGTTGTTGAGGAGTTGAAGTGCGAACATCTGTTGGTTCTGTTTCAGGCATTTCAGCAGTGTCTTGAACTGGGGAGTGTTGTGCAGCTTCGGGTTCCGTCACTGATTCTGCAATCACAGGAGGAACAACAGCAGAACTAATGGGGTTAGTTGTAACAGGTAAAGATACAGCGATAGAGATACCGGGAGCCGAAGACGCTGTAGTGGCATTCACATCGTGGCGCCACTTAGTTCGTCTTGATTCCGAGGATGTCGATTTGTCCTTCTGTGCTGCATCTTTTGTGGACTTGGTTCCAGTCTTTGTAGCAGTCTTCTTGGAGCTGGTAACCTTGTCTCCCTTTTTCGGTTGTTCACCCCCATCATCATCCTGATTGTCATCCCCGTTACTACCCCTTGCACTCTCCTGATTCTCATCACCACCATCATCGCCATCATCATCCTCATCATCCTCATCATCGTCATCATCCTCATCATCATCACCACCCTCGTCATCGTCTTTATCCTTTTCTCCTTCTTCTTCTTCTTCTTCCTCTTCTTCCCCCGTACCCTCTTCTTCACTCTCTTCCCTTTCTTCCTCAGGTAAGATGTGATATGGTACCACACTTCCAAACGTTTTGAATAATTTATCATCCTCCATGATAGCATCATTCAGGGATTTATATAGAGCCCGTTGAATCCTCGACTTAACATACGACCCAAGTTCCACCATACGAGCCTTAAGGATCTTCTTCAATTCGAAATCCGTCAGGTCATAAGCAATCTTGTAGGCGGCTTCTGAAGGGTTGGATGATTTGACCATTAAATTGTCAGCAGCAAGTGTCTTCATCTCATCGCGAAGTTTAGGCATTAAGGATTCAACGGATTCTTGCACTCTTTCTTTCACAGATGCTTCAAGTGCTTCTTTTTGTTCCTTATATTTATCCCTCATTGCTTGAAGTCTGGTAATGCGTGCAGCATGTTTATCAGCCTCAGCCTGCTTAATTCGAGCAAGTTCCTCTGCATGAGCTTTACGTGTAGCTTCCATGTCTGCAGCGAACTTGGCAATCAACTCTTCTTGAGCTTTCTGAGATGTTTCTTCCCTTTGAGCTCGTCTTTGCAACTCTTGGCGAAGTTCATCCATTTCGCGTTTGTGATTGTCAAGCATTTCGGCCATCACTAATGCAGCCATTGCAGATGTTGCAGAGCTGCTCTGGGTTGACTGAATAGGCTTGGTTGTTACGGCGGTGCTCTGGATGGGAATTATCGGTGGTTGAAGAAATGGTGTGGAAGCCGGTCGGGTTGTTAAGGGTTGGATTGGTGGAGGTAGAGTTGCCAAAGGTTGAGTTGTCACCATGATCGTAGGAGCAACAGGTTCCTTTTCCACACTTGTTGAAATAGGGATTGATGGCTCCTTCGAAGTAGAGTAGTTTTCAGGTGACCCAAACTCATCAACATCATCCGGTTCGACGTACTCATCCTCAATATCTACCCTTGCCCCTGAACCACTACCTCCTGTATCTTTCCTACTCCTTTTAATAGCAATCTTCATCATTTGTTGCTCGGTTTTATCAATATTAGGATCAACAATATCTTCTTCATCACGTAGACGCATCAAATCCTTACCCTTTCCCTTCTTACCCTCTGTCTTCTTCTTCTTGGGTTCGGGTTCAGGTAACGCAGCTGGTTGTTTGCGTTTACCTTTACTCTTAACCGTTGTGGACGAGTCTTCTCCAGTCTGAAGGTTTTCTTTCAGCCTCTTGATCTCTATTTGCAGTAGCTTGTAATCTGCAGAACCTTTGATTTTATCAGATAGAAGGTAATCAGGAACAGGACCCGGAATCACACCAATCGACGATCCTTCATGCCTCAGATCTACAGTATCATCAGCTTCTTCAGTGTGATAGCGACCTCCTGCACGCCTATCAATTGTAGCATCAAGCTTCATAAAATAATTTATGATAAGCTTAATAAACTGAGGATAAGGAAAGAAGTTTGTCTTCAGCTTCTTGTTGTGGAAGAGTTGAAAGGTGAATTCTTCCAATATCAACAAAGCATAATCTGAATTCGCAGCTTTGTACATGCCATAGAAGAGGTTCATTATTGGACTGCGCAAAGCATCATGTCCACTCGTTTTTGGTGTAAGGCATTTACTGAGAATACCCATCAAAGCTCTCCAGGGTTGTCCTACCTTAGCAGTAGTAAACTCAGATGCAACTCGTATTTCCGGACATCCAAGTGCGTCAAATAACTCCGCGAGTTCATCTTTAGTAGGATCCCTTGAGAAAGACATGCCTTTGGGTGTATCCCGTATACCAAGAATCTTACGGAAATCTGAAACTGTGAGTGTCTGCTGCTTGTTGTCGATGGTGAAGGTGATCTTGTTCGAAGTGAAATCCTTGGTTGCCCAAAATTCAAACATATACTCATAAGGTACCGAGGTTGTATTCCTAAGGGCGTTCTTGAAATGAGAGTTATCAAGAATGGCTATGGCGACCTTAAAACCATGGTGTGTGGATTTAGAGACTTGCTTCAGCCTATAGTTGTTGGGTATAAACTTAAGGGTTCGAGCTTTAGCAATATCGGCTTCTCTAGATTCTTGGATAGCTTGTACTGTTGGATTAGTCATTTTATCTGCTTAAGATAAGACATGAAAGGTTGATGCGCAAAAACAGATAGATATATATCATTCTTACTTCTAAGCATAACACATTTCATAAGATAAAACAACAAGTACATAGATAGCATGCAAACAATAATAATCAAACTCTTCATCCGGAACTTTTCCTCATTCGGAACATCTTCATCCGGAACTTTTCCTCATTCGGAACTTCTCCTCATTCGGAACTTCTTCATCCGGAAGTTCTTCATTCGGAACTTCCTTCATCCGGAAGTTCTTCATTCGGAACTTCCTTCATCCGGAAGTTCTTCATTCGGAACTTCCTTCATCCGGAAGTTCTTCATTCGGAACTTCCTTCATCCGGAAGTTCTTCATTCGGAACTTCCTTCATCCGGAACATTCCTTCATTCGGAACTTCCTTCATCCGGAAGTTCTTCATTCGGAACTTTCTTCATCCGGAAGTTCTTCATTCGGAACTTCCTTCATCCGGAAGTTCTTCATTCGGAACTTCCTTCATTCGGAAGTTCTTCATTCGGAACTTCCTTCATTCGGAAGTTCTTCATTCGGAACTTCCTTCATTCGGAAGTTCTTCATTCGGAACTTCCTTCATTCGGAAGTTCTTCATTCGGAACTTCCTCATTCGGAAGTTTTAAGCCACGTTCATCCGGAACTTTTACAAACTAAACTCAGATGATTAATCTAGCGCGTTTGTGAGTTTCTAAGGCAAACTAAGGCAATATATTCATCATTTAACCTATTCCGAGCAAAACCCACCATAAATCCTTAGTTAATTAAACCCTAATTTAATCATACGCCCTAACTGGATTAATCTGATTAATTGAGCATGTTTAACAGAATCATATGATAAGAAATGTGGATTAGAAGTTAACATATTTGATGTATATACCTTAATTATACGAATGAATAGGAAGAAATGATCAGACGAAGGTTTTGAATGCGTGCTTATGTGTGAAACAACAATGGCGGCAAGATGAATAAACAGTGAAAGGAGAATAGTGAGAGGCGGGGGTGTGTTGTTTGACTTAGGTCAAAAAAATTTGACAATTTTCCATAAATCATACTTTTAGTCCCTCTATTATCTTTCTTTTTCCTTGTTGTCTATAATTTTCATTGTACTTATCCCTTGTTTAAACCTACACACAACTTAGCAAGCGCAATCTATTAGCATATCCCCAAGATCTAAAATGCCTATCACTTAGAACGAACACAAGTCATATTCTAAAGCCAAAACCACTCAAATCCCGTGTAGCCCTTAATTTTCACAATTACTTTTGAAAATCAATGTTAATGACGAAGATGATTTTACTATTTTCTCCCCCTTAAACGATGACCCGTTTTCTATTTAAAGAGCTGTAGTCATTGTTTAAAGAGTCAAATAGTGATGAAAGCATTTCCAATTTATCTCTTGAAAATTTTTGATTCGTGAAGTCAATAAGATTTCTCTTATTTTAACAAATGAATGCACTGAGACGTACACAAATTCGTGTCAGACCAAGTTATAAAGTAAACTTGATCCCTTTGCATGATTTGGCTTGTAAATCACGCCCGAGAAAATTAATTCCCGTTCTGAGCCAACGTTTTCCAAGGAAATACGTGACTTTAATGTGAAAACCGGGTTGCAGTCTGAAATAACTACAAGCCATAATGGGCATGTTTTAAAAATGTACAACTTTTATACGGACTCTATTTATGGCACCGTGTCAATATTAATCGACATTTCTAAGGCCGTAAATATTACCGTACTAAAAGACATGCCCGATTTAAAACGAAAAATATTTTTGGTTTTTCTTGATTTTATACTTTTTATGGTTTTTCTAGGTTTTATATTTTTTTTTTTTGTGGTTTTTCTTGGTTTTATATTTTTGTATTTTCTTTTTGTGGTTTATATATTTACGATAATATACATGATCACAACCAAAGGATACTCTGAATAGTTTACCACGACTATTCAGCTGATTCTTCTGCCAACTCTTTGAGAGTCGCTGGAGTGAATGATTTCATGCCAAGCTTGTCGATCAAAAACTCGATTCGTCCTCGATCTAAGGCTTTGGTGAACATATCCGCCAGCTGGTACTCAGTAGTGACAAAATACAGCTCGATCACTCCGTTCTCCACCTGCTCCTTAATGAAATGGTAGCGAATGTCTATGTGCTTGGCCCGGGAGTGTTGAACATAGTTGCAGCAAAGGGCAATGGCGCTTTTGTTGTCACAATACATCGGGATTTTGTTAAATCCAAGACCGTAGTCAGTTAATTGTGATCTCATCCAAAGGACTTGAGCACAACAACCGGACATGGCGATGTATTCAGCCTCCGTGCTTGATATTGCAGCGCTTTTCTGCCTTTTTGAAGACCAACTGATCAATCTATCTCCAAGGAGTTGCACAGATCCAGAAGTGCTACGCCTCGTATCTTGACATCCAGCATGATCGGCATCTGCGTATGATATTAAAGCAATCGAGGAATCTTTCGGATACCATAGACCACGATGAAGTGTTCCTTTTAGATACCGAAAGATCCTTTTAACTACATGTAAGTGCTTTTCGGTAGGCCGAGCCTGATACCGGGCACACATGCATACAGCAAATTGCAAATCAGGCCTGCTAGCAGTCAGATAGAGAAGGGTGCCGATCATTCCACGGTAAAGTTTCGGATCGACAATAATCCCATCCCTATCTTCATCTAACTTGGATTTCTCCACCATTGGAGTGTCTACGGGGTCACAATTCTCAAAGTTATATTTCTTAAGAGATTCTAGAGCATATTTGGATTGATTAATAAAGATGCCTCTGGGATTCTGAGAAATCTGTAATCCTAAGAAAAATGAAATTTTTCCCATCATCGACATCTGAAAGCGTGTGGACATTATCTTCTCAAATTGTTTAGACAATTCTATGTTAGTGGCAGCAAAAATTATATCATCAACATAAATTTGTACCAGAAGCATGTCGTTGCCGTCCTTGAGAGTGAATAGAGTGGGGTCCACTTTGCCTTTGGAGAAGCCTTCCGACATGAGATATGTTGACAGGAGATCATACCACGCGCGTGGAGCTTGTTTCAACCCATAGAGAGCCTTCTTAAGCTTGTACACGTGATTAGGAGACTCCGTGCTGACGAACCCATCCGGTTGACTAACATAAACCTCTTCCCTTAGTTCACCGTTCAAAAATGCCGTCTTCACATCCATTTGATAGACGATCATGTTCATATGAGCAGCAAACGCAAGGAATAGTCTAATCGCCTCCAATCTAGCCACAGGAGCAAAAGATTCCTCAAAGTCTATACCCAAGGCTTGTTTATATCCTCTAGCGACCAATCTTGCTTTATTCTTCAATACCGAACCCATCTCATCAAGTTTAACCTTATAAACCCATAACAAAGTAAGGATGTTAACCTTGTCAGGGCGAGGAACCAATTCCCATACTTCTAGACGTTTGAATTCATTGAGTTCCTCCTGCATAGCTTCAATCCAAGATGATTGGGTCATAGCCTGCTGCCAATTTTTGGGTTCAACTTCAGAGAGAAATGCATCAAAGTAACAATATAGTGCACTCTCTTGTAGTTGATGGCGTGTAGAGACTGGTCGATCTAGATCTCCAATAACATTCCTAATTGGGTGATCTTTTGTCCATTTAGTGCTATGGTTTTCAATCCTAGGTGGTCTGGAGTGAACAATAGATGGAGCTTCTTCTGAGGTAGACGCGGCTGAAGGGTTTTCAGGGATCGCTACACCAAAGAAAGGAAGCTCTTGCAAGTGAGCATATTCCAAGTCGTGATCAGTAGAATCCTCTTCTACATCATTAGGCACAAGTAGGGGTGATGATTCAGGTGTAGTTTGAGAATCACTTGGTGAAGGTGCATCCGGTTCAATGTGAATTGTAGATGCGTTAGATAAAGGTTCATTAACTTGAGCAACCACTTCAGGTATTGGAGCAATTACTACAGGTGCTGGAACTTCATCAGTCGGGGGATCGAAGAATTCATCAAACAACGGTTGAAACAGTTTATCCCACTCGGGCCTTGATGGTGGTAAAAATGATGTAGAAGTAGGATTGTTGGGAACTAATCCGGAACTTATAGCACCGGGTCCCATCTCATGAAGCGCGGGTTCAGAGCTGTGTTGCTCAGAAGCCATCGCTGTCAGCTCGTCGAAATCAGCGTCCATAGTTTCTACAATCTTGCCAAGACGACGGTTATAGATTCGGTATGCTCTTTTGGACGGTGAGTAACCAATGAAAATACCTATGTCGGCTTTTGGTTGAAGCTTACCCAAGTTCTCACTATTGATGTTTGGATAACACAGAGCACCAAACACATGGAAAAATGAAACATCGGGTTTGCGGTCATGTAGAAGCTCATAAGGTGTTTTTCCATGGCGTTTCCGAATGATAGAACGGTTTTGGGTGAAACATGCAGTAGAAATAGCCTCTGCCCACAAGAACAATGGAGCGTTCGCATAAATAAGCATGGTCCTAGCAGCTTCCATAAGTGTACGATTCCGTCTTTCAACGACACCGTTTTGTTGTGGAGTGCGTGCAGCGGATGTTTCATGTGATATACCAACTCCTTCATAATAATCACGAAGAGTCTGGTTGACGAACTCTGTACCATTGTCTGTACGAATACGGCGGACAGTGGTATTCAAACGTACCTGAATGAACTTCAGAAAAGTGATGATAGCTTTCGGTGCTTCATCCTTTGTACGTAGAAATCTAACCCATGTAAACCTGGAAAAATCATCCACAATGACGAGAATGAATTTCTTACCGCTCACACTTTCAGTTCTCATCGGCCCACAAAGATCCATATGTAAAAGATGAAGTTTTTCTTGATTGGTGTCTTCAGCTTTGGGCTTGTAAGATTTCTTGGTGCTTTTCCCTCTTGAACACGCGGAACATAAATGGTCCTTGTGAAATTTAAGCTTTGGAAGACCACGAACTAACTCGTTTTTAGCCAGATGATTAATAGCATCAAAGTTAAGATGAGATAATCTGCGATGCCATAACCATGACTTCGTCTTAGAAGCTTTAGAGAGAAGACATACTGGAGAAGCGGCCATCATGTCTTGTAAGGACAAGGTATATAGATTTGCACCACGAGATCCCTTCAACAAATCTTTTCCTTCCAAGTTGCGGATGAAACAAGTGTGTTGTCGAAAAGCCACCTCAAGGTTGGAATCACAAAACTGTCCTACTGAGAATAAGTTGTGACCAAGACCTTCTACATAGTATACCCTAGAAATCGTCACATTTCCAATCTGATATTCACCATATCCCATAATCTTTGCTATATGATCATTCCCAAATTTAACCGTACCAAGAAACTTGCTGACGAAATTTCGGAGCATCGAGCGATTTCCGGTCATATGTTTTGAACAACCGGAGTCCAAATACCACAGGATGATTTGGACCACCTGAAAATATCACCACACAAAGACAATGTAGAGGTATCGGAATCTGAGTGTTCCTTGTTATTAGCAGGTACAGATTTAATAATCTTAGATTTGCTAACTCTAGGTTTCTTAGATTTCCTAGCCTTCTTCTTCTTAATTGGTGGTGTAGATTCTAATTGGCTCAAATCCTGAGGTATTTCTTCACTGATAGGCACTACAGTGGGGGCTGACCTAATTAAAGGGCGCTGTTTCCATACTTGAGTGCGAGTGTTCCTAACTAAAGGACGCTCAGACCTAACCTCTATGGATGCATTCCTAGTTAAAGGGCACATTTTACCATCTAGTGTAAAGGTCCTACCAGTGGGACGCCATTGCCAGCCAACTTGGGCACGAGTTCTACCCGTTGGCTTCCATTCAAGACCATTCTTAATAGCATTCATTTCATTAACGTGATCAATCAGACACAAATCATGACGCTGTGAAAACATACATTCATTACAATTCCAACAATTTAAATCAGAATTCACGAATGGTTTAGGCTGCTGCACAGGCGCAGAGCTTTTAGTCTTAACATGATTTGTTTTATTTAAAACTGAACTAGCATTCCTATTGTGGACTTCTACTTTCTTCTTTGTGGCACTACTAGTGGAGGGCTTGATCTTAGCTTTCTTGAGTGGCGATCCTTTAGCCTTAGTAGTCTCTTTTAATCCTGTAGAAGGCAAATTGGGAACATTAGCAGCAGATTTTAAAGGTGTCTTACTTGATTGTGCCAATGACGGTTTCGCTCCTGGAGTCTTATTAAATGGAGTGACAGCAATGGGCCTATTATTAAGTAGTGCAGAACCTGGTGTACCTATGTATTGTAAATAAGCCAAGCAATATTGAACTCGCTTAACATATTCATGAGCCAAATAATAGTCGCTACTTGAGGGATCTAAGGCATAAAGATCGTCTAAAATATCCCTAAGAAGATCGACATGCTTAATGGCATTCCTCATATAATCATCATAGGTAAGCTGGTTTCTCTTATGAAGCGGATTCTTATAAAGCACTACTTTCTTGGTTGTTGGAGCACTAGTGGACGGTGCAGAGTCGGTAGCTAAGTTATCAACAACTTCTTGTCGGGTGAGAAGAAGTGTCTCTTTTAACTCAGCCAAAACCATATTTTTGTCTATGAGCAGGATGTTCAAGTCAGAGATTTCTTCGCACTTTTGGTTCAGTTGTTCAACATAATATTGTTGCTGTGCCGCATTAAAAGCGAAGCGTTCTTCTAGTGAACCATAAAGAGCGGATAGTCCCTGCCTTGTCCGATCCATCTCCCCTAGAACAGTTGATAGTCTAATTTCTAAGACCTGGTTTTTAGACTCTGCGGCCACTAGTTCCATTCTTAATGTTTCCTTTGATGATATCTCTCTCTTTAATCTCATGATTTCTTCCTCTAATGTCTTAACAATTGCAATCATCTTGTCACTTGTCTCAACACCGTTTTCACAAACGTTTGATATCAAAAGATTTTCATTTTGAGCTTGTTGTTTTAATTCTAAAGATATACAATGTTGTTCTAGTTGATTAAAGCGTTGAGAAAGTAAATTATAAGAATCTTGTAGCTTTAAAAACTCAGCGTTAGATTCGTGACAAGAATGATTATCTACCTCATTTACAGTTTCAGCAACATTTACAGAAATATCACAAACATCATCACAAATATCCTCACAAATATTCACAGCATCACAATTCATCATAGCGGATGTAAGCTCATTCGAATATTTAACATTTACAATAGTAAGCACATCACACGAGATTACTTCAGACAAGAATCGGTCATATTCGGTTAAAATCTTTTCCTTTTCAATTAGTTGCAGTTCGTAAGCGGTGTCCATTTCATAAAACACTTTTTGAACTTCCCCAATTTCAAACTGAAGATTTTCCTTAAGAGATGCAAAACTTCCTTTTAGACTTTCGACAAACGGATTGATCTTAGATTTAAACACCTCGTTCATGTGTTCGAAAGCCCATTCTCCGGCATTTAAGCCATTTGAAGTCGTACATTCCAAAATGACCTTGTCAAAGTTAGTAAAGTATCGGTTAATCTCTTTCAAGTTTAACCATACAGTGCTAACCGGTGGAAGATTCTTTGGAATTTCCTTAGGATCTTCCATGTTGACAAGTGTAGGAAATGTACTAGGGCTTTCTTCCTCTATCATGTAGGTTGGTGCTGTAATGAGATCTTTATCCATATGGAATCGAACTCTAAAATCAGTTTTAGCAAGCTCCTTATTCATTTTAAAATAATCACAATCGGGATATTTTGCTGAATTGTATGACCGATCCTCATCAACTAGATCCTTACTTGTTTGATCATTGGGAAAAACAATCGGGTCTAAAGCCAATCCTAATTGAGTTGCATTATAAAGTCTAGGACTATGTCTTAAAGCTTGTTTTGCATACCGTGGATTAGGGGGAAGGCCTTTTAGACGTGATAAGTTAAATTCTCTAAATGAAGCATCAAATAAGTGAACTAGTTGTGAAGCAGCGTATTGTCTTAAAAGCAAGTAGTCTAGACTTCTAATCTTATTAGTAGCATTAATCTCCATTTCAGTCTTCTTAGATTCGAGTAATTCAAAATCAGTTTGAAGTTTTTGAAAATTAGTGACCACTAACTCCTTTTCTTTAAGTTCACTAGACAGATTTGCTCTTAAGTTCTCGATTTCTTGCAAGTGACCCATTTGTTTGTTTCTAAAGTGATCATATTCGAGATTTGTGAGAACACTAGACGAAGGCACTAATTCCAAAGTTTGTACTTTCTCATTGCTTAAGGCAAGCTCATCAGACAAATTCTTATTCTTAGCTAAGGTTTCTAAGAGTGCAGCATTCATTTGGCTAAGTAATGTAGCAGGAACCATGACCAAATCTTGTTGAGCAGGAGTAGGCGTATGCGAAATGGATCCCGGTTGTGATTCACTCAAAATCTGGGGACTTACATTGATATTGCTATCATTGTTTGTCTCCTCATTTGAAAGACTCACCACCGAAGATTCATTCGAATCAGCACTCTCTTGCCCAACTTGATGTGGTTGAATACTAGCATCAGTGGCATTATCGGTGTTATTAATAAGTACCTCAGATTTCTTATCTGGCCCTAAGCTGGAGAAAGTTGCCATGAAAGCAGCCTTTGCAGTTTGAAAGTCATCACAATCGGAATCATATGCATCAAGATCATCGGCTTGGTAAGCTGCATTTTGTGTAGTGACAACGTCTTGTTCAGCAATCCCTGGGTCAGCAAGAAATGCAAGCTCCTCTTCATCAAGTTCCCTTCCTTGCGCCTGAGCATTTACCAGATAGATCTTTTCTGCAAACCACTGTCCATCCCTTCTCCTCTTGGGTTTCTTACAATCCCTGGACATATGACCCTCTTCCTTGCAATTGTAGCATGTAATCATTCTCAACTTGCCTGTATTAGCCCGTGGAGGGTTGTTGACCATTGGAGCAGGAGCAGGATTGGCGGTGCGAACATTGGTTGATGTGGAAGTTCTCCCCTGATATGGTTGAATTGGCTGAACCATGACCCTGCCATTCTCAATTGTAGCTTGTTGGCGAGAATTGGATGAATTCCTCAACTGATTGTTGGTAGGAGCTGATCCTCTGAATCCTCGTTTGCTTAAAGTTCTTGTGAGATAAGCAGACATAGTAGTTAGCACTTCAACTGGGTCAGCTCCTTGTTGGAATACAGGAACTGGGACTTCCTCATCATCACAATAAAGTGCTTGATCTGGATAAGCTGCATAATCAGTAGAAGGAATACTCATTTGATCAGGGTAGCTTGTCGGATATGCTGCATAAGGTGCAACATTTGCTGGATGAAGTTGTGAAGCATACTGTGGTGAGGGTGCATTGAACCGATATTGTTGCTGATGTGAGGTGGGTGGTTGTGGTAGAATCGAGTATTGGGGAAAGGCTGGTGTCATGTAAGGTGATTGATGATAAGCTTGATGTCCCAAGATATAAGGTGTGTTGTTGTGAGACAAGCTTGGTTGATTCGCCATCAAAGCTAAGGAATCTGGGTACATACCTCGAGGAGAACGGTGCATAATCACATGCTTCTCATGCTGCTGAAGGAAGGCATATATTTGATCCAAATTGCACTTATGCAGATCCCTGGTTAACTTGACATCGGTAATGTACTCACCCCATTCAGCTTGAGGTAGAGTATTCAAGAATTTGGTGTTAACCTGGAATGGTGCAATCACAAGATTGTATACATTCAGATCATTCATGAGTGTGGTGAATCTGAAGTAATAATCGTGAAGTGTTTCCCCTGGGTTGTAGGTGAATCTATCAAACAAGTCATACAGCTGACACTCCCTTTCTTGTTTGGTGAGAGACGTTCCTTGTAGCAACACCTTAAGACGTTCCCATAGATCCTTTGCCACCGTATACTGACTCACCATCCTATAGATGTCATGGGGAAGAGCTTGGAGAATTGTTTGAAGAGCTTTTTCATCTGCATCTGCAACAAGTTGTTGAGCTGGAGTGAGTTCTTCAAATTCTCGTGGTCTAGTCACGTTGTCAACCGTAATGGTACCATAATCGAGTGGACCATTCAAAATCGATTTGACCATAAGCCTTCCGTATGTTGGTTTTCCCTTTAGATATTGCATCATTCGACCTTGCCATGCCTCAAACACCTCTTTAATAAGCATCGGTGGACGGCTATCAGTTCCCGTTATGATTGATATATCCGTAAGAGATGTCATCTGAGGCATTACTGAATTTGGATTCATTTTGTTTTTCTTCAAAGAAACAGAGATTATCGGTTGATCGAGCAGTGAAGTAAAGCTTGTGAATTGTGTTGTGTTTTTGTTGTAAGAAACCAAGATTAAATCCTCTAAAAAATCGTCGAAAAAACAAGCAAAATAACCCTTGATTCGGAACTTTTTGTTGATTCGGAAGTTTGATTCGGAAGATTACCTTGATTCGGAACTTTTTTGTTGATTCGGAAGATTACCTTGATTCGGAACTTTTGGGTTGATCCGGAACTTCTTGGTTCGGAAGTTCTTGATCCGGAACTTTGGCTTGATCCGGAACTTCTTGACTCGGAAGTTCTTGGTTCGGAACTTTAGCTTGATCCGGAACTTCTTGACTCGGAAGTTTTTGGTTCGGAAGTTTCTTGATCCGGAACTTCTTGGTTCGGAAGTTTCTTGATCCGGAACTTCTTGGTTCGGAAGTTTCTTGATTCGGAACTTCTTGACTCGGAACTCCTTGATCCGGAACTCCTTGATCCGGAACTTCTTGATCCGGAACTCCTTGATCCGGAACTTTTGCTGAATAAACAGTAAGTTGTCCCGATAAACAGTCGAACACCAAAAATGAAGATTAAGCCCAGATTTTGACCAAATAACCCAAAAAGTTTTGTGCTTTCGACTAAAATAAGTAACAACTAATACTTATCCACTAATCCCAATCACAAAAACACCAAAAACACCAAGAATCAAGATGATTTTTCTTAAAGAACACTAATACAATCAAAAACTAAAAAACCACACAAATCACTACCTTAAATCACCCCATAGCTCTTGATACCAAATGTAGAATATTGATAATCAATGAATCTATGAAGGGGTTTGTTAATTTCTAGAGAGAGAAAGTTAGAGAGAGAAAGTGAGAGAAACTATGTGAATTTTATTAAGTGGAAACAAAGAAATGATAACAACCAACCCCTTTCCATGGTGGAAAGGGGTATTTATAGTTCCAAGTCATAAGTGGACTTGGGCCGGTCCATGACAAGCCCATGGACCGGTTCTTACTTAAGTTAATAAGCAAATAATAACTAATTACTAACTACGAGCTATTACAACATAAATCATATTGTGGAGCGACCGATACTTCTAATATACGTTAAAACGTATTTCTAACATATACCTTATCCTTCCAAGTTGAGGAAAGAGAAGCAAAAGAGCAAGGATGATATTCAGGTTTCAAACTTTCTAAAAATGTTTAAACAATTGAATTTTAACATCTCCTTTGCCGAGGCTCTCGCTCACATGCCCAAATACGCTAAGATGTTTAAAGATCTTCTAAGTGATAAGGAGAAGCTTCTTGACATTACTCAGACCCACCTTAATGAGAATTGTTCCGCCGTTCTCTTAAGGCAATTGCCCACCAAACTTGGTGATCCGGGTCGCTTCTTGATTCCTTGCAACTTCCCGGGAGTAGAGAATTGCATGGCCCTAGCCGATCTAGGTGCCAGTATAAACTTAATGCCTTTAAGTGTTTGGAAGCAATTATCTCTCCCCGAGCTAGTCCCCACCAAAATGACTTTGGAATTAGCCAACCGTACGGTTGCTTATCCAGTGGGGATAGCAGAAGATGTCTTTGTTGGCGTTGACAAATTCACCTTCCCGGCGGATTTTGTCGTCGTTGATTACGAAATTGACCCCGTGTTCCATTAATCGTTGGACGTCCATTCCTGAGGACCGGTCGTACTCTCATTGATGTAGCCGCAGGCGAAATAATCATAAGAGTTGGTGACGATAAAATTGTCTTTAACATGGGTAAGATTTCCAAGCAACCTTATTCGTATGAGAGTGTTAATGCTATTGATGTTCTCGATGAGGCTTGTGAAGAACATTTTCATGATGCTTGCAAAAGTACTCTCTCTTCTCTACCCAATGTTGAGACCGTTGCCTCAATTGCTCCAGCATTGACTCCTTTTGGAGAAAGTGACTTGGATGATTTCGAAGCTAGCTTGGGTCCTCTCGATATTAAGTATGATAATTCACCCACCGATTGGGATGAAGACATTCGTACTATTGAGAGACTTCTCGATGAAGACCCATTCTCCCCTCCTGCTCCTAAAGAGGTGACTAATGATGATCCATCGTTAGTTTCACCATCTATTGAGGATCCTCCTACTCTTTAACTTAAGGATCTACCTCCTCATCTTGAGTACGTTTTCCTGGAAGACAACGAGAAGTTACCGGTCATCATCGCAAAGGACCTCAAAGAAGAACAAAAACCCCGACTTGTCGCCGTGTTGAAGAAGCATAAACGAGCTATCGCTTGAAAAATCTCCGACATCCGTGGCATTGATCCTCACTTTTGCACACATAAAATTCTCATGGAGGACGACTTTAAGCCCACAATTCAAAGCCAACGAAGGGTGAATCCTAAAATCCATGAAGTCATCAAAAAAGAGGTTATCAAACTTCTTGATGCGGGTATGATTTACCCTATTTCGGATTCACCATGGGTTAGTCCAGTCCATTGTGTGCCTAAGAAAGGCGGAATCACCGTTGTGCCCAATGCAAACAATGAGTTGATTCCTACCCGTCTCGTTACTGGGTGGAGAGTTTGTATAGACTACCGCAAACTCAATGATGCCACGAGAAAGGATCATTTCCCTTTACCTTTTATGGACCAAATGCTTGAACGATTAGCGGGTAATGAATATTACTGCTTTCTTGATGGTTTCTCGGGGTATTTCCAAATACCCATCGATCCCCTAGATCAAGAGAAGACAACATTCACTTGTCCCTATGGCACATTTGCTTACAAACGCATGCCTTTTGGCTTATGCAATGCCCCCGGGACTTTCCAAAGGTGCATGTTGGCTATCTTCCATGACATGGTTGAGCAAACCATGGAAGTCTTCATGGATGATTTCTCGGTCTTTGGGGATTCCTTCTCTTCTTGCCTTGCCAATTTGGAATGTATGCTTTTGCGATGCGAAGACACTCGCCTTGTTCTGAATTGGGAAAAATGCCATTTTATGGTAAAAGAAGGCATTGTGCTAGGACAAAAAATCTCTAAAGCCGGTCTTGAAGTTGACCGTGCTAAAGTAGATGTCATAGCCAAATTACCTCCACCTTCAACCGTGAAGGGTGTGAGAAGTTTTCTGGGTCATGCGGGCTTCTATCGTCGATTCATTCAGGATTTCTCTAAAATTGCTCGCTCGATGACCCACCTCTTGGAAAAAGATACTCCTTTTATCTTTTCTAAATAGTGTCTCGAAGCCTTCAATCTTCTTAAGGATAAGCTAACTAAGGCACCGGTCTTGGTTACCCCTAATTGGGAGCTGCCTTTTGAATTGATGTGCGATGCTAGCGACTTTGCTATTGGTGCGGTTTTGGGCCAAAGAGTGAATAAACACTTCCAACCAATCCACTATGCTAGCAAAACAATGACGGGGGCTCAATTGCATTATACGACAACCGAAAAAGAGCTTTTAGCTGTTGTCTATGCTTTTAAAAATTTCGCCCCTATCTTGTTTTATCCACCACCATCGTATACACGGACCATTCCGCGTTGAAGTACTTGATGACTAAACATGACTCTAAGCCAAGACTTCTTCGCTGGGTTTTACTCCTTCAAGAATTCAACATTGAAATTCGTGACAAGAAGGGTGCTGAAAACCTGGCCACGGATCATTTGAGTCGACTTGAGGATCCATATCAAGGGGATCATCCGAACAAAGAGATCAATGACTCTTTCCCCCTTGAGACCTTAATGTCTATAAATCTCAATCTTGATGACACCCCGTGGTTTGCCGACATTGCAAACTACTTAGCGGGTGGTGTTCTCATCAAAGGGTTAACATCCCAACAAAAGAAGAAGTTCTTGAATGATGTTAAGACTTACTTTTGGGATGACCCTTTTCTATTCAAACAATGTGCTGATCTGATCATTCGTCGATGTGTTGATGGAACGGCAGCTTTTGACATTCTTCAAGCTTGCCACAAAGGACCCACCGGTGGTCACTTTGGTCCCAACTACACCGCTAAGAAAGTGTTTGATTCTGGATTCTATTGGCCCACCATTTATCGTGACGCTCACGAAATGGTTAAGCATTGTGATGCTTACCAACGCCATGGCAAGATCACACATAAAGATGAGATGCCTCAAAATTTCATACAGGAATGTGAAATCTTTGACGTATGGGGCATCGACTTTATGGGGCCATTTCCATCATCCAAAGGGAACAAGTACATCCTCGTAGCAGTTGACTACGTTTCTAAATGGGTTGAAGCTAAGGCTCTCCCTACGAACGATGTGAGGGTGGTTGTGAACTTTTTGAAGCAGCTTTTCGCTCGATTTGGCGTTCCTCGTGCTATCATCAGTGACCGCGGGACTCATTTTTGCAACGATCAATTTGCAAGAGTCATGGCTAAGTATGGTGTTAATCACCGTCTTTCCACCGCCTATCATCCCCAAACCAATGGGCAAGCCGAGATATCCAACCGTGGCTTGAAGAGAATTTTGGAGCGAACTGTGGGAGAGCATCGCGCCGCGTGGGCCGATAAGTTAGATGATGCTCTGTGGGCTTTCCGTACTGCTTACAAGACCCCGATCGGTTGTACACCTTATCGTCTTGTGTACGGGAAAGCCTGCCACCTCCCAATCGAGCTGGAACATAAGGCGCACAGGGCCTTGAAGTGGGCTAACATCGACCTTAACAAAGCCGGTGATCATCGCAAGGTTCAACTCAACGAGCTAAATGAACTGAGGAATGAAGCTTATGAGAACTCGCTGATCTACAAGGAGAAGACGAAGATCATTCATGACGCAAAAATCAAGAACCGAGAGTTCCACGTTGGTGATCAAGTTTTACTCTTTAACTCTCGGTTGAAGATCTTCTCTGGCAAGTTGAAGAGCCGCTGGTCTGGTCCATTCACCGTCACCAAAGTCTTTCCATATGGGACCATTGAGCTTTCTCAGCCGAATGGGCCCAATTTCAAGGTGAATGGCCAGCGTCTGAAGCTGTACTTTGGTGAGGACATCTCTCATGAGATGATTCCATCCCTCACCACGTTCCCCATGAACTAAATTTGGGTCGAGTCAGGCTCGTGACTCGGTGAACAAAAACAAGCGCTTCTCGGGAGGCAACCCGTGATCTATCCTTTCCTGCTTTTATAATAAGTGTAGGGGGGAGCCCCGGATGTGTTTGTTGTCTTGTTTCTTATCTTGTGCAGGGATTCAAGCTTCAAAGATCCACCTTGATGACTTTTGACGAACCGTGATACCGTGTTCCCATCTTCCCGGTTCTATCATAAACTCTTGTGATTCAATATTTCATATTTTATATGTTCACATTGAATTCACTATAGTTGTCCTTTCCTTAGCAAGATTTAAACAAAGTGCACAATGTCCTAAGTGTAGGGGAGTTTACTCCCACATGCTTAAACATTGAGGACAATGTTTATCTCAAGTGTAGGGGGACTTCTATCGAAGTAAGTGGTCTTTTCCATGAATTTGCCCTCATTTTAACCGGAAAATTTGATTTTTTGACATTTTTCAAAATTTTTAATCTATTTTGGCCTAGTTATATAGTTGCACTTTCCTTTATTATGTTTGTTTCCTTTCCATTGCTAGAATAGTTTTTCAATAAAGTGGTTTTAAATTTTTCTTAGTCGTGAATATTTTGACTCAACCCGAGTTTACTTACCTAAGTTTACTCTAGCTAGTATCCTTAACGTGTTTAAGTCAAGTTTTGCTAGGCTTTTATATAGGGAGCTTTAAAACGCGAAAGTCTTAACTCTCACGGGTTAAGAACAAGAACATTTCGCAAGTTTCTATAATTGATCCTAGAGAGTTGTTTATCAAGGGAACTTTAAAATGCGAATTCTAAACTTGAAAAAGTCTAAGATTTTGCAAGATCCTATAGACAACTCGAAAACCCAAAACTTTGATTTAATAGGCTAAGCATCCACGAGTCTCATTCCTTGAGATTTTAAACTGTGGAGAACGAGAGATAATAGAGTCAATTATAAGTTTGGTATTCTTTCGTGAATTTATGTGAGTTAATTATAAGCCTATTCTCCCTCCGCTTGTTAATAAATTTATCTGCAATAAATAAGGTTGTACGATTTAAAAGGTTACTTAGCTTCTAGCCCCAGATCGTTTAAAAGTTTCTCGGTACGGATTAGAGTTCATATCCAAGGCATAACTTATTGAAGCGGGATGCGAAGATTGGCGAGTCTGAAAAGGCCCTAACAAGGCATGAGGGCTACATTTTGTTGCTAAAGATCCAAAAGTGATGTGAAGAATCATTTATCGAAAATCAAAATGAAGGATCGAGACACACGACGAAAAGCAAAAAAACTCCCCAAAAGTCATGGAGAAGTCTATCCGAAAAGACCCTAACAAGGTATGAGGATAAATAGATCCAAGTCCTAAAAGGAGGCGGATCGTTGTATATCGAAGTCCAAAATAAAGATTGGAGAAAAATGAAGAAGTCGTGGTCCTAATATGAAGAATCTCTCAAAACTTTAAGTGAAGAAATTCCTAATATGAAGAGAAGGCCATTATTTCATGAACGTCTCTCAAGATTTGAAGTATGAAGTCGCTGCCAAATATCGGTCCGAGAAAGGTCTCAAATCGCGAAGCGAGTTATGCCAAGATATGAACTTTATGAGGTCCCGAGAAGCAGTTTTAAAAGATTTGGTCCTTTAGCTAACTATTGATTAAATCGTTCACTTTATTTTCGGCCTAAATAACTATCGAAATAAGTCAAACAATGCATCCTCGTGATCATTCAAGACAAAAATAAAATATAAGAGATACACCTAGGAATAAGGGAGTCTAAGTGAGTAATTGGCCCACATGAGTTCGTGATAGTTTGCTAACTTATAATAACAATGATCTCATTTTTAAGCTTGGTATGGGGAACGTGAAACTTGAGGATGATAAACGTTCATGGCTGCCAAACCAAATGTAAGTTTTTGATTTCTTTACTTGTTTCTATCTTTTTATGTTTAGTATTTAATAAAGGCCAAGGTGGGTTATTTATGATGGAAAATGTACATCGTGCTTTAAAATTAATGCATTGCATGAGGGCATTGCAATGGTCAAGTGTAGGGGATTTAATAAGTGTAAAAACACTTATCCTTTTACCACTTATTTCCCATAATAACATGACTAAAACGTGTGATTTATGTCGTAAAAGTCGGAATTATGCGTGGTTTGTGTTTTTATTGCGTTTCAGGACCAAAATATGAAAAAGGAAGAAAACACGGGCTTTCACGGGCTTTTATCGAAGAAAACGGGAAAAGACGAAATCAAAAGATCAAGAGTGCAAAAAGAACGGAAGTCCATGGCCTATTCTGAAGATTTATCGAAGAAAAAGTCTAAAGACGGAAGTTTAACGAAGTCGAAGAACTTAAGTCTAATAGAAGAAGAAAATTAAAAGACAAGTTCAAATCCCGAGACGACAAAGACAAAGAATTAAAGTCGAGTCGAGAAAACATGAAGAAAACAAGAAAGAAGATGCAACACATGCACTCCTTCCACCTTCCCTATAAATACCCTCCTAATAGTCATTAGGAGAGTGGTTAGATAGTTTTTAGTTAATTTTCACTTTTTCATTTTCTTTCTAGTTTTTAGAGAGAGAAAGTCTTAAACTTTCTCTCACTAAGTTTCATCTTTTTCTTTTAATCTTTCAAGATTAAATACTTTGTATTGCTTATTTTCATTAATCAAAGTTCTATTTTAAGCTTTTAATCCTTAATCTCATTCTACTTTTCTTTGATTTTAGATTGATTTTGGTGCGATTATCAATAGATCCGTGTTGTTCTTAATGATTTCGTGCTTAAAAAGTTAATCTTTTGATCATTTCATAAGTTTTCATTTGACTAAGCTTTGAGACTTTTGTGCTTATTGGCTTACTTTTATGATTAGCTTATTTACTTATAAAAGTTTTCCTTAAAAAGTTCATGTTTTTATTGTTTGATCCATAAGTTTGATTATTTCGAGGTTAGATAAGTTGAGATTAGTGCTTATTTGATCCGATTTGTTTTTGATTTGTTAAGTTTCGGGTATTAGCTTAATAAATTTAGCTTATTACCTAGCTTAACCAAATCCCACCATTTTCGGAAAGGGTATAAACCCCTTTCCGATTGACCCATTCCGACCAGCCCACCCCTCTTTCCGATTGAGTCCAATCGGAAAAGGGTTTTGACTTTCCGATCACACCCACAATTATTCCGATCTAGCCACTGTTACAGATTCTGATTGTGGAGTCTTTGATCATTCCGATTGGGACTTTTTGTCTTGTATTCCGATTATAGCAATTTTCCCAGCATTTCGATTTGGTCTAGTTTGATATTCCGATTGGGACTTTTAGCAACATTCCGATTGCCCCTCTGTTACATATTCCGATTGCAGGACTCTTGTCCAACTTTCCGATCAACCGATCGAAATACATTCCGATCGGGACACCTTGTTTTGGCTTATTCCGATTGTTTGCATTTGTTTGATATTCCGATCTTACTTTCTTTTAGTACTTTTCAACTAAGTTCTTATTTTTTTTGGAAAGTTTCCAAGTGTAGCTTTATTTAGTGTGCTAGTACTTTTCCATTGTTACCTTTAAGTTTACAAGCATTTATTTTTACTCGTCATTTTAATATTAATCTTTATCCTTCCATTTTACTCAACGACACTTTAATTACTTGCTATTAGTTTAAATTAGATAAACAAAACCAAACCATTCTCTTGTTCACCAAAAGACGATTGAGTCGCACTTTAGACCGGTTTTCAATTCGAAAGGATTCGGACGATAATATTTTCATACCTAGCCAAAAGCGAAGTATTAGCGGCCTCAAGTACGTTCACACAGTTAAGCTCCTTAGATTTCTCTATTTCTATCGGCAAAGATTTAGCAACTTTGTCACTTGGCTGACGCTGTTTTGATTGTAAATTCAGTCGAAAATTCTTTTCAAAGTTTGCATCATCGATATTAACACCTTCAAATGACGTTTCAAAGATTTCTTGAATAAGTTGTTGCTTGCATTCAAGCGAAATACAATGTGTTTGAATCTCATCAAAACATTTTGAAAGCGAAGAATATGAATCTTGAAGCTTTAAAAATTCAGCGCCAGATTCGTGACAAGTACTATCTACCACATTATCCACAGATTCAACATTATGCACAATAGAATCATTATCAACACTTTTATTCACACAGACGGAAACTATATCATGAGACATCACTTGCTTCAGAAGCTGATCATTTTGGCGTGAAACCTGTTCTATTTCAAGTAAACTGTTTTCATAAGCATCATCCATTTTATTGAGAACACGTCTAACTTCTTCAATTTCCAAAAGCAAATCTTGATCAAGATTACTAAGACAAGATTTAACATTCTTTACAAACGGAACAATTTCGTCTCGAAACGCAGCTCTAGTGTGCTCAAAATTCCATTCACCTTCCGTTATGGCCGAAGCCGTCGTACGTTCCAAAATGACCTTGTCAAAATCGGCTAAGTGTTGTTGTACCGCATTTAAGTTAACGGACGCCTTACTTACCAGTGGAATTAACTTCGTTAAATTCGTTTTGACAAGTGTAGGAGACGTACTAGGAGGGTTTTCATGTGACAAACTTTGGGGCACAAGAACTGTCAGTTCAGCTAATTCCTTTTGTAAGCGAACGCGGGTCTTTTTAGACAATTGATCTTTGTTATACTGATCATAATCAATCGTATGGAATTTTGAAAGCATTTTAGAATGAGTTTCTTCCGCAAGTGACTGTGTCTCCTCAGTACTACGAACAAAAGGTGCTTCTTTCGATTTATCAATTAGGGTCATATCATAAAGACACGGAATATATTCCTGAGCTTGTTTTGCATAACCGGGATTAGGTGGTAAATCTTGAAGACGCTTAAGTTCGAGTTCTTTAAATGATTTAGTTAAAAGATGAACCTTTTCTATAGAAGCGTATTGTTTTAAAAGCTGTTGTTCCTTGAATTTAAGAAGTTTGGTAGCATTAATTTCTGATTCAAACTTTTTAGACTCGAGAGTTTCGAAATCTATTTTAAGTTTTTGAAAATCATTGACAACCGACTCTTTTGCTTTTAATTCATTGGAAAGATTAGCTTTTAATAATCCTATTTCTTTCAAGTGTTCAATCTTTTCAAAACGAAATTGGTCAAATTCAGAACATGTTATTTTCTCTGCTTGAGGGACCATTTCAAAAGTTTTGACCTTTTCTTTATGCAACGCAAGCTCAGCAGTTAGGGTGGAATTCGTATCTACGGATTGTCTGAGAGCCATATGCATTTGATCAATAATATGTTTAGGCACCCTGACCAAATCATGTTGAGCATAAGATTCCATACCCCTCGTAGCATTTGGTTGAGGTTCACTCAAATGTGTAGGATTGGGTACCACATCATTTGAGTTACTAGTTCCCGAATGCTGTTCGAGGTTGTCATTTTCATGCCCAACTTGATGTGGGTTATCATTATTACCAAGATTGGTTGTGGTGGGTACCTCACTGACGACATCAAAACCGTAGTGAGAGAGATTAGCAACGAGAGAAGCTTGGGCAGAGTGAATGTCATCACAATCTAAATCATATGCGTCAAGATCATCTGCTTGATAAGCTGCATTAGAAGTAGAAACGACTGCAATGCCTTCAGTATCTGATGCCCCTGGGTTTGCAAGAAATGCTAACTCCTCTGAATCCAAAATCTTTCCCTTAGACTGAGCATCGACCAAATACATCTTCTCACGAAACCACGCTTCATCCCTTCTCCTTTTCGGCTGAGTGCATTGCCTAGCCATATGACCTTGTCCTCGGCAATTGTAGAAAGTCACAACCTTTTGAGGACCAATGGGGCTTCCATTTCCATTAGCTTGAGAATTCACAGCTTGAGCATTCATAGTCCTTGTAGGAGGTCCATATGAATTTTGCCTTCCCTGAATAGGTTGCACTGTTACTTGACCATCTTGAACAGTAGCTTGTTGTCGAGGATTTGAAGAGGTGCGGAGCTGATTGTTTGTTGGTGGAAATCCTCTAGTAGCAAAAAGTTTTGACAAGTAGGCAGTGAGATGGTTTAGGACATCAGCTGGCGTATCATTTGGAGTAAAGACCGGTGCTTGGATTGGTGGAAGTTCATTAGAGTAGAAAGCTTGTGCTGGTTGTGCTTCTATTAGAAAATATCCTTGCTGAGGAGTATAGCCCATTGGAGAAGTGTTGGCTTGTGATGGTGATGTTTGATATGGTGGTTGCTGTGGAAAAGATTGTTGATGAACACTTTGTTGAAATGCTTTGCTGTGGCATCATTGGTGGTGGATAAGATGGTTGCTGATAGGTGTGTGGTGGTGGCTGCTGCAAGTACGATGGTTGTTGATAAGTATAAGCCATGTTTTGTTGAGATGCATACATGGCAAGTGGATCATGAACTTGAGGTTTAGACAACCGAGCCTCGATCACATGGCACTCGTGTTGTTGAAGAAAAGCTTGAAGTTGATCCACATTGGTGTTATGCAAGTCCTTAGCCAATTTAACATCCGTCACGTACTTTTTCCATTCTGAAGTAAGAGTGTTCAAATACTTGGTGTTCAATTGAAACGTAGGAACTGCCATGCCATAGATATTGAGCTCATTCAACAATAGGGTAAATCTCAGATAGTAGTCATTGAGAGTCTCCCCTGGCACATAGGAAAACTTATCAAAAGTATCATAAAGCTTACACTCTCGTTCTTGTTTAGTTAACGAGGTGCCTTGCATTAGAACACGAATTCTATCCCATAACTCTTTGGCAACTTTATGTTTGCTAACGAGTTTGTAGACATCTGGAGGAAGGGCTTGGAGAATGATGTTTGTAGCATACTTATCACATTTGTCTTGAATCTTCATATCTCCAGTCAATTCACCCGTTGTGCGAGGACGAGTAGTTGTACCTTCCGTCACTGTACCATAATCTAATGGTCCATTGAGCACCGATGCCCAAATGAGATGTCCATTCTCTTTGTTCAACATGTAAAGTTCCATTCGGGAAGTCCAATCCTCGTACATAGATTTTTCCAACATTGGTGGATGATTATCCGTACCCGAGAGGATGGACTTATCAGTAAGAGATGTGTACTCCATTTCGATAAGTTAAGATTTACAAATTGATCGGTCAATGAAAGAAAGTAAATGTATTTGTTGTTGTGTGTTAAAGCCGAGAAATAATGTTGAAATTCCCTAAATTATGTTCTCGAGAAACCAAAAAATCCAAGTCTTGAAAAAAAATGTTGGATCGCAACACGTGATCGCAGTGGGGATCGTACTCAGATCGCACTCGTGGATCGTACTCTATGATCGTATTCAGATCGCACTCTTTGATCGTACTCGGATCGAACTCGGATCGTACTAGTGATCGTACCCAACGATCGTACTCAGATCGTACTGGTGATCGCACTCACTATGATCGTACTCAGATCGTACTAGTGATCGTACTCCTTGATCGTACCCAACGATCGTACCCTGATCGCACTCGTTTGATCGAACCCAACGATCGTACTCAGATCGCAACGAGTGATCGTACTCGTGATCGCAACGAGTGATCGTACTCGTGATCGCAACGAGTGATCGTATTATGTGATCGTGACCTTGGATCGCAAGTAGAAACCCCCAGGTTTATGCAATCGCAACAATCAGATCGTACTATGGATAGCAACTTACCACTTTTCTCGGACAGTACAATAACACAACCAATTCGAGATTCTAAGCCTAAAAATGAATCAAACACCCAAAAATCTTGTGTTTTTAACTAAAATACCAATACCAAATCACTATAACAAGTAACTAGATGAAGTATATCAAGATTAAATCTAAAACACAAAAAAAAAATTTGTTCGTGTGATTTTGGATAAAAAAGGCGAGAGAATCAAGAACACAAACACAAAAACCAAACAATCATCCCATGGCTCTTGATACTATTTGTTGATATGTAAATCTTGCTTATGTTTTAGAGAGAGAAAGAGATAGAAAGATGGTGGATTTCACACAATTCTAGAGAGAGAAACTAATGAGAACTATGTGTAAAATATGAAAACCACTACCCTCTCCAACTAAGGAGAGGGTTTATATACCCAAGCCCTTGTCATGGGCTTGGGCTTACTTTTGGGCCGGCCTACACATGTTGTAGGCTAGGCTTGGGTTTGTTTGTTGAATAAAGATAAGTAACTAAACTACGAGCTATTACATGGACTATTAATGGAGTGACCGATCCTTCTTAATACGAAAAATGTATTTACAACAAACCCTAAGGGTGAGATGAAAGTGATTACCACACGTAGTGGTAAGACACTCAAGGAACCAACTCCTCAACCAATTGCTCCTACGGAGGATGCAATTAAGGAAGAACCCGAGGTGGTGGTCGAAAAGGAGCATGTCCAAATCCCACGAAGTACCGCTCATGCCACACCTACGGTTGACCCATTACCAACATTGGAACCCGAGATTCCAAAGGCTATGCCTATGCCTCAACCCACACCACCTTTGCCCTATCCATCGAGACTTAGAAAGGAGAAATGTCAAGAGCGCGACAATTACCAATTTGAGCTTTTTATGAAAAAATTTCGTGATTTGCACTTTAATGTGAGTTTCGCCGATGCTTTGGTCATTATGCCTCGATTTGCCGCTAACTTTAAGAGTATGTTGAACAACAAGGAGAAATTGCATCAATTGTCTAGTTATTCATCGGTTTATCTTAATCGCATACCTCAAAAAGTCGGTGATCCCGGTAAATTCTTGATCCCTTGTGCAATCCAAGATACGGAAGAATGCTATGCCTTGGCCGATCTTGGTGCTAGCATTAACTTGATGCCACTTGCAATCTTTAAGTCGCTCAATCTTCCTAATCTTACTCCTTCACTAATGTCTATCCAGTTGGCCGACCATTCCACGATTCTCGCATGTGGATTGGCGGAAGACGCTTTTGTGAAATTGGGAAATTTCTATTATCCGGTAGACTTTATCGTTGTCGATATTCCCACGGATCCTCAAGTTCCTCTAATTTTAGGTCGTTCGTTTTTAGATACGTCTATGGCTTTGATCGATGTTCATGCTAGAAAGATCACCTTACGTTTCAACGACGAGGAACTTGTTATAAACGCAACTCAAAACTCTCAAATTTCTCATGTTTATTCCGTTGCAACCATAAACCTCGTTGATATGATTAACTTTGTTTGCGAGGAATTTTCACAAGAAGTTCTAGGTTTTGGTGATGATGAAAATAGTGGCAATACAATTATGTTAGATCCCATTCTTGATAACTCGACACCACCCTTCACTCCATTTGAAGGTGGTGGTTTTACCCGTTGGAAGAATTCTATGTTACACATACTTGTAACGAAGACCTCGACAATGATGAGGACTTCTCGATTATCAAGGATTTTCTTAACGATTTCCCATTTCCTCCACCCGAGGAGGTTATGAGTATTGAGCCCAAATCTTCAATTGAGGAACCACCTATCCTCGAGTTGAAAGATTTACCTCCTCATCTCGAATATGTATTTTTGGAGGAGGGAGACAAGTTGCCGGTTATTATTGCGAAAGAGCTTTCGGATGATGAAAAACCGCACTTGTCGATGTTCTAAAGGATCACAAAGGGGAAATTGCGTGGAAGTTATCCGACATTAAGGGGATCGATCCCAAGTTTTGTACTCACAAAATCTTAATGGAGGAGGATTACAAGACCGCAATCCAATGTCAAAGGAGGGTGAACCCCAAAATTCACGATGTCATCGAAAAGGAAGTCCTAAAACTCCTTGACGCGGGAATGATTTACCCTATTTCCGATAGCCCTTGGGTGAGTCCTATTCATTGTGTCCCTAAGAAGGGAGGAATGACCGCTGTGCCAAACGATGCCAGTGAGTTAATTCCCACTAGACTCGTGATCGGATGGAGAGTGTGCACTGACTATCGTAAGTTGAATGAAGCCACTCGTAAAGACCATTTTCCCTTGCCCTTCATGGACCAAATGTTGGAGCGTCTTGCGGGAAACGATTTCTATTGCTTTTTAGATGGTTTTTCCGGTTACTTCCAAATCCTCATCGATCCTCGTGATCAAGAAAAAACTACGTTTACGTGTCCATATGGAACGTTTGCCTATCGTAGAATGCCATTCGGTCTTTGCAATGAACCGGGAACCTTTCAAAGGTGCATGATGGCTATTTTTCATGATATGATCGAGAAGACGATGGAAGTCTTCATGGATGACTTTTCCGTGTTTGGTAGTTCGTTCACTTCGTGTTTTTCGAATCTTGAGAGAATGTTGAAACGTTGTGAGGAAACCAACCTTGTGCTTAATTGGGAAAAATATCATTTTATGGTTAAAAGTGGAATCGTCTTAAGGCACAAGGTTTCGAAAGCGGGGATTGAGGTAGATCAAGCTAAGGTAGACGTCATCGGAAAATTACCTCATCCCAAAACCGTTAATGGAGTTAGGAGTTTCTTAGGACACGCGGGCTTTTATCGTCGATTCATCAAGGATTTTTCAAAGATCTCTCGACCTATTACACATCTCCTTGAAAAAGAGGCACGTTTTGTCTTTGACGAAGATTGTGTACGAGCTTTGAAATCCTTAAGAGGAAACTTACCGAAGCTCCCATTCTTGTTGCTCCCAATTGGAACCTCCCCTTTGAGCTCATGTGTGATGCTAGTGATTATGCTATTGGGGCCTATTGGGGCAATGTCATGAAAAGCACTTCTTGCCTATTCACTATGCTAGCAAGACGATGACCAAGGCTCAACTTAAATACACTACAACGGAGAAGGAATTCCTTGCCGTGGTGTATGCATTTGAGAAATTTCGACCTTATCTCGTCTTGACGAAATGCATAGTGTATACGGATCATTCGGCTATCAAGTATCTTATAGCTAAACAAGATGCAAAGCCGAGATTACTTTGTTGGATTCTCCTCCTTCAAGAATTTGATCACAAAATCGTTGACAAAAAAGGAGCCGAGAATCTAGCGGCCGATCATCTTTCTCGTTTGAAAGATCCTCACCAAAGTGTTTACGAGCCCAAGGAAATCACCGAAACATTTCCGCTCTAGACACTTGGTGTAGTGAATTCTAAGCTTGATTCTTCTACCCCATGGTTTGCGGACATCGCAAATTACCATGCGGGCAACTTCATCATCAAGGGTATGACGACTCAAGAAAAACGAAAATTATTTCGTGACGTCAAGTTCTACTTTTGCAACGACCCTTACTTGTTTCGGACTTGTGCGGATCAAATTATTCGACGTTGTGTCTTTGTTACCGAAGCTTCTAATATCCTTAGAGCTTGTCACGAGGGACCCACAGGTGGTCACCACGGTGCTAATCTCACGGCTAAGAAGGTTTTTGATGCCGGTTTCTTTTGGCCTACTATTTACCGAGATGCACATGAGCTTGTAAAGTCATGTGACTCATGCCAACGACAAGGAAAAGCCTCACAAAAAGATGAAATGCCACAAAATATCATCCAAGTGTGTGAGATCTTTGACGTTTGGGGCATCGACTTTATGGTGCCATTCCCATCATCTCGTGGTATTATGTACATCCTTGTTGCCGTGGACTACCTATCTAAGTGGGTGGAAGCTAAGGCTTTGCCCACCAATGATGATCGTGTGGTAGTCAAGTTTTTGAAAAGCTTGTTTTCTCGGTTTGGAACCCCTCGTGCGATCATAAGCGATCGTGGAACCTATTTTTGTAACAACCAATTCGAAAGGGTCCTAAGAAAATATGGGGTTACACATCGGCTTTCTACGGCTTATCACCCACAAACAAGTGGGCAAGTCGAGGTTTCAAACCGAGCGTTGAAGAGGATCTTGGAGAGATCCGTTGGGGAAAACCGACAATCTTGGTCGGATAAGTTGGACGATGCTTTATGGGCCTTTAGGACCGCTCATAAGACGCCTATCGGGTGCACTCCTTATAAGCTAGTGTATGGGAAAAGTTGTCACTTGCCAATTGAATTGGAACACAAGGCTTATTGGGCCCTAAAGCATTGTAATGAAGATATGGAGACCGCGGGAAAACACCGGAAAATGCAATTGAATGAATTGGATGAATTAAGGGATATTGCTTATGAAAATTCATTGACTTATAAAGAAAAGACTAAAAAGTTGCATGATTCTAAAATTAAAAACCGGGTTTTTAACATTGGGGATCAAGTTTTGCTTTTTAATTCTCGTTTGAAAATCTTTTCCGGTAAGTTGAAATCCCGTTGGTCCGCTCCATTCCCCGTGACTCAAGTTTTTCCTTATGGGACCATCGAGCTAGCTCAAAATGATGGCCCCAATTTCAAGGTGAATCGACATAGGTTGAAGCACTACTTTGGCGGGGAAGTTCCATCCTTGAACTACCTCGACCAAATCACCTTCCCCAATGATAATTAGTATTGAGGGGATCGAGTCGAGCTCATGACTCGGTAATAAAAAACGAGGTGCCTCGTGGGGGAGTCCCATGCTTATCCTATGTACATATTATCGCTTTCTAATGTAGTAACGTGAGGGGATTTGTGCCCTTCCAACCTTTGTTCCGTGGTTGTTTGTGAATTGTGGATTTTAGATGATCATTATCTTCACAATTGGAGCCTCTCGTGTTCATTTTTTTGGAGCACTCGATCGTTTGATTTGAAGACTTTCTCAATATCCATGATATATCCTTTGATGTTCTAACCTTGGGTTTATAGCACACTTCATAAACGGCTTTAAATTTAACGGTTACACCCTTTCCATTCTAGATTAGGCATTCGACTACGTCTCTAGTATGGGGGTGTTTGCACCCCTAGACTCGAAACATTGAGGACAATGTTTAACTTCAGTATAGGGGGGTGAATAGATACTTGCCTTGCCAAACCTTCACGCTTTCTAAAGTTTATCTTTTTATTTATCGTTTTGTTGCAAAATAAGGCTAAAAGTGACCAAATTTTAAAACTTTTCTCATGTTTTAACTGCATTTTCCCTTTTAATTTTGATTAATGCGTAAACCTGGACCTCTTTGCACCTTGTGTCGAGCGATTTTTCTTCAAAGATCTATCCGCAAACAATTAGCACATTTTTTATGATCTTTAGAACATATATACAACATATTTTCTTAGATGTATCCTTAAACAGTGAGGACGTTTACAGTGAGACACCTCTTGGGCAATGCCCTAATAGTCTTCTAATTACAATTTTAAATCTAAGGAAATTATTATCATTTGAAATTACGGGCTTCCTTTTCTAAGGCTCCTCCGATTTCGACGTTGATATACAGTAGGAACCTTTTTTTGGTGTTTAGTTAATTCGATGGATACCTAATGTGCTCAAAGAGCGTTACTTTAGGGGAGGAAAATTTGGCAGAAATGTGAAGTGTCTGATCATTCATTTACAATAAGCAATTTCATACACTTTTTACTAGTTTTCATGCCCACGGGACTTAAATATAAAAAATAAATTAAGTAATAATTTCGTTATTGCGATTTTATGTAATAATATATATGTTTTTTTAAAACATATAGTGTTTATATGTTTGATTATGTTGTTGTTTTAGTGTGCACCGTGTAAATTAATATAAACTCGTCTTAATTTTTATTTTTCGAATTTCATACTTTTTTTTAGAACGACAATTTTTACAACTCACACAACTATCTCACAATTTCTATCTCGCATGTCTCCACCGAGACTTGAACCCAAAACTTTAAGGTTAGGGGGCAACTCACATACCGCTAGACCAAGAGGCCTTTGGTGAATTTCATACTCTTTTTACTTTCGATATTTTTATTCTAAAAAATTATACCTTAATTATTAATCAATAAACTATTTACAAAACCTTATACGTACACGATTTATAAATTTATGATTTTGTATTACATAATATTATGTTATAAAACAATATTAAATTTCTAATACTTAAATAGTTACGATGCACATGGACCCATGAGTTTTACATGATTCTTCATTCTATGATAATATTAAATTGATATTTTATATAAATATTTATTGCACAAAGGATTTGAATTTATTTAACTGAAATGTTAACTATCATTTTCTAGACATTATGTGTTTAGTAACACATAACGACCTTGAAAAATATATGTTGTTGTAATATGTAGAATCCCATCTATTTCTGTGGTCATGCGTTCATTTTGATATTATATTCATGCTAATAATATTTTACATAAAATGTATTGGTGGACTTTATTAAATGTCAAAATAGAAATAGAAAATAATTTGTGTTTTTATTTAAGTATTTATAACCATGTGATTTGTGGAGTTCTTAATATAACATATATGTTGTATTTTTAAAATATAAAGTCCAGAAGGTATAAAGTTTAAGGTTATTTTGTTTATTTTATAAAATTACTAAAATATATGAAGAATTATAAGTTTACATTTAAGTCTAACTAATTTATTTAAAATTCAACCTTAATGTTTTATTAATCCTCTCCTCCTTGTTTATGCTTTTATTTTCACAAATTTTACACATATATCTGTGTGTTTTTATCAAATTCATCCACAAAAATTTTTAATTTTGACTAAACTGAATTAATTTTAACTTTTTTCCACCAATCACAATGCTCAATTTTACTTATGTATCAAAATCAAGTCATTTGATTGGTCCAATCATTTTTCTTACAACCTTTACTTTTTACTATAATTCTCAAAATAATCTAATTCTTTTTTATATAAACAAATGTCAAAAACATACAATAAGATACTAGCGAGTAAGTCGTTCATGTCATGTAACCCATTATATTAGCCAATAATTATATCGTAAAAATAATAGACAAAAGGTGTCTATGGCGTAATATAATAGGCCTACTTGAAGCACGGTTTCAAGACTATTTCTAAAACGAGTCGTGAACTCGTGATTATACAATTGGTTGTATAAAATAGTTTCACCCAATCAAATACTAACAATTTGATTAGTGGTGGGTTATGTAACATGCAAAATATATCTTTTTAACCATTATAGTCAAAAATGGAAACGCTTAATTAAAGTTATGTTTCGATTGTTGTTTATATATGATGTCATCTAAATTACGTACTACAGCCACAGGGGAACCCATATATTAAGTGAACATTCAATAGGTAACATGGAACAATAATTGACAAATTAAGGATATGTTTGGTTAAAGGTATTAGGGGATAAGGAATAAGAAAGGGAATGAATAATATATATAATCATTACCCACTAATAGGTAATGAACCATTTCCCTGTAAATTGGGGGTAATGGATTCAAGGTAATAGATCGACGTATGTATATGTGTGTCTTCACCTACCACCACCACCATCACTGATCATAACCATTGTCGCTACCACCACACTCCTAACGTCACCACCATTCTCGGACGCCACCACCACCACTGACCACCACCCTCCTGACGCCACCACCACTCTCCGAGACCATAACTCTCTGACGCCACCACCACACTCCTAACACCACCACTACTCTCCGTCACCACCACTCCGATGCCACCACCACCATTGTCGCTACCACCACCCTCATAACACCACCACCACTCTCCGACACCACCATCACACTCCGACACCACCATCACACTCCGACACCACCACTTTCCGACGCCACCACCACCACCACTAACCACCACCATTGTCGCTACCACCACTCTCCTAACGCCACCACCACTCTCCGCCACCACCACTCTCCGACATCACCACTCTCTATGCCACCACCACCAGTGACAACCACTATTGTCGCTACCACCACCCTCCTAACGTCACCGCTACTCTCCCACACCACCACCACTCTCCTACACCACCACTCCGACGCCACCACACCACTGACCACCACCATTGTCGCTACCACCACCCTCCTAACACCACCATCACTCTCTGACACCACCATCACACTCCGACACTACCACTCTCCGACGCCACCACCACCACTGACCACCACCATTGTCGCTGCCACCACCCTCCTAACGTCACCACCACTCTCCGACACCACCACTCTTTATGCCACCACCACCAGTAACCACCACTATTGTCGCTACCACCACCCTCCTAACGTCACCACCACTTTCCTACACCACCACCACTCTCCAACACCACCACTCTCCGACGCCACCACCACCATTGTCGCTGCCATAACCCTCCTAACGACACCACCACTCTCTGAAACCTCCACTTTCCGATGCCACCACCACCATAATTCTCGCTACCACCATCCTCCTAACGTCACCACCACCACTCTCCGACACCACCACTCTTTGACGCCACCACCACCACTGACCACCATCATTGTCGCTACCACAATCCTCCTAACGCCACCACCACTTTCTGACGCCACCACTACCACTGACCACCACCATTGTCGCTATCACCATCCTCTTAACGCCGCCACCACTCTCCTACACCACCACTTTCTGACGCCGTCACCACCACTAACCACTACCATTTTCGCTACCACCCTCCTCTTGACGCCACCACTACTTTCTAACACCTCCACTCTCCGATGCCACCACCACCATTGACCACCAATATTGTCGCTACCATCACCCTCCCGACGCCACCACAGCGCTCATCATCGCCACAACCATTGACTATCACCCTAACAGTTGTTGCCACCATCTTCAATCACCGCCACGTCTTATATTTACCAAGCACCACCAATGGTAATGATAATACTAAGGAATGTTCATTGCATTCCTTTGTATTCCCTTACCCTTACTCATTCCCATTCCCCTCAGATTAACCAAGCGCCCCCTAAGTGAACATTTAATAGGTAACCGAGAATTAAGCAAGGGATTAATCTCGTATGCCACTTTCTGCTTACTATGTCGATCAACTAGCTTGCAATTGTATTAGTTTTAGACACTAGCACTACAAGATTGCAACTTTTCTCCGGCTAACCACTGAGATCTTCCCTATCTAACGACAAGTCCTTGGGGAAAATTATCCCTCGCGATAAGTCGCCAGGGATTGATCGTCAGGTAAAGTATTCATGACGACATGAAAAAGTTTTCTAGCGAAAAAATGAGTCCCATAAGCTTTTAACCATGAGAATTATTGCCACGCTGGCACTTGTCAGAGAAAGAATCCCCAACGACATTGTCGCCAGGGAAAACTGGCATTAATAAACACGCTTAATTAAAATGTTAATTAATCTTGACTTTACCCTGGTGCCAGAGAAACTTTCCTTATACACTGGCCACGTTGCAGTCTTACTGTGCTGACAAACATTGGCGGAAAAATGTTAACCATTTTCTTCACTTTTTTTACAATAAAAAGACATGTTATCTTTATAACCACACACATTCCTACCAACACAACCACCAACATATCACACACACACACTTATCATCACAAACACATTTTATTATGAAGATGTTGCAGCATGAAGTTTTTCCGTGTAGTTGTGGACATGGAGATGTAGTTCTACGAGAATTGTTGCAAGCTTAAACCCTTGGTAGATAATACTATGCATGTCCACGTTCATGGGTGAAACCTCCAATTTCATATGGATGCAAACAAAAATTATGTAAAGACGAACGGGTCAGACTACTATTCTGTTCTCTTGGAGCTTCAATGAGCTTTTCTCCGAGACCTTCAACGTCTACAATTTCTCCTCCAAGCTCTTCTTCGAGACCTTCAACGACTCTCATTTCTTCAACGTGTGCAAACAGAGTGCACTTGAATGGAAAGATAAAGGTACTTGAGAAAACAGTAGAACTTTTTAGCCATCCCGAGATGCACACAGTGGATTCAACTGCACTACTTCACGACCTTTACGATGACATGGGAAACATTAGTTTGAATTAGTTTGTGATGTGTTCGTTTTCGTGTTTATGTGTCTATTATCGTTTTAATATCCATGTTTAACTAAGCGCTTGTTTAAGTGTCCGTGTCGAATAAAACTATGTTTAGGCGTGTCTGTGTGTAAGTCTCCTATGTGTTTCCACAAGGGGTATGTGTAATATTTTAAATAAATAAATATTTGTTGTACGGAATTCTCATTTTGTTGTATATAAATGTCGTTAAAATAAAATAACAACTGGTCCGTAGTTGTATAGTTACATTTTATATTAAAAATAATAATTATATTGTTTTGTCTTAAATAATAATTATATTGTAAATAAAAAGAAAATTAACAACCGGTCGATATTTTATAATAAGTAAAGAACAAACAATAACTTTTGACCACAGCTATCCCGACGACATGTAGCCAGGGATACTTTGGCGGGTAAAGGCCCGCAAACGTTTTCGCTAAATAATTTTAGTTTTTTTCGTTTTGCGTCATTATTTTCGGCGACATGTCGCTGGAGAAAAGTTAGTCAAGTTATTAGCCAACAAGATTAACGTTAATCACATGTAATTATTCTTGACTACTTATCCTCAGCGACATGTCGCTAGGGATATTTTGGCGGGAAAATTTTCCGCTAGTTTTTTTGATAGGTTTGGTCAAAACTGAGAGGAGTTTCTTTGGCGACATGTCGCCGGGATACTCTGGTCCAACTTTGATCAAAAAGTCTTCATGACTTAGTGCTACGTCGGACGAGTCGCTAGAGATTACACGCTTTCCCTAATGATAAATTGTCGCCGAAGAAAACCCCGCTATCTGATCATTCGATTCTTGTAATGTAGTTAGTTTCCCATTTCCTTGCTAACTTTTAACGAAAATAGTACAAAAGAAAAGAAAAGGGCCATTTAACATCAGGTGTTCTTCTAAGGGTATTAAACTCGTAAATTAAGTAAACCTGGTAAATGTTCGTAATCAAATGCGTACGTTTGTTTGTCTACACGCATATATATTTATTTATTTTTTGGTGCAGACATATATATTTAATTTGTGCCTATATTTTTTTTAGTTTAATACGAAGAGTTTCTACCGCCTTTAGGACGAGTGGACTAATCTTTCGTGAGAGTTTGCTTGGTATCTCGATGGATAGTATCTCTCCTCATTAAAATTTTTTCAATTCTCAATGCTTGAACTTAAGACTTTTGGTTAAAGAGTTATGTGCCTTAATTAATTGTGCCAACCTCAATCGGTTAATTTGTGCCTATATGTGAACGCATTATACGAGTATCAGAGTATGTTTCTTAAGTTTGGAGCGACATGCCAACTAATTATGGTCACAGACTCACAGGTAGTGGGTTGTTTTTTAAGTCATTAATTAGCAGAAAACGAATATATATTACTGGATACATGTGTTTATACGTGTTTGTTAGTTGTTAGAGTTGGCTTTTAGTATTTTTGTAATAAATTAAGACTTCAAATTCCAAACAATAGTGTAATTACATAGTCAATGTCTACAGTAGTTTTATAGGGAAATTTTTTTAAATGTTCTAAGATGTTATTTTTTTTTTCTTTTTTGAATTTTTCAAAATGTCTTATGCAATTTATGCGATTTTCTAAAAACAAGAAAAATATTTTAATTAATTTTTAAAAAAAAGTATTAATACTTTTAATAAAGTACAATTATTTTTTTTTGAACAAGTTATATAAGTTGTATAAGATGTATAAGATATTTTAAAAATTCTAATTTGATAAGTACAAAAAAGAAAAAAAAATAACATCTTAAGACATTTTAAGAATTTTCCCATTTTAATATGGGGCAGAAGTGTAAGAGGCATAGTGGTATCGTGAGTAGAAGACTATTTTTGTACCAGCTATGCTTGAGCTACATATTTGATAATTTGAGTTGTCAAAAAATAAATTAACAATAACCGTAGATTAGAAGTCAATTCTTGTCAATAAAAATGTCTATCACTTGACTCATCGATAATGAAAACTTAGCCGCTTTCAAATAGATTTTTCGGCATGTCTTGTAAAACCCGCTTTAAAATTTACGAACATTATTTACACATAATCACAGCTTTAATTAAAACGTTACATAATTATTTATTCAGAATAATAAATAATATTATCTATTCAAGTATTACGTAAGTATTATTTATTCAGAAAAATAAATAAATACATGTCAGAATTTAAAACACGAACACGCATGTTAAATATTAAAACACCAAAACAGAGAAGTATGCATGTGTTTTGTTTGGGCCGCGGTTTTAAAAACAAAAGAAAGTAAAATGGGCTTAGGCCAAGTCCACTTGATAAATTGATAATCAGGGAGTTATCACTTCTTTTTACAAAAAAAAAGGTTTAGTGTTTGTTTGGGTGAGAGCCGTCGACAGAAAAGAAAGGACAAGGGGACGAGTTTTTATTTTGTTTGATTGATTCGGGTGGTTGTTATTGTTATTTTCTAATTACGTATAACCGGTGATCCACTTCTTTTCTTTTTCTTTTATTAATCACGGATCCATGGGGTTGATGTCAAGAACAATTAATAATTATATATTAAACATGTGTTAATCAAGAAAAAGAGGGTTGTGTTTGTTTGGATTTCATGAGAACCGAGACCCTTAAGGTCTCGGTGTGGGTGGTTTTGGACCAGCCGCAACCCACCAGGGGTGCGGTGGTGGTTTGGGTTGGACGGCAGCAAGCAAAAACCCACCAGGGGTGTTTGTTTAGCAAGCAGGGGGGAACAAAGCCAATAAGGGGTGTTTGGGTTTGATACCTAGGGGGTGTTTGTTTATGACAGTCGCAACCGAGACCCCTAAGGTGTTTGTTTATGACTTTCTATTTCAGGAAACTTTCTATTTTTAGCAGGTTACTTATAACAGTATAATAATACGAGAGTACATATTATATACTAATCAGAGTATAGGAAATACACTAATCAGAAATACATAAGAATAGTCAGATTTACCAGATTATACACAAAACAGTAAAACAATACAAGAACATATAAATCAAGTTAAGAACTGTAAGAATCAGTAAAAGTATACAGTAATCAGACAACTCATTCGCGTCCTTTATTCATGTAGCTATCGTGAAGTCAGAGTAGGAGTTTCATCTTTTTTCTCTTCAGCCAGTTACTGGACACAAGGTACGGATTTCCCGTCCTTTAGTATGGACTTTCCTTTCTATGCATGTTTAGGAGTCCCCGTCTGCAGCCATCTGTTTTCCTCAGTTATCTGTTATAAAACTTTACATGATTTGCCATGATAACTATGTTAATTGTCTGAGCTTTGTATACATGCATGACCAGTTCCATCTAGTTACGGAGGTACCGTAACCATGACACTTGAGGCACCGGTGTCATGACTCCTCTGCGAGGGAGTGATTTCTCGTAGCGTCCCTTTTATTTCAGTTGACCATTTATCAGTATTTTATCAGTGGGGCGTATGGGTGCATCCTAGTTTATCAGTTTACAGTTATCATGTGAATGTGGTGTGTGCTTTACATCCTTCGCATTGGAGCTGATCCCTCCATCCAGTTTATTTAGAGTTCGCCCCTCTAACAGCATGACAAGGTCACCCCTCTAAGTATTCATGCCACGTTGTTATATTACATGAGCTATATAAGCTCTTGGCACTTAAAATACAGTACATACATGTTTTCATATTTAACAGTTAATAGTTCATTTTTTACAAGTTATAAACTAGGTTTTCCTGGACATGCACAGTTTCCACTGCATTTTAATTATCCGCCTTTCAATTTTAGTATTTGTTATCTGTTTTTATTTCAATACTTCTTATCATGCTTTTATATCTGTTCACTGGGCGTTATGCTCAGCCATAGTGTCTTTTCATGTTCCAAACGGAAGGTACACAGGGACGCTCTTAGGATTCTGAGAGTATGTGCATTTGGATGGAAGCTATCCAGACTTCTTACTTTATGCGCTTCATACATTACTTTGCTTGTTTGGACATTGTTTAGTCCTTCCTTTCAGTATTTACTTTTACATGTTTGAGCTTATGTTTGGACTACCGATGTTTGATTTCGGTATTTCCTTTATGGTCAGTTAATGTTTAAAGAAATTTACCTTGCATGCTTTGATGATACGCCATAAATGCACGTAAGGTCTACTTATCCAAGTGGGGTGTTACAATTATGGTATCAGAGCCCAGGGTTTCGACCTGTAGGCTCTAAAATTGGCCTATGACTAGTGGGTAGTCACCAGGAACTTCCTATATTTTGGCATTGTTATCTTCCATGTTTCTCATGCATTTCATCAGTTAGTTTTCTTAAATTTTGACTAAGTAAAAGGTTGGTACAAGACTGGTCATATTTAGTCGCATGTGCTTTTCTACGAATTTTTGTTTTGGTGAACTGACCCATAGGCGTTTACCCTTGCTCATGTCAGATTCATGTTTTCAGTCGAATGTTGTTTGTGAACTGACCCATAGGCGTTCACCATTGCTCATGTAAAATTCTGTTGGCTATGCCTTCATGAACTATCTCATGCATGTGTCAGGTTACTTATTCCATGCTTCTAACAAGTTAATAATCTTTATCCTCTTAAAACTTTCAGATGGCGGGCAGACGCAACAATCAGGATATTGCTGCAGTTGTTCAAGCAGTTGTGCAAGCCATGCTCCCACAGATCAGGGATGAGATTCGGGCTGAGTTCCAAAATGGACCTCAGAATCATAATAATTCCCCAAATCCTCCACCAGTTACTCTAGCTACATGGATAGAAAGGTTTAACAAGCAGAAACCTTGGTCTTTTGAGCAAACAGTGATTCATGCGGATGTAGAAAATTAGATTTCTCATATGGAGAAAATATTTGAGGCTATGGACTGCGGGAAGCCTTCAAAGTCAGATTAGTTGTTTACAAGTTTGAGGGTGACGCCCTAGCTTGGTAGAGAGCATATAAGCAGACTAACGGAGGAGATGAATGGGTGCTCACAGTGACATGGACACAATTCAAGACACTATTTTATGATTAGTTATTTCCTCATACTGAGCAAGCAAGGCTGAAGAGAGAGTTTCACTCCATCCGTCAAAGGATGGGAGAGCATAGTGCATAATTTATGCAGCGCTACCTCAAGTTAGCAGGATTTCTAGGAGCGGCTGCAGGTACTGCTATAGAGCAGGCGAAACACTTTCGCTGGGCTCTTCAATCCACTACTGTTGATCGGCTACTGAGTGCCACATACACAAATGTGTCGCAAGTGGCGGATGCGGTACGTAATTTTGAGATGCTCTACGAAAGGGATGAGTTAGAGAACTTGGAGCGACCTGAGAAGAGACAAAAAGGAGGAGACCGATCGTAGTCGGCTAATCAGCAGCATAGCTACAAGAATCACGGTCAGTCTTATGACCGTAACAGATCAAACAGGAGAGGCGGTAGTGACAACTACCGTGGTAACTCCAACTATTCTGGCAGCCAAAGAGATGCTGGGTAAGGACGTGACCAAAATTACAAGGGTCAGCAGTCTACCAGACCAGCAAATTCTGGTTCGCAGCAAACTAGAGTAGCTCCTACGGGGTATACTAATCCTACTTGTACCACATGTGGGAAGAGACACCCCGGATCGTATCGTCGTGGTTCTAGTGGTTGCTTCAAGTACGGATAGCAGGGTCACATGATGAGAGATTGCAAGAAGGGAGATATTGTCGGTACCTCAGGGCATACTACTCAGATTTTTCCACCACCACCACCAACCACAGGTCGCGTTTATACCACTACCAGGGAGCAGGCAAACAAGACCACAGTTACCATCACTGGCATATTGTTTATATACGTACAGGCTGCCTGCGTTCTTTTTTATACAGGCGTTACACATTCAGTTATATCTACTTCCTTTGCTGCTAGTATAGACATGACCCCTACACCACTTGATAATGTGCTAAGTATATCTACGCCCATGCGAGACTCTGTACGCATTACTCAGGTGTACAGAGATCTTCCTCTAAAATTCGATGATAAAGTCCGCCCAGTTAATGCACTTCCTCTGGACATGTGTGAGTTTGATGTAATTTTGGGTATGGATTGGTTGTCAGCACATCGTGCCACTATAGATTGTCATGCATACCAAGTCATCTTCGGTGATATTCAGACCCTAGAGTACGTTCACCGTGGTTTCCTGCCAGGAAAACATGTTCAGATTATCTCAGCTTTACAGGCACGTGCTCTATTATATCATGGCTGCGAAGGTTTCTTAGCTGTTGTTCATGATACTAGTTCTGAGACACCTTCACTCCATGATCAGCCAATTGTGTCAAAGTTTCCCGATGTCTTTCCAGAAGAACTCCCAGGCATACCTCCCACTTGAGAAGTGGAGTTTGGTATCGATCTAATTCCAAGAGGAGAACCAGTATCCAAAGCTCCTTACCGCATGGCTCCCATTGAGCTTAAGGAACTGAAGGATCAGCTACAGGAACTTTTAGAAAGAGGTTTCATCCGTCCGAGTGCGTCAGCATGGGGCGCGCCAATTTTGTTTGTCAAGAAGAAAGATGGTAGTATGCGGCTGTGTATTGACTACCGCGAACTGAATAAGCTCACGATTCTTAACCGTTATCCACTACCTCGTATCGATAATTAGTTCGATCAGCTTAAGGGTGCTAAGCAGTTCTTGAAAATCGACTTACGGTCAGGTTATCATCAGCTATGTGTGACAGAGCAAGATATATCCAAGACTGCTTTTCGCACGAGGTATGGTCACTACGAGTTTGTTGTCATGCCATTCGGTCTCACGAATGCTCCAACAGTGTTCATGGACTTGATGAATTGAGTCTTTCACGAGTTCTTAGACAAGTTTGCGATTGTGTTCATCGACAATATCCTAATCTTCTCTAAGTCTAAAGAAGAGCATGGGGATCATCTTCGTACAGTTCTGCAGATTCTCCAACAGGAGAAGCTTTATGCTAAGTTTTCTAAGTGTGAGTTCTGGCTGAGTAAGGTAGCGTTTCTAGGCCATATTGTTTCTGCAGAGGGTATCACCATGGATCCTGCGAAATTCGAGGCTATCACTAAATTTCCAAGACCGACATCTGTAACAGAAGTACGCAGCTTTCTTGGTTTATCGGGATATTACCGCAGGTTCGTATAGAACTTCTCACATTTGGCATTACCGTGACCAAACTTATGCGCAAGGGGGAGAAGTTTGTGCGGAATGATGAGAGAGAAAAGAGTTTTGAAGAGCTCAAACAACATTTAGTTTTAGCACCGATCCTTACTCTCCCATCTGGAACAGGTGGATATCAGATATACAGTGACGCTTCATGGAAAGGTTTGGGCTGTGTACTTATGCAGCTTGAGAAAGTCATTGCCTATGCTTCACGACAGCTAAAGCCTTATGAGGAGAATTATCCCACGCATGATCTAGAGCTGGCAGCAGTTGTCTTCGCTCTCAAAATCTGGAGACATTATCTGTATAGTGAGTCATGTGATATCTTCACCGATCACAAGAGTCTCAAGTATCTATTTACGCAACGAGAGTTAAACATGAGGCAGAGGCGTTGGTTAGAGCTACTGAAGGACCATGACACCAACATTCAGTATCACCCAGGTAAAGCGAATGTGGTGGCTGATGCCCTCAGCAGAAAGTCAGGGATGGTTAATGGTATCGAGGTTAAGGAGGAAATCACTCGTGGCATAGAGCGGTATGATATTGAGCTTCTAGTACGTGGACATATAGGTTATTGGGCTAGTATGATAGTTGAATCAAATTTGCTCTCTCGGATTAAAGCTGCACAAATGGATGATGGTGAAATCTAGCCGATTGTTCATACTAATGACCAACAAACAGAGTTCCGCATCGATGATGATGGTATCGTATGGCAGGGGTACCAAATTATGTGTTCCAGAAGACCCTACTCTCAGAGAAGCCTTATTGACTGAGGCTCACAGCTCTCCGTTTTCTATCCATCCAGGTTCCACCAAGATGTACCACGATCTTAAGCAGCATTTTTGGTGGAGCGGCATGAAACAGGATGTCGCTACTTTTGTTTCCAGATGTCTAACCTGCCAGCAGGTTAAGATGGAGCATCAACGTACTAGTGGTTTACTACAACCATTAGACATTCAAGAGTGGAAATAGGACAAGATCTCCATGGATTTTGTCACGGGGTTACCGCAAACTCATAGAAAACATGATGCCATTTGGGTCATTGTCGACCGTCTGACCAAGTCAGCACACTTCCTCCCCATCCGTAAGGATTTCTCAGTCAGTAAATTAGCAGACATATTTAAGAAGGAGATCGTGCGATTACACGGTACTGCTTCAGACATCATAACAGAAAGGGATCCACGATTCACTTCACATTTCTAGGGAGGTCTGCATAAAGCTTGGGGAACCAAGCTCAAGTTCAGCACGACCTTTTATCCTCAGACAGACGGCCAGTCAGAGCGTACCATCCAGACTTTGGATGACATATTACGAGCCTGTGCATTGGAATGAACAGTTAATTGGGATGACTATATGATGTAGGTTTTTCGTACATGTTTTAGGAAAAACGCGTATGAGTGGCAAGTATTAAACTCGACGATTTAGGAAAACCGACAAGTCGAATAAATGCGGGTTCGTTCTCGAAGGAGGTGTGTGGATTAAGTGTGCCAAATATATAAAATCAAAGTTTGGATTAGTGACGTTTTTAGTTTAGAAGAGAAAAAGTAAAGACGAGCTACGACTACGATTACACTACGACGTATTGACGTAAAACGATGACGTAATTACGTAAAACGTGACGAAATTAAAAATTAAACCTAAAAATTAGTTAAAAGATTAAACTAAGTCTAAAATAATATAAATAAGGATAAAAATCCAATAAATAATTTTTAAAACCTTTTATTAATTAAATATTCAATTTTAAATGCTAATTAAAGCCCTAAAATTAAATATAATTAAGAAAAAGCCCAAAATATTATTTTATTGAACTAATAACTCACTTATATTATTTAAAGACTAAAAAGTATTTTTCCTAAATTTTTAAAACTATTTTTCTATTTTTAAAAGGCTAAAAACATTTTTTAAACTAAAATAATCATAAAAATAATAAAATAATGCTAAAAATAAATATTATTTTTCTAAAAATCCTTTTTTAACTAAATTAACAAGGAAAAATGAAAAAGTTTAAAAAAAACTAAAAAAAGTGGCTAAAAACAAAAGTACCCCAAAGTACTCCAAGGTGGAGTACTTCTGTGTTGTCCAAGATCCTACCAGACAACAGGCTTGTCCAAGATCAGTGTTGTCCGATATCGGACAACACTAAAAAAATAAAAAAATTGCAGCGTTCTCGGACAACAAAGAAAAACCTACTGTATGGTTTTTTTCGGCTCGTTTTAGGCTTGTTTTTGCTTGTTTTAGGCTTGTTTGTTGGCGTTTTTTGGGAAATAAGGCACCCCCACACCAATTGAGGTATGGGGAGTCAATTACAATCACAAAAACCAACAAATGCAACACAATCAAAGCTACAAATCTCCTAAAGCCAGCAAAAGTGACAGCAAGAAGGGGTATGGTAGGTTGCTGTGCAAACAGTGACTTACTTGGCTAAATTGACCACCCCAAACTTGCGCAAAGTCCTAATACTAGCTAGTGTAGGTCCTATACTAACTCTAAACCGCTACTTGAGCCAAGTTACAAAGCTCAAAGCTCAAATTCAAGCCCCTAGATCCTAAAGGCAAACCGCGGTCATAGAAAAATGGGGGCTGCGGGTTTCCTGAGTAAAGCAGTGAGTTCTACGGCAACTTTTACTCACCAAATCTTCACGAACCCAAGATATCAGGTGACGTCGGACTTATACTAACCTAAGACTACACTAGTGACCAAATAACGAACACCCAAAACTCAAAAATAAGTCAAGCGACCTGCTGATGTGGTTTTAATCACAGAAAAATGGGTCGGGGGCTGTAGCTAGTTCGTTGTGCATATGGTGACTAGTAGACCAATTCAAGCTATCTAAACTCTAAGACCAGGCATCTACCCCCTAACCTAACCTATGGGCATTCTATAAACACAATACCAAGCCTAAACACAAAATTTTAGACTAAATAATCTGCTGGTGTTTCTATGACAGAAAGTGGCCAAATAGGTTCAAGTTAATAGCTCAATTCAAACCTAATGTAACCTAGCACTCTTGAACTATTAAACAAAGATCAATACCCGATAACAAATAGTAAAACACAAAGAAATAACACGATTAACATCCACAAATGGTATTTCTACCCCTGCTGATCTTAACACATCAGTAACTAAAAAAAATGATTATTTTGATTTTTTACTTATGAAGCAAATGAAAAGTGACACTAAGCTATTTCTAACCTCAGAAACTTGATGCAACTGGCATGAAACTTAAACCTAAACTTTATGACAGAAAACGAGCTTATACCAAACACCACTTATACGGCTGAACAACCAAGATTAACAAAGAACAGTGCACTTTTAATGTAAATTTAAGCAGCAAATGAACATGAACATAAATAGAAACATAAAAGATACCGAAATAAGCAAATTAATACATCAAATAAGCACAAAGACAAATAAGCAGAAATAAGCTAGCAATCAGGTAGCAGTTTAGATTTTAAATAAGTAAAAAGGAAATAGAAAAACTTACATTAAGTCCAAAGCTTTGAAACTTCTAACTAATCTTAATATAAGCATCTACCACCACTTTTGAACTTATTTTCAACACTTCAACCCAACTTATCCAATAATCCAGCTTATACCCTTATCATCTATAAACCAGAAATAGACGCTACTTGAAAGACCAACTATTAAGGAACCAATCTTGAAGATACCCACAACAACTACAACTAGGGAGCTTCCAACAACTTCAAATACATCAACTAACTCAAAAACTTTCTTTGATAAGCTCTTTGTCAAGGAGCTTTTCAAATTCAGCTTATGAGCTTATAAGGAACCAAAGGACTTTCTTCAAATAAAACAACAAAGAACTGATAGACTACCAACAACCTATCACCACTCAATCCCTGAACCAAATTTCCTTAAAAGAAACCGTTTGTTAGACAGCTTAAACCAAGGGTTTATGCTACAGTGTTGAGATGGATTTGATATTTTGTGAATTTGATAAAGACAATCAGGAACTGGAAAGTGACGCAAATTTAAAGTGCAAGGAAATTAAAGGTGTTGATAATTAAATTGCAAGAAAATAAATGGAACTCAATTTATATTCAAAAATTTGTATATTACAAATGCTTGATAAAAATTGGAACAAAGCTATAAGCTGTAAGTTCTAAGCTATATATACAATATGAGAAGAAAAACCTAAACACATGATGTCAACATGTCTTTATTCTCTGCCTTCCCAATTTGCCCTTGATTTTCATTACAGAAACTTCCAATTTTTGTATCTTTGGTTGAGATGGCTTCATAGTGTCGACATAGTTTCTTGAGTCCTTGTGAGTCCGTAGGATTTGAGTGTTGGCCAAGGGACTTGATCTGAATCGTTCATTTGGTCAAAAGCTTTGTCTTGTTCTTCACATGTGACATGACAGCTTGGAGCTCTTGGATTCTTGTGATGAGACAGACAAAGTTATCACATGGGATGTCTATGTCTTGATATGAATTATACTCCTCGATGTTTAATTTGCCCTTCGTCATATGATCTTAATTTTTGGTGAGTGTGTATTAAGAACAAGTGATTAGGGTTTTAATCATGAACAGAACTTGTTTCCCCAGCTTTTTATGAAAGTTTGACTTGGGATTTGACCCAACTTATATTAAAACCGGATATAAACATGGGTTGTGGGTAATATGGTTCTAATTTTGGGCTTGGGTGAATAAGTTGGGCTATTTGTTGGGTTTCGAACGGTGTCACTAGGTAACGAACTCGATGACGCACCCGAGGACTTGTTCATTATGGCCGAAAACATCTTTTTAATGTCAATTTGTCCTTGCTCAATCTTCGTGTTTTGAAGTTTCAATGTATTAAAAAAGTCATTTTTCAAAGTACCAATTTCTCCCTCTAATCGTCTCATATTAGCCTCATTCGTTTTCATGTAATTTTGAAAATTGTTTGACGAACTATTTTGATTAGAATTAAAGTTCCCTTGGTTTTGATTACTTCTTTGAAAATTGTTTTGATTCCCACTTGAAAAATTGTTTCCTTGATTGTTGTTGTTTGAAAAATTCGAGTTTTGATTATTATCTCGATTTTGCCAATTCAAATTCCGACCTTGATTATAACCTTGATTTTGATTCAAAAAATTTCCTTGTTGATTGTTTCCTTGAAAATTGTTACGATTTTGATTCGAAAAATTGTTGCCTTGGTTATAATTGCCTTGTTGTGATGGACCCGCGTTATTTTGATTTTGAAAATTGTTGTTTCCATTTAACGCACTCACATTCGACGTTTGGCCATCCGTAGCCGCACACTCGTAATAATTATGAGGTCCACCACAAAACGTACACGATGTCTCAACCGCTTTCACCGTAGCGGGAGCGTCTTTCTTTTGCATTTCGACGAGAAAAGACGTAAACACATTCGTCAACTTGTCGACTTTCGCATCAACTCTCTCAATGTCGCGATTAGAATTACTAACATTGGCGACATTGGCAACACTCGGTGCGTTGCGGAGTTGGTAAACCTTGGATCGGTTTTCGATAATTATCAATGCATCTTTCGGAGTCTTACACAAAAAGTTGCCACCGGCGGCGGAATTCAACGAATCTTGTTCTTGAAAATTAAGACCGTTGTAAAACGTATCGATTTGATGCAACTCGGAAAAACCATGGTGAGGACATTGCCTAAGCAATTCCTTAAAACGATCCCACGCGTCTCTAAAAGATTCATTCGGTTTTTGCTCAAATTTCGTAATCTTGTTTTTGAAAAACGTCGTCTTAGACGGTGGGAAAAAATAATTAACGAACTTGGAAACGAGATCCTTCTACGTAGTTATGGAATTAGGTGGCTCTTTCTCGTACCAATCCTTGGCGGCACCATCGAGCGAGTACGGAAAAAGCATAATCTTGACGACATCGGTGTCGACGTTCTTAAACTTGCTCGTGGCTAAAAGACGATCAAAATTCCGAATATGGTCATGAGGATTATCGGCTTCACGACCTCGAAACTTCGTAGCTTGAATCAACGAAAGCATTCCGCTCTTAATCTCAAAATTCTCCTCTTCGATAGCGGGAATTACGATCGCGTCTCCATAACCCTCGGTGGGCGCTTGGAGCAATTCCATCATCGAACGACTGTCGGCCATCTCGTCTAAGGTTTCTTCAACAACGATATTAGGAACGTCGGTTTCTAATTCTCGTCTACGTCGTCGATTCCTTCGATTACGATTGCGTCGATTCGAAGCTTCGCTAGAATTGGAATAATCCTTCGATCGAGTGAGCATGCACTAAGCGTAGAATGGGAGGTAGCAAAGAAGATTCTTTTTGCGGCTTTTCGATTTTTCAATTTTTTTGGTTTTTGATTGTTTTTAATTTTTTTGGATTTTTTGTGTATTACGTAGACTCAAATCTACAAATCTCTCCTCGAATCGACTTTCTCGATTAAAGGAGCCTCAAAGAATGAAAACGATCACGTGGAGTGAACGCCTTCGATGACTTTAGAACGTTGGTGGGACACCAAAACGTTCAAGAGGGTTTAATCTTGAAAACACAAGCAAATATAATATACGTAGATAATACTTGGGCGGCAAACCCTCGATTAGCCTTCTTTCTCAAAACACGCACAAGCAAGCGGGGGAAACGAGGCGGCGCTAAGCACTTAAGAGCCTTTTTCCCTTAGGTCGTGAAATACAACCGCCTTATACCCACCTTATAGTTTGTGTTAATTGAAATTAAGCCTCACGAAAGTATTTATCTATTTTTCCTTTAAACTTTTGCTTTGGATTCGAATACAATGATCGAGTGATGAAATCCCGAATCAAGGTTGCGTTTTCACGCTTTTGGAGTACTTGTATATTTATTGTTCTACGTAAATACAATATAGTAATATATTCACAAGAAAAACGAAAACCAATATATCTACAATATAGTAAAAAGATTGTTGTGTGTTTAATTTAGGAAAATTAAACACGATTTATTTGGATACTATCTTTTTCTTTGTAAAGCAAAACCAAAAGTAGGACTTTTTCAAGAGATTCTTTCCTTAGTAGGAAATAATCATTTTATTTATTCTTTTAAAAAGTGTATTTGTTCCTTAATTTAGTAACAATTGTCTAATTTTCGTACTTATAGTTAGTGAAAGTTAAAATTCGGGTTAAAAATATACGTGTCAAAAACGTAAAGAACAAAACTTTCAGAAAAAGCGGGTTAAAAAATGGTAAAACTTTAGGGGTTAAAACTATCAGTTATAAACTTTAAGGGTTGTAATCGCCTTTTTAATTCAACCAAACACAAAAGTCAACAAACCAACCATCCTTCTACACCATCGTCTGGATCTTTTTATCCCAAAAAAACAAAGAAACTCAACAAACCACCGTATGAACATGAATTCGATCTCATCGAAACCACAAATCAGGCCATCCACATCGTCACAAAGGAGGTCAGTTTTATTTATCAATTACAAAACTTAAAACAGATTAATTTAAATTTAGTTTTGATTGAGGGTTTAGTTTGGGTGTTATTGAGGTTTTTTGTTGGGATGTACCAGTTTGTTTATTAATCAATTACAAACATTGTTGTTTATTAAAAGGTGTTATTGGATTCAACACAAGGTAAATCAACTCAAATGTCATTTAACGAATAGAAAATCACCCAGGCATGTTTTTCACATTATGGGTGAACTGAATAAGTGTAGATGGCCACTTCAACCAATATAGTTAAATGGGTTGATTTATGTTAAACTTTGTCTTAAATAGGTCAGTTTTATATCTTTGAAAGATAAAATGAAAAGGGTCAAAAGTGGAGCGTAAGTGTAATAAAAAGGCTTAGAATCTCCTAATTAATTTAATCAAAAGATTATAGCACAATAGGAATAATATAGTTACTGGAATCATACTTGAGAAAAATTACACATTTGGTTATAATAAAAGTAATATGTAGATAATTAAAAAAAATTATGCCAATGTGCCGAGTTCTTCGTTCGTCATTGTGGTAAGTGAGTGGCCAAATATATGACGATAATGAAGGTGATGATGAGGATCTGTTATTAAATTTGAAAGGTTGTTTCTCATAACTTACATTTACTGTATGTTCAGGTTCCTGCATCGCACGTTGTCCACACAAGCATAACTATGGTGTGATGTAAAAAAATATGCTGTAGCAGAAGGTACATTTGTAGAGATAAAACCACTAACGTGGTCACGGAAAATAGGGACGAACCACCCGAAGGTCCTACATGTTATGTTGTAAAGGTAATGATTGCTGTTACAAAACCTCTTTCCGTAGTTGTTGCATTAATAAAGATTTTTTGTTCATTTCTTTATGCAGGTTTACAGAACCATATCTTTGTGTGACTTTCACTCCCATTATAAGTGATCAACCAACAACTGGCAATTCTGCTTTGCTGCAATCCGATATTTAGAGTACTAATGCAGTTGTGTCGATGCGTTTGACTAACATATTTAGTAAGCACCAAGTAGGCCAAAAATATGAACACATGATATATACTTAGAATTAATGATATTGCGGAAGTGAAGGGAACTTCTCATCCCAGGTGTATCACTTATTCCTTTTGCACATTACGTTTATGTGTAAACATGTTAGGGTTGACATAGCTGAGCTGATTATTTAAATGGGTCATGTTTAGGTTGGGATTTTCTAACCTACCAACCTGACAACCCGAACCCGCTAACTCGAACTTGACCTGAATTGTCACCCCTAATTATTGCCTTCTTAATATATAAAAAAGTTAATAGATATTGAAGTAGCTTAAGCTGTTTTGAATATCTCAAAACCAAAACATATACTCATGGACAAGCTAGAGTCACATCTGCCATTTACTCTAATGTGATTTTTTGAGTACTTAACTATAGAAGTTCTTGAATTGGTTGGAATTGCTAGCAAGGATTTGAAAGCAAATAGGATCATTCCAAGGCACTTGGAGACACTCTCATCACTCTCATTAAAGGTACCATCATTGGTGGTGATTTTCGGTTTTATCGTGCTTTATACTCCAAATCGTTAATTCCTTCTGCATTGAACAATTTCAATGTAAGTAAATTTGGTAATATCATGAAGTTTACTGATACGTTTATCGAGAATTATTTTTTATTTAGTATTATTTGATTATCAGTTTGTTGCAACTGTTTTCTAAATACCATGTACATGAGGACTAAACACAAACAAGCACGTGAAAATAAATGTGGGACTACTGTCATCTTGCAAAATTTAACACTTACAGTATCTAACAACCAAGGATCTGCAGGTAACCAGACTTACGCAGCTTTATGTTTTGTCTAACTTGAGCTAATATGTGAAGCTAACTTATAGGGCCTATATCATTTATTTCAATAATTCAACTTCTTCTAGACCATGCACAGCTTGGACATTGAGTACATCTAAGAACTCGGGCCAGGAACTTATAACACCGTTTTCTATAGAAAGTGTGAAGGGTCAGATGTTGGCATGTTGCTATTATAAAGTTATGGCTTACCCAATTTGTTAAACAAACCAAAGATGAAACTCTGTTGGTAAATATCTTTAACGTCTATTTTATGTACTTGAGTATTACAGAATATCTATTTTCAATGATGTATGATGACATAATCTACGACCTTTGGAAGAGTTATTCCTGCAAGTCACTCCCTGGAAAGATTTATTTATTTCATATTCTTTAAATATGTTACTGAAGTTTTAGCTGATGCCATTGCTACAACATACTGTGGGTACAACATTCCTCATCATTCAGAGGCTTGGTTGGAAGTGTAACCAGCCTTTGTCAATTTATATCCCTTATGTTGCACAAGTGTAAGATCACTCAAGTTATGCTACTTTTGTTGTATGTTTTTTTTGGGTGTAATTGATAGTTGCCAAATTAGCACTAATTGACTTTATAATTTAAGGCACACGAGTTTACTATATCACGAGATAACATATGCACAATTTAATTTCTATACATTTAACTCTTATACATAATTCAATGAAGAATTTCTATTAGAATAACAGTGTTGTTTAAATTTAATTTCTAGCTGTATAACATGCAATATGTTTTTGCACATGCCGTGTGTGGAAAAAACACCATGGCTTATGTAGTTCATTAACATTAGATGAAGTATAACCATTAAGTCCCATAATTTTCACTATCTCTATGAACACATATAACAATAAAGCTGTGTGATTTATATTGACGCAGTTTTATCGAGTTACATAGCTCCGTTATACAAAGTCAACAAGCTATCCTAAGACATAAATTCCTTATGACTATTTTTTAGCGACGACAGAAAAAGCGAAAAAATCAAAACCGAACCAAAGCTCGGAAAAATAAAACCAAATAAAAACCTCGGTTTTTTCTTTCAAATAAATGAACTTTCGGTTCGATTTTGATTTTGACATAAAACTGAACTTATCTTTTTTGAAAGTGAACACTTATTTTGAGACAACCCAAAATAAAATAGTGAATAATAATTTTGAAACAAAGTAGTACGTTTAAGATGCTCATCAAACTCCTTTCATATAATACATACTTAAAAATCGTAACCATGTCCTATGGATATTTATATTACATAACTAAAGAAGTATTAATTCAATACAAATTTTGCGTAGGTTTTTATATGTCAAAACCCCGTGCGTGCACGGGCATTAAAACTAGTAATATAAGAGAGAAAAATAACAAAAATGAGTATGTACGTTTATATACGCTTTCCAAAAATTGAAAAGCAAAAACGCACTACTCACACAAACACGATACTAATAATGGCACACTAAAAACACCTCCCCGGCAGCGGCGCCAAAAATTGATGTAGGTTTTTCGTACACGTTTTAGGAAAAACGCGTATGAGTGGCAAGTATTAAACTCGACGATTTAGGAAAACCGACAAGTCGGATAAATGCGGGTTCGTTCTCGAAGGAGGTGTGTGGATTAAGTGTGCCAAATATATAAAATCAAATTTTGGATTAGTGACGTTTTTGGTTTAGAAGAGAAAAAGTAAAGACGAGCTACGACTACGATTACACTACGCCGTATTGACGTAAAACGATGACGTAATTACGTAAAACGTGACGAAATTAAAAATTAAACCTAAAAATTAATTAAAAGATTAAACTAAGTCTAAAATAATATAAATAAGGATAAAAATCCAATAAATAATTTTTAAAACCTTTTATTAATTAAATATTCAATTTTAAATGCTAATTAAAGCCCTAAAATTAAATATAATTAAGAAAAAGCCCAAAATATTATTTTATTGAACTAATAACTCACTTATATTATTTAAAGACTAAAAAGTATTTTTCCTAAATTTTTAAAACTATTTTCCTATTTTTAAAAGGCTAAAAACATTTTTTAAACTAAAATAATCACAAAAATAATAAAATAATGCTAAAAATAAATATTATTTTTCTAAAAATCTTTTTTTAACTAAATTAACAAGGAAAAATGAAAAAGTTTAAAAAAAACTAAAAAAAAGTGGCTAAAAACAAAAGTACCCCAAAGTACTCCAAGGTGGAGTACTTCTGTGTTGTCCAAGATCCTACCAGACAACAGGCTTGTCCAAGATCAGTGTTGTCCGATATCGGACAACACTAAAAAAATAAAAAAATTGCAGCGTTCTCGGACAACAAAGAAAAACCTACTGTATGGTTTTTTCGGCTCGTTTTAGGCTTGTTTTTGCTTGTTTTAGGCTTGTTTGTTGGCGTTTTTTGGGAAATAAGGCACCCCCACACCAGTTGAGGTATGGGGAGTCAATTGCAATCACAAAAACCAACAAATGCAACACAATCAAAGCTACAAATCTTCTAAATTCAGCAAAAGTGACAGCAAGAAGGGGTATGGTAGGTTGTTGTGCAAACAGTGACTTACTTGGCTAAATTGACCACCCCAAACTTGCGCAAAGTCCTAATACTAGCTAGTGTAGGTCCTATACTAACTCTAAACCGCTACTTGAGCCAAGTTACAAAGCTCAAAGCTCAAATTCAAGCCCCTAGATCCTAAAGGCAAACTGCGGTCATAGAAAAATGAGGGCTGCGGGTTTCCTGAGTAAAGCAGTGAGTTCTACGGCAACTTTTACTCACCAAATCTTCACGAACCCAAGATATCAGGTGACGTCGGACTTATACTAACCTAAGACTACACTAGTGACTAAATAACGAACACCCAAAACTGAAAAATAAGTCAAGCGACCTGCTGATGTGGTTTTAATCACAGAAAAATGGGGCGGGGGCTGTAGCTAGTTCGCTGTGCATATGGTGACTAGTAGACCAATTCAAGCTATCTAAACTCTAAGACCAGGCATCTACCCCCTAACCTAACCTATGGGCATTCTATAAACACAATACCAAGCCTAAACACAAAATTTTAGACTAAATAATCTGCTGGTGTTTCTATGACAGAAAGTGGCCAAATAGGTTCAAGTTAATAGCTCAATTCAAACCTAATGTAACCTAGCACTCTTGAACTATTAAACAAAGATCAATACCCGATAACAAGTAGTAAAACACAAAGAAATAACACGATTAACATCCACAAATGGGATTTCTACCCCTGCTGATCTTAACGCATCAATAACTAAAAAAATGATTATTTTGATTTTTTACTTATGAAGCAAATGAAAAGTGACACTAAGCTATTTCTAACCTCAGAAACTTGATGCAACTGGCATGAAACTTAAACCTAAACTTTATGACAGAAAACGAGCTTATACCAAACACCACTTATACGGCTGAACAACCAAGATTAACAAAGAACAGTGCACTTTTAATGTAAATTTAAGCAGCAAATGAACATGAACATAAATAGAAACATAAAAGATACCGAAATAAGCAAATTAATACATCAAATAAGCACAAAGACAAATAAGCAGAAATAAGCTAGCAATCAGGTAAGCAGTTTAGATTTTAAATAAGTAAAAAGGAAATAGAAAAACTTACATTGAGTCCAAAGCTTTGAAACTTCTAACTAATCTTACTATAAGCATCTACCACCACTTTTGAACTTATTTTCAACACTTCAACCCAACTTATCCAATAATCCAGCTTATACCCTTGTCATCTATAAACCAGAAATAGACGCTACTTGAAAGACCAACTATTAAGGAACCAATCTTGAAGATACCCACAACAACTACAACTAGGGAGCTTCCAACAACTTCAAATACATCAACTAACTCAAAAACTTTCTTTGATAAGCTCTTTGTCAACGAGCTTTTCAAATTCAGCTTATGAGCTTATAAGGAACCAAAGGACTTTCTTCAAATAAAACAACAAAGAACTGATAGACTACCAACAACCTATCACCACTCAATCCCTGAACCAAATTTCCTTAAAAGAAACCGTTTGTCAGACAGCTTAAACCAAGGGCTTATGATACCGTGTTGAGATGGATTTGATATTTTGTGAAGTTGATAAAGACAAACAGGAACTGGAAAGTGACGCAAATTTAAAGTGCAAGGAAATTAAAGGTGTTGATAATTAAATTGCAAGAAAATAAATGGAACTCAATTTATATTCAAAAATTTGTATATTACAAATGCTTGATAAAAATTGGAACAAAGCTATAAGCTGTAAGTTCTAAGCTATATATATAATATGAGAAGAAAAACCTAAACACATGATGTCAACATGTCTTCATTCTCTGCCTTCCCAATTTGCCCTTGATTTTCATTCCAGAAACTTCTAATTTTTGTATCTTTGGCTGAGATGGCTTCATAGTGTCGACATAGTTTCTTGAGTCCTTGTGAGTCCGTAGGATTTGAGTGTTGGCCAAGGGACTTGATCTGAATCGTTCATTTGGTCAAAAGCTTTGTCTTGTTCTTCACATGTGACATGACAGCTTGGAGCTCTTGGATTCTTGTGATGAGACAGTCAAAGTTATCACATGGGATGTCTATATCTTGATATGAATTATACTCCTCGATGTTTAATTTGCCCTTCGTCATATGATCTTAATTTTTGGTGAGTGTGTATTAAGAACAAGTGATTAGGGTTTTAATCATGAACAGAACTTGTTTCCCCAGCTTTTTATGAAAGTTTGACTTGGGATTTGACCCAACTTATATTAAAACCGGATATAAACATGGGTTGTGGGTAATATGGTTCTAATTTTGGGCTTGGGTGAATAATTTGGGCTATTTGTTGGGTTTTGACCGGGTTTGACCGGTTTTGGGTTGGGTTTGGGTTTACATAATGGCAAAACAGCCCCCTGACCTTCACAAAAGTTGGCATTACAAGTTTCCCCATCTTTTTTCTCTCTTTCCTTTGTATTATCTATGACATAGTTGTCATTTTTGGCACATCATACTTTCAAACTTTAAACAAGGACCTTTTGTGCAATTTAGCCATTCTACAAGGACTATTAATGTCATTTCTTGAAATATTAGGGACCCATATGTAATAACTAAGATTTACAAGGGTATAATATGACAAGTCTTCAATAGTTGAGGGACCAATATTGACAAATCTTCAAACTTCAAAGACCATTTTGGAAAATCATCGTTCGGGTCCGGTTCTTTGTACGGCTTCGTTTCTCGTGTTCGTTTTTGCTTTATTCTTGTGATCTTTTGTTGATTTCACGATATCCGTACCTAAAATACACAATGAACAAACACAAGCATATATTTGGGTATTTTGATGATATTTTTAGCGTTTTAAGCCCTTTGGACGATGAGACTATGTATAATTACAGTCTCATCACTATATCTGCTTGGTCGAGTTTGCCGACAAAAACAGTTGGCATGCTAGTATCAAGTGTGCTCCTTTTGAGATGTTATACGGCAGGAAATGTCGTGCTCCGATCTGTTGGGATCAAGTTAGAGAACGTTTGATTGAGGGACCAGAACTAATAGAGTTGACCAATGAAAAGGTCGCCATTGTCAGGGCAAAGCTGTAGGAAGCGCGTACTTGTCAGAAAAGTTATGCCGACAAGCATCACAGAGATCTAGTATTTCAGACTGGTGATCGTGTGTTCCTCAAAGTATCACCAACACACGGGGTCAGACGTTTTGTTCTCAAAGTCAAGCTCAGCCCTCGCTACATTGGACCGTTCGAGATCCTCGAACGTGTCGGTGAAGTAGCATATCGATTAGCGTTATCGCCTCAGCTTTCACATGTTCATAATATGTTCCATGTATCATTACTCAGAGGGTACAACTATCATGAGCTTCACAAAGTAAATTGTCCACTCGATCTGATTCGGGAGGACCTATCCTATATTGAAGAACCCGAAGCAATCTTAGATCGCAAGGATTGAGTTATGAGAAGGAAGACTATTCCTTTCGTCAAGATCCTGTGGAGGAACCATTCCGAGCAGGAGGCCACTTGGGAAACAGAGGAGTCTATACGGACTTTTTATCCTCACTTCCAGTTATACTTCGGGTATGTCTTTTCAGATTTCATGTCTTTTCAGCTTATGTGTCCTGCTTTTATAACTCCATCAACTTATTTTCCATTAATTCGAGAATGAAATTTCCTTTTAGAGAGGGAGAATTGTAAAACAGTAGAATTTTCATGTTCCTAATTCGAGGACGAATTTTTTTTAGAGCGGAAGAGTTGTAAAACCCGCCTTAAAATTCACGAACATTAATTACACACAGTCATAGCTTTAATTAAAACGTTAAGTAGTTATTTATTCAGAATAATAAATAATATTATCTATTCAAGTATTACATAAGTATTATTTATTCAGAAAAATAAATAAATACATGTCAGAATTTAAAACACGGACACGCACGTTAAATATTAAAACAAGAAAACGGAAAAGTATGCATGTGTTTTGTTTGGGCCGCGGTTTTAAAAACAAAAGAAAGAAAAATAGGCTTAGGCCCAGTCCACTTGATAAATTGATAACCAGTGAGTTATCACTTCTTTTTACAAAAAAAAATAAAAGGTTAGGGTTTGTTTGGGTGAGAGTAGCCGGCAGAAAAGAAAGGACAAAGGGACGAGTTTTTGATTTTCTTTGATTGATTCGGGTGGTTGTTATTGTTATTTTCTAATCATGTATAACCGGTAATCCACTTCTTTTCTTTTTCTTTTATAGTCACGCATCCATGGAGGTTGATGTCAAGAACAATTAATAATTATATATTAAACATATGTTAATCAAGAAAACAGGGGTTGTGTTTGTTTGGATTTCACGAGAACCGAGACCCTTAAGGTCTCGGTGTGAGTGGTTTTGGACCAGCCGCAACCCACTAGGGGTGCAGTGGTGGTTTGGGTAGGACAAAAGCAAGCAAAAACCCACCAGGGGTGTTTGTTTAGCAAGCAGGGGAAAACAAAGCCAATCGGGGGGTGTTTAGGTTTGATACACATGGGGTGTTTGTTTATGACAGTGGCAACCGAGACCCTTAAGGTCTCGGTGGGTCTTAGGTTGGTCAGCAGGGGCAAGGTTTGGCTCGGCAGTGGGACTTTGACCCAAATAGTGGGAACCACTAGAGCAGCAGTGGCTGTCGGCTTAAGCTGGTGGCTGCTGTTTTATTTTCGACAGCAAAACCACAACCAATAGGCTGTGGTGGTCGTTTGGTTCGGGGATGACCCGAGACAAAGTGTCTCGAGGAGGTTTTGGATCGGGTTTTTCGGGTACACGTATGAAATAAAAAATGCAAGGGTTTATTTAATTACGATTAAATCATTTTATCAAATAAGTTTTTATGGCATAAATTAACCAAGTTATAAATGTTTTTATTAATTTAGTTAGTAAATTAAATTAATGATGGTTTAACTAGTTTCATTAATTAAAACTTATGATTTTATTTAAATGATTTAATTATTATGGAAACTATTTTGAAAACTTTCTATTTTGAAAACTTTCTATTTCAGGAAACTTTCTATTTTTAGCAGGTTACTTATAACAGTATAATAATACGAGAGTACATGTTATATACTAATCAAAGTATAGGAAATACACTAATAAAAAAGAAAGAACAGTCAGATTTACCAGATTACACACAGAACAATAAAACAATACAAGAACATATAAATCAAGTTAAGAAGAGTAAGAATCTGTAAAAGTATACAGTAATCAGACAACTCATTCGCGTCCTTTATTCATGTAGATATCAAGAAGTCAGAGTAAGAGTTTCATCTGTTTTCTCTTCAGTCGGTTACTGGACACAAGGTACTGATTTCCCGTCCTTCAGTATGGACTTTCCTTTCTATGCATGTTTAGGATTCCTCGTCTGCAGCCATATGTTTTCTCCAGTTATATGTTATAAAACTTTACATGATTTTCCATGATAACTATGTTAATTGCCTGAGCTTTATATACATGCATGACCAGTTCCATCTAGTTACGGAGGTACCGTAACCATGACACTTGGGGCACCGGTGTCATGACTCCTCAGCAAGGAAGTGATTTATCGTAGCGTCCCTTTTATTTCAGTTGGCCATTTATCATCATTTTATCAGCGGGGCGTATGGGTGCATCCTAGTTTATCAGTTTACAGTTAGCGGGTGAATGTTGTGTGTGCTCTACATCCTTCACATTGGAGCTGATCCCTCCACCCAGTTTATTTAGAGGTCACCCCTCAAATAGCATGACGAGGTCACCCCTCTAAGTATTCATGCCACGTTGTTATATTACATGACCTACATAAGCTCTTGGCACTTAAAATACAGTACATACATGTTTTCAAATTTAACAGTTAATAGTTCAATTTTTAGAAGTTATAAACCAGGTTTTCCAGGACATGCACAGTTTCCGTTGCATTTTAATTATCCGCCTTTCAATTTCAATATTTGTTATATGTCTTTATTTCAGTACTTCTTATCATGCTTTTATATCCGTTCACTGGGCGTTATGCTCAGCCGTAGTTTCTTTTCATGTTCCAAACGGCGGGTACACAGGGACGCTCTTAGGATTCCGAGAGTATGTGCATTTGGATGAAAGCTATCCAGACTTCTTACTTTATGCACCTCATACATTACTTTGCATGTTTGGACATTTTTTAGTCCTTCCTTTTAATATTTACTTTTACATGTTTGAGCTTATGTTTGGACTACCGATGTTTGATTCTGGTATTTCCTTTATGGTTAGTTAATGTTTTTAATACATTTACCGTGCATGCTTTGATGACACGCCATGAATAAACGTAACGGTCCACTTATCCAAGTGGGGTGTTACATGTCTAGAGCACTTTGGAGTTTGGTTTACAATTATATGCATATTCGAATTTTTTCTTTCGCTTAGTTTAACGTTGATTAGGCTGGTCGCTTTGCTACTCGTAGAACTACATTTGGGTATTGTGTATTTTTGGGCAACAATATTATATCATGGTCTTCTAAGAGATAACACACTATTTCACGTTCTAGTGTTGAAGTTGAATATCGGGGCGTTTCTAATGTTTTTGTTGAGACAACATGGCTTCACAATCTTCTTCGCGAACTACACACACCTTTATTGATCGCTACTCTTGTGTATTGTGATAATGTTATTACTGTTTATTTATCTACTAATCCGGTGCAACATCAACGATCTACACACAATGAGATTGACATTCATTTTGTTTGTGATGTGGTTTCTATTGGTCATGTGCGTGTTCTTCATGTTTCATCTCGTTATTAGTACGCATACATCTTCATCAAAGCTCTCCCTTTAGCTTTATTTGAAGAATTTCGTTACAATTTGAGTGTTGAGTCTCCTCCCACTCGAGTTGAGATCCCCATTAGATCCCACATGTAGCATAAACCAAATGAGAAAATCTTGACCATCTATTTACTTTTGATCCAATGGTCAATATCACACCCATCTTTTGCACTAAGGGGAAAAATGGTCAACATATAAATACTTATTTCTCACAGAAAGCATCATTTTTAGATTAAAAAAACACACACTCTCTACCCCTCAGAAACCTCCCAACTACCACTTTTCTAGAGACCTCCCAACAACCTACCATCTACCGTTAACCACCACATCAAACCATGTTTTTTAGCGAGATATCAAACATCTTGCCTTCTACCAGTGACCACCCCAATAACCCACCTTATTCTAGCGAGATCTACAAACCTTAAACTTTTTCGACGAGATCTACAACCACATACCATCTAAAAAACATGGCTGGTGATTCTAGAATTGAAACAGATTTAAATATCGTTCCATTTGAAGACGATGAAAATCCTATGACTCAAAATCAAATGGAAGATTCAGATGTGAAAGCAAATCTCATTCAAACTCCAAGTAAATCATATATGATTCTTAATCAATAACGATTTTTATTGAACGATTATCAAAACAGTATTAGTTTTGTGGAAAGTTCATATATGCTTCTATTCAAATGTAGAATCATAAATGATTCATTCTTGATTATGATGTATATTGTTGAAAAATCTTGAATATGATTCTGTATCAAAAGAAGAATCATATATGATTCAAACTAAAACAGAACACCAATTTTTAAATAACTAACACAAAACTTAAATGTTATTCTTAAACAGTTCCAAAGAGCACGCCAACTTTATTCCCAAATGGAGAGACACCTAGAGGAATGATATATTGCGAACCAAATGTTGAACATCAGTACCTACCTCTCGAGGGGAAATCTTTTGATACGATAGAGAAATGTGTCGATTATTATAATGCTTATGCTGTAATGGGAGGGTTTGAAGTTAAAATGACAGGCCAAAAGAAAACAAAAATTTGTTTGGTGAAATCAAAGTATGTCATGTGTAATCGGGAAGGAAATCCAAAAGAGATAAATATGAACACTTTGGACCCTGAACACAATGATAAACAAGTTAGAAATACAAAACATCGAATAACATGTTGCCTTACAAGAATTCAGGTTGTTTTGAATAGTCTTATCGAAAAGTATGAAATAACTAAATTCGTTGCCAGACACAACATCAAATGATGCTGAAAGAATTTAAGCATCTAAGAAAGAAACATAGCAAGATGACTCATACGGAAAAAATGTATGTTGTCAAAGCTTAAACATTGAAACTTGGTGGAACAAAGGCGCACCAATTGTATTTTAGGATGAAAGGGGGTACTCAGTATGTTCATGTCACTAGTGACGATTTTAAGAATCATATCAGAGATGTTAATGAGTTTATAGAAGAAAGCGGTGCACATATGCTGATAGAAAAGATGGAAAACAGGAAGATGTTTGCGCCAAACTTTACATTTCAATATAAGGTTGAAAACAGCGTATTAGTTGCACTGTTTTGGGCAAATGAAGTTGATAAATGCAACTATAACGAGTTTGGTGATATAATATCATTTGATGCAATATTCAGAACTAACTAGTAAGTTGTTGAATGAAAACTTTTTATGTCTTTTTAATTAATTTGTAATGACTTATAAAGAATCATATATGATTCTTGGTGAATCATATATGATTCAATAAGAATCATATATGATTCAATAACATTTTTTAAAATTGTCGTTGCTTTGCAGATACGACATGGTTTTGGTTTCATTCACCTGCATAGATAACCATAGAAATTCGGTGACAGTCGGCTCGGGATTGCTTTCTAAGTGAGGACACATGAGCTTATACATGGCTACTAATTTAATTCACAACTGCTCATAAAAAGCAACCGACTGTGGTTGTAACAAATCAAGATGGTGCAATGGAGAGAGAAATTGAAGTAGTGTTTACAGAATCTAAACATAGATTATGCATATGGCACATCACTCAAAAGATCCCATCAAAGGTATTGGAATTTCATTAAAAATGAAATTTTGTATTTTTCTTTTAGAATCATATATGATTCATCATGAATCATATATAATTTACTTATAATTATCTAATGATTCACATGTGATTCTTTTTACAGATATGTAAAGAAAATTATGATGAAACTGATTTTAAAGAAGTTTCAACAAACTTGTGTGGAATATTTTGATAGAGCCAATGGAGTTTGAAGAAAGATGGAAAAAACTAATTGAAGACTTTGAATTGCAAGAACAAAAGTGGATGACGAAGATGTATAGACTTCGATAAATGTGGTTACCGGCATACTTTATTAACTCGCTTTTGTTTGGCTTTAAGAGAACTACTTCAAGATTGGAGACTAAATCGCATTTTACAAATGTTTCACAAATAATGGGTCAACAATACTCAATTTCATGATGCGCTTTGAATCGGCAATGGAAAGGCAAAGGCACACACAAGAAGTGTTAGACTTTAAACAGTTGAAGCAGCTCCAAACTTAATACAAAGTTAGAGATGGAAAAACATGTGTGTAAGGTGAAAGTTTATGGACTTATATTTAATCGTTTGATAGGATCGAACTCGAGATTACGGGATTGCACACAATAAGTAAAGAGTTAATATATTTATTAAATTAAACCGAGCTATAGCTTTAACGGTCGTTAAATATATTAAGAGTTAAGTATTAACGAGCGTTGTGGACTAAAAGAGATGAGACAAGAAAGATCCGGAACACCCCATGAGGGGTGCACTGATCGTCGGCCAAAGGAGAAGGGAGAAAGGAAAAGGAAACTTTTTTCTTGCCTTATATTTGTTTTACTTGGGCTACAGGTTTTTTCTAGGCCTATATAAACACTCCTAGCCTTCATTGTTTTTCACTCCATCCCTTTTCTCTCCCCCTCTTGCGATCGCAACACCAACACCCCTAAGGGTTGTGTTTGGTTTTTTGATTTAGCTTATAATCTAGTCCTAGCCCCTCTCTAAGGTTGTTGGGTAGATTTTTCCACTAGCGTAGAGCTCGGTTTATACGTGCTAGAATCACGGTTAGCTCGTTGTATTACGTGTGTACAAGAATGTAATATAGTCTTACTTTAGACTATATCTTGGTGATATTCGTTATAAACCTGAATTGGTGATTTGTTCTTTATCTTATGGATTTGATTTAGCGTAAAGGTATGTAACCCAAATTCGATTAATTATAATTGTGTTATTATTATGATCTTGTTAAATCGCTTCCGCTATGTGTGCTTTGATCTTGTTTAGGGTTTTGTGTAATTGTTATGCACTATATAAACCTTCAGTGGCATCGAGAGCCGTTTTAACATGTTATAGTTATCGAAAATCTAAAGCTTTTTTAACTAATAATTGTTTGAGTTAAAAATACATGTTTTTTAGGTTTTCTTAAAAATTAGGGTTTTGTTTTTTTTAAAAATTAGGGTTTTTTGGCCGAATTTTATATAAAAAATTAGTATTTTCGATAACAAAATACTTTCAAGAAAATAAAATTACCCTGGTATTAAAAGCATATTATTTTCCTTGAATTCTAGAACTATATTGACATAGATCCATTACATCTGTTGATCTGCTAATAATGAATGTACTCAACATAGCGACTTGTTAAACAATTCAATTGACAAACAATTTTAAATTTCTAGATTTTGAAGGGATTTATATTGCCAAAAAACGTTTTGCATTGTAAACATGTTTCATCCCTTCTGAATGCCTTAAGTTTCCAGATCTCACTGAGTAACTTAATTAAGTCGTCTAATCTGAGTAACGTAAAACCACCATACGAATTCTCATTCTATGAACGTTTTCTCTCCATCACAACATCATCCAAAAATCTCATTTGATGACATAGCAATTTCAATTGTTCGTCAATTAGGAGCATTCAAATTAAATTTTAAGGGTATAAATTTGATGTCAAAATCAATGTACGGAGAAGCATGCATACAACTCCATAGCATAAGTTTAATAAAACATTTAGTAAACTTTTTCACGAGACTAAATTTCTACATAAATTATGTTGAGGTACTGGTTTAACCAATCAAATAATTTACCCACAACTATTCACAAAGTACTTACGGCTAAATCACAAAGCAATAACCTTATTCATTGTAATTCGGATGTGAAATTTGTGGTAAATTAACCTTAAGGTATAATGCAAATAATAATCGTATGCATTTCAATTTGACGCACAGGCGAGCCGGAAATTTGATCAGCGACTAATGGCTTCACACCTCCTTCCTTAACCGGGTACATGACCAGCGGTGCGTTATACCCGCTTTATAGTTTGTCAAAAGGAGTAGGCCGTTAGATTATTATTGCAATTCACCAATCAACGTAATCTTATGTAATTTAGATCTCAAACAAATCTTAATTTTAATATGAATTAGTCCATATTATTTCTTTTAAAAAAAACCCTTGTTTACAACAATTCAAACAATTTAACATAAACAAGTAAAAAAAACTAAATCATAAACACATAATAACAATTTATATGTGCAATAAATAAATCAAATAGCCACATGCATATGATTTATTCAATAATCATCAAATCTAGTGAAATTGAGTATTTTGAAGTTCGTTTATTGTCGATTCTTGACAAATTGAAAGTCCTAAAAATATCAAACCTTTAATTGTTCTTGGTTGTTAAGGGTATTTGGAAATCTATGTCTAATTCAATCAACACGTAAAAAGAGGAAAATAATAGGCTACGTATCCGTAAAACACCTTGCAAATACCAATTACTATTCACAAAGTTCAAGATTTAAATGCATAAAAGTAAAATTGCTTGAAATGTAAGCTAAATGAAAGTATAAGGGCTAAAATATAAATTTCAGAAACTACAAGGACCAATTATGCAAAATTATAACAACTAGTAACAAATCTAACAACTTTAACGAACTTGCTAACTAATTTTGTAACAAACTGAAAGTTGAAGGACTGATTATTTGAAAATCCTAAAAACTTGCAAGATTAACACAAAATGCAAACAGTTACAAACAATAGGGACCAAAGTGCAATTAAATGGGAATTATTAACAAAAACGGGCTAAGCACCTTCAATAAGCTGGTTTGAGCTTATTACTGGACCAAATTGAGTCTGGTTTGTTTTAAAATTCTTAAAATAGAAAATTAGCTAGACTTGCAAAAGGAAACAGCTTAAAAGCTTGTAAATCACAAGATAGATTATTCTAATAAGCCATGAATAAGCTAACTTAAAATCCAGACTTCTACAACCTAATTTTAATGCACAATCTGATTAATCAACTAACAAGAACACTAGAATGTCTTTTAAAACTGAAAATGGTTCACTAGATAAGCCAGAATCTGAAATTAAGCACTAATGAGCTTATTTGACCAAGTGTTGACCAAAATTTCCAAAAAAGCTGAAAATCATAGAATCCACTCAGGACATGTTGGCAACAAGTTTTGTGAAAGAAAAATAGCAAGTTTATGAAGTAGAAACTGAGATATAAGAAAATAGATTGACCTTTATTACATAAACTAGCATTTGCTCATGTGCTTATCAAAAAGCTGATTTCACACTGAAAATGGATACTGTAGAATTTCCTTATACACACTAATACTTTGGATGTTGAACTACAAGTAGAAACTAGTTTTAAGCAAATTGATCAAGTAATGAAGTAATGGTAATGGATTGAAGTTAGCAAGTTTTCTAATTAACTAGTTAACAGGTTTTGACCCATACTTTTTATGTACCAATTGCCTCTTTAACTGAACTTTTGACCACAAACCTGAACCAAAATGTTCACTCTAGTTAACCAAATGTAATTGAACACAAATCAACCAGTTAAACAAACTCTAACAACCAAAACTCATTAAAACCAAACACTACTTTAGGAATCTGTTTAAGACTTTTACAAATGAAATTTGATCACAAGTGTAAGACAAGTTTTGACTCTTATCAAATCTTATTTAGGTGACCAAATGAAATGTAATTGAACTAAGAATAAGCAGCTAACAACTCTTAACCACAAAATGAACCTTAAGACCTATTACTGATGAAATCACTTAACATAAATCAAGTAAACTAGGATTAAAGCTATAAAATCACTAAACAACTATCAAACCAACACAATTATACTAAAATCAGGCTAAGCAAACATTCAGTTCTGCAAGTAAGCTTTATACTAAGAATGTAGCATGCAAAACTGATTTAGGGGAACCAAAAACAGAATTCTTGACACCTTTTAGCTTGAAGCCTCCTCTGATGGAGTAGAGGAGCGCTGAGCTCTCTAAATCACACTTCCTTCAACCCAAATCAACTAATATCTACAACCAAATCATCATCTTCAAACCAAAATCTGATCAATCTACAAAATCTGCTTCAAACTGCTACTCAAGTACTGGAAATGAACTGAACTGGCTAGGAACACTTGATAAGCTTCCAAATCACAAACAGAAACTCTATTGATCAATGGAGATCAACAGAATCACAAGATATCAACTAGAATGCAGAATTGAGTGAAGTAAGATGAAGATAATGAACTGAATATTTTTGTTTTATTTATTTGGAAGGAAAGTTTGTTACAAAATCTAACTGACTAACTAACAAGCTCTTAAGTGTGTGTCAAACACTTAAGAGCTGTTGTAACTGAAAAGGTAAGCTAGAATTAAGAGAGAAAATGAAAGTGTGTGTTTTTCACACTTTAAGCTACACACAACAAATGAGCTACTCTACCCTATTTATAAAGCTGGAAATGAGAAGTTGTTGGGGAGTATGATGTGTCTTGGCCAATGGGAGAGTGCCAGGTATCATGAGTTGGTTGATTGCAAATTTGTCTTCAAGAACACAAAAGGGGATTTTTGATCCATTGATTCTCAGTCTATTTTGGGTTGTAGGGTTGGATTCGTCCTTCAATTTAGAGTTTTTTTCATGTAGAAAACTTGTCTTGAAATCCACTCTAGCTCATATTGAGTTCTGGGTTCGTTTAGCTTTGGAGGTGACACGTGGCGTCTTCTTACTCGTCCTCAACAAATCATACGGATTGATATCTGTTTTGGATAAAATGAATATTGCATGGCAGCTTCTTATTGGATGAAAAAGAAGATAGTGGGAGTATTGTACTGATTCGTTATTAAATGCAAGAATGAGTTAGTGGCCAACTAGCGTCTCATTTGGCAATCCAAACCTTTATTTTCTTGCATTCTCATTGGTGGAAAAGGTTAACACACGGATTAAGACCAAATTTGATATGTTTTTTGTCACTTTCAGCCCTTGAACTTTGGCAGAATATACATTTGAGCTCCTTTCTTCATTCCTTTGGCAAATTAAGTCCTTTGACTTGCATTCTTGAATATTTAAGTCCCTTGACTTGGTTGACTTGATGGTTGACCAGGTCTGACTTTAATCTTGACTTTTTCCAAAATTACATTTAAGTCCCTCAACTTTTGAACATTATCAAGATAGGTCCTTTATCTTTAAATGGCTTGTCATCTTTGATCCTTCTCTTGTCTTTTCTTCATAAATGAGATTGATTTCCCTTGTTTGCTTGAAATTTGTATCCTTATTACCTATTTAAGCACAAACACAAAACATACCACATAATACTACTTTATAGCACAAAGTTAGGTATTTTCTATGTGTTTTAGGGTGATTTGTTGACTTATTGATATGAGATTTTGCTCATATCAAATCCCCTACACTTGATCATTGCCATGACTCATGCAATGCTATATTTTAAAGCACAAATTTACATTTTCCTTATAATTAACCCACCTTGGCCAATATGGAATGCTTTACACTACTCTACTCTATATGATGCATGATTTTGATTTTGTACAATGCAATAAAGAACAATTCTATTTATATATTTTTAGATTTTTCATAAATAGTTTTGATGGAAAACTCATAAAGAAATCAATGACTTAGATTAGGGCTTTTGGTACCATGAACACTTATCACCCTCAAGTTTCACTTTCCCCATACCAAGCTTAAAAACTGAATCATTGTATTCACAAGTAAAAAGTGCATCAACTTATTCATGACAATTAAATGTGGAACCGGTTATTATTTGAGCAAATTGCTTGAGAGCAAATTTGTCATTATTTAAAGCGTGAAGTATAAGAAATGCAAAATCTAAAAATAAGGAAGCACGGTTTTAATCCTAAGTAATCCTCTCATCCATTACTTGAAAAACCGCTCACAATTAATATAAGTCTGACTCAAGAATAATAAGTCATTTGCCTTATGTGTAAGATCCTTATGTCATGCATTAATAAGTAGCTACACACTCGCTAAGGAAAGAAAAATAAACTTACGCAATAATTTATATCTGCCGCCTTTTTAGGACTTTGGATCTTTAATCTCGCAACCCGTCAAGGTAATATTGGATTGGAGCAACTATCAAATCCTCGCAACCCATCAAGGTAATATTGGAATTCAATAGTTACGATAATTAACACTTCACTGCCCCTTTTGGGAGTCTTGTATAACTATTATTTATTTTTCTTTTGTTTTTCTTTTTTTTTTCTAGCCACTAATTTTTTTTCAAGCCGCTCTTATTTTTCTTTATTCCTCACAAAGAAAGTTGAAAAGAATAAAAGTAAAAACACCCGCTAAGTATTAAGCATGACATAAGTCTAGTACACATAAAACGTTCTAACTTAGAATCTTAAGACGTACTTATATCAACCATGAATGATTAGTTAAAAATGCATAAGAGACTACAAACGGATTAAAATCGTTCTTGATTATTTATTAACATATATACATGCGAAGAAATTATAGGCAAAGAAAGAGAAGGGTTTAGCCACAAGTAATTGTCATGAAGTTTATCTAGTCCTCTTATACTTGCTTTAACTCTATCATCTCCCATTCTCCACAAATTTAAAATCTCAAATAATGAGAGTCGTGGATGCTTAGCCTAATAGACCAATGAAGGACTACATGGTTAAGGATACTAGCTATAGAATGCTTAGATAAGAAAACTCAGGTTGAGTAAAAGTATCCATGGCGGGCCTAATATGTCAAAAAGATCTAAACTCGTTAAACCATATCCTTTATTATATTTTTTTCTCTTTTATATATTTTTGATGAAAAGCAAAAAAAGAAATATATACAATGCAAATGTGTTATGCAAATGAAAAATGATTGATGCAAAATTATGAATGCATATTTTTGGTGGCCAAAGTAGATCAAAAATTTGAAAAATGTTTGAAAAATTAATTTCCAAGTTATCATGAAGGTCAATGACAAAGTCTAGGTAAGGTCACTTCGATAGAAGACCCCCTACGCTTAAGATAAACATTGTCCTCAATGTTTAAGAGCATGGGAGTATAAACTCCCCTACACTTATGACAATGAATAGACGTTGCTTAACCCAAGCTAAGGAAAGATCAACTATAGTGAATTCATTTTTTAAGAACAATGTGTCTATGAAGAATCACAATAGTAACAAAGTGAACCGGATACAAAGGCCTCCTCCATAAGCTCCAAATCACGTGATGAGAGAGCAACCCTACAAACAACATAAAGACAAATGGAAGGTCTCCCCTATACTTCTCATCAACTCTATATCCTTATTGCTATCCTACCACACTCTAAGTCTAAAAACTCTAAACCTAGTTATTCAAGCTTGATTTAAGGAGTCTCTAGCTCTACTCTTCCCACAATGAATTAATTCATGAGGAAAATGGGGATCTCTTGGACCATTTCCACGGAAATGTCCTCCCTAAAATAGTGCTTAACACGGTGACCATTCACTTTGAAAATTGGACCATCGGGTTGTGACAACTCAATAGTTCCATATGGAAATACTTGAGAAATAGTGAATGGACTGGACCATCTTGACTAAAGCTTGCCCGCAAAAAGTTTTAACCTTGAGTTAAAGAGGAGAACCGGCTCTCTAACTTTGAACTCACGGTTCTTGATCTTAGCATCATGCAATTGCTTAGTCTTTTCCTTGTAAAGCAATGAGTTCTCATAAGCATTGGATCTCTATTCATCCATTTCATTGAGTTGGTCCTTTCTATGTGAACCGACTTGGTTTAAATCAAAGTTAGCCCACTTGAGAGCCCAAGAAGCCTTATGCTCTAACTCGAATGGGAGGTGGCATGCTTTTCCATAGACAAGCCTATATGGAGTACAACCAATTGGTGTCTTAAAAGCCGTCCTATAAGCCCACAAAGCATCATCAAGCTTATCCAACCAAGAAGCTCGATGCTCTCTCACCATTCTTTCTAAAATTCTCTTTAAACCACGATTTATGACCTCGGTTTGACCATTGGTTTGAGGGTGATACATGGTAGAAAGTCTATGGTTAACACCATATTTCTTCATGACTCTTATAAATTGATCATTACAAAAATGAGTCCCACGATTACTTATGATGGCCCGAGGTACACCAAATCTAGCAAATAATTGCTTAAAATTTTTTACTACAACTCGAGCATCATTAGTAGGCAAGACTTTGGCCTCAACCCACTTTGACACATAATCCACCGCTACGAGTATGTACTTATTTCCCTTATATGATGGAAAAGGTCCCATAAAATCTATTCCCCGTACATTAAAAATCTCACATTCTTGTATGAAGTTTTGTGGCATCTCATCTCGTTGAGTAATTTTTCCTTGTCTTTGACATAAATCACAAAATTTCACCATCTCTTGGGCATCTTTGTATATTGAAGGCTAATAGTAACCCGAACCAAAGACTTTCTTGGCGGTATAGTTGGGCCCAAAATGTCCACCCGTAGGTCCCTTATGACAAGCTTCTAAGATCTTAAATTCCTCGGGCCCATCTACACACTGTCTAATGATTTGGTCCGCACATTGCCTAAAGAGGTAAGGGTCATCCCAAAAGTAGTACTTCACTTCCTTAAGAAATTTCTTCTTTTGTTGGGAAGTGAGACCCTATATTAGCACATCCCCCATAAGATAGTTTGCAATATCCGCAAACCAAGGGGTGACATCCTCTTAAGAAGAGATAGACATGAGCTCCTCTAATGGAAAGGATTCATTAATTTCCTTATGAGGCAATTCACCTTGAAAAGGTTGCTCAAGTCTACTCAATTGATCCGCCGCTAAATTCTCGACCCCTTTCTTATCACGAATCTCAATGGAAAACTCTTGTAGCAATAAAACGCATCTCAAAAGTCTAGGCTTAGCATCTTGCTTTGTCATGAGGTACTTGAGAGAGTAATGATCCGTATACACTATGGTCTTAGATAACACAAGATAGGGTCTAAATTTCTCAAAGGCATAGACTATAGCAAGCAACTCTTTTTCCGTGGTGGTATGGTGAAGATGAGCACCCGTCATGGTTTTACTAGCATAGTGTATAGGTTGAAAATGCTTATTCACTCTTTGTCCTAACACGGCCCCTACAGCATAACCACTAGCGTCACACATAAGCTCAAAAAGGCAAATCCCAATTTGGAGAAACCAAAACGGGAGCCTTAGTCAACTTTTCCTTAAGTATCTCAAAAGAGTCTAAACACTCTTGGGTGAAAATGAAAGGAGCCTCCTTTTCCAAGAGGTGGGTCATCGGTCTTGTAATCTTAGAAAAATCTTGTATGAAACGTCTATAAAATCCCGCATGACCCAAAAAACTTCTAACTCCTTTCACCGTGGTAGGTGGGGGAAGCTTAGCAATAACATCTATTTTGACACGATCCACTTCTAAACCTTTGTTGGATATCTTATGTCCCAAGACTATCCCCTCTTTGACCATGAAATGGCACTTCTCCCAATTAAGAACAAGACATATTTCTTCACACCTCTTAAGCATACGTTCTAAATGGGAGAGACAAGAAGTGAATGAATCTCCAAAGACCGAGAAATCATCCATGAAAACTTCCATAGTGTGCTCAATCATGTCATGAAAGATTGCCATCATACACCGTTCAAATGTCCCCGGTGCATTGCACAAGCCAAAAGGCATTCTCTTGTAAGCAAATGTACCATAGGGACAAGTGAATGTCGTCTTTTCTTGATCCTTAGGGTCAATGGGTATTTGAAAATAACCCGAGAATCCATCTAGAAAGCAATAGTATTCATTTCCCGCTAAGCGTTCAAGCATTTGGTCCATGAAAGGTAATGGGAAATGATCTTTCCTAGTAGCATCATTGAGCTTCCTATAATCAATATAAACTCTCCAACCCGTGACAAGTCTAGTAGGAATAAGCTCATTGTTCTCATTAGGCAATACGGTGATTCCACACTTCTTAGGAACACAATGTACCGGGCTAACCTATGGAGAGTCGAAAATAGGGTAAATCATGCCCGCATCAAGGAGTTTGATAACTTCCTTCTTAATGACCTCACGGATTTTAGGGTTAACCCTTCTTTGGCTTTGAATGGCGGGTTTGTAATCATCCTCCATAAGCATTTTGTGTGTACAAAAATTTGGATCAATTCCCCTTATGTCGGATATTTTCCATGTTATGGCTTGCTTATGTTTCTTAAGGACCTCTATGAGTTTTCTTTCTCATCCTCTTTCAAATCTTTAGCAATGATCACGGGTAATTTGTCTTTCCCCTCTAAGAAAGCATATTCAAGATGTGATGGAAGATCCTTAAGTTCAAGGGTAGGTGGACTCTCTATGGAAGGTTTCACTATGGATGGATCATCATTGGTAACTTCTTGTGGGATAGGTGAAGGAATGGGATCCTCATTGAGCAACTTTTGGATAGTGAGAATGTCTTCTTCCTAATTAATGGGAGAATCATCATTACCAAGGAAGTTGGACTCAAATTCCTCCAAGAGGAAATCACTCTCTCCAAAAGGTGTTAAGGAAGGAGCAATTGAGGCAACGGTCTCTATATGAGGCATTTCTTCACTATCATTCTTACAAGCTTCATGGAAATGCTCATCACACACCTCATCAAGTACATCTACTATGTTAATTGTTTCACAATCTTGAGACTTCTTAGTCACTTTTCCTAGCTTAAACACCACTTTCTCATCCTCAACCCTCATAATTAGTTCTCCCTCCGCCACGTCTATAAGAGTACGACCCGTCCTAAAAAATGGTCTACCAACAATTAGAGGAACTCTCGGGTCCATATCATAATCAACCACTACAAAGTCCGCCGGAAAGGTAAACTTATCCACACCTACAAACACATCCTCCGCAATACCTACCGGGTAAGCTATGGTACGATTGGCTAACTCAAGGGTCATCCTAGTTGGAGTGAGCTCGGGAAGAGAGAGTTTTTGCCAAACCGATAAAGGCATGAGATTTATGCTTGCCTCTAGATCCGCTAGTGCCATGCAATTTTCCACCCCGGGAAAATTACGAGGAATCAAAAATCACCCCGGCTCTCCAAGTTTTGTAGGTAAGGTTTTGAGCAACACGGCGGAGCAATTCTCATTAAGGGATGTGTTAGGAAAATCCACCAATTTTTCCTTGTTGGAGAGGAGATCTTTGAACATCTTAGCAAACTTTGGCATATATGCAAGAGCTTCCATAAAGGAGATGTTTATGTTAAGTTGCTTGAACATCCTCAAAAAGTTTGAGACTTGTATATCATCCTTGTTTTTAAATTTCTCCTTTCTCAATCTTGATGGATAGGGAAGGCTTGGTTTTGGTGTAGGTTGAGTAGTTGTTGTGGTGGAAGGTTTCTCTTTGTTGGTTTCTTTATTGGGAAGTGTGGAAGGTAAAGGAGAAGTGGGTGTAGAATGAGAAGGTGTAGGTGGTGAAGTGGTAGAGCTTGAAGGTGGTGAAGAAGATGTAGAAGGCTTATCACAAATTGGAACCATAGTAGGCTTAACCATAGAAGGTGTAGGAGGTGAAGAATCAATAGTTGTTTTTCCACTTCTTGTTGTGATAGAATTGACATTAGCCCTCGGGTTTGTTTGTGTGTTAGAAGGTAGAGCCCCTTGTGGTCTTTGATTAAGTGCCATCAAAATCCTTTTGGTAGACTCCTCATTTATAATTCTCATTTGCTCTTGCATTCTCTTTTCACTTTCACGAATTCTCCTTTCAACATACTCATTATTATCATGTTTCCCATATCCTTGATTTTGACCTTGATGGCATCCTTGATTTGGAAAGGGTGGAGGTGGTTGGTTAAATCCTTGATTGGGTGGATGAAAGTTATTTCCTTGATTGTCAAAATTGTTGGGTGCTTTATAGTTATTCCCTTGGTAGTTTGGCCTAGGCCCTTGATTCCTTTGTAGCAATTGAGGATGATTGGGTTGATTTTGGGTGGGTGGATGGGGTGGAAAGCCGGGTGGAGCAAGATAGTTATTTGACTTGTAAGAGAGATTGTTTTGATTGATGTTAGGTTTGAAATGCTCTCTATGTTCTTCTTGATAAGCATAACACTCAACTTGATAACCTTGAACCTTATCACATTATTGGTAAGAATGAGGACCTCCACAAGTCTCACATGAAATAGCAATAACATTCACATCATTGGTAGGATTTTTGTTCAAAGAGAGTTCACACATTTTCAAGATAGTATCAAGCTTTTGAAAGATCATCCCATCCATTTGTAGAGTAACACTCTCTTGCACCACATGGACTCTTTCATCAAATTATGTATTAGTTTGCACCATGGATTTAGTCTCAATAATGTCCCATGCCTCTTGAATGGATTTGGAAAGAATATTCCCACCCGCGGAGGAGTTTAGGGAATCTTGATGATGTGGTCTTAATCCATTGTAGAAAGTATTGATTTGGTGAACTTCATTGAATCCATGATTGGGGCATTTTCTCAATAACTTCTTGAACTCTTCCCAAGCATCACTAAAGGTTTGGCTAGGTTTTTGTTGAAATCTAATAATTAGGTTTCTCAAAGCCGTGGTCTTAGATGGGGGAAATAACTTGTTCAAAAACTTCTTAGTAAAGTCATCCCAAGTAGTAATGCTCTTAGGTGGTTGTGTATCTAGCCAATACTTGGTATTGCCCTCTAAATAAAATTGGATCAATATCAACTTAATTGCATCATGGGGAACTCCATTGTACTTAATGGTGTTGCAAAGAGATAGAATCTTCTTGAGGTGATCGTGTGGATTATCACTAGGTCTCCTAAAAAATGGTGTGTTTGAAACCAAGTTAATCATAGATGTCTTAAGCTCAAAGGAATTTGCGGTTATTCGGGTATAAAAATAGCATCGGCATATCCTTGCACATTAGATTGAAGGTGATCCATCAAAGGTCGATTGTCAACAGAGGCCATGGATCCTTGTGTAATGATCAAAGCACGATTCTCGGGATCGGCTTGATGGATGGTGTTGTTTTTACTCTTTCTCTTTTTCTTCCTTTTCGGAGGAAAGGGTTGTACACCAAATGGTATTTGTGCACGCCCGCGGGTGAGCATGCAACTCAAATAAGGAGTGAGAGAGAAGCTCTCATTCGACTTTGAAGAAGAAGGGATTATCCTCTTCGAGGTTCAATAAGTAATATCCACAAGAAAGTATAATATAAGTAAGTAATACTTGGGTGCAAGACCCCCAATCAAGCTTTGCTTCTTAGAATACGCACTAGTGAACGGGGGGTTAGGTGGCGCGAAGCACTTAAGTACCTATTAACCCTTAGACGGCATTTTATAGCACGTCGCCTTTCTATTCACTTTGTAGTTTGTATTCTTCGAATTCTTGCCTATTGGAAGTATTTATCTATTCTTGCTTAATTAAATTTGATCGATACACGTGTCAAGGACCGGAACGCTCCCGAACACGGTGTATTGCAAAAGCAATACTTATAGAAGTATGTGTATTGAGTGTTCGTATACATATACGTATCTACATATAATAATATAGAGAAAATATTTTTGTATTTATTGGGTTTTTAAAGAAAATACTATATGTATGATAGTTGTAGAAATACGTCTTTTAGGAAAAAGAACGTAAATAGGGTAAGCGTGCACGACGATTTAAGAAAACCGTGTGTGAATGACCCTAAAAGTGAGTTCGTTCTCGAGGAGGTATAGGTGTTGTGAATTAACTTGTATTTCTTTGAGATTAATATTGAGAGATGGAATGACGGTTTCTTGGAAATCACACTAAGACGTAAAAAACGTAAAGCCGTAGAAAAAACACAAAAATTAAAAATTATTAAGCTAAAACCAAAAACAAAATCAAGAAAAAGATTAAAAAAGACTAAAACAAGTCTAAAATAATATAAATAAAGACAAAAATCCAATAAAGATATTTTTAAACCTTTTATTAATTAAATAATTAATTTTAAATGCTAATTAAAGCCCTAAAATTAAATTTAATTAATTCAAATGTCAAAAATATGATTTTATTGAATAATTACTCAACTTATATTATTATAAGACTAAAGAGTAATTTTCTAAAAATTAAAACCTATTAAAGCAATTTTTAAAACTCAAAAAATGATTTAAAATAATTAAAAATTAATTAAACTTAAAATAATTATAAAAATAAATCTAAAAGTTATAAAAATAATCTAAAAATGGAAATAGTCCTAATCAATGACAAAGAACCTAGGAAAAATGAAAAAAAAAGAAAAATAAAATTTTGAAAATTAATTAATAAAATAATATTAAAACACTCCAAAAAAAATAAAAGTCACTAGTTGCGCCGCAACTAGTGGGGTCTTGCGCCGCAACTAGTGTTGCGAGATCACCAAGATCTGCAGGTACTTCAGTTGCGCCGCAACATGTTGTCTTGCGCCGCAACTAGTGTGACGAACCTGGTTATGAACTATTGCACCAGCAGGTTGAACTTGTGTGTTTATGAGTTTGGCCAAGAGGACTTGACCTTGGCTTATTTTGGATGAATATTTTGGACAAAAGGGCACTCTTGTGATCCTTTGATCACAAGAAGTCAAGACAAACAAGCACAAATCACTTAGCACTCAAATTCAAGAAATCAAAATCACCTAAGATCATAAAAACAAGCAAGATAACACTTATGCAGATTTTTAACACCCTTTTTACCTTTTAAACTCAACAAATTTACTCCAAACTTGTTCCAAACTAATTAACTACTTACTAAACACCTTAATCAACCATAAACAAGCAATCTAACACCTTTTAGCAACACAAATCAATGATTGTACCCTGCTTAAACCTGTTGCCAAACACCCTTTAAACTTTTTGAAATCCAATTTTTCCAAATCAAAACCTTATGAAACCTAACCAAATTGTTATCAAAGCTTCATAACATGTATATAACATAACATAAACACAAATCAAGTAACTTAAACACACTAAATCAATCAATCAATCAAATCAAGTAACAAGCACTTTTATGAACTTTTTCAAGGTAAAAGGAAGATACCTTAGGTTCTTACATCCAAGAACCTAGAGGATGAAAATCCTCCTCCAATCCAACTCGGGTTGGAGCTGAACCAAATCAACAAACCTTCAACCTATTGTAATCACAAAACAAGAAAACAACAAAATAATATAACAATATATATTTTTTATGTTTCCTTTTTCTTCTTTCCAAAATACTTTCAAAACCTTTTTAATCTTCTTAAAATGTTTCTATAACACTTAAATCACCAACAAACATGAACTCCTAACAACAAAAACCTTTTGAGAAGATTTTACCAAAATCTCTCAAAATCTCAAAACCTTAAACAACTTTGAAAATCAAAGTTGCTTAACCAAATAAAAGTGGAACTCAGAATCAATCTCCTCACAACACACAAACTTTTAAAAACAATAAAAAAGGAATTACACTTGAATATTTCAAAAACCAAACTTTTTATTTCTTTAAAAAGGAATTACATGTGAGAGACTAGAAACTGGAACAAGGGCTTCACACAAGTTGTGAGCTCCTTTTATAGAGTCCTAAGAAGATACTAGAAGGCTAAAAACATAAACCCTAATACATAGAAAATCCCAAATGTGCCCTTGAATGATTTTGAGTGCATTTTGTCCTCTCTTGATCTTGAACGTTTATTTTGCTTTGGGAGGAAGCAAATAATCTTGGCCATTGATTTATGCCACGTCATGATGCTTGGGGGCTAAGGAATGATGTGATTGGTGGATTGGGGAATTGGGGTTTTGGTGCATATGAGTGGGATGCAGGTTTTTAGGAGTGGGAAGGGTTTTGGCATGTGTGAATTAAGTGTGTGCAAGTTTAATTGAGTTTTACCCAAGTAAATGTGAGGGTAAAATCTGGGGTGGTAAGAAGGTGAATAGTGCTCTATTTGATCCGAAATTGGGGGTTTGTTGGGTGTTAGGCGCATTTTTATTTAAATGTTTCAGCTTTGTCACTTTTGGTCCTTGGTTTTTGGTTTTTTTGGCCTTTAAAGATTTCCAGCCTAAAACTTGCATCCCTTTGTATTTAAGTTTCATCACTTGACAATTTTGGCACAAACTTTCCATAAAGATGTTTCAAAGGCAATTTTTGTCATTTGGTGATTTTTCAATGACTAATCTTGGACAATGTTGATCTTCAAAGGTCTTCAATGAGTCTTGCACTTGTTGAGGGACCATTATTGGCAATTTGAAATTGTTGAGGGACTAATCTTGCCATTTCTTCAATCTTGAAGGACCTTTTTGCAATTTTGACAAACTTAATGGACCAAACTTGTAATTATGAATATACAAGGGTTTTAAGTTGTCATTTCTTCATTCTTGGATGATCAATCTTGTATTGTCTTCAAGTCTTCAAGGGTATTTGATGAAAATTCCATGATTAGGGCCCGGTTCTTTGTACGGCTTCGTTTCTCGTGTCCGTTTTTCCTTGTATCTTGTGATCTTTTGTCTTTCTCACGATATCCATACCTAAAACACACAAGTAAACAAACACAAGCATATATATGGTATTTTATGACATTTTAGTGCATTTAAAGCCCGAAAAGAACGATGAGATCATGTATAAATGCCATCTCATCACTCCCCCATACTAAGCCATTGCCGTGCCCTCACGCAATGCTAGAATAAAGTATCTAAGCATCACCAAAGTTCAATTTTATTAACCTTTATTGAAGAGTAAAAGACTTGCAACATACTACGATGATGTGTAAAGACATAATGTATGATTTTCATCACCAAAATGTGACTTTTAGGGTCAAAGAATAGAAACAAGTTAATGTCCCTTAGAGTAAATTTCGTCATCCTTGAGTGTCATACATTCCATGCTAAGTGCAAAAACAAGATCATTGTTGGTACAAGTCACAATGCTAACACTACTCATACGTCCAAATTGTGTAATACTTTTTCTCCCCGCAATCCTAGTTATTATAAAAGGAAATGGGTTACTAGCATTTTTTATCTATTTGTCATGGATCACAAGTGATTCATATTGACTTATTTGAGTAGTTATTAGTCCGAAAGCAAAGTAGCACGATTTGATCAATAGTTAGCCGAAGGACAAAATCTTTTAAAACGGCTTCTCGTGTATCTCCTTAAGTTCATATCTTAGCATAACTCGTTTCACGATTTGAGACCTTTCTCGGACCGATATTTGGCATGTACTTCATACTTCAAATCTTGGGAAGACGTTCTCGAAATTATGGTCTTCTCTTCATATATTTGGAATTTCTTCACTTGACGTTTTTGAGAGATTCTTCATATAGGACCACGACTTCATCATTTTTCTTCAATCTTTACTTTGGATTTTGATATACAACGATCCGCCTCCTTTTCGGACTTGGATATATTTATCCTCATACCTTGTTAGGGTCTTTTTGGATAGACTTTCTCCATTCTTTAGGGGAGTAATAGCTTCTCGTCGTGTGTCTCGATCCTTCATATTGATTTTGGAATAATGATACTTCACATCATCTTTGGATCTTTAGCAAAAATAGAGCTCCTCATGCCTTGTTAGGGCCTTTTTGGATGATCGCCAATCTTCGCGTCCCGTTTCAATAAGTTATGCCTTGGCTATGAACTCTATTCAACCCCGAGCAACTTTTAAACGATCTTGCGCTAGAGGCTAAGTAACCTTTCAAACCGTACGACCTTACTTATTGCAATTATGTTTTATTCCTAATGCATTGATCTTATGGGAAGAAAAAGCCACAATTAAAAACATATGAGTTTTTGAAAGAACATTTTCATGTTCTACGTTTAGCATGATCACTTGTCTAACTCTATCATTTCTCGTTCTTCACTATTTAAAGACCTCTAATTAAAGAGACTCGTGAATACTTAGCCGTGCAAGTCAAAATTAAGCCAAATTTGGATTAGCTTTCATTAAGACTATATCAAATCAAAGTTTTGGGTTTTCAAGCCACCTATAGGATCTTGCACTTTCTTGGACTTTTTCAAGTTTAGAGAATGCGTTTTAAAGTTCCCTTGATAAGTGACTTTCTAGAATCAATTATAGGAACTTGCGAAAAGTTCTTGTTCTTAACCCGAATGAATTAAGACTTTCGCGTTTTAAAGCTCCCTATATAAAAGTCTAGCAAAACTTGAATTGAGCGGGTTAAGGAATGTAAATGGCTCCAAATGCCCATCAAGTCAAAAATTAACTCTTATTCTACCCATCGGAAAATATACATTCGTGTCTTAAAAACACTTATGAAAACTAAGAAAAATTTTAAAATTTGGCCATTTTTAGCCTTATTAGCAAAACAAAACATTGAAAATTGGAAAACGCGAGGGCGTAGCAAAGCAAGTACCTATTCACCCCCCCATACTAAAAGTAAACATTGTCCTCAATGTTTCGAGTCTAAAGGTGGAGCACCCCCATACTAGAGACGAAGAATCGAATGCTTAGGATCTAGCATGGAAAGGGTGATCAACAATATATCTAAAGCCGTTTATTAATTATGCTAAAAGATAATTGTTAGAACAATAAAGGATATGTCATGGAATCGTGAAAAACTTCTTCAAACGAACGATGGAGGCTCACGTAAACGAACACGAGAGTCTTCAATCGTAGACGATGATGATGATCTAGATAACACAATCACAAACAACCACGAGACAACGAGTTGGAAGGGTACAAGTCCCCTTATTAGTGAACATAAAGCATAAAGATAAGCATGGGATCTCCCCCACGAGGCACCTCGTTTTTGATTACCGAGTCATGAGCTCGACTCGATCCCCTTAAAATGTGAACATTTAGGGATATCATGGTATGGTCAAAGGGGCTTACATGATAAACAAGGCCCAAAAAGCAACCGGTATAAAGGACTAAGTCCTTAGATGATGCAAAATACCGGGGTCGAAGATGGCGTTCTCGTTTTCATGGAAAAAACTAATTAACACCACTCCAACATGTGCCATAAACTCAAAGAGTTTGAAGAAAATAGATGAGAAGTAGAAGGGTGGGACCATTGGTAAGACAAACGTTCGAGCTACTCGAGGTAGACTCGCACCAAGCAAATAGAAAGTTTTTCCATTTATTGCATCGGTGGAAGACCGAGATTTCCCTTTACATGAAATTCCGGGATCGAATATCTCGTCCTCGGTGGACAAGGATGAGGGAACATTAGGGGCTTCCCCCATACTAGAACCACACAAAACATCGTCAAAAGGAGTAGACGAGTTTGTAGTACTCAAATCACGCGGTGATGACGGAGTTAGATTTGTAGAAAAATCAATTAAATCACATTTAAGATCTTTTTCTTTGTTATCTTTTGAACTCTCCTTATGAAAACCCTTTTTGATTATGTCGAAAATATTCGGTGTTTCTAAGACGATGTTAGTCACACTAAAAATTCTCACATTTTGAAACCGTTTTGGTTTTGGTGGTGGCAAGTTCTCAAAACGTTTATCGACGAAGAAAACCTCCCCATCGGGGTCCATATATTCATCATCCGAAAGATCTTCCGTAGAAACCGGCAACTTATCAACACTTTTCAAGAACGAATGTGAAGGATTTTTCGATTCAAGTATTGATGGTTTCTTCTTTGTAGGCTTTACACTCATAACCTCCACCGGCGGAGGAAATGGTAAATTGTTTTTGGAGACATTCCCTAAAACTCTTGGTGAAAATTCCTTGCAAACGACATTGGTCGAGTCACCATGGTTTAAAGTTGCAATAGAATAAACATGAGAAAGATTGGAGTTTTGTGTTGCATTGATGACAAGTTCTTCTTCATTGAAACGAAGGGTGATTTTTCGAGCATGAACATCGATAAGTGCTCGTGATGTATCCAAAAATGAACGACCCAAAATTAGAGGAACTTTTCGATCGATGGGAATGTCTACAACGATAAAGTCAACGGGATAGTAAAACTTTCCGACTTTAACGAAAACGTCCTCGGCTACTCCACATGCCATGATCGTAGAATGATCGGCCATCTCGATGGACATGTTCGAAGGAGTAAGAGCCGGAAGCGAAAGCGATTTGAAAATCTCGAGAGGCATTAAATTAATACTAGCACCAAGATCGGCCAAGGCGTAGCATTCCTCCATATCTTGTATAGCACACGGAATCAAAAATTTACCGGGATCACCGACTTTTTGTGGTATGCGGCTTAGAAAAACCGATGAACAACTAGACGATTGTTGTAACTTTTCTTTGTTGTTTAGCATACTTTTGAAGTTTGCGGCGAATCGAGGCATCATGATTAAAGCATCGGCAAAACTTATGTTAAAGTGCAAATCACGAAACATTTTCATAAATAGCTCAAATTGATAATTGTTCCTTTCTTGTGCCTTCTCTTTGTTACGTCTCGAAGGGTAAGGTAAAGGTGGTGTGGGTTGGTCATTAGGCAACGGCCTTGGAATCTCGGGTCCCACAATTGGTTTTGGTGTAACCGTAGGTGTGGTTTGAGCGGTACTTCGTGGGATTGTAATGTGCTCCTTTTCGACCACCACCTCGGGTTCTTTCTCGATTTCCTTCTCCTTAGAAGTACTTGTACGAGAGATTGGTTCCTTGAAAGTTTTACCACTTCGTGTAGTAATAACCTTCATTTCTCCCCTCGGGTTGCTAATGGTATCACTAGGAAGACCACCCGAAGAAGAGGGTTTACACATGATTGCTTCGAACATCTTAGCCATTCGGTCCTCAAATTTTGATTGCCTAGCATCCGCTTTCAATAACTCTTGCTTAATCTCATGTTGTCCTAATTCCATCTTTTGTTGGTTTTGTTGAAGACGTTGGACATTTCCTTCCATTTTGTTAGCATGAGTTTTAAGTTCATTAGCAAGTTCATTTTTAAGCTCGTTTTTCAACTCGGACCTTAAGCTAATCATCTCACGTTGCATGTTATCAAATTTAGCATCATTTGCTTTTGCATAATCCAAAAATTCTCCTTGCAAATTTTTCGTGTGAGCATTTTGAAAACCTTGTGTAGTGTTTTGAAAATCACGGTTTTGGTTTTGATTAGAGATTTGTCCATTCCCACTTTGATAATTCCCTTTGTTGTAATTGCGTGTGTTGCCTTGGTAATTACCTTGGTTGTTGTTTCGATAATTGTTAACATTTTGATTTGGTGGAGCTTGATTTTGGCGGGAACCTTGGCCGTTTTGGTTGTAAGTTCCCGTTGCTACATAAGCACTCGAAGTGTTACCATCCGCGGTAATGCACTCGGATAAATCATGAGCTCCTCCACACGATAAACAACTCTTAGCAACCGCTTTAACCAAAGCGGAATTGGAAGCTTCTTGAGCCTTCCAATGGGACATTAGATTAGCAAATCTATCAAAAAACCGATTTTCCTCATTAGCTTCATCATGTAAGGCATTAATGCCACGAGACGATTGTGATGACGATGACGAACCCATATTGGCAACACTCGGTGTGTTACGAGGGCTATAAACCTTAGATCGATTTTCAATGATTTGTAAAGCCTCATTTGTCGTCTTGCACAAAAAATTACCACCCGCGGCGGCATTCAAATAATCTCGTTCATGATCATTAAGCCCATTATAAAAAGTATCTATTTGATGCAATTCCGAAAAATCATGGTGAGGACATTCATGTAACATCTCCTTAAATCGTTCCCATGCCATAGAAAAACTTTCATTGTTACGTTGCACAAATCGTGAAATCTCATTTTTTAAGTGTGTTGTTTTCGATGGTGGAAAAAACTTGTTCACAAACTTAGAAACGAGATCGGCCCATGTCAAAATCGAATTTGGCGGTTCTTTCTCGAGCCAAATTTTTGCGGGTCCATCCAACGAATATGGAAACAACATCATCTTAATGGCGTCATGCGGAACATCTTTGAATTTGCTAGTGGCCGTGAGACGGTTGAAATTCCTAATGTGGTAATGCGGGTTGTCTTTCTCGTGACCTCGAAACTTGTTTGCTTGTAGCATCGACATTAAACCCGTCTTAATTTCGAAATTCTCCGCAAGGATGGCGGGAATAACAATGGCCTCTCCAAAACCCTCGGTGGGTGCTTGTAGCAACTCCATCATAGTACGATTAGCCATTACGACTTCTTGTTCTACAATAGGTTCAACAATTGGAGGTTCTTCAACAATCAACGATCCTTGATTTGCTTGCTTTTGTAGTCGTTTACGAGCTCGTTTAGCTTGATTACGAGTGATCATAAACTTCACGAAGAATGGGAGGTGAGCAAAGAAGATTCTTTTTGGTCGTTTTGTGGATTTTCAATTTTTTTGTGTTTTTGATGATATTTAATTTTTTTGGTTTTTTTGGTGTATCTTCGTAGACAACAATCTACAAAATCTCTCCTCGAATCAAACTCTTGATTAAAGAAGCCTCAAAGGAATGAAAACGATCACGTGGAGTGAACGCCTTCGAATGACTTTAGAACTTTGGTGAAAACCAAATTGTTCACGAGGGTTTAATCACAAAGAAAACCAAGCAAATATAGTATACGTATTAATACTTTGGGCGGCAAAACCCTCGATTAGCCTTCAATCTCAAAATACTCACAAGCAAGCGGGGAAACGAGGCGGCGCGAAGCACTTAAGAGCCTTTTTCCTTAGGGTATATTTTACAATACCCGCCTTATACCCACCTTATAGTTCGTATCTTTCAAAATCGAGCTTCTCGAAAGTATTTATCTATTTTTGCCTTTTCTTTTTGTTTGAGATTCGAATACAATGATCGAGTGATGAAATCCCGAATCAAGGTTGTGTTTTCACACTTTTGGAGATATTGTATTTTGATTGTGATACTTAATACAATATATTAATAATATTCACAAAGAAAAACCGAGAAAACCGATAATACGTGTTAAGGGAGTTCCACTTAACACAAATACTATTTTGGATAATATTAAAAACAAAATTTTCCAAATTAAATCACGACACACCTCCCCGGCAGCGGCGCCATTTGATAGTTGTAGAAATACGTCTTTTAGGAAAAAGAACGTAAATAGGGTAAGCGTGCACGACGATTTAAGAAAACCGTGTGTGAATGACCCTAAAAGTGAGTTCGTTCTCGAGGAGGTATAGGTGTTGTGAATTAACTTGTATTTCTTTGAGATTAATATTGAGAGATGGAATGACGGTTTCTTGGAAATCACACTAAGACGTAAAAAACGTAAAGCCGTAGAAAAAACACAAAAATTAAAAATTATTAAGCTAAAACCAAAAACAAAATCAAGAAAAAGATTAAAAAAGACTAAAACAAGTCTAAAATAATATAAATAAAGACAAAAATCCAATAAAGATATTTTTAAACCTTTTATTAATTAAATAATTAATTTTAAATGCTAATTAAAGCCCTAAAATTAAATTTAATTAATTCAAATGTCAAAAATATGATTTTATTGAATAATTACTCAACTTATATTATTATAAGACTAAAGAGTAATTTTCTAAAAATTAAAACCTATTAAAGCAATTTTTAAAACTCAAAAAATGATTTAAAATAATTAAAAATTAATTAAACTTAAAATAATTATAAAAATAAATCTAAAAGTTATAAAAATAATCTAAAAATGGAAATAGTCCTAATCAATGACAAAGAACCTAGGAAAAATGAAAAAAAAAGAAAAATAAAATTTTGAAAATTAATTAATAAAATAATATTAAAACACTCCAAAAAAAATAAAAGTCACTAGTTGCGCCGCAACTAGTGGGGTCTTGCGCCGCAACTAGTGTTGCGAGATCACCAAGATCTGCAGGTACTTCAGTTGCGCCGCAACATGTTGTCTTGCGCCGCAACTAGTGTGACGAACCTGGTTATGAACTATTGCACCAGCAGGTTGAACTTGTGTGTTTATGAGTTTGGCCAAGAGGACTTGACCTTGGCTTATTTTGGATGAATATTTTGGACAAAAGGGCACTCTTGTGATCCTTTGATCACAAGAAGTCAAGACAAACAAGCACAAATCACTTAGCACTCAAATTCAAGAAATCAAAATCACCTAAGATCATAAAAACAAGCAAGATAACACTTATGCAGATTTTTAACACCCTTTTTACCTTTTAAACTCAACAAATTTACTCCAAACTTGTTCCAAACTAATTAACTACTTACTAAACACCTTAATCAACCATAAACAAGCAATCTAACACCTTTTAGCAACACAAATCAATGATTGTACCCTGCTTAAACCTGTTGCCAAACACCCTTTAAACTTTTTGAAATCCAATTTTTCCAAATCAAAACCTTATGAAACCTAACCAAATTGTTATCAAAGCTTCATAACATGTATATAACATAACATAAACACAAATCAAGTAACTTAAACACACTAAATCAATCAATCAATCAAATCAAGTAACAAGCACTTTTATGAACTTTTTCAAGGTAAAAGGAAGATACCTTAGGTTCTTACATCCAAGAACCTAGAGGATGAAAATCCTCCTCCAATCCAACTCGGGTTGGAGCTGAACCAAATCAACAAACCTTCAACCTATTGTAATCACAAAACAAGAAAACAACAAAATAATATAACAATATATATTTTTTATGTTTCCTTTTTCTTCTTTCCAAAATACTTTCAAAACCTTTTTAATCTTCTTAAAATGTTTCTATAACACTTAAATCACCAACAAACATGAACTCCTAACAACAAAAACCTTTTGAGAAGATTTTACCAAAATCTCTCAAAATCTCAAAACCTTAAACAACTTTGAAAATCAAAGTTGCTTAACCAAATAAAAGTGGAACTCAGAATCAATCTCCTCACAACACACAAACTTTTAAAAACAATAAAAAAGGAATTACACTTGAATATTTCAAAAACCAAACTTTTTATTTCTTTAAAAAGGAATTACATGTGAGAGACTAGAAACTGGAACAAGGGCTTCACACAAGTTGTGAGCTCCTTTTATAGAGTCCTAAGAAGATACTAGAAGGCTAAAAACATAAACCCTAATACATAGAAAATCCCAAATGTGCCCTTGAATGATTTTGAGTGCATTTTGTCCTCTCTTGATCTTGAACGTTTATTTTGCTTTGGGAGGAAGCAAATAATCTTGGCCATTGATTTATGCCACGTCATGATGCTTGGGGGCTAAGGAATGATGTGATTGGTGGATTGGGGAATTGGGGTTTTGGTGCATATGAGTGGGATGCAGGTTTTTAGGAGTGGGAAGGGTTTTGGCATGTGTGAATTAAGTGTGTGCAAGTTTAATTGAGTTTTACCCAAGTAAATGTGAGGGTAAAATCTGGGGTGGTAAGAAGGTGAATAGTGCTCTATTTGATCCGAAATTGGGGGTTTGTTGGGTGTTAGGCGCATTTTTATTTAAATGTTTCAGCTTTGTCACTTTTGGTCCTTGGTTTTTGGTTTTTTTGGCCTTTAAAGATTTCCAGCCTAAAACTTGCATCCCTTTGTATTTAAGTTTCATCACTTGACAATTTTGGCACAAACTTTCCATAAAGATGTTTCAAAGGCAATTTTTGTCATTTGGTGATTTTTCAATGACTAATCTTGGACAATGTTGATCTTCAAAGGTCTTCAATGAGTCTTGCACTTGTTGAGGGACCATTATTGGCAATTTGAAATTGTTGAGGGACTAATCTTGCCATTTCTTCAATCTTGAAGGACCTTTTTGCAATTTTGACAAACTTAATGGACCAAACTTGTAATTATGAATATACAAGGGTTTTAAGTTGTCATTTCTTCATTCTTGGATGATCAATCTTGTATTGTCTTCAAGTCTTCAAGGGTATTTGATGAAAATTCCATGATTAGGGCCCGGTTCTTTGTACGGCTTCGTTTCTCGTGTCCGTTTTTCCTTGTATCTTGTGATCTTTTGTCTTTCTCACGATATCCATACCTAAAACACACAAGTAAACAAACACAAGCATATATATGGTATTTTATGACATTTTAGTGCATTTAAAGCCCGAAAAGAACGATGAGATCATGTATAAATGCCATCTCATCAATGTACGTAAAAACCGATGAAATCTAATAATATATATTTTTGGTTGCAATCTCTTAGGAAAAAGATTGCTTTTTGAATTTTTTATTTTTTTGGTCAATTCTTTAGGAAAATAATTGATTTTGTTATTCTTTTAGTTTTTATATTTTTATATTTTGATTTTTTATTTATGTTTTTGATTTTTCGATACGTAAAAATAACGTTCAAGAGGTGAACGGATCCCAAAATTCAATCGAAACCGTCAATCAATAGTCTCTCGTAATGTCATGAACCGGCAACGGCGCCATTTTAAATTGAGTATTTTGAAGTTCGTTTATTCTCGATTCTTGACAAATTAAAAGTCCTAAAAATATCAAACCTTCAATTGTTCTTGGTTGTTAAGGGTATTTGGAAATCTATGTCTAATTCAATCAACACGTAAAAAGAGGAAAATAATAGGCTACGTAACCGTAAAACACCTTACAAATACCAACTACTATTCACAAAGTTCAAGATTTAAATGCATAAAAGTAAAATTGCTTGAAATGTAAGCTAAATGAAAGTATAATGGCTAAAATGTAAATTTCAGAAACTACAAGGACCAATTATGCAAAATTATAACAACTAGTAACAAATCAAACAACTTTAACAAACTTGCCAACTAATTTTGTAACAAACTAAAAGTTTAAGGACTAATTATTTGAAAACCCTAAAAACTTGCAAGATTAACACAAAATGAAAACAGTTGCAAACAATAGGGACCAAAGTGCAGTTAAATGGGAATTATTAACAAAAACGGGCTAAGCACTTTCAATAAGCTGGTTTGAGCTTATTACTGGACCAAATTGAGTCTGGTTTGTTTTAAAATGCTTGAAATGGAAAATTAGCTAGACTTGCAAAAGGAAACAGCTTAAAAGCTTGTAAATCACAAGATATCTTATTCTAATAAGCCAAGAATAAGCTAACTAGAAATCCAGACTTCCACAACCTGATTTTAATGCACAATCTGATTAATCAACTGACAAGAAGACTGGAACGTCTTTTAAAACTGAAAATGGTTCACTAGATAAGCCAAAATCTGAAATTAAGCACTAATGAGCTTATTTGACCAAGCGTTGACCAAAATTTCCAAAAAAACTGAAAATCATAGAATCCACTCAGGACATGTTGGCAACAAGTTTTGTGATAGAAAAATAGCAAGTTTATGAAGTAGAAACCGAGATATAAGAAAATAGATTGACCTTTATTACAGAAACTAGCATTTACTCGTGTGCTTATCAAAAAAGCTGATTTCACACTGAAAAATGGATACTGTAGAATTTCCTTATACACACTAATACTTTGGATGTTGAACTACAAGTAGAAACTGGTTTTAAGCAAATTGATCAAGTAATGAAGTGATGGCAATGGACTGAAGTTAGCAAGTTTTCTGATTAACTAGTTAACAGGTTTTGACCCATACTTTTTATGTACCAATTGCCTCTTTGACTGAACTTTTGACCACAAACCTGAACCAAAATTTTTACTCTAGTTAACCAAAGGTAATTGAACACAAATCAACTAGTTAAACAAACTCTAACAACCAAAACTCATTAAATCCAAACACTACTTTAGGAATCTGTTTAAGACTTTTACAAATGAAATTTGATCACAAGTGTGAGACGAGTTTTGACTCTTATCAAATCTTAGTTAGGTGACCAAATGAAATGTAATTGAACTGAGAACAAGCATCTAAAAACTCTTAACCATAAAATGAACCTTAAGACCTATTACTGATGAAATCACTTAACAGAATTCAAGTAAACTAGGATTAAAGCTGTAAAATCACTAAACAACTATCAAACCAACACAATTATACTAAAATCAGGCTAAGCAAACATTCAGTTCAGCAAGTAAACTTTATACTAAGAATGTAGCATGCAAAGCTGATTTAGGGGAACCAAAAACAGAATTCTTGACACCTTTTAGCTTGAAGCCTCCTCTGATGGAGTAGAGGAGCGCTGAGCTCTCTAAATTACACTTCCTTCAACCCAAATCAACTAATATCTACAACCAAATCATCATCTTCAAACCAAAATCTGATCAATCTACAAAATCTGCTTCAAACTGCTACTCAAGTAATGGAAATGATTTGAACTGGCTAGGAACACTTGATAAGCTTCCAAATCACAAACACAAACTCTATTGATCAATGGAGATCAACAGAATCATAAGATATCAACTAGAATGCATAATTGAGTGAAGTAAGATGAAGATAATGAACTGAATATTTTTGTTTTATTTATTTGGAGGGAAAGTTTGTTACAAAAGCTAAGTGACTAACTAGCAAGCTCTTAAGTGTGTGTCAAACACTTAAGAGTTGTTGTAACTGAAAAGGTAAGCTAGAATAAAGAGAGAAAATGAAAGTGTGTATTTTTCACACTTTAAGCTACACACAACAAATAAGCTACTCTACCCTATTTATAGAGCTGGAAATGAGAAGTTGTTATGGAGTATGACGTGTCTTGGCTAATGGGAGAGTGCCAGGTGTCATGAGTTGGTTGATTGCAAATTCGTCTTCAAGAACACGAAAGGGGATTTTTGATCCATTGATTCTCAGTCTAATTGGGTTGCAGGGTTGGATTCGTCCTTTAATTTAGAGTTTTTTTCATGTAGAAAACTTGTCTTGAAATCCACTCTAGCTCATATTGAGTTCTAGGTTCGTTTAGCTTTGGAGGTGACACATGGCGTCTTCTTACTCGTCCTCAGCAAATCACACGGATTGATATCCGTTTTGGATAAAATGAATATTGCATGGCAGCTTCTTGTTGGATGAAAAAGAAGATAGTGGGAGTACTGTACTGATTCGTTATTAAATGCAAGAATGAGTTAGTGGCCAGCTGGCTTCTCATTTGGCAATCCAAACCTTTATTTTCTTTCATTCTCATTGGTGGAAAAGGTTAACACACGGATAAAGACCAAATTTGATATATTTTTGTCACTTTCAGCCCTTGAACTTTGGCAGAATATACATTTGAGCTCCTTTCTTTATTCCTTTTGCAAATTAAGTCCTTTGACTTGCATTCTTGAATATTTAAGTCCTTTGACTTGGTTGACTTAAAGGTTGACAAGGTTTGACTTTAATCTTGACTTTTTCCAAAATTGCATTTAAGTCCCTCAACTTTTGAACATTGTCAAGATAGGTCATTTGTCTTCAAATGGCTTGTCATCTTTGATCATTCTCTTGTCTTTTCTTCATAAATGAGCTTGATTTCCCTTGTTTGCTTAAAATTTGTATCCTTATTACCTATTTAAGCACAAACACAAAACATACCACATAATACTGCTTTATAGCACAAAAGTTGGGTATTTTCTATGTGTTTTAGGGTGATTTGTTGACTTATTGATATGAGATTTTTCTCATATCATCTAGATTTTTATGTTCATATAAAAGTCTTCCCTAATTCAAGATTAATTGAATCAAATAAAGCAAGTAGCACATAAAATCATATAAACATACGATTTTACGATCCATGAAAACATGCATGCTCATCATGGATCCACCCTAAAATCTTAACAATTAAGTCTCTTTGGATCGTAACCTTTAACTTACATGACATAACAATTAATCATGCAATTTAATCTAAAATTATCCAACATGTAATTTAGGGTTTCAAAAACAATTGTTATTTGAACTTATTTATGTAGAAATGGCTCAACCCGACAATAACACGATAAGTTCTGCGTTCAAAACGTTTTTTGATCGTCCTGAACTTAATGGCCCAACCCCGTTTGATTCAGACGCATTCTGGGGGCAGCCCTCTGAGGAACTTTTTCCTCAAATCATTCATGCTATAAGAAAGAGGATCCTTCAACTTCAATGATTGGTACCGCTCACTAAGAATTGTCTTGAGAGTAGCGGGTAATATTGATATCTTGACCACTCCCTATCCGGAGGATCTTACTGAAGGAGCTGCTAGGCTTGAACACGCTGCTAATGTTAAGAAGCACTCGGAGGTGGCTTGCTTAATGTTAGGGAAAATAGCCCATCCACTTCAATAGAAGTATGAGCTATTTTCTCCTAACGGAATGCTTGATGAGCTCGAGGCTATGTTCGAAAAGCCGCAAGCTGTGGAGATCTACGACTTAGTAGATGCTTTACATAGCTGCAAGCAAGCTCCTAGAAAGTCTGTTAGTGCCCATTACTTGGAGATGGTGGGTTATATGAAACATCTCATTGCACTAGGACAACCCTATGATCATAATATGGCTATCAACTTGGTCAATAGGTCCCTTAACAAGGACTTCTATGATTTTGTTCGAAACTATAATATGCATTGCACGGGGAAGACAGTTAATGATTTACATGCAATGCTCATTGACTATGAAAAGGGGTTAAAAGACAAGGTATCTACTACTACTCCTCCTGTACTAACCATACAAAAGGGTAGAGTAAGTAAGCCAAAACCGCAAGCGAACAAGAAGAAAGGCAACGACAAGGGTGATAAGGGCAAGCAAGTTGCGACTTATTCGAAACCTAAGAAGAACTTTGTCAAAAAGAATCAATCTCAGAAGGATGAGACTTGTCACCATTGTAAGCCAAGTGGTCACTGAAAGAGAAATTGCCCTCTTTACCTCGAAGAGTTGCGAGAAATAAAGAAGAAGTCTGAGCAGAGCGTTGCAGCTTCTGGTACTTTATTTATGATTGAATTATTCAATTTGAGATACAAATTAAATTCCTGGGTATATGATACGGGATGCGGTATTAACATTTGTAATACGCTACAGGGATTTAATCTGGAAAGGAAGCTTTCCTATGGGGAACAATTTCTCCAAGTGGGCAATGGCGCACAAGCAGCGGTTGAAACTATAGGAACATTTAATTTAGTTTTACCTTTGGGTTTAGTACTGATTTTAAATGATTGTCATTATGCACCTACAATTGTTAGGGGTGTTATTTCCTTTTCTTGTTTGTTGGATAATGGATTCGTTCACACTATTGATAATAATGGAAGTTTTGTTTGGAAAGATGGTATCTTCTATTTTAATGCAATTTTTGTGAATGGTGTGTTTGAAATTGACATGCATGATATTGAATCCAAGAATAATAATAATTCTGTTTTTTGCATAAATAGAAGAGAAAGTTTGACAAGAACTCTTCTTATCTTTGGCATTGTAACCTTGCCCATATTAGGAAGACTCGTATACAAAGCTTCAATGTGAAGGTCTTTTGGAAAATATCAATGATGAATCATTTGATAAATGTGAGTCTTGTATCTCTGAAAAGATGACCAAGAAACCTTTTAATAGCAATATTGAAAGAGCTACTGATCTACTTGGTTTAATACATACTGATGTGTGCGGGCCACTTAGACATTTGTCAAGGAAAAGGTGCTAGCTACTTCTTAACATTTATGGATGATTATAGCCGTTGTGGTTATGTTTATTTGCTTAAACATAAACATGAGGTATTTGAAACATTCAAATTGTTTAAAGCAGAAGTAGAACTGCAACTAGGAAATAAGATTAAAGCTCTTCGTTCTGATAGACGTGGTGAATATTTAAGTCAAGAGTTTATAGATTATCTAAGTGAGAATGGAATTGTTAAGCATCTTACTTCTCCCTATACTCCACAACAAAATGGTGTATCCGAAAGGATAAATCGTACATTATTAGATATGGTGCGATCTATGTTTAATCTTACAACTTTACCATTATCCTTTTGGGATTATGCTTTAGAATCTGTTGTTCGTGTTTTAAATATGGTTCCCACGAAGAAGGTTGATAAGACACCATATGAACTATGGCATGGCAAGAAGCCATATTTGTCTTATTTAAAGGTCTGGGGTTGCGAGGCGTATGTGAAACGTGACTCGGGCGATAAACTCCAACAACTATCTGTGAAATGTATCTTTGTAGGATGCCCTAAGGAAACTATGGGTTACTACTTTTATTATCCACCAAAGACAAAGTAATTATTGCTAGGTATGGAGACTTCCTTGAAAGTGATCTTGTAAATTAAGAATTCAGTGGGAGAAATTATGATCTTGAAGAGAGTCATATAGATACATTACCTTCTAAAAACACTAGCGAAATAATTCTTGTAGAACCAGAAAATCTGGCGGTTCCACCAGAATTAGTTCCTCTGCGTAGATCTGAAAGGATTAAAAACGCTAATATCAATATATGTCTTAATATAGAGGATGATGATGAAGTAGGGGATCTTGGAGAACCTGCTAATTATAAATCCGCCATGCTTGATCCTGAGAAGGATAAGTGGAGTTACTATGGATGAGGAAATGAAATCCATGTAATTTAATGATGTTTGGATTCTTGTAGATCCACCATCAAATGCTAAAGTAGTGAGACATAAGTGGATATACAAGAAGAAAACCGACATGGACGGAAAAGTACAATCCTATAAAGCTCATTTAGTAGCAAAAGTTGTTGCTCAAACTTTTGGCATAGACTACGAGGAGACTTTTTCTCCTGTAGCAGACTTAAGAGCTATTAGGATTCTTATAGCTATAACAGCATACTATGACTATGAGATATGGCAAATGGATGTTAAAACTGCCTTCTTGAACGGTCGCTTATATGAAGACAACTATATGCAACAACGGGAAGTGTGTGTTGATCCTAAGAATCCAAAACACGTGTGCAAACTTCAAAGATCTATTTATGATTTGAAGCAAGCATCACACAATGGAATAAACGATTTGATAAAGAAATCAAAAAGCTTGGATTTATTCAAAATCGTGATGGGCCATCACAAAGCTAGTGGGAGTGATGTAGTATTTCTAGTCCTATATGTTAATGACATATTAATCATGGGAAGTAACATTCCAAGACTTAAAGCTGTTAAGGATTATCTTGGTAAATGTTTTTCTATGAAGGATTTAGGAGAAGCTGCATACATTCTGGGAATTAAGATCTATCGAGATAGGAAAAGACGGTTAATTGGTCTAAGTCAAGATGCTTATATTGATAAGATATTGAAGAAGTATAATATGCATAGTTCCAAGAAAGGTTTTAAACCTATGGAAGTTAAGCATAATTTGAGTCATGAGATGGATGCATCAACTCCTGAATAGGAGGCATACATGTAGAAGGTGCCTTACGCTTCGGCTGTAGGATCTATTATGTATGTTGTAAGATGCACATGTGGCGTTTGCTCAGAACTTGGTCAGTAGATACCAACAGAATCCAGAGAAGCTCCACTGGGCTGCTGTTAAACATATTCTAAAGTATTTGAGGAGTATGAAAGATATGTTTTTGGTATTTGGAGGGAAACCAGACTCATAGCTGAATGTGACAGGTTTCTGTGATGCGTCCTGGCAATGTGATAAAAATGATACGAAGTCTCAGACGGGTTATGTGTTTGTTATCAATGGAGGAGCAGTTGATTGGAAGAGCAAGAAACATACAACGATTTCAATGCATGCTACTCAATCTGAGTACATGGCTGCTTTAGAAGCTGCAATAGAAGCTGTTTGGATTAGGAAGTTTATTAGAGATCTTGGAGTGATGCCTTCAATTAAAGAACCTATTGATATATATTGTGACAATTCTGCTGCAATTATATTCGCCAATGATTTTGGAGTCATGAAAGGCGCCAGACACTTTAAGCGTAGACATCACTACGTCCAAGAACAAGTTGAAGCTCGTGAAATCAAATTAACAAAAGTTCACACAGATGATAACGTATTTGATCCATTTACTAAGGCTTTGCCTAGACCAAAGGTAGTTAAGCATACAAAGGCTATTGGGCTGCAACTAGCTAGCGAACTCATGCAATAAATTTGTGATTAGTATTTGGATAAAGGATGTTAAGACATTATTATTTAATAAAATAAAGATTGGGTTTCGTTTATTCTTATTACTTAATTTTGTATTCTATTATACATGTTTTAATCCATTAATAAATTGTCATGCTAAATTTCCGTTGTCGATTAATAATATGGGAATATTATTAAATTAAGACAAATCAAAATAGCTATAGAGTATACTTGAAAGTATATTGATCGATTTTGGATGATATTCGATGAATTGAATATTGGACTTATCCCAACTATATGATTTTACTTTGTGGATCTTTGTCATCAAGTAAATCATAAATACTTATCCTTAGACTTGAGATACCAGGAAACTGTTATGAATCTAGTGCATCTCTATGGAATAATCTAACGCTAAACGTAACTGGTAGCTATAAGGATTATTTTCGAAAGTGTTGAAAAATTCATAAGTTTTGCTTGTAGTCAATATGAAATTTATTTCCTCCAATTTCGTTTTAGAGGTTAATACAGTTGGGCCCCTCGTGGGATTAGTAAGATGTTTGTGCGGTCACACGCAAATTTGTTTTAGTAATCTTGCTGAATCTGTGAACGAGAAACAGAATGGTTAATGAAAGGAATGACTGAGATCCATATCTTATAACGTTGTATTAGAAATAAAAGGATAATAATAATGATGAATCATTAAAAGGTTTTATCCAGGAGACCTTACTCGAGTTGTACTAGAGACATTGCTAGTGTAACTAGACGCTAGTCAATGTAATCACGATATTTGAAATATGTCCATGTGGGAGCTGAAAGTTTATGGACTTACATTTAATAATCGTGTGATAGGATCAAACTCGATATTACGGGATTGCACACAATACGTAAAGTGTTAATTTATTTAATAAATATATTTATTATATTTATTAATTTATTTAATAAATATATTTACTATATTTATTAATTAAACCGAGCTATAACTTTAATGGCCGTTAAATATATTAAGAGTTAAGTATTAACGAGCGTTGTGGACTAAAAGAGAAGAGACAAAAAAGATCCGAAACACCCCATGAGGGGTGCACTGACCGTCGGCCAAAGGGGAAGGGAGAAAGGAAAAGGAAACTTTTTTCTTGCCTTATATTTGTTTTACTTGGGCTATAAGGTTTTTATAGGCCTATATAAACACTCCTAGCCTTCATTATTTTTCACTCCATCCCTCTTCTGTCCCTCTCTTGCGATCGCAACACCAACACCCCTAAGGGTTGTGTTTGGTTTTTCAATTTAGATTATAATCTAGTCCTAGCCCCTCTCTAGGGTTGTTGGGTAGATTTTTCCACTAGCGTAGAAGCTCGGTTTACACGTGCTAGAATCATGGTTAGCTCGTTGTTTTACATGTGTACAAGAACGTAATATAGTCTTACTTTAGACTATATCTTGGTGATATTCGTTATAAACCTGAATTGGTGATTTGTTCTTTATCTTGTGTATTTGCTTTAGCGTAAAGGTATGTAACCCTAATTCGATTAATTATAATTGTCTTATTATTATGATCTTGTTAAATCGCTTCCTGTTGGGTCAGTATTTACTGACCTTAAAGCAACTCTAGAATTTGAATATAAAATCCTCTTAAGTGTTTCATGCTCAGCAATAAGGCCAGTCTGCTAAAGGATGACCAGAGGAACAAAGTTCCTACTGAAGACTTTATAGCTGAAGAAAGTTCACCACTCCCCTTCCAGTGAACTTAGAAGACAAAGGAGTCTTCGCTTCAAATACTAGGCGGTCTAGTTGCTAAAGAACAAGGACTGAAGAAGGGCTTTCAGTTCAGTTTGGTTTGACAATACCAAACTGAATGATGTCGATCTCCTCTAGGATACTGAAGACTCTTCAGTATTCTGATGGTTTGCATTAGGCGGGAAAGGATAACTTTAAGTCAAAGTAGGTTGCTTGTATACTTAGATATAAGTACAACCTTTATCTTTTCTAGAATAGGTTAATATGTACTTTGTACTGTTTATCCAACATGGGCATCAACCACCCACTGGATAAACCCATGCATTGAAACATGCAAAATGTAAACCCTAATTTACACTGCCTATAAAAGGAGTGTACATTGAGAGAGAAAAGGTTAACCAATACAAGAGCTAAAACTCTAGAAAACCTTTCTCTCTTGATACCAACTAAACCATATAGCCAAGATGCATATGAACGTCCAGATTGGAGCTTAGACTTTAACTTTGGTTATACGTTTAAGTAGAGGAGATGAAAACCCATTGTCATTCAACCACTTTGTTATTCCACAAACAAAGTGGGTTATAGATTCTTTATTTATTCTAATAAAAGTCTATACGTTGAAAAGTATATTGGTATTGTTGTTTTAATCTATCATAGTTCTTATCTATTGTTAAAACAACTCACTTAAGTCGAAGTAAGAGTTATTACTTAAGATAATAAGTAATAACGAATTACTAGGGACCAACAAGTGATATCAGAGCAGTTTGATTAGTTAAACTCTTATTTTATTAAACTGCTCATTTAGTTTTCAAATCAAGATTCAAAATGGCTCAAGTTATACCACAAACCCTAGAATATAGGGGTGGCCAACTCAATGCTGCTCCTGTACTAGAGGTAGCCAATTTTACAAATTGGAAGAAGAGGTTTCTTGTCCACTTGGTTGGGATTGAACCTCAATTTCTTGGAATCATTGAAAATGGTCTTTTTGTTCCCATGGTTGGGGACAATAAAAAACCTGAAGTACAATAGACCGCTAATGAGAGAAAAGCTGCTAACCTAGATCAGCGTCTCAAAAGTCTCATCATGTCTGTACTTCCAGATGACCAAATGAATTCTGTTGTAAATTGCAAAACAGCCAAAGCTACATGGGAGGACCTTATTCTTTACCATGAGGGACCCTCTGATGTAAAAGAAACCAGAAACATAGATTTAAAGCTTCAATACAACACCTTCAAGCACAAAGAAGGGGAAACCCTCACACAGACATTCACCAGATGCAATGCACTGATGAATGAACTTGTGAATGATGATGTTGAGCTTAACTTGAAATCAACACAGTTTTTGTTAATGCATTGCCAAATAAGTGGTGCAGTTTCTCCCAAAGCTTAAGAAATGCTAATCACATTAAAGATTGCGATCTAGCCTCTATTTTTGGAAAACTAAAATATGAAGAAAACCTAGTTGATAGGATTTATGAAGGCTCAAGCAAGAGTAAAGCATTAACCATTGCTACACCCTTGTCTACAGCCTTCTTCAGGCTGTCATTCAAGACTACCAAGATAGTCCTGATGATGAGGAAGATACTAGATCTAGTGAGGAATATCTGAATGACCTCAAAGAGGAATTTCATGAAAGAGCACTTCTGGCCAAGTCAAGAAGGTTCTTTAAGAAAGGAGGCAAGTTCTCCAGCTCCACAAAAGCTTCAGTTGACACTGAATGCTACAAATGTGGGAAGACTGGTCACTATGCTAGGGATTGTTATTAAAAAACATCTCTCCCTTCATATTCCTCACCAGCTCAATCAAGACCATCTGGTCAATTATCATTTCAACCAAAACAAATTGCTTCTACTTCATTTCAGCAAAACAGGGTTGAACTCAGACCAATAAAAGACTTTGAGGCCAAATACAGAGAAATCAAGACAAGATTAGCCTTAATGAGCACTGAAAGCTCCTCATCCAAGACTACCAAGCAAGACAAGAACAAAGGGCTTGTTGCTGAAGCCTATGAATGGGATGAAGAAGATGTTTCTTCAGATGATCATGAAATGGTGAATGTGAAAGTGCTAATGGCACTTGCTGATGATGAAGGGGTCAATTCAAATGTTTTGACCAAAGAAAGTGCCAGAAATAGTGAATGGGTCAATGTCACAATCAAAAAGGTACAATCTCTTCTTAAACTAGAAGATAAAGATGACATTAAATTTGTCTTTGATTACTTATGCATTGATCTAAAATTTGTTGAAGAACAAAGAAAGAATTTGCTTGAAAAATTTCATAAACTTGTTCTAAAACTTGAAGATTTTGAAAGTAAGCAAATAGAGCTAAAAGAGGCTAAACTTGATATTCTTACCTTTCAACAATTGAACAAAGAAATTTTGGAGGAAAATAACCCCTAAGAGCTGAATTAAAAGAAGCAAAAGATATTGTTAAATCTTAGCTTAGAAACTCTGATAGGGTTAATCAATGCATAAGTGGACAAATACATGCTCAAAAGAGAAAAATGCTTGGTGTTGAAGGATCCTACAGCACCAAATCTATTGTCTTTGTCAAAGCCTCAAATGAGGATGATAACTTGATCCCTAACATTGAAAGGTCAGCTGAAGATAATTTACCCAATCATGACACTGGACGAATCCTTCTTCTTGAGTTTCAAGCAAGTGTTGACACTTCAGCACCAGTTGAGTCCTCAGTTACTGAGGATGACTTAGATGATGATATAGAGAATGAAGTAAGTACCTTACTTCCTCCTTTGGAGAAGTTGGCTGGTGCTGAACCCTCTACTGGACCCAATACTATCCAGTCTATCATCAAGTCACACACCACTCACAAAGGTAGTTCTTCCAAACATGTAAAAATTGACACTTCAAAGAACTCTTCAGCTCCTGCTGAAGGCTCATATATGGGAACTACCTCTTCAGTTTCAACAAATAAACTGAAGAATGATAGATCTGAGGAAGATGAGAGAATGTCTCTTGTCATGCAAGAGATCAATGATCTTAAATTGCAACTCAGGCAGCAGCAAACACCAACACGATTCACATATGAACCTTCAGATTCTCCTCATTTCAAGTACAAGACACATTTAAAAAGGCTGGTGATTTATGTGGTCTAAACAACCATCTCACTGAAACTTGCCTAAGAGTGATTTATTGTACCAAATGTGAAAGGACTGACCATCGCACTTGTGAACACACTCAGTATATGCTGGCCAAAACAAGTGCTGATGCTCACAAATCTGAAGCATCTCATTCCAGGCGAAATATGCCTTTCCCACCATGCATTTATTGTGGTATAGGTAATCATCACTCAGATGACTGCCACTATTACCCTATCTGTAATATTTGTGGAAGTTATGACCATGACACTCATGGACATAATCGTATCATCTCACTCAAAAGAGGTATTAAACCAAGAAACCCAAACTCTATTACCAAATGTTGTGAGACTTGTGGAAGCGATGTCCACACTACATCTGATCACAACCATATAGAGTGGTTCAGAAGAGGTGAAGCCCTTCAGGCTAAGAAAGCAAAAGCTATTCAGACCTCTTCTTCTTCTGAGAAATCATACATACTCTCTACAAGAGGACCCTTCAGATCTAGAACACCTTCTAGATCTAAAACCCCTAACTAACAAAGGTTGGTTTCAAAACAAAACTGACCATTTCCTTAACTTGTGCAGTGTGATCTTAGGAAGCCTATTTGGTACCTAGATAGTGGCTGCTCAAGGCATATGACTGGCACAAAAAGTTATCTGCACAAGTATAAGGAGGAACAAGGTCCCAAAGTTGTTTTTGGTGATAACTCATCAGCTACTACTGAAGGATTTGGTTTAGTAAAATGCAATGGTATAGTTTTCTCAAGGATAGCATATGACAATGGATTGAAGCACAACCTCATCAGCATAAGTTAACTTTGTGATGCAAAGTATCTTGTGCTGTTTGCTGACAAAAAGGTACAATCTTCAACTCCAATCATGAAATTGTGATGATTGCTCCAAGAGTCAAAGATGTTTATGTCATGAACATGAACTCTACTTAGGAGACATGCTTCTTTGCTAAAGCCTCAAATATTACCAATTGGATTTGGCATAAGAGGCTCTCAGATCTTAATTTCAAAATAATAACTCTGCTGGCAAAACAAAATCTTGTTATTGGTCTTCCTTCACTTATCTATTCCAAGGACAAACCATGCTCAACATGTGAAAAGGGAAGCACCATAGGGCCAGTTTCAAAACAAAGCAAACTTTCTCAATCAAAGAAAGTCTTCATTTGCTTCACATGGCCTTATTTGGCCCAGTATCACCTAGGGCCATCTGTCATGAAAAATATACACTTGTCATTGTTGATGAGTACTCTAGGTACACCTAGGTATATTTTCTGACAAAGAAAAGCCATGCACCAGATGCCATCATGTCATTCATCAAAAGAGTTGAAAATAAAAATGACACTCATGTCAAACAACTCACAACTAACAATGGCACTGAATTCAGAAATCACTCACTGATCAAATTCTGTGATGACAAAGGAATTTCTCAAAATTTCTCATCTCCTTACACGCCTGAACAAAATGGCGTGGCTGAAGAAGGAACAAAACCTTGATTGAAGCAGCAAGGACAATGCTTGTTGGATCTTCTCTCTCTAAGCATTTTTGGAGTGATGCTGTAGCCACTGCTTGCTACACTCAAAATAGATCCATCATTGCGAAGAGACACATGAAGACTCCCTATGAAGTCTTTAGGGGGAGAATTCCAAACATTTTATTCTTACATGTGTTTGGGTGTCCGGTATTCATTCACAATCACAAGGATCACCTTGGAAAGTTTGATGAAAAATCTGATGATGGGTACTTTCTTGGATACTCCCTACTATCTAAAGCATACAGAGTCTTCAACACAAGAAGACAATGTATTGAAGAAACCTATCACATCTCTTTCAATGAAAGTTCTGAAGCTCTCACTTTTTCAAATCCATCAGATGATGAACTTCGTATACATGAATCTCACAATTATCCATCTGATGAATTTCATCACTATGAGCCTTCTCAAAAATATCAAACAAGCAACTTAGTCCCTCATATTGATCCATTTGAAGATATGACAAGTCCTACAAAAGGAAATTCTTCAGTATCACATACTGATGGCTGTCAATCAAATAATGATCAATCTCAAAATGATCAAAATGATCAGCAAGGCAATACTAATGACCAAAATGGTCAGTCTCAAAACAATCAGCATGTTGACACACATGATCAAAATGATCAATCATATGCAGCTGCTGAGGAACAATCTGAGCCCCTTGCTCAAAGCTCTCCTATCATCTCTAGGGAATTAGGTCTTGGATATGTTGCTTCTGACCAAGAAGGAAGCCCTCCAATGATTGAACCCTTGTCCACTGAATATCCTTTAGTAGACACTAGAGACATTCCAAGTCCAAGTCCATGTCATGGACTTCCAAGATCTAGTTCTAATCATGATACCAGTACCTATTCTCCAGCTCCACAAAAATCTTGGACTCAAAATAGTCACATACAACTGGTGAACATAATAGGTAATCCTGATGAAGGTAGAGTCACTAGATCTATGGTAAAGAAACTGAGTGCTACTTCATCTGGAGAATGTCTCTATGCAAATTTTCTCTCAGAAATTGAACCTACAAAGGTTTCTGAAGCACTCAAACACCCTGGATGGGTGGATGCCATGCAAGAGGAACTCAATCAATTTGAAAGAAACAAAGTCTGGAAATTGGTTCCTCTTCAATATGGTAAATCAACCACTAGCACCAAATGGGTTTACAAGCTCAAAAGAGATGAAACCAATGCAGTGACCAAAAATAAAGCTAGGCTGGTGGCTCAAGGATTCAATCAAGAGCCTGGTGTTGATTTTGGTCAAACCTTTGCTCCAGTTACATGTATGGAAGCCATACGAATCTTCCTTGCATATGCCACTTACATGAACTTCATCATCTACTAATGGATGTCAAAAGTGCATTCCTAAATGGTGACCTAAAAGAAGAAGTTTATGTTACTCAGCCTCCTGGCTTTGAGAGTAGTAAATACCCAAATCATGTCTACAAACTTTACAAAGCTTTGTATGGACTGAAGTAAGCTCCAAGAGCATGGTATTGAACTCTCTCAAAATTTCTCATTGAATATAAATTTGTCAGAGGAAAAATAAATAGCACCTTGTTTATCTATAAATCTAAAACTGACACCATTCTGGTACAAATTTATGTGGATGACATAATCTTTGGTTCTACAAGCTTGAAACTTTGCAAACAATTTGCTAAGCTTATGAACAGCAAGTTTGAGATGAGTATGATGGGAGAACTCACATACTTCCTTGGTCTTCAGATTAAACAATCTGACCAAGGTATCTCCATCAATCAAGATTAATATGTCAAGGATATACTGAAGAAGTATGATATCAATTGTGCTTCAGTAAAGACTCCAATGGTACCCCCTAACAACTTAGGACCTGATCTCAATAGACAATCAGTCAATGAGACTCAGTATAGAGGTATGATTGGGTCACTCATGTACTTGACTACAAGCAGGCCTGAAATTCAATTCTCTACATGCCTTTGTGCAAGATACCAAGCAGATCTAAAGGAATCACACCTTACTGCTGTAAAGAGAATCTTCAGATACCTAAAAGGTACACCAAGTCTAGGTCTTTGGTACCCTAAATCCCCAGGATTTGATCTAAAGGGGTATTCAGATTCTGAATATGCTAAATGTAATTTGGACAGAGAAAGCACTTCTGGTGCCTGCCAATTGCTAGGTGGCAAACTTGTGTGTTGGATTGCTAAAAAGCAACAAACACTTGCCATGTCTTTAGCAGAAGCTGAATATGTGGCAGCTGCTGGATGTTGTGCCAATGTTCTTTGGATGAAAAGCCAACTGGCTGATTATGACATAGAATATGAAAAGGTACCAATCTTTTGTGATAACACTAGTGCTATTACAATATCCAATAATCTAGTCCTCCACTCAAGAACAAAACACATTGATATCAGATATCACTTTATATCAGAGATGGCATTGTGAAGGGGACATTGAATTATATTTCATCCCCACTCAATACTTATTGGCTGATATCTTCACCAAACCATTGGATGAAACAACTTTCAAAAGATTTATAAAGGAGCTTGGTATGTTGAACATTGATGATACAAAACCTGAACCTTCAGCATTCACTGAAGAAACTTGAAGGTTCAGCATTTCATAAAAGAATTTGATTATTGTTTAGTAGCATTGTCTGAGTAAAGGAGTGTGCAATGTCATGTGCCTATTTCACTTTGTGTGATTGTGTATATGATGTTTTTTCGCCTTATCTGATTCACTGAAGCTGAACAAATAATCACCAATCATCAAAAGGTTCCTTCAACAATCCTGAACAAATTTTAAATACAACTGAGTAGCTAGGCCTGAGTAGAGGAGTGTGCAATGTCATATGTCTTGTTCACTTATGTGAACATGTATATGGGGTTTTGTCGCCTCATCTGACGCACTGAAGCTCACAAGTATTGCCATCAGCTTCAGCATATCTGAGCAACTGCATTAAAAACCTATCAATCATGTGATTCAAAAGAGTTAATGGCTTTAAATTTCTTGTGAATAAAACAAACATTCTTTCAAAAAGGTGTCATTTATTAATTAAGGAAATTTCAAACGTCTCCATCCACAGTCAACAACTCCCTGACACATGGGGCGTTTCAATGTTCAAAGCAACAGAAAATCATACCTTTTTGTAGAACATTAATGAGAAAGTTTGTGCCAAATGTTCAAAAGAAACCCTAAAAGATTTATAATTTTTTTAAATGGTTTTAGAAACTTTTTACAAAATAGTTAAATTTTTATATAATCCCTAACAATTGGATTTCATTCCACGCTTACAAATCTTTTCATTAAAAAACACACACAAACTCTCTCTCTTTCAAAACACACACAGAAACATCATTGGCTGAATCATCTTCCACCCCCAAGATTGCCAAAATCACCCTTAACCCATCCACTCATGTTAACTATCCCATTGATGATATTATCTTTAAACCCAACAACATCACCTTGCTCAAATCTGAATCCATTAAGTCTGTTCCTGGGGAACAAGTTTTGACTTATCTATCCAAAAGTGTTTTAAGGTATGCTTTATTTGAGGATCCTGGTATGATGTTTCAAAATGTGCTAAAAGAATTTTTGTTTACAGCAGAGGCTTCTAACAACAGGAAGTCCATTGAGTTTGATTCTACCACGGTTGGGATTCATGGTAGATTTGGGTTAAAGTTATTTCGAAAATTTTTGGGGTTAGATTATTTGGAAAACCCTAATGAGTATGAAGCAGTACCTGATGATTTTATGGTTGTAAAAAATTTCTTTAAAGAGATTGGGTATACTGAAGAAATTACTGAAAAAGGGGGGTTAAAAAGAAGTTCTTTGCCACAAATATGGAAATTGTTGATGACCATTCTCATTGAATGTTGGGGGGGGGGGGGGGGGGGGGGAACTGGAGGCCTTGACTAGATCAATCCAAAGGATGCTATTATTTTATATTGTCTGGCCAAGGGTGTCAAAGCTGATTTTGGGAGGCTTATTTTTGAAGATCTCCATGGGAAGCTGGAGAAAAAGACTAGAGAGAAAAACGTTGTGTACACCAGATTTCTATCTCTCCTCTTTGCTGACCATCTTGGAAATGACTTTTCAAAAATCAATGGAGAGAACCTAATTTTTAAGACCTTTAATCTCACTCGCTGGAACATTCTAGTCAACACAATTGATCCTCCTCTTACACAACCCATGCTGGACATCTTCTCAGCAGATGGTCTAGTGGTGTACAAAGCTCCGAAAGACACTTCTCCAACTGGAGAAGGGGATCTACAAGGCAAAAAGTCTGGAGCTTCATCTGGACCTCGTCAGAAGCAAACATCAATTAATACCAAGAAGGTTCGACGTGAGTCCAGAAAGAGGAAAACCCTCACACAATCTTCCTCAAAGAAGATTGATGATGATTCCTAAGGCCATGCTTTGAAGAAGACCAAGTCCCTGGCCAAGGACAAGAACCCTAGCCAGCCATCACCTTTAGTCTCTGCTGGAGGTGATATGCATAAAGAGGCCCATCAAGCAACCCATCTCTCAACTTCTTTAGGAGAGAAGGGTGAAGATGGAGCTCACCCTCAGCTCAGTAGTGTGGAGTCAGCATTGGTAAGTACTTACATTCTGAATACAAGTCATACTTCATTACCAATTTCTATCACTTGTCACTCTGAGTCTGCATCAGGGAATGATGTGTTAGCAAATCCAACAGCTGATGCTGACCCTGGCCTATCTGTTTCTAATGATGTAGCTCCCCCACAACAGGGTTCTACTAAAGGAACCAAAAACATTATCATTGATCTAAAATTATCAGGGACTCTTTCTCAGGATCCATCAGGTCAAACCAACCCTGGTGGTGAAGGGCTTGAAACTGATCCACACACTCATGATGATGCTCCAAAGATTACCAAGGAAGTGCATCTCACCACTGGAGCCAAGGTGGGACTCTTGCCTACGTTTGTTGTCAGCATGTCTGGAGATGATTTGGAGAAAGAACTTGGGTTCAATGAAAGAATTCCAGTTAATCTAGATGACATTGATGAAGAGCCTGCTGATGCAACACTGATAACTCAGTTTTTGCCTAGTAAGAAAATTATCGTTCTAGTGGTCTAATCGAATTGATCTAGGTTCTATGTGTGACTCAGTCGTTCTTTGGTGGAAACAAAAGTGTGTCGTTGTAGTATGTTAAATGTGCAAAAACAATTAAAGTAAATGACTTTAAAGTAAATCTAAAACTAATTTAAAGTAAATGGTGCAAGTAATTAAAAGCGAGGCTAAAATTAAAAGGCACTAAAAGTAAATGACGCAAACTTAAATCTAACTAAGGAAAACTTAAAACGCAACTAAAGCTAAAACTTAAACTAAGGCAAGGCTAAAATAAATCTAAGGCAAATAAACTTAAATTGCGACTAAGTAAAAAGGCGGGAAAATTAAAGCTCAAAATTAAGAAAATTTAAGACTAAAATGAAAGAAACTGAAAATCACCCCTATTCGGAATAAACCCTATTCGGAATATTAAGCTTACTCGGAATATGTCACCTATCCGGAATAAATCCCTCTATTTGGAACAATGCAGCCTATTCGGAATAATGGCAACTCGGAATAATTCCTATGCGGAATATATCCCCTATTTGGAATAGTTCCTTACCCGGAATATTGTCATCTACCCGGAATAAGTCCCTATGCGGAATAAAGTGTTCTATGCGGAATAAATCCCCTATGTTGAATATATCCCCTATTCGGAATATCGAGCCTTACTCGGAATAACACTTCTATGCGGAATATATTGGCTATTCAGAAAGTTACCTCTATCCGGAATATCTATTCCTATTCAGAATATCTACCCTTACTCGGAATGAAGTGCCTATTCGGAATACCTTTCCCTATGCGGAATGTTTCCCTATCCGGAATATCCAATATTCCGGATGGAGCTCCAGGGTAAAGAACTTGATACGGAATGTTGCTGGAAAAGATCAGTACCTGGGAAAATCAGAAAGAGAAGAACCGAAGAACAAGGAACAAATAATGCACGAATTTAATCAAAACAAAGCTAAATCAACCACAAGATTAAATCAAACAAAGAAATTAACATCTATTAATCATAAACAATCAATCCAAAACAATCATACTCACAAAACTAATCAAAATAATCAAAACTACTTGATCAAAATAAGAAAAATAAGAACATGAACATGAACATAAACAATAAGAATCGAAGATTAAGAAAGGTAGAATGAGATTAACAAGATAAAGATAAAGATTAACAAGAATTAAAAGAAAAACTTACTTGAAATTAAATGGTAATTAAGGTGCAAGACAGGAATTTAAATTTGACAAGTATTTAAATGACAAGGTAATTAAAAGTGGAAGAACTAATTGTCACGATTAGCCAACAAAAGAAAAATAATTAATTAGCCTAATCTATATATAGGGCAGGATTAGGAAGCTTCCTCCGCTCCTTTATTTTCTCTTAATTACAAGATTAAGTCCTTCCTTCTTTAATCTTCTTTTAATTGCACCATTAGTCCTTAAGCCTTTATTCTTCATTAATCTTGGACTTTAAATGGTTTTGTCTCGGGATTTCTTTGAACTCGTCTTTTAATTCTTCAATAAAGTAGACTTGAGTTCTTCGGCTTTTGATAAACTTCCATCTTTTGACTTTTTCTTCGATAAATATTTAGAATTGGTCTTGGACTTCCGTTCTTTTTGCAATCTTGACTTCTAGACTTCGTCTTTCATCTTTTTCTTCAATGAAAGCTTGTAAATGCCCGTGTTTTCTCCACTTTTCACAATTTCGTCCTAAATCACAACAAAAACACAAACCATGCATAATTCCGACATAAATGACATAAAATAAACGTTTTGGTCCGGTTATTATTGTAATTAAGTGGTAAAAAGGATGGGTGTTTACACACCTATCAAATCCCCTACACTTGACCATTGCAATGTCCTCATACAACGCAATCAGTTACAAAGCACGTTTACACTTTTTATCATAATCAATCCACATTGGCCTTTATTAAAGAGACAGAAAACTATTAACATTCAAAGTAAAGAAATCAAAAACATACCTTGGGTTTTGGAAATGTCATGAATAATCATCATCCTCAAGTTTTCACTTTCTCCAAACCAAGCTTAAAAACGAGATCATTGTTATTATAAGTTAGCAAACTAACACAAACTCATGTGGGCCAACTATTCACTTAGACTCCCTTATTCCTAGGTGTATCTCTTATATTTTATTGTTGTCTTGAATGATCACGAGGATGCATTGTTTGACTTATTTCGATAGTTATTTAGGCCGAAAATAAAGTGAACGATTTAATCAATAGTTAGCTAAAGGACAAAATCTTTTAAAACTGCTTCTCGGGACCTCATAAAGTTCATATCTTGGCATAACTCGCTTCGCGATTTGAGACCTTTCTCGGACCGATATTTGGTAGCGACTTCATACTTCAAACCTTGAGAGACGTTCATGAAATAATGGTCTTCTCTTCATAATAGGAATTTCTTCACTTGAAGTTTTGAGAGATTCATACTTGGACCACAACTTCTTCATTTTTCTCCAATCTTTATTTTGGACTTTGATATACAACGATCCGCCTCCTTTTATGACTTGGATCTATTTATCCTCATACCTTGCTAGGGTCTTTTCGGATACACTTCTCCATGACTTTTGGGGAGTTTTTGCTTTTCGTCGTGTGTCTCGATCCTTCATATTGATTTTCGATAAATGATTCTTCACATCACTTTTGGATCTTTAGCAACAAAATTTAGCCCTCATGCCTTGTTAGGACCTTTTTGGACTCGTCAATCTTCGCATCCCGCTTCAATAATTTATGCCTTGGCTATGAACTCTAATCCATACCGAGCAACTTTTAAACGATCTTGGGTTAGAAGCTAAGTAACTTTTCAAATCGTACAACCTTATTTATTGCAGATAAATTTATTAGCAGGCGATGGGAGAATAGGCTTATAATTAACTCACATAAATTCCCGAAAGAATACCGAACTTATAATTGGCTCTATCATCTCTCGTTCTCCACAGTTTAAAATCTCAAGGAATGAGACTCGTGGATGCTTAGCCTATTAAATCAAAGTTTTGGGTTTTCGAGTCGCCTATAGGATCTTGCAAACTCTTAGACTTTTTCAAGTTTAGAAATCGCATTTTAAAGTTCCCTTGAAAACGACTCTCTAGGATCAATTATAGGAACTTGCGAAAAGTTCTTATTCTTAACCCGTGAGAGTTAAGACTTTCGCGTTTTATAGCTCCCTATATAAAAGCCTAGCAAAACTTGATTTAAACACGTTAAGGATACTAGCTAGAGTAACTTAGATAAGTAAACTCGGGTTGAGTCAAAAGATTCACAACGTTTGAAAATTAAAACCACTTTATTAAAGATTTATTCTAACAAGGAAAGAAAATAACTATACAAAGGAAAAAACTAATAGGCCAAAATAGATCAAAAATTTTGAAAAATGTCGAAAAATTGATTTTTTGGTTAAAATGAGGACAAATACAAGGAAAAGAGCCACTTAACTTCGATAGAAGTCCCCCCTACACTTAAGATAAACATTGTCCTCAATGTTTAAGCATGTGGGAGTAAACTCCCCTACACTTAGGGCATTGTGCACTTTGTTTAAATCTCGCTAAGGAAAAGACAACTAAAGAGATTCCTATTTTAATATTGAGAAAATATAAAATAGTGAATCGAAAAGAGTTTAGGATAGATCCGGGAAAATGGAACGGAATCACGGGTCGTCAAGAATCATCAAGAGTGGATCTTTGAAGCTCGAATCCCTGATTAAGAGAGGAGAGGAAATAGCAAACACCAGCGGGTCTCCCCTACACTTAGGATAAAGAAAGCTAAAAGATAGATGCATGGGTTGCCTCCCAAGAAGCGCTTGATTTTTGATTCGTAAGCCTGACTCGACCTTGATCATCATAGGAAGAAGCATGAAACATATCCACCGGGATCAAAGACATAGTTTTCGTCCATCAAATAGCACAAGCTTAAGGCGAACAAGGCAAGCCAAAGAAGAGTAGGCAAGGTTCCCTTAAGCAGCGATGGAGCACGGTGGGAGCAAGTATGGTGAGGTGCAAGCATGTCTTCAAAATTTCCAAAGATTTTTCCTTTTATTTCATCAGGTGGATACTGAGATGGCTTAAAGATTTCAATACCGGGGTCGAACACCTTTTCTTTTGAGGGAAAATAACATCAGGCTCAGTAGAATAGGAAGAAGATCCGCGAAGAAGCACAACCTCGTCCTCAGAAGGGGGACAAAGAGGTGTTAACTCATACGTGTTGCGGATATTGGTGTCGACCGGTTTCTTCTCCTTTGAAAGAATGTGCTTCAAATCCAAAGTAGGATCAAGACGATAATCTTCAAAATCATAAGGAGGAGCATCACTCTCATGAGGGAAGTAAGTATTGAGAAACGTAGAGAAGTCTTCCTCAAATGAGTAATCGTCTAAAGTAGGATCGAGTGATGGCGGAGGATCTTCATCATGAGAAGAATCGCTCGAAAGAGTATCGGCTTCATCAAAATCATCATATGTGGGCAGATCGGGATACTCAGAAGTAAGGTCATCATAATCATCCGAATCTGAGCTAGAATCATCATCATAAGCATCGAAGATCGATGGAGAATCATAAATGGGAGAAGGTTCCAAGTTGGATAGAGAATCATCCACATCATCTTCGAAAAGTAGATTACCAATGCAAGAGTCGAATAGAGGATTGTTGTAGACAACAAAGTCATCAAGCACATTAATCATATTCACTGATTCTCGTCCATAGGATTTGCTTGTAAGCTTCCCCATTTTAAAAACTTGTGAATCATTCCCGACTCGTAAGATTAACTCACCTTCGGCCACATCAACTAGAGCTCGTCCGGTTCTCAAGAATGGCCGACCAAGTATTAAAGGAATACGAGGGTCCATTTCATAATCAACCACAACAAAATCGACCGGGAAAGTAAATGTGCCAACTTTGATGAACACATCTTCGGCAATACCAACGGGGTAAGCGAGAGTGCGATTTGCAAGTTCAAGAGTCATCTTTGTTGGAGTGAGGTCGGGTAATGATAGTGTTTTCCAAACACTCAAAGGCATCAAATTAATACTGGCCCCGAGATCAGCAAGGGCAGTAAATTCTTTAGTTTTGTTGAACACGCAAGGCAACACAAAACGACCGGGATCTCCAAGCTTTTCCGGAAGTTCTTTAAGAATAACTGCAGAGCAGTTTTCATTTAAGCGTGTGTTGGCGAGCTCAAGCAACTTCTCTTTCTTGTTAAGCAATTCCTTAAATGCTTTGACAAATTTGGGCATGTGGACAAGTGCTTCAAGAAAGCTAATGTTGAAGTTCATTTGAGAAATCATCTTGATATAGCTCGTCACTTGAGAGTCCTCCTTGGTTAGCATTTTGTTCTTGCCCAAGGGAGAAGGATAAGGGATATTAGGTTTGGGTGGTGAAGGTGAAGGTGGTAAAGGTTGAGATGTTGAAGGGTCCTTCCTAGGAACATCGTCATGACGAGGCGGAGACGATAATGGTGCACTAATACTAGGTGTAGGAGGAGTAGGGATAAATGGTGGTGGAGGAGGTGTAGATGATGGGGGCGGGATTGGTGGATCGACAATGGTAATTCCACTACGAGTAGTAATAGCACTCACATTTGTTCGCGGATTGGTGACGGTGTTTGAAGGTAGAGAACTCGAAGAAGAAGGTTGAGCGGCGGGCAAGAAACTAGCAAGCATATTCTTCAAATCAGTCGTTTGATTGCTGAAGGAGGATTGAATATTATCTCGAAGCTCGGATCTAATCTCATTTCCTTGCTTTGTGATATCTCCTTTTAAATTGATAATTTGGCTCTGCAGATTCTTGATTTGCTCACCTTGAGTTCTCATGATGGCTTCAACATCGGGGTTAATGGGTGGGGCTTGTTGGGTGGGTGGGTGATGAGGATTAGAAGCTCTTGGTGGGATTTGGTTGCTTCTATTGTAGTTGTTGGCGGGGTTTTGGTTTTGAGGAGAAAAACCAGGTGAAAGGTATTTGTTAGATCGGTAACTCAGCAAATTTCTATCCCCTTGTGGTCGAGCTTGGTAATTTTCCGGTGAATAATTACCATAAGCAGCATACACATTTTCCGGATTTCCTTGAGTAGAAGGACAATCGGTGTATGAGTGAGGACTGCCGCATGTTTCACAAGAAGGTGCAACCGCTTTAACTTGTTGTTGTTGTTGGTTTGAAGCGAGAAGCGTAATACTTTTGCTCATTTCAGTCATCATGCGGGTGAGTTCGGTCATATCAGGGTTTGCTGAGGTGGAAGAAACATTGACTCTCGGGTTGTTCCTTGAGGAAGCAGAGGAATCCCAATTTTTGTGGTGAGTAGTCATGTTCTCAATTAACTCTCTACACTCCTCGGGTCTCCTTTTCATGAATGTGCCACCGGCGGCTGCATTAATCGTATCACGATCTCGAAAAGTCAAACCGTTGTAGAAAGTATCAATCAATGTAACTGGAAGCATGTTGTGGTTTGGACAACGATCAATCAAGACATTATATCTTTCCCAAGCATCAAAAAGAGATTCATCGGGTTCTTGCATGAAACCGCTGATTTGATTGCGAAGGCTCGTGACCATGGATGGTGGAAAGTAGCGCGACAAAAAGCGTTGAGTCATGTCATCCCAAGTGTGAATAGAATTCTTCGGGAGACAATCAAACCATTTCTCGGCATGATGTGATAAAGTATGTGGAAAGAGTTGAAGGCGAAGTACATCCATTGTGGCACCAGGCAACTTCATGCTTTGGGTGATTGTAATGAACTTGTCGAGGTGTTTGTTGGCATCATCATCAGGCAATCCATGGAATGGGTTAGTTTGCACTTGTTGAATCATGTGATGCTTCAACGAAAACTCCAGAGCGTTAATTTGCATTGGCGCAATCGGTCCTCCTCGTCCAAACATGATAGGTTGACAAAGCTCCTCCATTGTCCGAAGATCGGGCTGTGGAAGAACATTGTTGTTATTGTTGAGGTGCGGTGGATGATTATTGTTGTTAACACCAGACATACTTAAATCTTCTTGAGTCTCGGGCTCTTGATAATTAGAAGATCTAGTACGCATACACCTGAAAATGCAAAAGAAAAAGAAACCAAACACAAAGACAGTATATATACACAATAAAGATAAAATCTTTTTGGATTTTTGAAATTTTTATTTTTTTATGGTTTTTATCAATTTTAATTTTTTATGGTTTTTTGAATTTTTTATGCAAGTAAAATAACGCTCACAAGTGAACGGATCCCAAAAAGCAACGCGTCTCTCACAGAAAACCGTTAATCTTTACGAAAAGAGCCGGCAGCGACGCCATTTGATAACTCAGTTTTTGCCTAGTAAGAAAATTATCGTTCTAGTGGTCTAATCGAATTGATCTAGGTTCTATGTGCGACTCAGTCGTTCTTTGGTGGAAACAAAAGTGTGTCGTTGTAGTATGTTAAATGTGCAAAAACAATTAAAGTAAATGACTTTAAAGTAAATCTAAAACTAATTTAAAGTAAATGGTGCAAGTAATTAAAAGCGAGGCTAAAATTAAAAGGCACTAAAAGTAAATGACGCAAACTTAAATCTAACTAAGGAAAACTTAAAACGCAACTAAAGCTAAAACTTAAACTAAGGCAAGGCTAAAATAAATCTAAGGCAAATAAACTTAAATTGCGACTAAATAAAAAGGCGGGAAAATTAAAGCCCGAAATTAAGAAAATTTAAGACTAAAATGAAAGAAACTGAAAATCACCCCTATCCGGAATAAACCCTATTCGGAATATTAAGCTTACTCGGAATATGTCACCTATCCGGAATAAATCCCTCTATTCGGAACAATGCAGCCTATTCGGAATAATGGCAACTCGGAATAATTCCTATGCGGAATATATCCCCTATTCAGAATAGTTCCTTACCTGGAATATTGTCATCTACCCGGAATAAGTCCCTATGCGGAATAAAGTGTTCTATGCGGAATAAATCCCCTATGCTGAATATATCCCCTATTCGGAATATCGAGCCTTACTCGGAATAACACTTCTATGCGGAATATATTGGCTATTCGGAAAGTTACCTCTATCCGGAATATCTATTCCTATTCGGAATATCTACCCTTACTCGGAATGAAGTGCCTATTCGGAATACCTTTCCCTATGCGGAATGTTTCCCTATCCGGAATATCCAATATTCCGGATGGAGCTCCAGGTTAAAGAACTTGATACGGAATGTTGCTGGAAAAGATCAGTACCTGGGAAAATCAGAAAGAGAATAACCGAAGAACAAGGAACAAATAATGCACGAATTTAATTAAAACAAAGCTAAATCAACCACAAGATTAAATCAAACAAACAAATTAACATATATTAATCATAAAGAATCAATCCAAAACAATCAAATTCACAAAACTAATCAAAATAATCAAAACTACTTGATCAAAATAAGAAAAATAAGAACATGAACATGAACATAAACAATAAGAATCGAAGATTAAGAAAGGTAGAATGAGATTAACAAGATAAAGATAAAGATTAACAAGAATTAAAATAAAAACTTACTTGAAATTAAATGGTAATTAAGGTGCAATACAGGAATTTAAATTTTACAAGTATTTAAATGACAAGGTAATTAAAAGTGGAAGAACTAATTGTCACGATTAGCCAACAAAAGAAAAATAATTAACTAGCCTAATCTATATATAGGGGAGGATTAGGAAGCTTCCTCCCCTCCTTTATTTTCTCTTAATTACAAGATTAAGTCCTTCCTTCTTTAATCTTCTTTTAATTGCACCATTAGTCCTTAAGCCTTTATTCTTCATTAATCTTGGACTTTAAATGGTTTTGTCTCGGGATTTCTTTGAACTCGTCTTTTAATTCTTCAATAAAGTAGAGTTGAGTTCTTCGGCTTTTGATAAACTTCTGTCTTTTGACTTTTTCTTCGATAAATCTTTAGAATTGGTCTTGGGCTTCTGTTCTTTTTGCACTCTTGACTTCTAGACTTCGTCTTTCATCTTTTTCTTCAATAAAAGCCCGTAAATGCCCGTGTTTTCTCCACTTTTCACAATTTCGTCCTAAATCACAACAAAAACACAAACCACGCATAATTCGGACATAAATGACATAAAATACACGTTTTGGTCCGGTTATTATTGTAATTAAGTGGTAAAAAGGATGGGTGTTTACACACCTATCAAACACAAAAGCCACCTTCCCCCAGAACTGAGCAGGTAAAACAATTAACCAATTAAGTGTTGATTCTTCAATCATAGGTGGCCAGACTGAAGGAAGAAAAGGTGCTTGCTGACAATGAAATCTCAACTCTCAAAGCAAGACCACCTCCTCCTTCTGCTGAACAAATTAAGGATGTCATCATTGCTGCTTTGAAGCCCTTAGTCCAAGATGTGGCCACCGCCACTTCTTTAAAGCACGAGATGTCCTCTCTTATGGATTCCATCAACGGTGCTTCCATGGAGTTTCCACCAGAATTCACACCAGTTCCTGGCCAAGTTAATACCTTGTGTGATTCTGTGTCAAAGATCAAAGATAGAGTGACGTTACTGGAGAAACAAAAGCTGACCATTTCTAATGAGGTTCAGCAGAAGCTACATGCCCTTGAAACCGTTCCAGCCATGCTGGCCAAGGTAACTACCACTCTTGATCATCTTTGTGGCCTCTTCCCTGCTGGTGCGTTATCAGAAGCTGATGGGCAGTCTTCTGCTGAGGGGGAGAAAAACACAATCCAGCAGCTCTTTCAGAAACATGCCCAAAATAAGGCTTAGAAACAATCTATTGTCTATGAGTCACCAGTCACTGAAAAGAGCCCAGCAAAGGGTAAGGGGGAGTCATCAGCCAAAGATGATCATATGCAAGGGCTGACCACAAGTGGGGAAACAATTGATAGTGGTTCACCTTCCTTTATACCCAAAAACAAAGGAGACCTTACTATGAATGATCGTTTGATCAACGCTGGAGTGGCCACTCAGGAAGAACTTAACAATCTATACAAGCTTCAGCAAGAGGAGAAACTAAGAGATCTGAAGCTAAGCTTGTATGAACAAATGGGAAAAGTTGAAGTAGAAAGTGTCTTCAAGAAGAAAGTGTTATATGAAAAGTTTTGTATAACAAGGCTTAACAGAAAAAATATCTCACCAATCACCAATGTTGATATGTTGACCAGCAAAGGCGACATCAATCTCAAGTTCTATAGGGGTGATGGAACTGATGAGATACTTGAAAATTTTCAAGGAAAAGAACTTTCTTACATTGAATGGATGGAAATGAGTGTGATGATCGAGAAAACAAAATCCAAGAGATGGGATGAAGTTCGCACCAGAATCGAGCACTATATGAGAAATCATGAAAGACTAGGTGAAATTCTGAACATCAACACTCAAGTTTCTCTGGAAGATTAAGATCCAATACTGGAGCTGAACAACAGAGAAAATTAGATACAACCTGAAGTTGGTGACATCTTTGTCACTACAAAGAAATACAAAGGCCTTGTTTAGTTTTAAAATCATCTCCCTGGTCATGTACTGGACGAACCAGAACTAGGAATGATTATGTTCAATCATCAAGAACGTCAAGACTTGTGGGCATAAGTGATCTTGATGAAATGAATAATGAACTTCTCTCGAATGTTCAAAGGATCTTTTACTCTCTTGATGGTGGTCCAAGACTTACTGATGCTGCTAAAACCTTCAACATGTGCTTGCTTGCTATATTGGACCACAGAAACTCAGATCCATTAACCCAGACTTCCATCATCGAAGAACTTAGGCCTAAGGAGAATTGAATAATAATTTGTATTGATCTTGTTGTAATTTGTAATAATTATTGAATACATGATTATCTGATGTTTATAAGTTAATAATTGTTCAGTGCAAGTAAGAAGAAGTTGTTATGCTCACTTACTACTGACATTAGACTTAGGCTATTTGTATATCCAAATAGAGGGAGATTGTTGGGTCAGTATTTACTGACCCTGAAGCAACTCTAGGATTTGAATATAAAATCCCCCTAAGTGTTTCATGCTCAGCAGTAAGGCCAGTCTGCTGAAGGATGACCAGAAGAATAAAGTTCATACTGAAGACTTTATAGCTGAAGAAAGTTCAGCACTCCCCTTCCAATGAACTTAGAAGACAAAGGAGTCTTCGCTTCAAATACTAGGCGGTCTAGTTGCTAAAGAACAAGGAATAAAGAAGGGCTTTCAGTTCAGTTTGGTTTGACAATACTGTAGAAACTAGAGGGGGGGGGGGTTTGAATAGTTTCTCTTCTATTAGTCACCTAATTTAAATTACTTTGAATTAAGTGTGTATCAAAACTATCTTTTACTTAAAGCTAAGTTGCATAATGATTAGGTTCAATTCAAATGCATTAGCAATGGTAATATGTAAGTATAATGATAATGAAATAAGTAAAGAGTAAGGAAAGAGACAACCTAGTGACAAGACACCAAGATTTATAGTGGTTCGACAACGAGGCTCTATCCTCGTTTCTACTCCACTCCTCGAGTACACCTACTCGAGATTTCCACTATATCCACAAGCTCCCTTCTTGGCGGAGAAAGCCTTACATCGTCGCTTACATTATTTTCCGACACTAAGCTAAATGCCGAGACCTAATCATTAGCTAGGACCAATCTACACAACGTTTCCTACTTCATAATTTAACGACACAAGGCTAGATGTCGAGTTTTAATCTCAAGGTAGAACCAATCTTCACGACGTTGCCTACTTCACCATTTAACGACACAAGGCTAGATGTCGAGTTCTAATCCAAAGCTAGAACCAATCTTCACGACTCTTCACTTTGAAGCTAAGTGAGAACTTCACACAACACAACTACTAATCACTTTCAAGTTTAGTGAGAACTCACAAGACACAACCACATAACTTTATAGTTTAGTGAGAACTACTACACAAATCTATTACAACTCAACTAGACATATCCAAGTACACACATGTAGCTTGGATCTACACAACACAAATCCAAGTAAACACATATGCAATGGATGTACACAACAAATCCAAGTATTTACAAATAGCTTGGATGAACACAACAAGTCCAAGTATTTCATAAATACAAATGGATCAACAAAAATAAAAAGGCTAACATGATGAACATGACTAATTCATGGATTCATCTTTATCATAACACTAGTGAGTGAGTGATCTTCTCATTGGACAAGGTAAAGGAGGGGATCAAGAGGATAATCATATATAAACATCCTTAACACTTTAAGTGATCATTTACTAATGATTATGCTATAGAAAAGAGAAAGGGGGCTGAGAAAAACGTCCAAGAGGCTTGTTGGAAAATGAGATTTGATCCACTATTTATAGAAGATAAAGTCCAACGGCTAGCTGGGCGCGGATCCTTATCTAGCCGGCGGTACCTTATCGATAAGGAACCGCCTAGCTATTTAAGGTACCGCCCAATAGAGTCCGCTCCCTTTTTTGTCTTTTAGTGGGGTAGGAATATCTGAGGTTTTTTAAACCTTCAAAGGATATTCTTATGGCATATGGAATATGCCATTTTCAAATTTACATTTTCCATTTTAATAAAACATTTTCTTAAAAAGAAAGTTTATTAAAAAATCTTTTGTCATATTAATAAAAGTGAGTTTTAAGGATAATCACTTTGATGATCACTAAGTATGATTAAGAAAGGTTAGTGATATGATTATTACCTTGATGATAGTGTTAGTTAAATAATTCGTTTTGTGTTTTACACTAAATGTGTTGTATAGTTTGTTGTGATCAAAACTAAGAAAGATTAGTTAACACTAATAATGTTTTTAGGCATCACTTGCATTAACAATCTCCCCCTTTTTTTATTATGACAAACTATAAACTCATTTACTTAGAAACACAAAATATCGAATTATTAACGAGTTTATCACTATCATTTCTCCCCCTTTGTCGTAGCAAAAAGGTAAGCACAAGTCTTTGAAGATATCCGGACTTTGCTAGTAGCTCCCCCTTGGTGGTTGCTCCCCCTTGCTTGGGGCACCAAGTGTATGAGCTAAGGTGACATGCTACACAAAGGTTAGTAGAAAGGAAAGAAACACCAATGTATATATGATCACTACCTACTAAGTAACTTGAGAGGGAGAAGGAGAAGAAATCTCAAATTAGAAGCAAGTATTTGCTAAGTATATCCAAAAAGGTAAATGACAAAATCAAGGTTCAATTGGTGGAATGGAGGTAGAAAGGAAACATCCAACCAATGAAGATGATAAATTTGTCAAGGGGTTAAAATTTAGAATTGATGGAATCACCCATAAACAATTGTAAATATTAACCACGATCAACTCAAAAAGAAAGAGAGAATGATCAAATAAAAAAAACAAACACAACACAAAGATTTCATATTACATAAATATGAAAAAGACAAACAAAGTAGATAGTCATACACGCAATATGAGTATCTAAAGCAAAAGATATGGAAAATAAACCACAAAGCATAAGCTAGTCTAATAGTGACAATTTTCCAAGATTGCTTAAAAAAATGACTCTAAAACAACTAAAGTTTTATTGACTCCAATGGAGTGTAGCCCTTTAGTTGGAAAAATAAGACGACGATGCATCATTCGAAGTTTTGTCCACGGGAACGAAAACTTTGAGAGGAGGTCGAATGAGGAGGAATTCAAGAAAATTTAACTTCTCATACACATGAGCAAGTTCAATTTGTTGAAATCGACAACAAGAACACGAGGATCCATGATGCAACACAAATTCGGTTGATAGGGGAAGGCCATCACACCTAGGGTTTGGTGGTGGTGAGGAGAGTGGGTAGGTAATGTTTTTACAATGCCTTGTGAGGTTTGGGAAGGTTGAAAGATCATTGAGTTGAGGGGTGTCAAAGGGTTTTGGTGGTGGGGGAGATTCTTCTTTTCTCCGGTGATTGGGTTAATGGAGTAGGTCTCATTCCAATACTTGATTTGAGAGAAGGTGGGGTTCTTGGGTGGTTTGGATGGAGAGGGTTCATTTTTCTTGATCCAAATAGGTTTAACCGAGATTTTCGGTTTCTTGGAAAGCTTGGATGAGGAAGCTTTGGGTGAGGAGGTTTGTGACAAAGAAATGTCAAGGTTATGAAAGGGAGAGTTAGGCATTGTTGAGGTGTGAGAATGAAATCTCAAGGTTAGGGTATAAGAAGAAAGTATACAAGGTAAAGGTTTGAAAATCAAATGTAAAGTGTCAAGGAATGTTTAGCCAAATTGAGTAAACATGGAATCTTGACTGGGAGTAGGGTGATGAAGAAAGACTAAAAACGAGCCATAAAATGGCTTTCTGTCTGCGGTACCTTATAGGGACCGGCGGTTCCTTATCACTTAAGGAACCTCGCTTCTTTAAGGAACCGCGTGCAGTGGACTTGAAACCTAGATTTTCTAGGGTTTTGAGAAAAACTAAGACTTTTTCAAAAAATTGCAAAACTTGGAATTTTACCTCTATTAGCACTAAATTTTGCTAGGGTTGCATAAAAGCAACACATTCACCAAGAATGTCTTGACAAAGGGTGACAAAATTTTGGATAACATTTTGAGCAAATTTTAGTCAAGTTTTAGAGGTTGTGATAGATTTAGGTTCAATTTTAATTTGGAATTAAAGTTGATTAATGTCCTCATAGAGATAGAAGCACATAATGCCAAGTCCATAATTCATTCTCATAAAACATTCATGAAAGAGATACATAAAGAAAATAAAGAAACACAACTAACTAAACTAAAGATAGCTTAAAAAAGCTAGGTCTTGGTTAGTAATCTTCCTTGGCTTAAAATTTCTTGAAAACTATTTTTAAAGAAAATCACCATTATCTCCTAGGAGGAGGCATGTTAAACAAGGTGAGCAAGAAATATTGCAACCTCATATGAAGTCCCAACATCTCCATCCTAAGGTTTTGAATGATGTAGTTATTGTAGAGGCAACATGGACAATGAGAACCATGAGCTTCTAGGAACCCAAGGAAGTAAGGATCACCCATAAAGAAAGGAAGTGGAACACCCAAAATGGGAGTGTTTGAGGGAGGTGGAGGTGGAGGAGGTATGTTCTCCAAGGGTGATATGGGTGAGTGTGGAGGCAAGCTCTCCAAGGGTGAGTTAGGAGGGGGGGGGGGTAAATGGTGAAGTCACCATGGTATCATCAAAGTCATTCACAATGGGAATGATTTGGATGGGTTAGGTAGTCACATCCAAGAGATTACTTGGAGTGAAGGGTGAGGAAAGCTCATTCATCCTAGATTGGAATGAAGAGGAGGTAGAACCATGAGAATGGTTGGTTCCATGGGTTGATGAAGTCTTGCATGGAGCAAGAGGTGGTGAGTTTGATGAAGAAATGAGAATTGGGACAATCTCATTCTTGGGAGTGTGAAAGGGTGAGGAGTTGGGTTTAGCCATTTTAATCTTAATCTTAAGATTTTTATTTGTGGTGGAGGTTTTGGATGAGTATGAGCTTCTTGTAGAAACCATGGTTGAAATGAAGGGTTTAAGGTTTAAGGAAGAATTGTTTGATGTGTGAAGAACATGGCTAACAAGGTGGGTTTAAAAGGGTGAAGGGATGATCCAAACTAGTAATGGGTTAAAAACATTTTATGTGAACAATGAATTTAGCTAACCTAGTTTAGGAAATGTGCAGGTTTTTGCAAAGAATCAAGCAAGGTTTACACAGACTAAGGAAAATAGTGTAAAGCAAAGATTCTGTCGGACACAGTAGCCGGCGGTTCCTTATCTAGGGGCGGTGGTTCCTTATCAATAAGGTACCGCGGGTTGATAAGGAACCGCGACCAGTGGTGTTCAAAAATGGTACTTCCTCAAACTTTGGTTAGCCCAGATTTTTACCAAAGGATTTTCAAGCCAAAGTTAACTACTGACCAAAATCTAGGAAGCTAACTAACACAAAGGATGCGCAAAGCTATGCAAATCATAATGGCAAACATTTAGGATAAATAAGAAATAATCCAAACAAGTAGAATATAGTTAATACACATCCAAGATAAAAATAAGAGGAAGCAAATGTTCAACATCACATTACATGTTTACCAACATGTATACTTTGAAACAACTCAAAGTCTTCATCTTCTCTTCTTTCCCAATCCCTTGATCATGTTTCCTAAGTACTTGATTCCCTTTCTTGACTCAATCCGGTGTTCATGCAAATCACCTTGGGTTCGAAGATTTTGACGGTAAAGTTCCTCTAAATTGAGATTATTAGTAACTTCACTAGTGGAATGATGAGGAGGGGAAGCAATGTCATCTAAACCATCCACGAATGAGTTTGTGGAGTGGTGAGAAGTACTCGAAGAATCAATGGGAGCACTTGTGCCAATGCCATCACCATCACTTGTTGGCATGTCCATGTCCTCATCATTGGACTCTTGTTGGTCGGATTTACGATCATATCTTGTCTTTCTCTTATATACCTCTTGAATAGGTAGCATGACCCGTTTGACCGGTTGAAACTGAGAAAGATCAAGATTTGGAAAATCACGACCAACCCTTTTAAAAAGGCGAGTGAGAAGCATTGCGTAAGGGAGGTTTGTTTTAGGCTTGTGAATAGCATAATTGATCCGTTGAGCGATAAAATATGCCAAATTGTAATTGGTGTTGGTAAAGATGCAATATAACATATGCACTGAACACGCCGGAACATGATCCCGGTTTCCACCAAGACAAAACACATTTTCTCTAAGGATATTGGTCCATTGGACCATATTATCATTAAGGTCGCTTAAGAGAACCTCATGACGTTTCACCGAACGTACCTTAGTATGAAGGCTTCTCTTAACAGGTCAATTACGCTTTTTGGAGACAATGTCAACAATGAAGTCAAGATCAATTTCCTCATGATCATTTGGAGGAAAATTGTAGGATTCAAGGAGAGCACTAAGCTTCCATTTATCCGTGAAGCGACAAGTGCCTACAAATGGGACATCAAGAATTTGACCAAAAACTTCGAGAGAGTATTGAATGAGTTGATCTTTCAAGATGAACCTAACAAATATTCCATCGTTGTTTTCAATAACGGAGTATGTGCTAAAGAACTCCAATAGGAATCGAGGATAGATGTCTTCCTTAATGTTCAACAAACAATCAAATCCAATGTTTTCAAACATGGACTTGATGTAGACATAATCCTTGATATCCTTTTGGACAACTCTACCCTCATGAAAGTAATGGGATTGAAGGGAGGAAAAAGTATAGGCAAGGTGAGTTGAGTGACAAAAGTCAGAAAGGTTTGGCATATACTGTTTGGTGAGTTGATGATCCTTTTGGTATTGTGAAGGCATGATTAGTACCTAAATAAACACAATAAAATATTTTTCCAATCACTCATATGAAGAATAAACTCAGAACTAAAAAATATGAGAATATGTTATATCAATTTCTTGACAAACAAAGGATTGAATCCATAACATTCTCATGTCCACAATGTGTCTATTCCATTATTAACCAAGAACATATGACCTATGTTGGATCAGCAATGGACTAGAACATTGGTTTTTCAAAACAAGGTTTTTAGGTAAGCATTAACAATGCAACTACCTATTTGTTCATGGGTTCATCTCAATTCCATCTTTTAACCAAAATCATCTAGCCAAAATTCGGATTTGTTCTACAAGTGAGTTTTAGTGAAACCTTAATGAATATGAACCTAAGGAATCATAGTAAAATAACCATATCAACCAATATTCCTATTAAGGTTCTAATTCAATTTCAATTTTAAAAATCCCCAATTATGAAAGGATGAACCCTAGAACAAAATAGATGAAATTGAAAGAAAGTACTTACAATTAATTGATGTTTGATGAAGGATAAGTGAAACCCACAACTTGGAATCAATTAATTTGAGTGATTGAAGGTTTTTGAAGCTTCAACAATGGTGGAAAAGATGAAAAACCGTCGGTTGTATGTTTTTGGGAGAGAGAGGGTTTGGTTTGAAAAAGGTTATTTTAATAAAATTGGCGCTCTGACAAACTTTACTGCCCGCGGTACCTTATCGATAAGGAACCGCGGGTTTGAGTCGCCAGAGATAAAGAATCGCCTGCAGAGGCTGGTTTTTATCAATGAAACACGCCAAAATTTTTAAAACCAAAATTTCTAAAATACTTAAAAATATATCTTAAACCTTTTAGAATATCATTTGGATCATCATAACACTAAGCAATATGCCATAATGAAGGATTACGAGTTGAATCGAGATCGAAAAGAACCGAAACGGACAAACGAATACTCGTAGCGAAAAGGCAAAGTGGAGAGAAGTCAAGGGAAGTGAACCAAGACTAAGATCAATGCTCAAGGGATTAATGACAATCTTCAAATCATGGAGACGAAGAGCTTGTGTCATATATAATGGTTTAAGACGTGCCTTTCCGGCGAAACGTTAAACGACTTTGGTAATGAATAAACACAAAGCAATTATTCATGTATAGACTAAGATCACTTTCAATAATAGTCTTAGTCTAAACAAAAATATGAGCAAGGTATTAATTCACTTTCTCTCCTAAAATGGGCCTACTAACCGTATGGGTGCAAACCATGGAAATCATGCTTGATACTTTAAGCTACTACTAACTCACTCTACATCACCATAGTGAGTCAAGTATCCAAGCAATGAAGGTTTGAGAAGATAAAAAAAAATCACAAACCACAAACAAATGTCAAGGCAAGGATGCCAAGAACAAGCACATAGTCAAGTAATGATCAAAAGAATGATCAAAGGGCGTGTGGAAGAACGAAAGCGTACCTTGGCCACAAAGAGCAATCCATCAAGGAATCAATGCAATGCACAACAATAACTATGATGAATACTAATTCTTCAAGGACTAGTATCATTCCCAATCATCTTGGTATCATCATTCAAGGATGTTGAAGATCAATGAAGATGAGTCTTCTACAAGTGCAAGTAACTCAATCCACAACCAATTAAGTGATTGATCTTCATGAGTACCTACACAAAGCAAGATGCAAACTAGTAGATACATTTCAAGAGTAGATCTAAAATGCATAAAGACTACTAATCTAAGAGGGATGCAATATTACCAATTAAAAGACCTATTTTCCAAGAAAAAATAGTTTTGACCAAAGAGAAACTTTAGTACAACTTGACCTTATAATTTGAGGAGACAATGGATCGATCCAAGTTTTAAAGTACAATATACTTCAAAGATATTGAGTGACCATCGCTCTGATACCAATTGTAGAAACTAAAGGGGGGGGGTTGAATAGTTTCTCTTCTATTAGTCACCTAATTTAAATTACTTTGAATTAAGTGTGTATCAAAACTATCTTTTACTTAAAGATAAGTTGCATAATGATTAGGTTCAATTCAAATGCATTAGCAATGGTAATAGGTAAGTATAATGATAATGAAATAAGTAAAGAGTAAGGAAAGAGACAACCTAGTGACAAGACACCAAGATTTATAGTGGTTCGACAACAAGGCTCTATCCTCGTTTCTACTCCACTCCTCGAGTACACCTACTCGAGATTTCCACTATATCCACAAGCTCCCTTCTTGGTGGAGAAAGCCTTACATCGTCGCTTACATTATTTTCTGACACTAAGCTAATTGTCGAGACCTAATCATTAGCTAGGACCAATCTACACAACGTTGCCTACTTCACAATTTAACGACACAAGGCTAGATGTCGAGTTCTAATCTCAAGGTAGAACCAATCTTCACGACGTTGCCTACTTCACCATTTAACGACACAAGGATATATGTCGAGTTCTAATCCAAAGCTAGAACCAATCTTCACGACTCTTCACTTTGAAGCTAAGTGAGAACTTCACACAACACAACTACTAATCACTTTCAAGTTTAGTAAGAACTCACAATACACAACCACATCACTTTATAGTTTAGTGAGAACTACTACACAAATCTATTACAACTCAACTAGACATATCCAAGTACACACATGTAGCTTGGATCTACACAACAGAAATCCAAGCAAACACATATGCAATGGATGTACACAACAAATCCAAGTATTTACAAATAGCTTGGATGAACACAACTAGTCCAAGTATTTCATAAATACAAATGGATCAACAAAAATAAAAAGGCTAACATGATGAACATGACTAATTCATGGATTCATCTTTATCACAACACTAGTGCGTGAGTGATATTCTCATTGAACAAGGTAAAGGAGGGGATCAAGAGGATAATCATATGTAAACATCCTTAACACTTTAAGTGATCATTTACTAATGATTATGTTATAGAAAAGAGAAAGGGGGCTGTGAAAAACGTCCAAGAGGCTTGTTGGAAAATGAGATTTGATCCACTATTTATAGAAGACAAAGTCCAACGGCTAGCTGGGCGCGGATCCTTATCTAGCCGGCGGTACCTTATCGATAAGGAACCGCCTAGCTATTTAAGGTACCGCCAAGTAGATTCCGCTCCCTTTTTGTCTTTTAGTGGGGTAGGAATATCTGAGGTTTTTTAAACCTTCAAAGGATATTCTTATGGCATATGGAATATTCCATTTTCAAATTTACATTTTCCATTTTAATAAAACATTTTCTTAAAAAGAAAGTTTATTAAAAAATCTTTTGTCATATTAACAAAAGTGAGTTTTAAGGATAATCACTTTGATGATCACTAAGTATGATTAAGAAAGGTTAGTGATATGATTATTACCTTGATGATAGTGTTAGTTAAATAACTAGTTTTGTGTTTTACACTAAATGTGTTGTATAGTTTGTTGTGATCAAAACTAAGAAAGATTAGTTAACACTAATAATGTTTTTAGGCATCAATTGCATTAACAAATACCAAACTGAATGGTGTCGATCTCCTCTAGGATACTGAAGACTCTTCAGTATTCTGATGGTTTGCATTAGGCGGGAAAAGTTAACTTTAAGTCAAAGTAGGTTGCTTGTATACTTAGATATAAGTACAACCTTTATCTTTTCTAGAATAGTTTAATATGTGCTTTGTACTGTTTATCTAGCATGGGCATCAACCACCCACTGGATAAACCCATGCATTGAAACATGTAAAATGCAAACCCTAATTTACACTGCCTATAAAAGGAGTGTACATTGAGAGAGAAAAGGTTAACCAATACAAGAGCTAAAACTCTAGAAAACCTTTCTCTCTCGATACCAACTAAACCATATAGCCAAGATGCATATGAACGTTTAGATTAGAGCTTAGACTTTAACTTTGGTTAGACGTTTAAGTAGAGGAGATCAAAACCCATTGTCATTCAAACACTTTGTTATTCCGCAAACAAAGTGGGTTATAGATTCCTTATTTGATTATAATAAAAGTCTATACGTTGAAAAGTATATTGGTATTGCTGTTTTAATCTTTCATAGCTCTTATCTATTGTTAAAACAACTCACTTGAGTTGAAGTAAGAGTTATTACTTAAGATAATAAGTAATAACGAATTACTAGGGACCAACACTTCCGCTATGTGTGCTTTGATCTTGTTTAGGGTTTTGTGTAATTATTATGAACTCTATAAACCTTCATAAGGTATATACTAGGACAATATTTTGGCTTGTTCGAAATGAAATGTTAGAATAAATTTAGGCTTGTCAAATAGAAGTGTTTAAAAAGGAAGAGGGAGTTAAGATGGTTAAGGTTAGAGACACGAGGGCAGGTGCGTACGTGACGCTTTATACCGAGGAACACAAAGAGATGTTTATACAAGAAAAAGACAAAGTAGCAACCTACAAGGTTAGTAAAACACTTGTGAATTTTAGTTTTTTTTAAGATTGGTAACTTTTACTGTTATCAAAATCATATATGATTCACCAAGAATCATATATGATTCTTGGTGAATCATATATGATTCTTGGTGAATCATAGATGATTCTGGTTAATGCACGGGTATTAATTTGGTTTTTTTTATGTTTTACAATAAGGTTCTACGTTCTCTAGAAGATGAGTCAATTCAATGTACTTGTAGGCATTTTACTCGGTATGAATTTCTATGTCAACACATATTTTTTGCTTTGAAGAACCGTGATGTTGAAAAGATTTCAGAAAAATACATTTTAAGGCACTAGAGAAGGGATCTGATACCACTTGGATTGAGAAAAAAGGACAACCATATATGGAGAGAAAAACTAAGCCATTGAAAGATTAAAAATAAGGCTAACTACGTGGTAGATGAATGTTTGTTTTAGTTGAGTAAAGATGAAGAAAAGTTGTCATAATTTGTGAAAAAATTGGAAAATATTAAGAAAGAAATACCAGTTCAAGTGCCTAAGCATCCTTCACAAAAAACGAGTGATGTGAGTGAAGATATCTATGAAATTTAAAAGCCGAACAAAAATATAGGTTATCAATGAGATCACCGCGTATGATGAATTAGCAATAACATAGGCGTAAAGTATGGTGAAAGAACAACACACTATGTGTCAGTAAAAAATTCATAAGTCCTTTTGTCACATATCTGAGATATGTTGAAAATGTTATACTGAAGTTCCTTCACATAGTACACATGTTCAAATTAATATTACCAGCTTTAAAAGTACTTTTACCATATATTTTACCACCATGTACATCTCCAAAGGTGAATTTTCTTCCATCAAAAGGCTTGAAGTCAGACAAAAACTCCAAGTTTTCAGTCACATGCCTTGAGCATCCACTATCAAAGTATCTCTTATCTTTCAATTCCTGAAGTGAAGTACCCTACACAAATTAAGAAACAAGTTAGTTTCTTTTGGGGACCCACGCCATAACAGACTTGGATCTACCTCGTGCATCAATGTAGTTATGTCTTTGAAGAACATTTGATGCAACATTAGGTTTGTTAGATTTCCAAACCCAACATGTTGAGGGCTTAATAACATTTTGCTCATTTCCATTATCCTTGGCATTATTTAACACTCTTGAGTTTAGTCTGAAATTGTTTGACAAGTTTGACCTTTGGAATCCAGTATTAAATTTTGTATTACCGGTATTAAATTGTGTCCTTTTAGTATTAAACGCAAATCTAACATTATTGAACTTCTGATGAGAATTTTGGTAATCTAAAACTGTTTTCGTCTAAAATGGTCCCCTAATATTTGGTTGTGCTATAAAAGGTCTTGGTCTAGCACTACCAAAGTGTGGTCTTGGACGGGCAGTATTAGCAGGCCTACCAGAATTAACTGGTTTTGATCTACTAGTATTAGCATGACTAGCATGATTATGACTGGTCCTTTTGACATAGAAGCTTTTATCAAATTTGTGAAATTTATTCCGTTAGCATATCCCTTTCTTCTGGTTATTTCTGCATCTAACTTACAAATGGTCAAAACTACCACATAGATAACAAGCTTTGTTGTACATAACAAAACCTTCTCCTAGTTGCTGGGTTTTTTTATTATTCTAGTTCATTTTGCTTTTCCCTATGTCGGTTAGTTCTGTACATTTATACATACTTGACACTTTTTAATTGGTTTATATTTAGGGACATTATGATTTAACTTACCAGCATTCTCAAAAACAACATTTTCTTCTATCATAGCAATGGTTTGAGAGTTTGTGCTATATGAGCTAATGTCCTCAGATGTCCCATCCTCAGACTGAAGACCACCAATACGAGTACTAGTGACTGGTGTATCTTGTAGAAAGTCAACAAAAGATTTTCTAAGATAGTAGCATCATTACTCTCCTTTTTGGGTTCTACTCTAATGGGCACGAATTCAGATTCATTATTTTGAAACTCTTGTAAACAACAATGAATGATAGGTCTTCCATAAAGGGAAAGTGTACTAGAGGAGGTTCAACATCATGATAATCACCATTATATCCTAGACCCCACTTGCATTTGTCAAGAACCTGAATGTCAATCATCTTTTCCAAACATTTAGTAGCATTATCTAAAGTTTTGAACTTAACTTCAGTTTCATTTTTAATAATCTCATTGGTTTCTAATTTAGACTTAAGCTCAAAATTTTCAAAAGCTTATCCTGTTATTTCCCTTTTAAGAAGAATAATAGAATGTTTAAAAACTATTTATTGCTCCTTATAACATTCTATATGTTCTTCCAACATAACCATGCCTCTCTTATTGTTAGACACAGAACATTCATAGGTAATGTAATTTCTCCTAATATCATCACTATACTTTTTAAGATCCTCATAGTTCTTCTGACAAACTTTAGTACACTGTTTATCAAGAATTACCTCAAAGTCTGAAAAGGCCATGAGAGCCATGTTAGTAGCAGGCACTTCATCCTTCATAAATCCACCATCAATACCAACACCATCAGTGGCCATCAATGCCTTTGTAGAGCGCTCTTCAATAGTCACCTTTCTTTCTTGGGGCTTGCTCCTTTTCTCTTGACTCCTTGAAAATTTTGCATTCCCTTGCCAAATGCCCTCTTTTGTGGTAGTTGTATAGCACTCCACATTTAACTTATCGAACCCAACCTTGTCCCCAGCATTAAGATTAATCTGCTTCCTTGTCCTCTTGAGGGTTGAAAAATTTTGTATCGACAAATTTTGAAATTGAGTTAGAAATAGCCAAAAACTAGTAGGGAAAAAATTTGATTTTACTTGACCTAAAAAATTTTAACTCTTTTTTTTTATCTTCGTTTAAACTATGTGCCGAGACTAGTCTAGATAGTGGCTAAGTCTGAAAAATACTCGAACAAAATATCCATCGGAATGCCCATCGGAATATTCTATCGGAATGTGGATCGGAATGATATCGGAATACCCTGTCGGAATGTCTGTCGGAATACCTGTCGGAATAACTGTCGGAATACCTGTCGGAATACCTTGTCGGAATGCGCTATCGGAATGCTCTGTCGGAATGCTCTGTCGGAATAACCGTCGGAATATACTATCGGAATACCTATCAGAATATGAGGACAATCGCAATAAGGCAAATGAAATTTTGGCAGAGTGACGTTTCAATAGGCCTTAAAGCCGTCGCAATCCACGATCGCAATGAGCGGTCGCAATATACGTCGGAATAAGGGTATCACAATACCTGGTGATCGCAAAGTAAAACCCTAGGGTTATTGCGATCAAACTCTACTTACCTGTGCTATTCCGATGAAGTCTGTCGCAATGGGAAGATCAATTTCGCAACTTTGAGCCAGAGAAATTCGCAACTTTGAGCCAAAAGATTTGTGTTTTATCCAAAACCAAAATACCCAAACCACGAATACTACTATGATGAGGGTATACGAATCACTTAGAACACTAAAAATAGGTAGATTGCTCAACCTTTCATGAATGCGAATCAAGATCGCCAATTGGTAGTTGCTGGAAACACGGGGACCAGTTTCAACAATATGGTCAGAATGTTAGGCAGACCGTTGGCAATGCAGAAAATCAGTATGGTCAAAACCGTGGTCAAAATCCGGGTGTTCCGAATGCGGGTAATTAGAATGGGTTAATAGTTGTGCCAGCGGTTGGTAACCAGATGGGAAACATTGTGGCTGCAAGGGCTGAGAATACTGGTACGGGAAATGGAAACAACAATCGTCAGGTTCAGTGCTATAACTGTAGGGGATTTAGTCATTATGCTAGAGATTGCACAGCAAAAAAGAAGAGGGATGCTGCTTATCTTCAGACTCAACTTCTCATAGCACAAAAAGAAGAGGCAGGGATTCCACTTCAAGCTAAGGAATTTGATCTTATGGCTTCTGCTGCAGAATATGACGAGGAAGAAGAAGTGAATGCCAACTACATCTTGATGGCAAACTTACAACAAGCATCTACCTCAGGAATGCATGTAGACAGTGCTCCAGTTTATGATTCAAACGGTCCCTCTGAGGTACATCCAAGTTTCGATGATAATGATATATATAGTATGTCTAATCAGGAGGAAGAGTATACTGAGATGCTTGAGCCTTACATTGAGACACACGGGGATCAAACGAATAATAGTAATATTATTTCGAATGAGCCCAGTGTGGACCTTAGTGTGGATCAAGTTGCCCATCCTACAACCTTTCCCGATGAGATACATGCGTATTATAAATCTCTATTTGATAAGCTTGCTAAGGATGTCGACCATGCTATGGTGGTTAATAATAAGTTTAGAGAAACTAATGCCAAATTGACCACTGAGCTTGCGGGATATAAGGAACGGGAGAAATGTTTTGAAATTCATCAGGCTAAAATTAAAGAACTTGAACAAGCTCATGCTACATCGGTTTATCAAGAAAAATGCACAACTAAGAAATTAAATGCCTTACATTTAAGTAGTGCTAAAAAGATAAGCGGATTGAATGATGAAATCACTTCTCTTAATAAACAGCTTTCAACTGAAAAATCTACTATTTCGGATTTAAAAGAAGAACAAAAAAGCTGAAACGTGATTTTAAAATTTGAGAAGATGGGCTTCTTGAGGATTTTTGCAAAGCTCAGGATAGGATTAGAGAATTAGACAACCTTTTAGTAAAACATGGCCAAACTATGCAGACGATAAATATGCTCGCACCAAAAGTAAATGAGATCAGTTACACTCGATACAAATTGGCTTTATGTTGTCCTCTTCCTCCTAATCCCGGATATCTTAAGCAAGTTCAGGCCACTAATGAAACTTTATATAATGGTAGTGTGCTCTTGTCTGATGAGCATGATCCTCCTAGTGTGCATGATTCTGAGGAAACTACTGATCTTGCAGTAGAGACTCGTTTAAGAATGAAAAAGCTTGATAAAGAAGTGAAACCCGTTTATTATCCAAAAGTTAATCCTCCAACGGTTTTTGTTCGGTCTAAAATGAGTATTGAAATGCTTTTGCTCCCAAGTGAGGAATTGTCTGATGACCCTCCTAAACCGAGTATCACACGCCGATTTTTAAACGAGCTTAAAGATAACTTTGTCATCCTTAAACGTGTTGTTAATTCCAAAATCGTAGGAGGAAATTTTACATCACCTGTTCAGATTGAGGTTCAGAAAATTCTTCAAAACGAAATTAATCCGATTATTAATCAAGTTGATGCTCGGTTAGGCAATTTGGAAAACGCTTTTCTAAAAGAATTAGCCAACTTTGTTGAAGACTTTAAATCTTTGACGAAGGAAGCTGATGAATCTCTTGATAAAATCAAAGTTTTAGAAAACGATATTGAAAACCTCTCTAAAGCACGTGATGGTATTGATAGTAGCCCTGTGGAGTTAGGTACCTCTATGTCGCATAATAAAAACCTCCAAACTGAGCTTGATCTTATGAAAGAGAAAATGGAATCTTATGTCATTAAAAAGGATAAAGAATTCACCGATCTTTGGAATAAATTTGTCAAAAATTGTGATGAGTGCAAATATGACAAGATTTCTTACGAAAAAGCCTACAATGAAATGCAACAAACTATCACACAGTTGCAGGCTCAGTTAGGAGGGGTTAAGGAAAAGAATTTGACCTCTTCCGGGTTAGAGAATGTCAGTGATGGAAATGTTCAGAAGCTTAAGGCTAAACTTGCAGATTTAGAATCTGTTGTTGTTTCATATAAGCGGGCTGTTGAACAAAGTAAGTCTGTCTATCAGAAACTTATTGATAAAATCTGTGAGAACTGTAAGTTAAAAGCCTTATTAAAAGATACGACTTCTGAGCATAGTACGATTCAGACACCAGCAACCTCGGGACCCACTCATATTGCTGTGACACCTTTTCCCAAGAAAGCTGTTGTGATTTCCCCGGGAATGTTTCGTGTTAGTCCCCCCTCTCAACCTAGGGTCGATACCTCTGTGCCTAGCAAACAACGTAAAGCGAGCGTTAGGACAAAACCGACCACTATCTCTCAACCACAAGTCATTGATTTAAAAAGTGCTAATTCTAATAGACGTGTGTCTTCTTCTACAGGAATAAACAACTACACTAAGAGCAGAAGGCCACAACCTACGAGCAATACAAGGAATGATAGGGTCCCTTTTGCCTCTAGAAGTAGTCGCCCCAAGATCAATAATGTGGATGTAGAAGAACACCCTAGGAATTTACCGCTTTTTAATTATAATCAGAATCTTAATTCATCTGAATGTAATGACTTTAAGCTTGCTATTCGGAATGAAAAATCTAAAGTTATTTGTGCTAAATGTAATAAATGTTTCTTTACTTTTAGTCATGATGCTTGTGGTTTGACTATGAATGGGTTGAATTATGGTGGTTACACTCGAATTGACAAGCTGTCAATCAGTGAAAGACATAGCACTCCTAAGGCTAAGGTGTATGTTCCTATAAGTATGCACGTAGGAACCACAGAAAGTCTTGCTAAGCCTAGTAGCCCTAGATTCACCTCTAAACGGTTTCCTACTGGTAGAAATTTTGACTGTAGTGGCAAAATTATCGACAACCTTCTTGCTTTCATGCTTAGAAAGGCCAACTGGTTCTTGATCTCCAGCTCCTCTAATTCATCACCATTTAAATGTTAAAGATCACTTAACCTAACAGTACTGATGGAAGCACTACTAGAATTAAAAGATGTGATGGTAGCATTAAGAATACTACCATTAGCCTCATCAATATAACTTAGATTAGAAACAAACGCCAAGTTAGTAGCATTATAGGTTGATCCATCCTTTTCTTGAGTATCTATTAAACCACTTTCAAGTGATTGTAAAGATCATCAATATTGACTTTATCAATATCGTCTATATTCTCCCAAATAGACACTTCAGTAGCCATCTCAGCAGACATGCTTCTAAGGAACTTAGAATTTATGTCCAGTTGTTCAACAGTTCCTCCCATTGTAATGAGTTTGCTCACAATTCATTAAAGTATGTTGTAAATAGAATCAAGTGACTCTGAGCCATCAGCATTGAAGTTTTCAAACCTTGACTTTAACAATGTTTTCTTGGCCTTTTTGGTGGAGTCATTACAACCAAACCTAAGAACAAAAGCATCAAACATAGATTTAGCATCTTCATGTTGTTGAAAAGCAAACATATGCTCATTAGGTATAACTAGCATAACTATATTACTGGCCTTCATGTCATTTGTCCTTCTCTTCTTTTCACAGTGGTCATCTCAGGTGGGTTGTCTTCAAATGTTGTAGCAACAGGTTTTTTGTAAGAGTCTCCATGGGCAATGACTTCCCAGAGATCCTAGTTATACATCTAGACAAAATGAGTAAATATGAACTTTCATTCTTCAAACTCTCCTTGATTGAAGACTGGCACTTTGTTCATTGGTTGTGCAGCTTCTAGATCCATCTCTTTTGTTTGTGCTAAATAGTTCTTTAGTAAACTTTAAGATCAAAGCTTCTCGACAGCTCTGGTACTACTTGTTGATCCCTTTGATCGCTTAAACCTAGCTTGTAGATTTAAACTAAACATAATAAATTATACTTAGTCTTAGTATAAATTTTGAATTGATATCAAAGAGTATGCAGAATCTACTCTTTGATATTATGAAGACTGAATGTAATATGTTATGTATAAGTGAACAGATAAATATTACCAAAAGCTTTAAATATTATTATGAATAATACGAGTACTTAATGAAAGTATTCGAGTTACAGAAACATTGAAGCTATGAGTGAAACTTAGAAATAATATCTCAAAAACATAAACCTAAGAAATCCTTTTATAGCACAAAGAGTCCTTTACAAGATAAAGATGATAATCAATCTTTTTAAAACATAAGAAGACATAGACAAAATATCTTCTCTTGATAACAAACACGTCTTTAGTTTTTATCTCTTTGACATCATTAATAACACAAGCAACACTGAATTTGACCATGGCCACTTTGTCCAATTTTGACCAAACGCTACCAGAATTAATATTATACTACCGGCACTAACTTTACTAGTACTGGTAATGCAACATGAACAACACTAATTTTTATTCTCAACATCACGTCACGCCAATAACCAACGCCTTGGTCTATTTCGTAACGTGAATGCCACACCTCACATTTTAGCGACGCCTTGACGCTCCCATGACACGTCTTTTATAACCCTCTTCAAGTGAATACGAATATATATATATATATCTATATATATATATATATATATATATATATATATATATATATATATATATATATATATATATATATATATATATATATATATATATATATATATATATATATATATATATATATATATATATATATATATATATATATATATATATATATATATATATATATATATATCTTAATATATATATAAGAGGAGGGATTTGCCACGTCATCTATCAGGTAACTAATCCCAGTCAGCACATGGGCTTAGGTTTCTGGCTTACAAACTTCTGAACCCATAAACTTAATCGCACGCTATAAAACCAAACATAAAACTTTAAATTGAATCCTTATAAATCTTTATACGAATTTTTATACGAATCATTGTAAACCAAACCTACTGCTTTATTCATACTAAAACCCTAACACGGTTTTTCTTCATATTTGGTTTATTGATCTTTTGAGTTTTTGTTTTTTTGATTGATTGGTTAATGGGGTTATTTGATACAATTACTTTTATGTATATGGGATTTATTTTATATGACACTTTTCTTAAATAATTTTCATCCCATAACAGTTTGTCAAGGGTAATCATTGTTTTAATTTACTGAATTACATGTTTTTATTGATGCAGGTTGAGAGGTGAAGAGCCAAATAATAAAATTTAAATACTGAATTACATGGGTTCTTTCATCAGCAGCTTCTTCGGGGGTTTAAATACTTTCGCACAGGTTATCCATGCTTTCATTATTTGAGCTCATATTACGTCCAGTTTATTCAAGAGTATGTATATTCCTTTCAAGTAGTTATGCCTTTCTATCTTTCTTTATATTCTGAATAAAATTTAATTCATTTTGCAGAAAACATGTTTTTCCGAAAACTAAATCCTATAAACATCTTAGCCAGCTAATTTCAAACTCAAGATATGCAACTTCAATCTTGCAAGGTTCGCCTTCAGTGACCAGCCTACTACGATATTCGAAACAGTATGTCCCTAAGTCGCCCATTACCTTTTTCAAAAGTTGTTCTATAATTTTATTTTACAATAACATTATATAGTTGAATAGCATTACGTTCAATGTGTTAACAAGATTACATAAGAAAATAACACTCACTGCCCATATGGTTGATGAGTTACTTTTAATTATTTTACAAATGTCACATTAGAAATCTGTGAAGCCACATCGACTCCAATCTCTATTCCAAAGAAGTCTTATTCGTCAATTCTAAGCTCAAAGATAACGAAGGGGCCTGTTAAAGCACATGTTCCTACTAAAACTGTAAAGGCAACACCTACAAAAACTGAAAGTAAATAAGTAGCCACTGTGTCACAAGGTAAATTACACCTCCAGAAGTTCCTGTACCTATTGCATCAAGTAGCATTATTTCTCCTGATAGTAGCATAGTTCATGATGAAGGTAAATCTATTTCAATTATGTCAATAGTTTCTTCAAATTTTGGACTTGCTATATACTTCTGAGCATAATACTTGATAGCTTAAAAAATGGTTATGGGAACTGGTCAAATACCTATATGGAAACAAACTCTTGGAAATTTGTATAATATGGCATATTTGTATTCATATCTGTTAATAAATGAAAACTATATTAGTTTATATTATTATTTGTCTATGGCCATTTCGATATGGGCCATTCCTTTCATTTACCATTTTATAGAAAAATCACTCAAGCTTCAGGATGGATATAAGCGTTACAAAATATATGTGTTAAGTATATTATAGATGCAGTATTATCTATAATCGGTCTGAATTTTTAGTAGCTTCAATATTTGAGCCTCTCGATTAATGTAGGTTAGAATGTTTCAAATGAGGTTGGGAGCCATGTGCACTGTTTGCGTAGTAGATGAGAATGCATTCTGGAATGAGGTGATACCATTGGATCAATAGATAAATTTGGATATAATTCAAATTATCAGGGTGTTCGGGTACGCCTCCAAGAGCTCCAATGAGGGTTCAAAAGAACCTTCCCGTCTGCATAGATTGCCATACATTTCTGAAATATGTTAGTAAAGTCCATTTATTGATTTAAGCACCTACAACCAAGTTTCACCACCCACAAGGTATTTTCCTTAACTTCGTATCTCCAATCCCCAACTGGTAAACCAGGGAGAAGTAACAAAAATAATATAATTTTATCTATAAATGTTACATTTGATATACTACTGTGGCCGACATTTGGAGGACAAGATGTTGATCGTCTTCCATTTGCTTCAGCATAGTATACTGATTACTTCTCCTAAATGATAAAATAAGTTCTTTATTTAGGAAATTGAGTGGTCAAATTGACTGTGCACTTTTATTAGTTAGGCGTCTTGGCCCTAGAAGTAGAGGATGCAAAGATAAGGGCTAAAATGGTGATGGATCATCTTTCCGTTATTCTGAATAGTGCTATTAGTTTCTTACATTTCGTGTAATGTGATTTATACACATTGATCATATTTTCTGTTACAAGTTTATGCGAATTGTAAATTTGTCAATCCATCAGTTTTGTGGTTGTTTTTATATCTTAATTTATTTTTTTAATTATCATTTTGCATAACCCGCTAAGTGGGAAGGAAGGAGTAGAAATCTAAATAATATGCATTAGCACAAGTAGAAAAAGAACTATACTTTAAAATGGTCTTAATCATCAAACGGTCTTGATTATGGAAGGATGTTAACTGTTAAGTATGTCTCTATCTAACATATTCAATGATTTCAGTTTTGAAATCAACCATGAATTAGGTAACTATATAAATTAAGGTTCTATTATTTCTTGATTTTTTGTTTGATTTTCTTTATGATAAAATGTGTGAATGTACAAAATGGAATTTGAAAATTTGTATGTTACAATTTTATATTGCAGGTCCTTACCATAAGTCGTGTAACTAGAAATTGTGTTGTTATTGGAGCAGGTCCACAATCCCAAAACACCCTCTACACTTGCAAGACTTGAACCACCATAAAAGTGTGATGTGTTTGATGATATTATGGCTACTGGTGCAAGTTTGGGACATCTCAGCATAACTGAATGTACCCATATTACAGAGAATAGGTATCTCAATCTCTTTTTCTCTTCATTTTTTTTTGTTTTTGGTGATTTTTGATGCACAAGTAATAATGTGATTGGGCGATTCCTCAAAAAAGAACAAAGGTAATTCCTAAACCATGGGGTCAACGTTATGCTATAAGGCATGCTGGACGGGATGGTGCACCAGTCAGGCCTCTATCTAATATGCCTGCTAACCCAACTTGTGAGAGAGGTGGCGCAAGTTTGTGACAGAGGTGGGCGCAAGTTTGTGACAGAGGTGGTGTTATATAAATGTAATTTCTTTTGTAAATAACGAGTAATGAGTCTCAAATTAATTAATGGCTGGATATTCAAATTAAATGGACTACTTATACTGATATATCAGCCCCTTGCATGTTATAAGTCACTTTGGTTTATCATTTTCTCACCAGATGTTCCTATTTGCCTTCTTTATTTGGTTTTGATAACTAAGCATCTGTTTATCCCGCAGGTGTGGAACACGAGTTTAGTTCATGGGAGCGAGAACGGTGCTTCTCTGGGTTTATGCCTCTAAAGAAGTTATATGACCCTGATGGAGGATATTTGTGAATGATACATGTATTATTGAAGCTGATGTTGAAGTCGGGAAGATTTTCGACTACGTCCCATATAATATGATCGTATGTTCAGCAGGTTAGCATACTTATTTTAGTTTATATTAGGAAAATCTCAGAAACCATTTTCATTTAAATCGCAATGCACTATTTGTTATTTTAATACATCGTCTCTGGTTTAATAGGTATTATGCGCCGAAGGTGGTCTTGCCACCCGAAATTAGGACTATTGGCCAGGTTTGACTTGCTATGCTACATTTTTATACCATAATGTTGTATGATCATCATCATGTGGTGGCTGCAAATTACTGAGTTCAAGCTTTTCTTACCCTTGTGCCATCATTATTGTATTTCTTTGGTTTATAACCCCACTTTTCAGATTAGAGTTATTGAACGGAACTGTAAGATCCCCATGAAGGGCCATTGCACACATTTATTCAATATAAACGGAAACCAAAAGAAACTGAACATTACCAACATCATCCAGAATCAAAGAGCAAGCAATATGGATACTTAAAAGTTAAAACGCACCACGGAAACAAAGAACAAGGTGAAGAGTGGACTCTTGAATATTGTACTCAACAAGTGTGCGTCGATCCTCCAACTACTTTCCAGCAAAAACAAGCCTCTGCTGATCTGGTGGGATTCCCTCCTTATCTTGATCTTAGCCTTCACATTATCAATGGTTTCCAAACTCTCCACCTCCAGTGCTATGATCTTTACAAACTCTCCCATCAACCTTAACACGAGATGAAGGGTAGACTCCTCTTGGATGAGTCTTTCAAAGTACGACCATCTTCCAGCAGCTTACCAGCGAAAATCAACCTACGCAGGTCTGGTGGATCCCCTCATTGTCCTGAATTTGGCTTCACGTTGTCAATGGTGTCTGAACTTTCAACCTCCAAAGTAATGGTTTTTCCGGTCACTGTCTTGACGATCTGCATACCACCACGGAGTCGGAGGACCAAATGCAGGGCCATGCTCCTTCTGGCTATTATACTGAGGTAGTATGACCATCCTCGAGTTCTTTGTCGGCAAAGATAAGTCTCAGCTGATCTGGTGGGATTCCTTGTCCTGAATTTTGGCTTTCACATTATCAATGGTGTCAGAGCTCTGAACTTTCAAAGTGATAGTCTTTTCAGTCAAGGCTTTCACAAAGATCTGCATACCACCATGAAGACGGATAACCAAATGGATAGTTGACTCCTTCTGAATGTTGTAATCGGCAAGGGTACAACCATCCCTAAGCTGCTTTCCAGCAAAGACAGGTCTCTGCTGTTCTGGTGGGTTCTCGTCCTTTTCTTGGATTTGAGATTTGATATTGTCGTTGGTGTCCAAGTATTCGAACTCCAAAGTGATGGTAGTGGGTTCCTTTTTGAGTTGCTTTCACGCAAAGACGAGTCTCTGCTGATCTGGGGCAATACCCTCCTTGTCCTAGACGTTAGCCTTGACATTTGTAAAATGGTGTGTTAACAACCACTTGGCAATATATATAATTAACTATTAAAACTAACTAAAATTATTGTGAACTCGGGTGTTTGGAATCCGTAAAGCACAACACATTAGCCCAATTATTTATGAGTTAGGTTGTGTTGATATAAATATTTATCACAACTAATCAAACCAAGGCGCACCACCAAGCCGACAATAAAGTTACTAGACCAAAAATTATATACGAAATAAAGAGCCATCTTTTGTAAATAATAAGGAAACATGTATTAAATTGATTAATGGTATAACAGTATCTGATGTACATCGTGTTAAAGTTTTCTGTGCATTTGCTAGACAGTGGGGCTTAATCATCTTTATCCTCGAGCAAGTGGTGTTATATGTAATTAAAGTGTTATTTTGTGAATATATGCGGCATGACAATGTTCTCAGACCTGGGTCAATCGGTTGACCCGGTTCCGGTAGAAAAAAGGGCCATTTTAATCTGGGTTTTATATTTTCGAAACCCGGTTTGACCCGGCGTGTTTGGGGTGACCCGGGTCAACCCGGTTCTTGAGACCCGGACGGGTTTTAATTTTTCGGGTTGTTTTTAAAAAAAATATGTAAATTTTATGTGTTTGCGATGGAATTTTATTTTTACATATTATATTAGTTGGTAAACAATTTATATCCTCAATAATCAGAAGTTTTTATAGTTTTTATATATAACTTTTATTAATTATTAAAAATATAATTTTTTTTTTAAAATCGGGTTAACTCGAATCGAACCAGGTTGACACGGACCCGGTGACTCGACCGGGTCGATTTAAAACCCGGGTTTTAAAACATTGGTTCATGATTGAGCAAATGGGGCTATATGTAGATAAACTGTTAAAATGTCATGTTATAGAGGAATCCCCAATACTCCTTAGATTGTGTGTAATTTTATTGTTTTTTTATTCTCTTATTATATGTAGTTTTCTAACATTTTTTTAAATATATTTTTATTTATGTTTTATATTTTTACATGATTTTATTATTTCTTTTACTTCATCTATTATCTAATGTGGGTTTATATTTTAAACGACATGTTTTTTACCCACGAGAAGCTCTATGTAGTCGTAGGAAGAGTAAGAGAAACAAGGTTAAAAGTAGGTTGCGACAAAGATTGGCAACTATTTTAAAAAAAATAAAAAATAAATTTATTTATCACATTTAAATTTAGTAACTTAGTATTATCTATTTCTTCACATGCACCTAAATAATATTATAAATGTTGTCTTATTGTTTTGCATGAAATTCGGGCATTAACTTAGTAAAAGACTAATTTGTTGATTAAATTGTTGATATGTTAATAATTGTTTTACCTTCACTTATGTTTTGTAAATGATATATACCAAACATATATCGACCCAAACCCAAAACATAAAAACAATTAATTTCGTAAAAGAAAAGTTAAAAAATAAATACAAGTCATTACGAATGATAATGCATTAAAAGATAATTATAGTAACATAGATTACAAACAAATATTCACCAAATAAAAAAAGCTAAACAAAAATCAGAAGGCATACCCGTCCACCGGACGGGTTTTGCCACTAGTATATATATATATATATATATATATATATATATATATATATATATATATATATATATATATATATATATATATATATATATATATATTATATATATATATATATATATATATGTGTGTATATATATATATATATATAGAGGGAGGTTAATGTGAGAGCTTTTTTAAAGTTGTAAAAATGAGAACTAATCTAAAACACCACTAAAACATTGATACATAACCATTTTACTAATACTACACCAAAATATACATTATTTATACAACTGAACACTCTACCGACTAATAAACAATGGATAAGTGTGTAATAAATTACTGATACACAATTAAGAATGTGATACATATACATCAAAATCTCAAAAAGTTAATATCTTATACATAAATTGGTACACTTGATACACAACCACCACTAAATAACTTGATACACACTACCAAAACATGATACATATCACACTTCGAATCAAAATGTATCACTTAGATTTCGCCAATTTTTAAAAGAAAGCCCATCGAATCTTTAAAAATTATGTTTTTACTTAATCATGTTTTAAAATTGTTTCAAATAGAGTGCCATTTGTGAGATTTTGGTTGGTTCTCATTTTTACAACTTTAAAAAGTTCTCATATGATCCAAATTCTATATATATATATATATATATATATATATATATATATATATATATATATATATATATATATATATATATATATATATATATATATATATATATATATATATATATATATATATATATATATATATATATATATATATATATATATATATATATATATATATTCATATTTTTTAAATTTTATTATTTTTTGCCTGTTAAATTTCATAGTTTTTGTTTCGTAATTTTTTTGTAGTTTTACTCACTTTATTAATAAAAAATGATAGTTATTGGCTTCACATCATTTAATTTTACCACTTTTAACATATCAAATCTTTTTTTATATAATGAAAGAACTAGAATCTTAGAGTTTTCATAGAAAGAGAAGGTTGAAGGAAATAAATTGAGCCAATCAAAAGATTTAATTTTGACAAGTAGACAAAATCATGCAATCTGGTTGGCTAATAAAAAGTCAAAATTGAATCTAATTTGGTCAAAATTAAAATAACTCATGTAGAATAAAAAAATTATCAAAAAACATTTGTGTCAAAAATGTGATAAAAGAATTCAAGAAAGAGGAAGTAATTAATTAAATTTAGTGGTTGGATTTTAAATTAATTATATGGACATAAGTGTATTTTATAGTTTTTATATTTTTAAATAACTTTAAACAAAACCCCACCTTAAACCTTATACTCCTTTATTTTATATTTTAAAATATAACATATATATTAACATATATATTATTCTAACAATAAAACATATATCTTATTTTTAAAAACACAACATATAATCAGATATACATGCACATGATTATAAAAATCAAATTTAAAGCACGGATTATAAAAAAAATAAAAAGAGAGACGATTGTACATAAATACAACGACACATATTTTTTCAATGTCGTTATGTGCTACTAAACATAAATAATGCCTAAAATGAGATAACAAAAATATCAGGTAAAGAAAGACACAACTTTCGTGCAACAAAATCTACACAAAATATCAACTGATATTAACACATCATAAAAAATTATGTAAAACCTGTGGGTTCATGAATATTGTAACTATTTATTTATTAAAAAGTTGACATAAATTTATATTAAATATAAAAATTTACAAAATCCTTAAATTTATAAATTGTCATAATATTTAACTTCAAATTACGTGAGTGCACGGGTTAATGTAATGTTTTTTTACTAATAATCAAGATCTAACAATTACAAATAAAAATAGTGAGTGTAAAAAGAGTTTAAAATGTGAACTTTAATATCTGAATTGTGTACTTTACACGGAGCAAAGTAAGAAACATAATCAAATATATAAAAAAAATTAAAAATATGTAGAATATATTTAAAATCACAATAACAAAATTATCGCTTAAATAATCATTTATTTATAAATTATGTGCGTGCACAAGTAGTAAAATGATACGTTTGTGCATGCCTATCCAAAAGGAACCAAGATATCTTTTATTTGTTTAGATATATGTTTAGTATCTTTTATGTTTATCCTTTATTCTAGTGTTTATCACACAACTAGTATTTAAGGTTTCATAATGTAATCATTTATCAATCAATCAAGTTAAAAGTTAAACAAATGTTTGGTTTTCTCATCTCTCATTCTTAAGGAGCAAGCACACTCTTGAAGTGGTGCTATCTATCTTGATACTACCCGAGAGGGTCGTACCAATTGGTGCTTTCATTGAGAGCCCTCAATTCGTTGGGGGTTTTTGATTTAGATTTCCAATCTCAAAAAAAAATAAAAAATCATTGTTCATCGAGATCAATGTTCATCCGGCACACTGTTCATCGGAGTACTGTTTATCGTGGTTACTGTTCATCAGGGAGTACTGTTCATCAACTACTGTTCATCCGGAACTATTCATCATAAAAAAATTATTTATATTTTTTTTCGATTTGTTGTTATGGCATCGAACACTAGCGATCGGGATGCATTATCTAAACTCTTGCAAATGGGTACGGTGGTTGAGTAAAAGTGAGTTTAAGTATCTTATAACTCGAGTAACGGGTATCTCTGAAAGTTTACTTGCCTCGTTTTATATATCCGGACTTAAACCGAAGGTACAACTAGAATTGTTGAGGTTTTACCCGAAACCTACAACATTAGGCGAAGCCTTCTACTTAGCCCGTATAGTAGAGACCCGTCTTGAGGAAATTGTAGAAGAAAAGCATACTATTGAAAAGAAAGCAGCTGATTCTTTTACAACACCAGTGTTGCACTAGAAATTACACCTGAAGAAGTGAAGAATGTTACATCCGAACCTAACAAAGATACCTTGAGCTTGTTGAGGAATCGCAACACCTTATTCGTGAATCGCAGCAACCTACTAATGAATCGCAACCTATAGTTAATGAATCGCAACTTATGGTGGGTGAATCGCAACCTATGGTTAGTAAATCGCAGCTTGTTGTTAGTGAATCACAACTTGTTGTTCACGAATTGCCCAAGAGAGACACATGGTTTGTTACATCCGAATACGAATGGAAGGAGTGTAGGGCGAAAATCCAAAAATTGTTACTTTCCGAGCAAAAGAACAAGTTGGAACTGAGTGTGCCAATGCTTAGGAAACGTTTCAAAATTTGGGACCCGGGAATCAATAGTGTTTTTCAAGACGTCACCTTGAGGGCAAGGTGAATTCGAAGGAGTGAGGAATGATACGTTTGTGCATGCCTATCCAAAAGGAACCAAGATATCTTTTATTTGTTTAGATATATGTTTAGTATCTTTTATGTTTATCCTTTATTCTAGTGTTTATCACACAACTAGTGTTTAAGGTTTCACAAAGTAATCATATTATCAGTCAATCAAAGTTAAAGTTCAACAAATGTCTAGTTCTTCTCATCTCTAATTCTTAAGGAGCCAGCACACGCTATAGTGATGCCTTATTCCGATACTACCCGAGAGGGTCGTATCAATTGGAAATCACTGTTCATCGAGATCACTGTTCATCAAAATCACTGTTCTACTTAGCACGTATAGTAGAGACTCGTCTTGATGCAATTGCAAAGGAAGAGCAGGTCATTGAAAAGAACACGGTTGATTCTTCTACAACACTAGAAGTTGCGCCCGAAGTTACAACTGAAGTGGCACTGGACGTTTTACTGGAAGTGGCACCAGAAGATGTGGTGAAGGTTACATCCGAACCTAATAAAGAACACCTTGAACTTGTGGTTAGTGAATCACATCTTGTTGATGAATCGCCCAAGAGGGTCACGTGGGTTGTTTCATCTGAACGGAAAGACTATAAAACATGAGTCCAAATATCGTTACTACTCGAGCCAGATAATATGTTGAAAAAGAGTGTGCAAATGCTTAGGAAACGTCTCAAAATTTGGGACCCGGAATCAAGAGTGTTTTTCAAGACGTCACCTTGAGGGCAAGGTGAATTCGAAGGAGTGAGGAATGTTACGCATGCATATCTATTATTTATTTAGGATATATCTTTGTGTTTTATGTTTATCTGTTTAGTATCTTTTATGTTTATCATTTATCTTTGTGTTTATCACACAACTAGTATTTAAGGTTTCATATTGCAATCATTTATCAGTCAATCAAGTTAAAAGTTAAACAAATGTCTGGTTTTCTCATCTCTCATTCTTAAGGAGCAAGCACACGCTTGAAGTGGTGCTATCTATCCTGATACTACCCGAGAGAGTCGTATCATAAAACTAGTAATCTAACTCATTTAGTTCTCTAACTCATATGTCGTTTTCTTAATTTCGCAGTCTCATGGAAATAAATGTAAGAAACACGTTAAGTGTGGATTGAAATTTTGAAATCTAAACCTATGATTGAACCAATGTGTCAAATGTGTTACAATGTACTATTTAAACAATTTGTCAGTTCTCAAAAAACAAAAATCGAATATCAAACAGCGGGTCTAACGGCCGGCCAAGTAACCTTTCAAAATGGGGAATCCCCGTTGACAACAACCACGGTAGTATTAGTGGATAAATAAGGCTCGAGCCCGGTTTGTGGGCTTAGGGTCCGCTAGAGTTTGTCCCTTGTAATATCTATATATTATATTGGGATTAAAAATACAAAGGAGCTCATGGGATTTTACCAATTCTAAAATGGTAATCAGAGCCTAAACCCTAATCAACACACACACAAAAAAAACCACCAAAACCCTGTACTAAAATTGCCTTCTTTTTTAATCGTTTGTTATTAAAAGCTTCTTCATTAATAGATATTGCTAAAGGATTTGATAATTATCCTACTTTTTGTTGCTTCATTTATTTATTCACATTGCCTGTTCTTTTCTCCTACCTTCCTCACGTCAAAGAAAAAAAAACTAGAACTAAATCTGCCTTTTTTCCCTCTTCGTTGATGCTGCCTTTTTTGTTTTGATTCGATTGTCTGCCAATATTGCTTGCTCATTGGCTTGCTTAGTGCTGCCCTCTTTTTGTCCCTTTTAGCTATTAAATAATCATCATCTTTACACCACAATGACGTTTTTAGAATTGGTAAAACCCCATGAGCTCCTTTGTATTATTAATCCTAATATAATATATAGATATTATAAGGGACAAACCCCAGCGGAGCCTAAGCCCACAAACCAAGCTCGGGCCTTATTTATCCACTAATACTCCCCCACAGTTTGAGCGGGAGGTCTTCGTACGTTCAAACTGGAACGAAACTCAAGAAATAAAGCACTCGGAAGACCTTTGGTGAAGATATCCGCATATTGAAACCGAGACGGAACATGTAAAACACGCACTTGCCCATAAGCCACATAATCACGAACAAAATGTATATCTATCTCGATATGTTTAGTACGCTGATGTTGTACCAGATTAGTAGAAAGGTAAACGACACTAGCATTGTCACAATAAACAAGTGTAGCAGTATGCAATGGAGCATGTAATTCCAGCAAAAGATTACGAATCCAGGCAGTTTCAGCGACAACATTAGCAACACCTCGATATTCCGCTTCTGCACTAGAACGAGATACAGTAACCTGGCGTTTAGCAGACCATGAAAGTAGATTATCCCCAAGAAAAACACAATACCCAGAAGTGGAGCGACGGGTGACTGGGCAACCTGCCCAATCAGCATCGGTGTATGCTGTGAGCTGAGTGATATTAGAAACATGCAACTGAAGACCATGATCAAGAGTACCACGTACATATTGAAGAATCCTCTTTAAAGCAGCAAGATGAGGCTCACGGGGATCATGCATATAGAGGCAAATTTGTTGAACAGCATAAGAAATATCTGGTCGCGTAAAAGTAAGGTACTGAAGAGCACCCGCCAAGCTACGATACAAGGTGGAATCGGAAACCGGGTCACCATCAGGACCGAGCTTGGATTCAGTATCGACTGGAGTCCTACAAGGATTACTATTCTGCATATGAGCTCTCTCAAGAATCTCTTCAGCAAATTTGGATTGTGATAAAAATAAACCAGATGCAGTCCTTTGAGCAAAAATACCAAGAAAATAATTAAGAGAACCCAGATCTGTCATCGCAAACTCGCCATGAAGAGAGCCAATAATACGTTGTAGCAATGATGTAGAAGATGCAGTAAGTATAATATCATCCAAATATAATAACAGATAAGCAATGTCTGATCCAACATGATAAACAAATAAAGATGCATCGGTTTTACTGTGCTGAAAACCAACCCGAGTAGCAAAACTAACAAAACGCTGGAACCAAGCTCGAGGAGCCTGCTTAAGGCCATATAATGATTTTTGCAGGTGACAAACATAATCAGGTCTCGTAGAATCAACAAACCCTGGAGGCTGCTGCATATAAACAGTCTCAGATAAATGACCATGTAGAAAGGCATTCTTCACGTCAAGCTGATGAATAGGCCACTGACGAGAAACTGCGAGACTCAAAACTGTACGAATGGTAGCCGGTTTAACCACCGGACTAAATGTCTCATCACAATCAATACCCTGCTGTTGACTTGTCCGTTAGCAACAAGACGAGCCTTATACATGCTTAATGAGTCATCTGCATGAAACTTATGTTTGAAAAGCCACATAGAACGACCAACATTAGCATTAGCTGGACGAGGCACAAGAACCCACGTTCTGTTAGTAATTAAAGCATTATATTCATCTAACATAGCTTCTTTCCAGTTAGGGTCCCGAAGAGCATGGACATGAGAGCGAGGAAGCGGTGAAGTAGTGGTAATATTTAGAGACATGCGTGTGAGAGATTTTGAAATGCCAGACTTTGCACGTGTGACCATTGGATGAACATTATCGACAGGATCAACTAATAGGTTTTAGAATTGGTAAAACCCCATGAGCTCCTTTGTATTATTAATCCCAATATAATATATAGATATTACAAGGGACAAACCCTAGCGGACCCTAAGCCCACAAACCGGGCTCGGGCGTTATTTATCCTCTAATAGGTAGTAGTTGCGGAACAACTGGGCCGAGAGAGGACAACCTCTTGCTCCTGCTCCTCTTTGTTCGCTTCGGGGACAGATGTCCTACGGTAGGTTACAACAGGTACAAGCAACTTGACCGAATGGGACCTGTGCTTCTACTCTAACAGATTATTTCGAAGTTGTTTGCTTCGGCTAATGCAAGAAAGGCCATTTCATCTTATATTTCATTAGCTTCAATTTTATTGCTTAATTTACAACTTATAAGATTATACAAGTTTATCATGATAAACCATAAATTTGAAGCTTATAAGATATAAATTAAAATGAATTTACATATAATTTTATCAAATGTGGTGTCATACCAATTCTAATATTACGAACACTTCTATCCTACATAACACTTTTTTTTTTCTCACAACACTACCCACGAGTCCTAACTGCTCCTTAAGAAAAAGTTATAGAGACTCCAATGGGTATCGTATCAATTTGTACACTACTGTAGTAAAGAATGCCGTACCCGTACGTCTAGACAAGCCAAGGGAGGCCCGGATACTTTTCTTTTGAAAGTCCAGTATCTTTCTAAAAGAAAATGTGATGCCGGAGAAATTGGATATATAACAAAAATCATATATGGCTTGGGAGCATTAAAAACAACGTACAATGTTGACAAAACATATTCATCACTGGAAAAATTACTTAATAAAGGCAGTTTACAACCAGGTTTGCGAAGCTCATCATGAAACACATTAAATATAATTAAACAAAAAAATATCGGTTAGACCTTGGGGTTTTCATAGTAAAGAACATGTTTTTTGGGCTTGAAGAGGTACCTAGAACGATATGTCGACCGAATTACATCAGCGAAAAGACCATACTGCAACAACAGGTATAGGATGACTGGCAGTAGAGCAAATACGCTGATAAGAATCGGAATCCATAAAAATCCATTCTTGTAAAGTACAAAAAAACTGACTCCAAAAGCCAAGGTCATGGTTGCTATTGATATAAAAAGAGTTGCTAGGCCTGCCATCAGCTTTTTGGGTATAGATTCCAAGAAATCACGCTCAGCATAGCGAGAAGTGAGGATAGATAAGAAAATGAGGATTGAAGCCGAAGATGCAAATAGAGAAATGGCATCTGCCACAACAAAAACCACAAAGGTTGCTTTTGAATAGAACATAGGAATACCAGTGTTTTGATCATATCCACCAGGGACCGTAAAAGCTGCAGCAAATACTATGGTTGCAATAAGGGCTGCGACAACCATGCACTGATTGGCCGTTCCCTTCATCCATTTTTCACCCTGCGTAACTAGTTCTTTGTGTTCCTGGGTGAAAAGATCATGTGGTGTTAGATCATCTTTGTTCTTCCGGTTTCTATATGAAGGAGGGATCATCTTCTTTACTTCCTGCGACACAGGCAAACTAGAAAAGTTATAGACTACTTGATGGTTAACACATGCTAATCGAGCTCAAAATAAAAATAAAAATTTTAAAAGAAAGAGAGAGCCAAGAATCCCTGATCAAGAAAAAGATTATATGTACCTCGAACCATAATAGTTCTCTTTGCACTTGTAAAGCAACTCCTGATACATCCGCTAGTCGCTTTTGCTTTGCAATCTTTCCAACTAAATGCAACATATTGTTGTCATTTTTATCTTTCAGAGGCGTTATCATATCCTTCATTGCGCCAATCTCGTACAATAGGTTATAGATATCTTCTTGACGATGTTTGACAGCACTGTGAAATATACTTAACCCGTTATCATTTACCTTCCATATCAAATCAGGATATCCACGAATGAGCTCCACTAAAAACTTTGTATTGCCTTTGTTTGCAGCAGCAAACACTACCCGAGAAGAGAATGATTCCTTTAAACTTGTTTCTTTACGCATAACAGTGATATGGTTTGAAATGAGAGCTTTTAGATATTTCTCTCCAGCTCCTTGCTTCTGTAACTTACGACTATCATCATGCAATTTTGCAATATTTTCAGAAATTATCTTTTCTAGTTCCAGAGCTTGATCTCCCTTAGAAGGACACGTCTTGTTTTCATCCTTGATTATGTTCTGGGTTTCTGTATGCATTTTTAACACATATTGAGAAACAAGTTTTTTTAGTTTCGGAATTTGATGTTCATTTGGATAAGTTTTTTCAATCTCCTCAAGCTGCTCAGTAATGAGCTCTTTGAGCTGTATAGCTTGAAGGACCCATCCTTTAGCTGGTTTCATCGGATCCGGCGGCCCTCTAAGTATATCATCAATCTTCCTCTTAGAGAGTGTCAAAATATCTGCCCAAATAATTCTCAATAACTGCAACGCTTGTGTTTCCTTTTCAGGTTCTCCCACAAAGAATGCAGAAACTGAAAGCAACAATTAGTAAGCAAGGCAAATTGATGATACAACCAAATATTTATGAGCAAATTAATTGTGACCGAAGTTGTATTTTTAGTAATTCAGTTAGCTGTTTCACGAAAAAGGTATTCGAATGAATTTAAAGCAAATTAATGGCATATCAGATGAATCATAGACTTCAAAGAGGTTCTGCTACAACTAATTTAGCTATTAAGGGATAACCATTGTGATACATATAAAGTTAAGATACGTTTAAGAACCTCAAATATAGTGAGAAAATTAGATAAACCAGTAAACCACCATCACTTGTCATATATAATTTAGGGGCTCTGATTACAACCACCATGTCTTCTATATTATGTGTTTTACAGTAAATTTTGATGGTTATAATCTGCCTGTCATTATAACCACTACGTCCAGTTCATGGTTTGGATTCAGAATTTAAAAGACGATATGTAAGTAGAGATGTTTACCAGACTTGAAGGCTCTTCCTATGATATTAGATTTTGTTTTAGGAGCTGTTGAATTGTTAGGTACACTTCCACTATGAGGTTCTGAAGATGTCGCAGGTTGAGCCGAGTTTGCAGGTACACTACCACTCCGAGGTTCTGATTGCTTAATTTCAGATGTTTGCTGTGTGGTAAATATCGATGAGTAGATATAGTCACCCAACATGATGGATCTCCCAATTATATTAGATTTCTTTTCTCTGAATGCTTCAGGCTTTCGAGCTAAAAGTCCAAGTAGAGTATTGCTCCTACCAAGCTCCGGATATTTTTGCACTATTTTAATCGCGATATCTATAAAAATGGTTTGTAAACTGGTTCGTAAGGGAAGATGATATAAAGAAACAAAAAATTAAAGCAAAAACGGAAAAATGATAGTAATAATTTTTTTTATTAGACGACACAAACTATTAGTTTTATAATTTCATTGATAAATGATTAATAATAAGTTTAACATAAATTAAAATGATTATAGAGATTGCAGTTGTAAACTTGTACTGATATATTTTGTATTACAATTTAATCCGTAACCCGTAAACAAAAGCCTGCTTTCCAATTAATATCCGGTTAAAGAGAAATCTTATGTTGGTCTAGATGATAAATTCAGTAATGTCTTACCAAAACTCATAAATAATGTCTCTTCTATGATGCATAGCCAGACAGGAAGAAAAATCTAACGTTGGTCAAGATGATAAACATCTTCAACAATTTTCAGCTAACAGTTTTGCTGATAAGACTCAGTTAATTAAGTACTAGTATTAGTTTCTTTATTCTTGTGTATTAGTCCATTAATTCGGTAATTTGATGGACATCAATACATCATGACTAAAACCAAGTACTAAAACATGTAAGTGAAAGTAAATATGATGCTTGAATGCTTACCAAACATGTCACTCTCGACACATTTCTCAAGAAGCCAACTACGATTCCGAGGATTCCAACCATCATCACCCAAGTCTTTTGAAAGTTTATAAAGAAGATTCACCACATCCTTATTTCCAAATAAGACAGCCGCATACAGCGGCATCATACTTCCATTAGCACCAGGGATTGTGTGCAAGGTCGGGTTCTCTGCCAACATAATTTGAACGGTTTTAATATTTCCAGCTGCAGCAGCTAAATAGAGGGCAGTGTTGCGATTTTTGTTTTCAAGTGCCAAGTCTTCCTTTTTCATCTTAGCCACAAGATTTTTCACGAACTCTTCCACCTTTTTAGGACCTTTGGCCGATGCTGCGATATGAAGTGCTGTTTCATTATTATCCGTGATACTGCACTTTACCAATTCTAACTCTCTGTGTTGATCCAAGATAGCTTCAGCAGCCTTCCAGTCACATTTTATTGAAGCTTCGTATAGAGGGACACCAATCTTGAGGTAATTTGATCGTACTGTATTAGTTCCAGTGCAAATAGTTACAAGTTGTTCATCAGAATACCAATTTTTACTAAATTAAACACTATTGCACAAGTTAGATTTGATTAACGTTATTCTAACTTGTGCATATTTTTTAAGAAAAAATACAACTTTCTTTTCATTATTTTTTGAAAAATGACATTTATACCCTTAGATAATTAATTAAATTTCTTTTTAATAATAATTTTAAACAAATGTAGTATATATTAGACAAGTAAATTAAGATCAAAATGAACAATAAAAATGAGATGAAAGTAATAGTATTTAATGAATTTAATTATTTATATAGTGCTTTGATATAAGAGGGAACGGTACGGTGAGCCGTCGCTCGGCTGGCCACGACGGCGCGAGGTGACGACGGCGCCAACCGTACCGTTGCTCGCGTCGTCGGATTTGGGTTGGCTACAACCAGCCGACGTCGTTGCCCACGGCGCGAGCCCATGGCGCAGCCAACCACACCGTGGCTCGCGCCATGGGGTTGAGTTATTGTTGGAATTTAGGAGTAAACTTAAATATATTTTAGGGACTTAAGTGTACTATGTAATATAGATTAGGAATAGACTTGTATTAGGAAGTATTTAGGTTAACCTCCTTAAGTTTTTCAAGAAGTTTCCTATTTGACTTAAGGAGGTGCCTACCCCTCATCTCTATAAATAGGAATGAGGGGATCCTAATTCATTGTATTCTTCTTCCTCAATGTAGTCTTTATTAGGGTTATTAATAAAGAGGTAGTTGAGGATATATCGTGTGCAAGATCAAGGTTATAAAGGGTTCACTGGTGGTTGTAAAACCAGAAGGGCTAATTGTGTATATACCCTGAACGGTCAGGCTATGACCGGGAAGACAATGAAGGGTAGGAAGCAGTTAGGAAAATTTCAGACTGGGTGGAAGATCAAGACAGGTGATGTTCTTGATTCTTGTAATCAGAAGTCTACACAACAATGTATGAAGAGTGGGGTCGCCACACATTTTGGATGTTGCAGGGTTAGAGCAGCAGAATGGGTTGGTTGAGAAGACAAACGTGACACTCTTGGATAAGGTACGTTGTTTTCTGATTAAGTCTGGTCTGTCCAAGGTTTTTTGGACAGAGGATACAACCATGTCTACATATCTAGATAATAGGTCACCATCAGCAGCGATTGGATTCAAGAAGACTATAGATGTGTTTGGGGTTTTTGGTTGGCTTGCTAGTATTGAGCAAGGGATGCTTGAACCGGTTAAGTTCAAGTGCATATTCCTGGGATACCGTAAAGGTATGAATGTTGATCAACTTTGGAGGTTAGATGACGTTACTTCAAAGGCAGTGCTTTACGGGAATATGGGTTTCAATGAAAGTGGGCAATACAAGAAAACTTTCATTGGTTCTGGTGTATGTATAAGTTCATTGCAGGTGTTGCAAGGAGTTGAGTTTGAGGTGGAATATCAGGAGGATCAAGCACTTGAGGTGGAACCTCATGGGAATGTTGGTCATGTAGATGTTTCAAAAGAAGTACAAACTCAAGATTTGATATACTATCATCTAGCACGTGATAGGGAGCAACACTTAGCACGGAACTATTCAAGTATAGAGAAGACAGTAATGAGTCTGCTTTTGCAGTTGCTGTAGTGGAGAAGATTTATGCACACGAGTCATTGATTTTCAATGATACAGTTGCTTGTGAGGGTTTTTCCAAGTGGATGGTTGGATTGAAAGAAGAAATGGATACTCGGTTAGATGTGCATGTGCTCAGCAACGGTTGCAGGAAAAACAGTGACGACAGATACGGTTATTACTGGGAGTATACCAGGTATGTTCATACATACTTTTCTCTATATAGATTGTATGGTATTTTCTTGCGGATGCAAGGCTGAGATCTCGGTTACCAAGGGTTTGCTGGTTAAAGCAAAGGGAGATATACTTGGTATTAAGATCATCAGGAATCAGAGTGGTAATACTCTGAGGGTGTCACAGTTCAGGTTTTACAACAGAAAGTTGGTACAGACTTTGTTGAAGGGACACACCATACTGTCGTTGGAGGATAGTCTATCAGGGGATTGTGATGTGGAAAAGAATAGTAAGTGGTCATATATATATGCAGTTAGAAGCCAGGAGTACCAGGTGGTCTGCATGAGACCCGACATAGCATCGGCAGATGTGGGTATGTTGGATGAGTTTTGATCATGGTTTGCTTGGGTTTCAAGTTAGCGGTCGGGTTTGCTTGTTTGGAATCGAGGGTTTAGGGTTCTTCAACAAATTCGATCTACAAGAAGGGTTTTTCTTGTGGTTCAAGTGTGATCGTGGTTCGCTTGGGTATTCAAGTTTACGATCAGGTTGCTTGTTCGTGATCGAGGGTTTAGAGTTTTTCTAATAAATTCGATTTGCAAGAAAAGGTTTCAACAACAACGGGTAAACTTGGTTAAGAAACAACTTGACAAGGTTTGTAGCAAGGTTAAAGAAGATTCAAGACTTGTCGAGATTGCAAGATTTCTTAGGTTATTAGAAATCAGTTTTGCTAAATTAAAAGTACGACAAGGGTTACTTCAAAAGAGTCGGATACTTTCTTGATTCAAGGGTTGTCGATTTGTTGGATAGGTTAATTTCCAAGGCTCAATCGATATTTAAGTAAGAAAGGTTTTTCTTTTGAAGGGTTACTTTGTTTGATCGATTTCTAAGAAAGTTTCTATTAGGGTTATATCGATAAAGCAAGGGGACTTCATAATTCGTGATTGTGAGGTTTAATATATCACAAGGTTTAGCGAATTATCGGAGGGACTTTGTCGATTTGTGATTGTGAGGTTTTTCACAAGGTTTAGCAAATCAACAAAGGGATAAAGAAGAATGGCTAGTATTAATACTAGGTTTGACATCAAAAAATTTGATGGGTTTAATGTACATAAGCATGGAGGTTTTAAACAAGTTGGGTTCCATGGAGTACACGTTGTTAAACGTGTTTGGTTTGAGGTGGAACTGCAGGGAGCTCAGGGGGATCGTGCAGCTGAGGTTTTTCAGGATAGTAACGATCATGTTGCAGTGGCTCAAATACGGTTTGAGGTGGAACTGCATGGAGCTCAAAGGGGTCGTGAAGCTGAGGTTTTTCAGGTTAGTAACGATCATGCTGCAGTGGCTTGGAGGACAAACAACTTGAAGAAAAGGAAAACACGGGTTGCTTGGCACACGAGCAGGAAAACGTACACCTTGGAATAAAGGTGGGGCAAACATTACGGTAACCGGAGTACCTGGTCAAAAGGGTGCGGAGGGTAATGTTGTTAAGAAGAAGAATGTGAAGGAGTCTATGAAAGCTAATCTAGGGAAGTTACAGAAGTACAATGCCTGGTTAACAAGGTGATCCCGGGTCCGAGGTTCCAACACAGGTAAAAGGTGTTGAGTATCGGTTATGCTTGAGTGTTACTCCTAAGGTGGAAATTGTTGGAATTTAGGAGTAAACTTAAATATAGTTTAGGGACTTAAGTGTACTATGTAATATAGATTAGGAATAGACTTGTATTAGGAAGTATTTAGGTTAACCTCCTTAAGTTGGTTTATAAGAAGTTTCCTATTTGACTTAAGGAGGTGCCTACCCCCTCATCTCTATAAATAGGAATGAGGGGATCATAATTCATTGTATTCTTCTTCCTCAATGTATTCTTTATTAGGGTTATTAATAAAGAGGTAGTTGAGGGTATATCGTGTGCATATATTTGTCGGTTCTTTGTAGTCTCTCGTGTTTGCTACTTGTGCTCGATACAACTCGCGATCTAGCGGTTCCCGTTATCGAACTTCGGGTTTGTTGTCGGTATCGTACAACAGTTATCGTTTTTTTTTATTCTTTCTTTTTTAAATTTAAAAATCCTACCGTTGGAATAACGACTACTTTTTTTTAAGTTGTATTTGTTTTAAGTTTTTTTTTTCGTATTTGTGTTCTTTTGTTAATTCGGTATTTTTTTGTGTTTTTTAATTTCGTGTTTTTTTTAATAATTTAGTGATTGTATTTTTTTTATTATTAATGAAAAATTTAAGTTTATGTTAATTAATTGTTGAAAAAAAAAGTGGTAGGGTCACGACGACACGAGAATGTTGGTGTTAACCAGGGAGGGGGTTGTGTCGTCGTGGAGAATTTTGGTGTCATGGGAGAAAAAGGTGATGTGACATCACTTTTTGCCCACGACACGAGCACGACGACTCAACTGTACCGTGTGCTCTAAAACTAAAAATCACAAAACTTAAAAAATAAACTATCACCCTTTCATTTCAATATTATTTTTCAGATTTTTATTTCTTATTGTTCCAAATTAATTGTTTACTATTCATTGTTAGAGCACACGGTATGGTTGAGCCGTCGTGCTCGTGTCATGGGCAAAAAATGACGCCACATCACCTTTTTCTCCCATGACACCAAAACTCCTCACGACGACACAACCCCCCTCCCTGGTTAACACCAACATTCTCGTGTGGTTGTCACCCCACCACTTTTTTTTTAACAATTTATTTTAAACTAAAAACACATTTCATTCATAATAAAAATACAAATACAAATTTTTAAAAAACAATACACGAAAAAAAACACTAAAAAAATTACATCTTAAAAAAATAACAATAATTAAAAAACTACGTGATAAAATGGGGTATTTAACCCTTCCAAACGGTCAAAATCAAGCCAAAAAAAAAAGTCGTTACCTAACGGTAACATTTTTAAATTTTCAAAAAAAAAAATTAAAAAAGAAAATTTATAAGCCCCATGGCGCGAGCCACGGTGTTGTTGGCTGCGCCATGGGCTCGCGTCGTCGACCATGGCGTTGGCTGGAGATAGCCAGCCCAAAACCCACGATGCGAGCCACGTTACGGTTGGCGCCATCGTCAGCTCGCGCCGTGGTGGCAGCCGAGCGACGATGCACCGTATCGTGCCCTCTTAGAATGATAAAACCCCCATAGCCATTATATTATTATCAACCATTATTTATAATGGTGAAACCCTAATGCCCTAAACCCATAAACCGGGCTTGGGCTTTATTATCTTTTAATACTCCTCCCGCAGTTCAATCGGCTAAACCGCGAAAGTTTGAACTGGAGAGTTAAACTATAAAAGAAAAACAAAACATAATAAAAACATATCATAGAAATCTTTAGAAACAGATCTTTGAAAGCAGCGGATCTTTAGTAAAAAAAATTACACGATTCATCCATAGTTCACCCAAAATCACACTAGTCATTCTTATTCGAATTTATTTATGTGGATGCCTATTTGTCAAGCGCTTTTTTGGAACTATTATCTAATAATTTTTTTTTAAAATAACTAGCTTTGTTTGGACACACGATATTAAAACTTTTATTTTTAACAAGTATCTTTTAAATAAAAAACTAATTTATGAAGCATTTCAAATTGTCATGAACTGTTAAAATTTAAGTTAATGATATTCTTCAACCATATTATTATAATCTATTTAATAATCTATTTAAATACTTCATTTTTAATCATTTTATAGCTTAATATCACATTTACTAGCTAATTTATCAAACATTTTTATTGAAAAAAAAATACAACTAACAATTTTGTAGTTTACAGTTTAACAACTTATAACTAGCTTACAGGAAACAACTTATACTAATTTTGCCAAACATAACCGTGTAATTTTCAAACTATCTGTATCGAGAGTTCCTAATTTTGGAAAATATGGAATATTCGTGTAATAAAGTCGTTTATATAAATTATATTAAAATAAGGGCCATTTTTGTTAAAACCGAATTAGCAAGACAAGCATTACTTTAGATAAACAGAATGATGTAAAATTTCTAATAACTAGTAGAAAAAAGATGTCATTCTACAATCGTAAAAAGAAAATTAACAATTTAAGCTATTAAACTAGGGCTATGTTTGGCGCGTGAGCTTATCAGAGCTTATCATAGCTTGAGCTTATTGTTTTTAAAAAATAAGCTACTATTAAAAATAAGTCTCGTTTGGTTGACAAAGTTGGAGGGAGCTTGTTAAAAAAATAAGCCCCTAAATAGCATGCTAATTAAAGTAGCATGTAAAATAAGCTCAAGCTACATGCTCCAACATCCAGCTCCCCCGCTCCAGCAATCCGCTTCAGCTCTAAGAATGCCAAACACACCCTAGATAGATAATAGGGCTGATTACTTAAAAAGCCATTTAGTTTGACGGATTTTGTCTTTATATACATACTGTACATCTTTTCTTTTCAATTCTGTCATCGAACTTTTTAAAAATTTGTCATTATGTGTGCTACGTGACTTCGAAATTTTAAAAAACTAAAAGTAAAATTGTCACAAATTATCATTTTGAAAGTATGATCACAGAATGGGAAAAGAAAAAAAATGGCTTCACATAAACACATAAAAATATTAACTTAGATAACTTTTTTGTCATAAGCCCAGAGAAAAACGCAAAATGACGTAGTTTAACGGCAATTAATGATAGATGTTGTAGTGAACCTGTTCATAAGTTTATAAAATTGTCACATCCTCAAATGTCACTAAATAATACCATATTTCAAATAATAAACATACTCTAACAATGGATAAACTTTTAAGATTTATATATTTTAATTGTCATGAACTATTTAGCTAAAACGAAAAATGAAAAAATAAATGGTAAATATATTGCGGATCTTTTAATAATCATAGACCTCTTCACGTCACATAAACAAAAAAATCTCATTTTAATAAACTTTTAAACCTATATTTAAAATATGATGGTGAATACTCTTATAAAAACACACAACTTATAAATGAAAAATAATAAAATTTTGAAAACTAAAAAACATTTAAATTATTAATTTATTGGTGTACTTTGTTATCATTTTTAGAAAAAGGTACTTCAAATATAACACATTACTCATTTTTTCTTTTTAGTTTTAAGAAATGTTATACTCTTTATATGAAAAATGATTTTCACACTTCACTTTTTGATTAAAACACTCAATATTATAGGTTAAACGGTTCTATTACATATATACATTACTTTAACCGATTATACATATGTGTGCAAATTAAAACATAATGTGTGCAAATCGCCTCCTTTATATATGTATAAGAACTGAGATCATCTACAAACTAAAAATAATTTACATGTATAATCTTTCTTAAAGTGGACTATTACATGTATAATCTTTCTTAAAGTGGACTATTACATAAATATTCTTTTCATTTACATAAATATCCTTGTCACTTTTGTAATTACACAAATATTCTTCTCAAACCATTATAATTACATTAATATCGTTCCAAATTTTAAAATTTATTATATATATTCAAAAATCAATTAAATCATAATTATATTGATCTTAAATTTTAAAACTACTATTGTCTTTTATTTAACATTTAGATTGACACGGAAACGCAATTACAAAAGTTTGGTTATATTATATTTATTTATTCATATATACTTTTTGACATCGAGTGATAAAAGAACATGTACATTTTTTATATACATAAAAAATAATTTGATAAATATGTTGACGTATTAACAAAATTTAGCGAAAGATATTAGTGTAATCACAAAAGTTTAATAAAGATATTAACGTAATTAAAAAAATAAAAGAAATATTAACGTAATATACAATTTTCGAAAAATATAAATATAAATGCCCTACAAATATTGTAATTTAACTCCATCCAACGTGTGTCGGCATGAAACAAATTGAGAAAACCAAAACCCTTTTTAATATTAAAATAAAAACCAATAATACCATCCAGCTGGAAAGATAACAAATATAGAATAATGGAAAAGATAAATTAACGAAAACAACACGTGTTAAATCCATATCTCAAACCCAGATCTTTTTGGGTTCACCAATCTTCAAATTAATCCATTTGGAATCAAAACCAACATTTCAACACAGAAATGAAAACTTTCCTAATATTCATGGTTTAAATGTTTTCCTTTTTTTTTCTTTTGTCAAGGTCAATGAAGTACTAGTAATAAAAACTGATAATGAATTAGTTGTCATGTCAAATAGCTAGCATGCATGCAGTAGAAGAATAAAGGATGAGAGTATATGTATATAGAAACATACCATCAATCAGATCTCGAAGAGGTATATTGGGTGGTTTTGGCTTTGAGTTAGCTTGCGTCTCATTTTCATGAGGATGGTTCGAGGGATTATGTGGGATTTCTTGCGACATCTGCACAGACACAGTGTTTAATAATAGTAAGTACTAAGTACTACGTATTAAGACTATGTATGACTTGACTAGTAATGGATACCTTCGGTTAAGCGGGAGGAGAGTAATGTGTGTTTGAACGCAAACTGTAATGCTTTAAGATGGGAGTGATCATATGTTATCTTTTAAATGCAATGTATATAAATCGCATAAGTCAATATCAACCTTTATACAATATTCTACTTTGCTCAATAATTTAGCATAGTGGAGTAATCATTATTCGGTTAAAATGCGATTTACTATAACAAGTTACATCGGCATATTTTTTTTTTCTTTCTTTTAACTATAGTTTCTGACTTATTGATCGATGAATTTAAGAAGTTTAAACTCACTAACTTTTATTTTTATTTTATTTTTTAACGGCAACTTCATTAAAGCTAACAAGATGCTAGAAAGGAATTTCATGAAAATTAAATACGGGTTTTTTAACCAACAATCCCAAGAAATAACACTAGTACTACGACTATTACACAAATGAAATGAAAATGAAATGATGTCGTCAAACAACACCGTGCGCCTCTGAGTGGAAACATCATATATAGTGCGATTCCTGAACGACCAAATACACCACCACGTCGTATATACATAACTCCTTCCAACAGAATTTTAAGCTTACTCGGCAAACGTATATCTCCAAAAACCAGAATTCCACTCCGCGAAAGTCGAGATGTCACTCGGATCAAGATTCCACCACCGACAAATTTTCTGGAAAATGGTTTTAACAAGGTCACATCCAAAAAACAGATGCTGCACACTTTCTGGCACAGTGTTACAGCCCGGGCACATATCTGACGCAACGTGAACACCTCTCAAAGAAAGGTTGTCTCTAGTAGGAAGGCGATTAAAACGTGCACGCCAAACAAAAATATTTATTTTGGCCGGAACACATCTAATCCACTTAGTGCCCTCAACCGAAGAAGGAAGTAAAAGATCATCAATGGCAGCCCGATAATCCTTAACTCGAAACATACCCTCACCATTAAGGTCACTAATCCATCTGTCATTCCCTGAAGATAAGGTAATCGCTGATGTTAAAGTGAGGAGATTGGACCATCGAAGGAATTCCTCCCCAGCCCGAACATGTCTACGAAAGGAGATATCAAGAGACGACCCATCCCATTTATTAGCAACTGAAATATCTTTATCTTTTTCTAGGGCGAAAATACGAGGCAAGCGACGAGACAAAGGAATATCTCCCAGCCACGTATCACGCCAGAATCTGGTCACTAAGCCATTGCCTACCCAAAGTTTAATATGCGAAAATAAATTGAACCCTTTTTTTTCCAAAGACTAACCTCACGAAGAATAGAGCTCCAGCAAGGCGACCCTTTAGAAACATGGTTTTCAATCGAGTTTCCATAGAACGCACCAATAATTTGAGCCCACAAGGAGCCATCTTGAGACAAAAATCTCCATACCCATTTGAAGAGAAGAGCACGATCTGAAGCGTAGTAACTAGAGACTCCCAAACCCCCATGTTTCCGAGAAGCTAGAACACGATCCCAAGCCACCCACGTTATCTTTTTATCTTTACTATCAACACCATTAAAAAACCTATTACGGATCATCTCAAGAATATGAAGAACCCCTTTCGGAACTTTATATATAGACATAGAATAAGTTGAAATAGCACCAAGGACGGATTTGAGCAGGGTCAAACGTCCTCCAATGGATAAAGCTTTAGTTTTCCATTTGGAGAGACGAGTTTGGACTTTATCTATGATATTACTCCACACCGAAAGTTGAGACATACGACTACCAATCAAGACTCCCAAGTATTTAAAAGGAGTATTCAAGACAGTGCATCTAATTAATCCAAACTCACTAACTTACTGATCAATTAATTCATGTTTAAACTTACCATTAGTCGTTTTAGAGTGCTAAATTTATTAATTTGAAAATAACATAAAATTTGATGAATGATTATTATCATGCACACTTTAGCATTTTAAAAAGCTCTTTTCTCTTTTAATTTATAGGTTTCAAAAAAATGACTATCATTTATTTCTTAATGTGCTCACAATTTCTCATTAAAAAGCATGATTCTAAAAACTGCAATTCTAAACTAATGATTGTAGGGCTGAGCATCAGTTCAAAACCGAACCGAACCGAATAAAACCGAACCAAACCGAAAACCGATTTTGAAAAAATCTCCGACCGAAAACCGAAACGAATTATATTGAGCAAAACCGAAACCGAACCGAAGCCGAACCGAACCGAGTAAAACCGAACCGAATATGTATTTTAAGCATATTTTTCATGTTTTTAACCCGAAACCGAACCGAACCGAACCGAACTGAGCAAAACCGACACAAATATACAAAACCAAAAACCGAACCGAATTTGCTCGGTTCGGCTCGACTCGGTTCGGTTCGGTTTATCGGTTCGGTTCGGTTTTCGGGTTCATTTGCTCAGCCCTAAATGATTGAAATAGTATTACAAAACGTGTATACTTTTTTATTTATAAAAACGTTTGAAAAAACGTGTATATAATATCATTACCCTTTTATAATAGGGGAAATTACATTCTATGAGGTACGGTACCTATACTCACACCAAAAATAAAAAACAATAAATGTTTCCCTCACAAACACTCTTCCCTCTCACAAACACTCCACGCACTTCTTACTACTCACATACACACACAGTGTCCATCTCTAATTAATGATGGGTTTCCGTTTTGGTGCGTTGCCCCGTTTTGGTTGATTGACCTTTGGTGATTAGTCTCCATTTTGCATTAATTGGTGCCTTGCCCCGTTTTGGTTGATTTCCCTTTGGTGATTAGTCCTCATTTTGCATTAATTGGTTGATTATTGGTAAGTTTTTTATTGACCCTTGCCCTTTTGATATTAATTGCCTAGTTGCCCTTTGGGTGTTCCATTACCCTTTGCTGGCACAATTTTTTTAGGTTTTAATTTGCCCTATGATTAATGTCGGTTGCCTGTTTCTGTGGTGGCTACAAGAAATGGATCTCAGCCGTACATTGCATATATTGGTGTAACGATGTTGGTCGTCGATCCTATAGCTATTGGGTCCATATATATAGCAGCAGCACCAACCAAACTGGGTGTGTTTTCCATTATTTGTGGATTTGTTATAGTGTTTTGTTGCTGATTTAGCTTCCTCTTCCTCCCTGATCATACGTCTACAAAACCATTGTAGGTCTCAAATCTCCTTTTTCCCCCTTTCTGTTTTGGTTTGCCAAGATATGCTTTCCTTAAATCTTAGCATATACCCATTTATAGTTTGCATATAGGTATTTTTACTTTCGTAGCTGCAATATGACCCCCCATTTGATTTCAGTGTTTGCGTTTGTAACTAGGTGTTTGTTTTAGCTTATATAATGGCCTTATATATGGCATTTATGGGTTATATAAGCCTATGTTTAATAAGATTATAACCTCATGGATTATATAAGCTTAAGCTAACATGAGTGTAAAATAGCAAATATGTTATATGAGCCTAGAGTTTGATTAAAAAAACACATTTTTTTGGGCTTATCAAAATACCCATGTATAGGCTTATGAGGCCACTTATATAAGCTTAACCAAACACTTGATTTGGGGTTATAAGATTATATAAGCTAGTAATCTTATAAGCTAAAATAAACACTCCCTAAGTAATTGGTAATTGTTGTAATAGACTGGCTGTTGTGCACTTATGTATGGAGCAGTTAGATTATCTTTGTCGGTTGTGGTTGATTATTTGGTAGGATTATTTTGGCCCTTGCGTTTAGAAATTATTAGAGATGGGTTGTTTACCCATGCGGTTGTTCTTTGGTGTTCCTTTCTGTCTGAGCTGTTATGTTACTTTGTCGGCCTGTCGTTGCTTATTTGGTAGAATTTTTATTGGTATGTGTCGCCTGCTATGATTGTTGTTGCTTATAGAGAATACCAACACATAAATCCCATAAATTGTTGCCAAATAATTGCACCTTGCTTTATGCTCTACATGGTTTTTCGGCCGTCTCTTTGTTTCCTGCCATTCCTTTGTAGTAAGTATGCCTGGTTCCTCCGGTTCGACGGCTTGCTTTATGGTTGTGTGTTTTGTATGTCGATGTCGTCGGCCTCCCGAGCTCACCCGTGTCTGTTCCGAGTGTCTAGCAATTGACCGTGCAACTGGTGCCCAAAACCCTATAATAAGAGGTATGCATTTTTTTGTTTACGTAGTTATTTCCCACTGTATGCTTACTGGGACCATTTGTTTACCCTCTTACCGACTGCCGTTTGCTAATGTAGCTGAGTCGGCACGATATATTGCTTATCACAGCCTTTGTCTGCTCCCTCAGCCCTGACTATGGGCTGATATAATAGGAATGGCTTCCGTTGTTGCTACAAGCCCACAAAGTTCACCCTTTGCGCTACATACCATAGGTTTCTATCACACTTACCCTATTTTTCCCCGTTGTCCCTGTAGTTTATAGGTTAACTCATTTAATTCAATGCAGCAACCCCTCCCGTTGTGGATCAGTTTGTAGGTCTACGGATGCCTGATCCTGCCATTGTTGACCCGCGTGCATGCCCGCCTGACCTATCAGCACCAATGAAAAGAATCCAAGTGAGTGACAGGCGTCGTTTGCTCTTGCCAACAGTAACATCCACATCTGCTGATCTGCTGGCTGGTAAGCGTTTGTTTAGGATCGCTTTTCACATAACAAAACAAAATAAGCCTTCTTGCCAGGTTTTTTTATATTCCTGACAATGTTCTTCTAACTCAGGTGCACAACAACCCCCCCCCCCCCCCCACCAGTCGGTCCAGCAGTCCTGCAGTTGCGCTCGGTCAAGCGATGTGCGGTACCGCCCAAAGCACCTCCGTCTCTGACTCGAGCACCGGCCACAGATCCATGGTAACTGCAATGAGGGTTGTACCCTTGGGCCCACACAAAGGTTAGATCCCTTGGTTTCTGTACTCCCAAGCGCACCTCGGCCATTTTGGTTACTGTTTTTTTTAAACCTTGCTTCATTTGACATGTCGTTACAGTATCTTACCCCATGTGTTTTGTCCCGTAGAGTCGCCCACTTGAGGATCCACACGTCCTGCTGCATCGCAAGCTGAATCACCGCTTCACCCAGGCCCAAGCACTTCGACGTCTAGGTCAAGGGCCAGGCGTCGGCCCGTTGTATCTGGTATGAGAGGTGTACTATTGGGCCCTCGAAAAGGTAAGCCTTTTTTGCTTTGTGAACCCCCCCCCCCCCCCCCGGTGTGGTTCTTGCCTTTCTCTTACTTCTAATATTCTTTCCATGGTCTGCCTTTTTTATTCAGGTCCTCCCGCTTACCGTGATCTCGGGGACTGCACGTATCGTTGTCGGTTTTGTGATGCACTGTTTTGGCACAACGAGCGGCTGAAATCAGTGCAGTATAGCAGGCATCCAAAGTACCATTCATGTTGTGGGGGTGGCAAAATGTTCATTCACCATCCACTTGGGCGCCCGCCATGATACAACAGCTGCTTGTCGATAGGCACTTCATGGAGAACATCCGCGCTTACAACCAAATGTTCGCAATGACGTCTTTTGGTGCTAAGGTTGACGAATCTGTCAACCAATCTGCGGGCCCTTATGTTTTCATGATATCTGGCCAAGTCTACAATCGGATCGGATTGCTTGTACCTGAGCAAGGAAAAAAAACCCCAGTTATCGCAGTTGTACATCTACGACACCCAAAAAAAAGTCCGTAATCGATTGGCTCCTTTTGGTGATCAGTCGTCAACCTCCTTGGATCCAATCATTGTGCAACATCTTATAAAAGTTCTGGATGAGACAAACGCGCTTGTCTAGCTGTTCAGGACAACTAGGGTAAATGTGAAGGTAGAAATGTCCCTGATTTCAGCCTTCAGTTGTACAACGCAAATGGTTTGCGCGGGTATGAGCTTCCTACTGCAAGAGACATTGGCGGGATAGTTTTTCAAACTAGACGTCATTGTAGAACAGATTATGATGTTATTATTGAATCCAGGTCTGGCCCGTTGCAGCGCGTAAACAAGTTTCACAGGTCGTACATGTCACTCCAGTTCCCATTGTTGTTTGTCTTTGGGCAGATAGGATATTATCCAAAACGTTTGTCATTCGTCGTGATGGCCAAGGGCCCGGTTCTACTGTCTTGATGAGTTGTTACTATAAATACCAGTTACATCCAAGGGCCTATGACTATGGTCTTATATTTAAGACAGTCCGATTGTTCCAGCAATATGCTGTCGTCGTTTTCTGCTATTTGGAACAGGCTAGGCTGGATTGGGTTAGGACTCATCAAAATGATATCCGGTTCGACTACCTATCTGGGCTGTATGACTCTTTAAATAGAGGAGAGCTATAAGGGATTAACTATGGGCAAGAGATCCTTTTGCCCATGTCTTTTACAGGGGGGCCACGGTACATGTATAGCCACTACATTGACGCACTTGCCCTATGTCGTGCTCTTGGAAACCCATAATTCTTTATTACATTCACGTGTAATGTGAAGTGGCATTAGATAGAACGTCATATGGACCAGTTTCCTTTGTTGTCAACCCCGGATCGGCTAGACGCTACTTGCCGGATTTTTGAACAAAAAGTGAAGGAATTTGTCATGTTTTTAAAGGAGGAGAAGCCTTTCGGTCTGTAACAGGAGGTAAGCCCTATTTCCTTGTTCATTTTCGGTTTATGTAAACCAACTCGGTAACACTTACCCATGCCTTTGGTTTGTTTTCTAGTTCTCTACACCATTGAGTTCCAAAAACGTGCGCTGCCCCATTGTCATACACTTTTGTGGCTGCACGAGAAGGATAAAATTACCGATCCCTCACAGCTTGATGAATTCATCTTAGTAGAGCTTCCTGACACTGGCCCCGAAACATTTGCAATAGTGTCTGATCTGATGCTCCATGGCCCATGTGGCGCGGCAAACATGAATTCGCCATATATGTAGGATGGGCTGTGTAGCAAAAAATTACCTAAGAAATACAACAACCATACCTTCTTTGACGACGGTGGATATGTTCACTATCGGAGATGAGACTCTAGCATCCGTGTCACAAAAAGAGGCTATGAACTCGGTAACACTAATGTCGTGCCATATAACCGCACTCTTTCACTCGTCTACAAGGCACACATAAATGTCGAGTATTGTGAATGGAACAAGCTTATAAAATACCTCTTCAAATATATATCCAAAGGACCTGATCGAATTTTCGCAAAAGTCTCAAGACCAATAGGTAAGGCGTCCACCTCCTCACAGCCCGCGCCTAAACCAAGGGACGAAATCCAAGATTATGTTGACGGCCGTTACGTATGCCCTCACGAGGCTTGCTGGCGTATTTTTGATTTCCCTATCCACAGTAGAGAACCCGCGGTCGAAATACTAGCAGTACATTTGGAGAATATGCAGCTGATTAACTTTCGTGCTACCGATGATGTTTTCGTTATTGTTAACCTTCCAGAGAAAAGAAAACTACTCTGACCGAATGGTACACCTACAACGCACAGAATACTGACGGCAGACACTTGACCTATTTGAGGTTCCCAACAGAGTTTGTATGGTATGCAGATGCTAAGAGCTGGCGACGCAGGTCTATTAGAACCAAACACTCCTACGGAAGGCTTGTATATGTACACCCTAGTGCCAGTGAACTTTTTTACTTCCGTATGCTCCTGAGTCACAGAAAGGCTCTTCATCTCCAACTACAGTTCGTATCGTCAATAACCATGTTTATCCTACTTACCGCGCAGCGTGCAATGCATTGGGCCTCCTTGGAGACGATCGGGAGTGGGACATAGCCCTTGAAGAGACCACTAGCCACGCATCTACATCCGAAACACGTACTCTTTTTGCACAAATGTTGTTATTTTGTGAGATTGCAGACCCCCGAAAACTATGGGATAAGCACTGGGAGTCTATGTCTGACGACATTGGTACACGTGTATCTGCAGCTGTGGGTATTCCAGGGTATTTTGTTAACGATGCAAAAAAGAAAGGGTATGTCTTATATGACATACTTTGTATTTTAATGGACTATGGTAAAACGCTTACGTAATTTGGTCTGTCGGACCCCCCCTAGAGACTCCTAGATGAACTTAAAAATAAATTGCTCATGGAGGAGAAAAACTACAATCGGGCGCAGTTGTTTCATGAAACCATTAATGCTCTTCCTAAGCTGAATGCTGGTCAGCGCCGGATTTACGACTATGTCACTTTCGCATCAGCACAGAACCGACAAGAACTAATCTTAGTGTACGGGCACGGTGGCACTGGGAAAACGTTTCTGTGGAAAACCATCACGGGCTCATTACGGTCACAGGAAAAAATTGTGTTAACCGTTGCTTCATCTGGCATTGCATCCCTGCTTCTTCCCGCTGGCCGTACAACGCACTCTAGGTTTAAAATCCATCTCTAGTTAACAGACGAAACGATGTGTCATTTTAAAAAGAACACACAACTGGGCCGTCTGTTAGCTGACACAGATGTAATTATCTGGGATGAAACACCCATGAACAATCTCCGCTGTTTCGAGGCATTTGACCAGAGCCTTAGAGACCTATGGGTACACCTAATTCTCGGTGGAGACTTTCGGCAGACTCTTCCAGTTAAAAAGGTTGCTTCAAGGCTAGAGCTCATATCCTTATCCATCTCCCAGTCAGTTTTGTGGAAACATTTCAAAATCTACACACTCACTCAAAACATACGCCTGATGAGAGATGACCTTAGTGTATTTGAAAAAAAGCCCAACAGATTGCTGCTTGGTTACTTGAACTTGGAAACGGTGAAGTCGAGCAACCAGACGAGGAAGAGCCCGAGAGTACTAATTGGATATCCATACCGCCTCAGTACTGCATTTCCGGAGACGATACTGGGCTTACAGAGCTTATAGAATTTATATATGACGATGACACTTAAAAAAAAACAACTACAGATTCGTTCCAGTCTAAGGCGATTGTATGCCCCAAGAATGATACGGTGGATGTTATCAACTACCGAATACTCGCACAGATACCCGGAGAAACAATCACATACGTAAGCAACGATACTACATACCCAAACGGGGGTGACACCTCTGAAACAGACATGATTTACCCGCCTGATTTTTTTGAACACGTTGAACTTCCCTGGTTTCCCGCCACATGAGTTGCAGTTGAAGGTTGGTTGTCCTATCATGTTGTTAAGAAACACCAACTTAGCTGGCGGGCTGTGCAACGGAACGAGGATGATTTTACGCTCACTTAAATCCAAATTAATAGAATCTCAGATAATCACCGGTACACGTGTTGGTGAAAAATTTTACATCCACAGGATACCTTTGGCTCACCAAGATCCAAACCTCTCTTTCACCTTTAAACGGAAGCAGTTCCCGGTTAAATTATGTTATGCCATGACGATCAACAAAAGCCAAGGGCAGTCGCTATCAAAGATAGGCGTCTACCTTCTAGAACCTTGATATGAGCAAAAACTCATATCAATTTATCAACAAATCACTCTAAAACACAAGAAAAATACTTAAACTTTGTGCTATAAAGCGAATTATGTGGTATGTTTTGTGTTTGTGCTCAAATAGGTAAGAAGGATACAATTTCAAGCAAACAAAGGAAAATCAAGCTTAATTGGATGGAAAAGACAAAGAAGGATCAAAAGTGACAAGACTTTGAAGACAAAGGACGTATCTTGGCAATCTGCCAAAGATGAAGGACCAAAAGTGTAAATATAACAAAGTCAAGATTAAAGTCAAATCTGGTCAACTTTCAGTCAACTAAGTCAAAGGGATCAAATTTGTTCAAGAATGAAGTTTGAAGGACCATTTATGCCAAAGAAATGAAGATACTAGCTCAAAACCATATTCTGCCAAGTACAAGGGCTAATTCTGCCAACTTTGGAAGTTAAATTCAAGTTCAATCCGTGTGAAATCAAATGGACCAATCAAAAGAGAGTATTGGGAGGAAGTGGATTGCCAGCTATGCTTGGTAATAAATAAGAGAGATGCTAAGTGGACGTATCACAACAGTACTCCAACCCACCAATCATATTTCACAAAATGGATAATGATCCGTGTGACACTCCCATATCCAATATAATCTTGCCACGTGTCATCTTCTTCAACAAAAATTACCAGGAACGGGTTTGAGCTAGAGGCAATTTTAGAAGATGGTATAAACATGAAAAGTGATCGGTTTTGAGAGACGAATACAATGAACACAATCAATTACACTAAAGATCAACAACAAAGAAAAGCCCAAATGTGTTCATAACCTGTAAAACTCAATTGAGCAGAATTTTACACGTGGAAGTTTCTGATTGGTTCTAACACGTCACCAACCCCAACCACTTCACATCTGCAGTCTATAAATACCTTAGTTTAGCTCTCATTTCTTGTATTGTAGAAAAGTGTGAAATCACACACACTTTTAGTTTTTCACTCATCTCAGCTTAGTTGTAGCTTAACAACTCAAGAGTCTGACAAACTCTTGAGTCTGTTATTAGTTGTAACAAATTACCAGCTTTTGTAACTACCTTCTCAATTCAATCAATAAAATTTTCATTTTCCCTCCAAATTCTCATTACTTTTCTACTGTTCATACCTGCTTCATTGTTACTCTTGTGATGCTGATTAGTTGGTTATGATCTCACTTGATCATAATTAGCTATTTGTGAAGATTGTAGCTGTTGATCCTGTTCTTTTCATCCAAGTCCAAGTTCTAGTTGATTTTTGCATAATTCCAGTCCATTAATGAAGATTTGGTGATTGGTAGTTGCTGAATTGTAGCTGTTTGGTGTGTTCTAGTGCTAAGGTGGTGGTTAGCACTAGCTTAGAAAGCTCAGCGCTTCTCTACTCCCCAATGGAGGCCTAAGCTAAAAGGTCTTGCATTCTGAGTTCTAGTTCCCCTAAATTGTTGATTGCATGCTTCATTCTTAGCTTAATCCTTGTCTGAATGCATGATAAAATTTGTTTAGCTTGTATTTGATATGATTTCAGCTTTTGAGTAGCCTTATTGTAGCCTATTACCTGCTTATTAGTTTTAAACTTGTCCTGTTTTTAACATTCATCAGTCACTTAGCTTAACTAATCATCTTGAGTACTTGTTGGTTTAACTGCTTGTAACTAGTTCAATTACCCTTCATTTTAGATATTGAACTTAGTTTGATATTGCTTTTTACTCGGTCTAATCATTTCCTTTAATATCCTTCATAAAAGTTTGAGATTAATCAGAAAAGTAGTGTTTGGTAATAGCTTGTAATTGCTGTTCAAGTGTTAGTTTTTGGAAAACTTTGGTTCATTTCAAGTCACTAAGTCATAACAACAAGTTTTCAGTCATTTTCTAGTCAAGGTTTTAGTCAAACATGCAATTGGCTATCAAAAAGGTTTGGGTCAGTTTTTATCAAGTAAACTTTCAGAAAGTATTGATTTTGATTTGCTTAGCATTTCTTTAATATTAGATGAAATCATTTCAAACCAGTTCTCATCTATCACTCAACATATGAACTTTTAGTGAGTATAAGGAAATTGTACAGTATCCAGTATTGAGTAAGAAATAAGCCAAAGAATAAGCACTAGAGCAAATGCAATTCCCTGTAATGAAACTCAAACTGATTTCTCATATCTCACTTTCTACTTCATAAACTAGCTGATTTTCTTTCACATTTCCGTTCCAAAAGTGTTCCTTGATAAATTTTGAGATTTTGAGCTTTTTGAAAAATTCTGGTCAACGAAAGTCAACATAAGCACAATTTAGCTTATTTCCAGATTTAGGGCTTATTACTTGATCAATTTCTTTGAGACTTGATTTCCCGTCTTTCTTTTGAGCTGTTTAACAAGAATTTTCATTAAAATCAAGTTGTGCAAGTCTAGCTTAATTGGTACTCCCTCCGTCCCATAGTAATAGCCCATGTTACTATTTTTGGACGTCCCATATTAATAGTCCAGTCCAAAAATAGAAAAGAAATGTATATCAAGTTTACAATATTACCCTTACTTTAAGGTATTATTACAACTAATAAAAAAGTTGTAAATTAATTGCTTAAGAGTATAATTGTAATTGTGTAAAAAGTAAGAGAGAGAAAGCTGAAAAAGTGATGTTTTTATTAAACTGCGTGTTTTTGGTCGGTGGACTATTATTATGGGACGGAGGGAGTAGTTTATTTTGAGCTTATTAGGATTTGCTTATAGGAGTTCTAGTAATTTTCAGCTTAATTCCTTGGATAGGTCTAGGTTATTTTTAATTTTAAGTCGTTTGAAATTGGTTTGAGCTTATTTGGTTAAGAAATAAGCTCAAACGAGCTTATTTTACTCTTGAACCCGTTTTTGTTGGAAAAGTTTCAAAAATTGCACTTAGGTCCTTCTAGTATTAAGCAGTTTTTAAATCAAGCTAATCTTCCAACTTTTTAGGGTTTTCAAAAGTTCAGTCCTTGCAATTTCAGATTTGTTCAAAAGTAGTTAGTTAGTTTTCAAATTAGTTAAAAATTAGTTACCTTGTTTGTTAAATTTTCATTTTGAGTCCATTAAGTTTTCTGATTTTGCATAGTTAGTCCTTTGACTTTTTGACTTTATATTTTTAGCATTTATATTTTATAGAATTTACAATTTCAGTCCTTATAGTTTGTGGAATTTACATTTAGCATTTTAATTGAATAAAAACTTGGTATGTGCACTTTGTTTTACATATAAGTAGACGGTATTTTTCATTTTAGCAAGGCTTTGTTTGAATTAGCAATAGAATATCCAAAAAACTTTACCAACCAAAAACAATTAAAAACTCGATCTTGTTAGGACTTTCAATTTGTTAAGAACTGAGAAAAACAAACTTCAACTATACACATTTCAAATGGCGCCGCTGCCGGTTCTTTGACTTTACGAGAGACTATCGATTGACGGTTTTCATTGGCTTTTGGGATCCGTTCACCTAGTGAACGTTATTTTTACGTATCATAAATCAAAAACAAATAAAAAATCAAAAATAAAAAATATATAAAAACTAAAAAATTAACAAAACAATTCTTTTCCTAAAGAATTGACCAAACAAATTAAAAAATCCAAAAAACAATCTTTTTCCTAAGAGATTGCACCCAAAAATATATATTATTGGATTTTCTCGGTTTTTATGTAGTATTTTCTCTTAAAAACTCATAAGTACAAAAATATTTTCCATATATTATTATAAGTAAATACGTATACGTATAAGAACAACCAATTCACATATTCTCCATAAGTATTGTCAAGGCAATACACCGTGTTGAGGGGCGTTCCGGTCCTTGACACGTGTATCGATCAAACAAAATAAAGCAAAAATAGATAAATACTTCCAATAAGCAACAATTCGAAGAATACAAACAATTAAGTGAATAGAAAGGCGATGTGCTATAAATGCCATCTAAGGGTCAATAGGTACTTAAGTGCTTCGCGCCACCTAACCCCCGTTCACTTGTGAGTATTCTAAGAAAGAAAGCTTCATTGGGGGTCTTGCACCCAAGTAGTACATACATATATTATTATTTCTTGTGGATATTTCATATTGAAACTCGAAGAGGATAATCCTTTTCTCTTCAAAGTCACACGAGAGCTTCTCTCTCATTCCTCGTATTGAGTTGCATGCTCACTCGCGGACGTGCACAAATACCGATTGGTGTACAACCTCTTCCTCCGAAAAGGAAGAAAAAGAGAAAGAGTAAGAACACCACCGTCCATCAAGCCGATCACGAGAATCGTGCTTTGATTCATCCACAACAAGAAGCCATGGATGTTGATACTCGTTCTTTGATGGAACGTTTGCAATCCAATGTTCACGGATATGCCGATGCTATCAAGATTCCCGACATTCCCGCAAATTCATTTGAGCTAAAAACGGCTATGATTAACTTGGTTTCAAACACACCTTTCTATGGTAACAAGAATGATAATCCTCATGATCACCTTAAGAGATTCCTTGCTCTTTGCAATACAATTAAGTACAATGGAGTTCCACATGATGCTATTAAGTTGATATTGGTGCAATTTTCACTAGAGGGACCCGCTAAGCATTGGTTAGACACACAACCACCCCATAGTATCACCACATGGGATGGTTTCACCACTAAGTTTTTGAACAAGTTCTTTCCCCCATCTAAGACCACGGCTTTGAGGAACTTAATTATAGGCTTTCAACAAAAACATAGTCAAACCTTTAGTGATGCTTGGGAGGAGTTTAGAGAGTTATTGAGGAGATGCCATAACCATGGATTGGATGAAGTTCACCAAATCAATACTTTCTACAATGGCTTTAAACCTCATCGCCAAGACTCACTCAATGCTTCCGCGGGAGGGAATATTCTTCTTAAATCCATTCAAGAGGATTTGGACATCATTGAGACCAAAGCAATGGTTCAAACAAACACACAATTTGATGAAAGAGTCCATGTCATTCAAGAAGGAAGTTCTAACACATTGGAGACTCAATTCATTTCATGCATGCAAGCATTTACTCAAGCTCAAAAGGAAAGTCAAGCATTCATGCAAAATTCTCAATAGATGCAAGAAACAATGATGAATGACTTGATGAAGCTTTCTATGGGAACTCATTCCACAAATGATGTGCATGCCATTACTCTTTCTTGTGTTACTTGTGGAGGTCCCCATTCCTATGAACAATGTGATAAGGTGCAAGGTTATCAAGGGGAATGTTATGCTTACCAAGAGGAACATCGTGAACACTTAAGCCAAATATCAATCCTAATAACCTTTCTTACAAGTCCCAAAATTACCTTACTCCACCGGGATTCCCACCCCAACCACCCACCCAAATTCAACAAAATCCTCCTCAAGTGTTACAAAGGAATCAAGGGCAAAGACCACCTTACCAAGGGAATAACTATAGACCACCAAATACCTTCAATAATCAAGGAAATACCTTTCAAGGTAACAATCAAGGGTTTTACAATCAACCTCCACCTTTCCAACCCCAAGGTTTTCAAGGAAATGTGCCACAAGATTATAACACAATTGAGCTTCTTCACAAAATGAATCAAGAGCATGAAAGGAGGTTCCAAGCTAATGAGAAGAGAATAAGAGAAATGAATTAAGCTAATGAGAGAAGAATGAGAGAAATGCATGAAGACACAAATAAGAAGTTTATGATGCTTTATAATCAAAGACCACAAGGGGCTTTACCATCCAACACACAAACAAATCCAAGAGCAAATGTCAATGCTATTACAACAAGAAGTGGAAAGACAACAAAGGATCCTTCACCTCCTAATCCTCCTATTGTTCCACCCACTTTTGTTCCTACATGTGACAAGCCTTATACCTCTACTTCACCACCTCAAATGCTCCCATTCAATCAAACACACCTTCTCAACCTATTCCTACTTCTCCTCTACCTTCCACACCTCCCAATGAAGAAGCTAACAAAGACAAATCTTCCACTACAACACCTACTCCACCTACACCAAAACCAACTCTTCCATATCCTTCAAGGTTGAAAAAGGACAAGTTAAAGAACAAGGATGACATCCAAGTCTCAAATTTCTTAAGAATGTTCAAGCAACTCAACATCAACATATCCTTTGCGGAAGCTCTTGCTTATATGCCAAAGTTTGCTAAGATGTTCAAGGATTTACTCTCAAACAAGGAAAAATTGGTTGGTTTGCCCAACACATCCCTTAATGAAAATTGTTCCGCTGTGCTACTTAAAACCTTACCAACAAAACTTGGAGATCCGGGGCGCTTCTTGATACCTTGTAATTTTCTCGGTGTAGAAAATTGCATGGCTTTGGCGGATCTAAGAGAAAGCATAAACCTCATGCCTTTATCGGTTTGGAAAAAACTCTCTCTTCCCGAGCTCACTCCCACTAGGATGACCCTTGAATTAGCCAACCGAACCATAGCTTACCCCGTAGGTATCGCGGAGGATGTGTTTGTAGGTGTGGATAAGTTTACATTTCCCGTCGACTTTGTAGTGGTGGATTATGACATGGATCCTAGAGTTCCTTTGATTGTTGGTAGACCGTTTTTGAGAACGGGTCGTACTTTGATAGATGTGGCGGAAGGAGAACTAATTATGAGAGTAGAGGATGAGAAAGTGGTGTTTAAGTTAGGGAAAGTTTGTGATAGGAAAGAGGTTAAGGAGTCTAGACCATGTGAGACTATTAACATAGTTGATGTGTTAGATGAGGTGTGTGATGAACACTTTCATGATGCTTGCAAGAGTACTAGTGATGAGATGCCCCATGTTGAAACCGTGACCTCAATTGCTCCCTCTTTAACACCTTTTGGAGAGAGTGATTTCCTCTTGGAGGAATTTGAGTCAAACTTTCTTGGTGATGATGATTCTCCCATTAATTGGGAAGAAGATATTCTTACTATCCAAAAGTTGCTCAATGAGGACCCTATTCCTTCTCCTACTCCACAAGAAGTTACCCATGAGAATCCTTCCATAGTAAAACCTTCCATAGAGAGTCCACCTCCACTTGAACTTAAGGACCTTCCATCCCACTTAGAGTATGCTTTCTTAGAGGGCAAAGACCAATTACCCGTGATAATTGCTAAAGAGTTGAAAGAGGATGAGAAGGAGCAACTCATTGAAGTCCTTAAGAAACACAAGAAAGCTTTAGCTTGGAAAATATCCGACATAAGGGGAATTGATCCACATTTTTGTACACACAAAATCCTTATGGAGGATGATTACAAACCCGCCATTCAAAGTCAACGAAGAGTTAACCCAAAAATCCATGAGGTCATTAAGAAGGAGGTGATTAAACTCCTTGATGCGGGCATGATTTACCCCATTTCCGACTCTCCATGGGTTAGCCCGGTACATTTTGTTCCAAAGAAGGGTGGTATCACCGTAGTGCCTAATGAGAACAATGAGCTTATTCCTACGAGACTTGTTACCGGTTGGAGAGTTTGTATTGACTATAGGAAACTCAATGAGGCTACTAGGAAAGACCATTTCCCATTACCTTTTATGGATCAAATGCTTGAACGCTTAGCGGGAAATGAGTACTATTGCTTTCTTGATGGCTTTTCGGGTTATTTCCAAATACCCATTGACCCTAAGGATCAAGAAAAGACCACATTCACTTGTCCCTACGGTACATTTGCTTACAAGAGGATGCCTTTTGGCTTATGTAATGCACCGGGGACGTTTCAAAGGTGCATGATGGCGATTTTCCATGACATGATAGAGCAAACTATGGAGGTTTTTATGGATTATTTTTCCGTCTGTGGAAATTCATTTACCTCATGTCTCACTAATCTAGAGAGAATGCTTAAGCGTTGTGAGGAAACACGTTTAGTGCTTAATTGGGAGAAATGTCACTTTATGGTGAAAGAGGGAATTGTTTTAGGACACAAAATATCCAACAAGGGATTAGAAGTGGATCGAGCTAAAATTGATGTGATTGATAAGCTTCCCCCACCCACTTCGGTTAAAGGTGTGAGGAGTTTCTTAGGTCATGCGGGATTTTATAGGCGCTTTATACAAGATTTTTCTAAGATAGCTAGACCGATGACTCACCTCTTGGAAAAAGAGGCTCCTTTCATTTTTAACCAAGATTGTTTGGACTCTTTTGAGACTCTTAAGGAGAAATTGACAAAGGCTCCCGTTTTGGTTTCTCCAAATTGGGAATTACCTTTTGAGCTTATGTGTGACGCTAGTGATTATGCGGTGGGGGCCGTCTTAGGTCAAAGAGTGAATAAGCATTTTCAACCTATACACTATGCGAGTAAAACCATGACCGGTGCACAACTTCATTACACTACCACGGAAAAAGAGTTGCTTGCTATAGTCTATGCTTTTGAGAAATTTAGACCATACCTTGTGCTATCCAAAACCATAGTGTATACGGATCATTCCGCTCTCAAGTATCTCATGACAAAACAAGATGCTAAGCCTAGGCTTTTGAGATGGGTTTTGTTGCTTCAAGAGTTTAAGATAGAAATTTGTGATAAGAAAGGGGCCGAGAATTTAGCGGCGGATCATTTGAGTAGACTTGAGCATCCTTTTCAAGGATATTTTCCACATCAAGAAATCAATGAATCCTTTCCATTAGAGGAGCTCATGTCTATCTCTTCCCAAGAGGATGCCACTCCTTGGTTTGCGGATATCGCAAACTATCTTGTGGGAAATGTGCTTATTGAGGGTCTTACTTACCAACAAAAGAAGAAATTTCTTAAGGAAGTTAAGTACTACTTTTGGGATGATCCTTATCTTTTTAGGCAATGTGCGGACCAAATCATTAGACGGTGTGTAGATGGGCCCGAGGCATTTAAGATCTTAGAAGCATGTCATAAAGGACCTACGGGTGGACATTTTGGGCTTAACTATACCGCCAAGAAAGTCTTTAATTCGGGTTACTATTGGCCTTCCATTTACAAAGATGCCCTTGAGATGGTGAAATTTTGTGATGTGTGTCAAAGACAAGGAAAAATTACGCAACGTGATGAGATGCTACAAAATTTTATTCAAGAGTGTGAGATTTTTGATGTATGGGGCATTGATTTCATGGGACCTTTTCCCTCTTCTAAGGGAAACAAGTATATACTTGTGGCGGTGGATTATGTGTCCAAATGGGTGGAGGCTAAAGCCTTACCTACCAATGATGCTAGAGTTGTTGTGAAGTTCTTAAAGCAATTGTTTGCTAGATTTGGTGTACCTCGGGCCATCATAAGTGATCGTGGTACGCACTTTTGTAATGATCAATTCACGAGAGTTATGAAGAAATATGGAGTTAATCATAGACTTTCTACCGCGTATCACCCTCAAACCAATGGTCAAACCGAGGTCACAAATCGTGATTTAAAGAGAATTTTAGAGAGAACGGTGGGAGAGCATCGAGCTTCTTGGTCGGATAAGCTTGATGATGCTTTGTGGGCTTTTAGGACGGCTTTTAAGACACCAATTGGTTGTACTCCTTATAGTCTTGTCTATGGTAAAGCGTGCCACCTCCTATTCGAGTTAGAACATAAGGCATCTTGGGCTCTCAAGTGGGCTAACTTTGATTTAAACCAAGCCGGTTCACATAGGAAAGATCAACTTAATGAGATGGATGAATTGAGAGCCAATGCCTATGAAAATTCTTTGCTTTACAAGGAAAAGACTAAGAAATTGCATGATGCTAAGATCAAGAATCGTGAGTTCAAAGTTGGAGAGCCGGTTCTCCTCTTTAACTCAAGGTTGAAACTTTTTGCGGGCAAGCTTAAGTCGAGATGGTCCGGTCCATTCACTATTGCTCAAGTGTTTCCATATGGAACTATTGAGTTGTCACAACCCGATGGTCCAAATTTTAAAGTGAATGGTCACCGTGTGATACATTATTTTAGGGAGGACATTTCCGTTGAAATGGTCCAAGAGATCCCCAATTTTCCCATGAATTAATTCATTGTGGGACGAGTCGAGCTAGAGACTCATTAACTCAAGCATCGTATAACTAGGTTTAGAGTGTTATAGGTTAGCAATAAGGGTATAGACTTGGAGATAAGTGTAGGGGAGACCTTCTTTTGTCTTCATGTTGTTTGTAGGGTTGCTCACTCATTTTATGCCTTGGAGCTTATAGAGGAGGCCCTTGTATCCGGTTCACTTCGTTACTATTGTGATCTTTCATTGACACCTTGTGCTTAAAAATGAATTCACCAATAGTTTTCCTTTCCTTAACTTGGGTTAAGCAAAGTCTATTCATTGTCATAAGTGTAGGGGAAGTTTTTATACTTCCATGCTCTTAAACATTGAGGACAATGTTTAGCTTAAGTGTCGGGGGGGTCTTCTATCGAAGTGACCTTACCTAGAACTTGTCATTGTCTTTCATGATAACTTGGAAAATTAATTTTTCAAACATTTTTCAAATTTTTGATCTACTTTGGCCACCAAAAATATGCATTCATAATTTTTGCATCAATCATTTTTCATTTGCATAACACATTTGCATTGTATATATTTCTTTTTCTACTTTTCATCAAAAATATATAAAAAGGAAAAAAAATATAAAAAAGGATATGGTTTAACAAATTTAGATCTCTTTGACATATTAGGCCCGCCATGGATATTTTGACTCAACCCGAGTTTGCTTATCTTAGCATTCTCTAGCTAGTATCCTTAACCATGTAGTCCTTCATTGGTCTATTAGGCTAAGCATCCACCACTCTCATTATTTGAGACTTTAAATTTGTGGAGAATGGAAAATGATAGAGTTGAAGCAAGTATAAAAGGGCTAGATAAACTTCATGATAATTACTTGTGGCTAAATCCTTCTCTTCTTAACCTCTATTTTCTTCGCATGTATATATGTTAATAAATAATCAAGAACGGTTTAAATTGATTTGTAATCTCTTATGCATTTTTGTCTAATCATTCATGGTTGGTATAAGTACGTCTTAAGATTCTAAGTTAGAACGTTTTATGTGTACTAGACTTATGTCATGCTCAATATTTAGCGGGTGTTTTTCCTTTTATTCTTTTAAACTTTCTTTGTGAGGAATAAAGAAAAATAAGAGTGGCTTATGAAAAAATGAGTGGCTAGAAAAAAAAAATTATACAAGACTCCCAAGAGGGGCAGTGTGGTGTTAATTATAGTGACTATTGAGTTCCAATATTACCTTGACGGGTTGCGGGGATTCAATAGATTGCTCCAATCCAATACTACCTTGACGGGTTGCGGGGTTGAAGATCCAAAGTCTCAAAAAGATGGCGGATGTAAATTATTGCGTGAGTTTTATTTTTCTTTCCTTAGCGAGTGTGTAGCTACTTATGAAAGCATGACATGAGGATTTTACACATAAGGCGAATGACTTATTATTCTTGAAACGGACTTATATTAATTGTGAGCGGTTTTTCAAGTAATGGATGAGAGGATTACTTAGGATTAAAACCGTGCTTCCTTATTTTTGGATTTTACATTTCTTATATTTCACGCTTCAAATAATGACAAATTTGCCTTCAAGCAATTTTCTCAAATAATAACCGGTTCCACATTTAATTGTTATGAATAAGTTGATGCACTTTTTACTTGTGAATACAATGATCCCATTTTTAAGCTTGGTATGGGGAAAGTGAAACTTGAGGGTGATAAATGTCCATGGTACCCAAGCCCTAATCAAAGTCATTGAATTCTTTATGAGTTATTTCCATCAAAACCATTTCAAGAAAAACCAAAAAGATATAGATAGAATTGTATTTTGTTCATTGCATTGTTAAAAATCAAAATCATGCATCATATAGTGTAGAGTAGTGTAGATGCATTCCATAATGGCCAAAGTGGATTAATTATGAGGAGAATGTAAATTTGTGCTTTAATATATAGCATTGCATGAGGACATGACAATGTTCAAGTGTAGGGGATTTGATATGAGCAAAAACTCATATCAATTTATCAACAAATCACCCTAAAACACAAGAAAAATACTTAAACTTTGTGCTATAAAGCGGAATTATGTGGTATGTTTTGTGTTTGTGCTCAAATAGGTAAGAAGGATGCAATATCAAGCAAACAAAGGAAAATCAAGCTTAATTGGATGGAAAAGACAAAGAAGGATCAAAAGTGACAAGACTTTTAAGACAAAGGACCTATCTTGGCAATCTGCCAAAGATGAAGGACCAAAAGTGTAAATATGACAAAGTCAAGATTAAAGTCAAATCTGGTCAACTTTCAGTCAACTAAGTCAAAGGGAACAAATTTGTTCAAGAATGAAGTTTGAAGGACCATTTATGCCAAAGAAATGAAGATACTAGCTCAAAACCATATTCTGCCAAGTACAAGGGCTAATTCTACCAACTTTGGAAGTTAAATTCAAGTTCAATCCGTGTGAAATCAAATGGACCAATCAAAAGAGAGTATTGGGAGGAAGTGGATTGCCAGCTATGCTTGGTAATAAATAAGAGAGATGTTAAGTGGGCGTATCACAACAGTACTCCAACCCACCAATCATATTTCACAAAACGGATAATGATCCGTGTGACACTCCCATATCCAATATAATCTTGCCACGTGTCATCTTCTTCAACAAAAATTACCAGGAACGGGTTTGAGCTAGAGGCAATTTCAGAAGATGGTATAAACATGAAAAGTGATCGGTTTTGAGAGACGAATACAATGAACACAATCAATTACACTAAAGATCAACAACAAAGAAAAGCCCAAATGTGTTCATAACCTGCAAAACTCAATTGAGCAGAATTTTACACGTGGAAGTTTCTGATTGGTTCTAACACGTCACCAACCCTAACCACTTCACATCTGCAGTCTATAAATACCTTAGTTTAGCTCTCATTTCTTGTATTGTAGAAAAGTGTGAAATCACACACACTTTTAGTTTTTCTCTCATCTCAGCTTAGTTGTAGCTTAACAACTCAAGAGTCTGACAAACTCTTGAGTCTGTTATTAGTTGTAACAAATTACCAGCTTTTGTAACTACCTTCTCAATTCAATCAATAAAAATTTCATTTTCCCTCCAAATTCTCATTACTTTTCTACTATTCATACCTGCTTCATTGTTACTCTTGTGATGCTGATTAGTTGGTTATGATCTCACTTGATCATAATTAGCTATTTGTGAAGATTGTAGCTGTTGATCCTGTTCTTTTCATCCAAGTCCAAGTTCTAGTTGATTTTGCAGAATTCCAGTCCATTAATAAAGATTTGGTGATTGGTAGTGTTTAGTGTGTTCTAGTGCTAAGGTGGTGGTTAGCACTAGCTTAGAAAGCTCAGCGCTTCTCTACTCCCCAATGGAGGCCTAAGCTAAAAGGTCTTGCATTCTGAGTTCTAGTTCCCCTAAATTGTTGATTGCATGCTTCATTCTTAGCTTAATCCTTGTCTAAATGCATGATAAAAGTTGTTTAGCTTGTATTTGATATGATTTCAGCTTTTGAGTAGCCTTATTGTAGCCTATTACCTGCTTATTAGTTTTAAACTTGTCCTGTTTTTAACATTCATCAGTCACTTAGCTTAACTAATCATCTTGAGTACTTGTTGGTTTAAATGCTTGTAACTAGTTCAATTACCCTTCATTTTAGATATTTAACTTAGTTTGATATTGCTTTTTACTCAGTCTAATCATTTCCTTTTAAAATCCTTCATAAAAGTTTGAGATTAATCAGAAAAGTAGTGTTTGGTAATAGCTTGTAATTGCTGTTCAAGTGTTAGTTTTTGGAAAACTTTGGTTCATTTCAAGTCACTAAGTCATAACAACAAGTTTTCAGTCATTTTCTAGTCAAGGTTTTAGTCAAACAGGCAATTGGCTATCAAAAAGGTTTGGGTCAGTTTTTATCAAGTAAACTTTCAGAAAGTATTGATTTTGATTTGCTTGGCATTTCTTTCATATTAGATGAAATCATTTCAAACCAGTTCTCATCTATCACTCAACATATGAACTTTTAGTGAGTATAAGGAAATTGTACAGTATCCAGTATTGAGTAAGAAATAAGCCAAAGAATAAGCACTAGAGCAAATGCAATTCCCTGTAATGAAACTCAAACTGATTTCTCATATCTCACTTTCTACTTCATAAACTAGCTGATTTTCTTTCACATTTCCGTTCCAAAAGTGTTCCTTGATAAATTTTGAGATTTTGAGCTTTTTGAAAAATTCTGGTCAACGAAAGTCAACATAAGCACAATTTAGCTTATTTCCAGATTTAGGGCTTATTACTTGATCAATTTATTTGAGACTTGATTTCCCGTCTTTCTTTTGAGCTGTTTAACAAGAATTTTCATTAAAATCAAGTTGTGTAAATCTAGCTTAATTGGTAGTTTATTTTGAGCTTATTAGGATTTGCTTATTGGAGTTCTAGTAATTTTCAGCTTAATTCCTTGGATAGGTCTAGGTTATTTTCAATTTTAAGTCGTTTGAAATTGGTTTGAGCTTATTTGGTTAAGAAATAAGCTCAAACGAGCTTATTTTACTCTTGAACCCGTTTTTGTTGGAAAAGTTTCAAAAATTGCACTTAGGTCCTTCTAGTATTAAGCAGTTTTTAAATCAAGCTAATCTTCCAACTTTTTAGGGTTTTCAAAAGTTCAGTCCTTGCAATTTCAGATTTGTTCAAAAGTAGTTAGTTACTTTTCAAATTAGTTAAAAATTAGTTACCTTGTTTGTTAAATTTTCATTTTGAGTCCATTAAGTTTTCTGATTTTGCATAGTTAGTCCTTTGACTTTTTGACTTTATATTTTTAGCATTTATATTTTATATAATTTACAATTTCAGTCCTTATAGTTTGTGGAATTTACATTTAGCATTTTAATTGAATAAAAACTTGGTATGTGCACTTTGTTTTACATATAAGTAGACGGTATTTTTCATTTTAGCAAGGCTTTGTTTGAATTAGCAATAGAATATCTAAAAAACTTTACCAACCAAAAACAATTAAAAAGTCGATCTTGTTAGGACTTTCAATTTGTTAAGAACTGAGAAAAACGAACTTCAACTATACACATTTCAAATGGCGCCGCTGCCGGTTCTTTGACTTTACGAGAGACTATCGATTGACGGTTTTCATTGGCTTTTGGGATCCGTTCACCTAGTGAACGTTATTTTTACGTATCACAAATCAAAAACAAATAAAAAATCAAAAATATAAAAATATATAAAAACTAAAAAATTAACAAAACAATTCTTTTCCTAAAGAATTGACCAAACAAATTAAAAAATCCAAAAAGCAATCTTTTTCCTAAGAGATTGCACCCAAAAATATGTATTATTGGATTTTCTCGGTTTTTATGTACATATAGTATTTTCTCTTAAAAACTTATAAATACAAAAATATTTTCCATATATTATTATAAGTAAATACGTATACGTATAAGAACAACCAATTCACATATTCTCCATAAGTATTGCCAAGGCAATACACCGTGTTGAGGGGCGTTCCGGTCCTTGACACGTGTATCGATCAAACAAAATAAAGCAAAAATAGATAAATACTTCCAATAAGCAACAATTCAAAGAATACAAACAATTAAGTGAATAGAAAGGCGATGTGCTATAAAATGCCATCTAAGGGTCAATAGGTACTTAAGTGCTTCGCGCCACCTAACCCCCGTTCACTTGTGAGTAATATTGAAAGGCGATGTGCTATAAAATGCCATCTAAGGGTCAATAGGTACTTAAGTGCTTCGCCCACCTAACCCCCGTTCACTTGTGAGTATTCTAAGAAGGAAAGCTTTATTGGGGGTCTTGCACCCAAGTAGTACATACATATATTATTATTTCTTGTGGATATTTCATATTGAAACTCGAAGAGGATAATCCTTTTCTCTTCAAAGTCACACGAGAGCTTCTCTCTCATTCCTCGTATTGAGTTGCATGCTCACTCGCGGGCGTGCACAAATACCGATTGGTGTACAACCTCTTCCTCCGAAAAGGAAGAAAAAGAGAAAGAGTAAGAACACCACCGTCCATCAAGCCGATCACGAGAATCGTGCTTTGATTCATCCACAACAAGAAGCCATGGATGTTGATACTCGTTCTTTGATGGAACGTTTGCAATCCAATGTTCACGGATATGCCGATGCTATCAAGATTCCCGACATTCCCGCAAATTCATTTGAGCTAAAAACGGCTATGATTAACTTGGTTTCAAACACACCTTTCTATGGTAACAAGAATGATAATCCTCATGATCATCTTAAGAGATTCCTTGCTCTTTGCAATACCATTAAGTACAATGGAGTTCCACATGATGCTATTAAGTTGATATTGGTGCAATTTTCACTAGAGGGACCCACTAAGCATTGGTTAGACACACAACCACCCGATAGTATCACCACATGGGATGGTTTCACCACTAAGTTTTTGAACAAGTTCTTTCCCCCATCTAAGACCACGGATTTGAGGAACTTAATTATAGGCTTTCAACAAAAACCTAGTCAAACCTTTAGTGATGCTTGGGAGGAGTTTAGAGAGTTATTGAGGAGATGCCCTAACCATGGATTGGATGAAGTTCACCAAATCAATACTTTCTACAATGGCTTTTAACCTCATCGCCAAGACTCACTCAATGCTTTCACGGGAGAGAATATTCTTCTTAAATCCATTCAAGAGGCTTTGGACATCATTGAGATCAAAGCAATGGTTCAAACAAACACACAATTTGATGAAAGAGTCCATGTCATTCAAGAAGGAAGTTCTAACACATTGGAGACTCAATTCATTTCATGCATGCAAGCATTTACTCAAGCTCAAAAGGAAAGTCAAGCATTCATGCAAAATTCTCAAAAGATGCAAGAAACAATGATGAATGACTTGATGAAGCTTTCTATGGGAACTCATTCCACAAATGATGTGCATGCCATTACTCTTTCTTGTGTTACTTGTAGAGGTCCCCATTCCTATGAACAATGTGATAAGGTGCAAGGTTATCAAGGGGAATGTTATGCTTACCAAGAGGAACATCGTGAACACTTCAAGCCAAATATCAATCCAAATAACCTTTCTTACAAGTCCCAAAATTACCTTACTCCACCGGGATTCCCACCCCAACCACCCACCCAAATTCAACAAAATCCTCCTCAAGTGTTACAAAGGAATCAAGGGCAAAGACCACCTTACCAAGAGAATAACTATAGACCACCAAATACCTTCAACAATCAAGGAAATACCTTTCAAGGTAACAATCAAGGGTTTTACAATCAACCTCCACCTTTCCAACCCCAAGGTTTTCAAGGAAATGTGCCACAAGATTATAACACATATGAACCCGTCTTACTGCCATCATCATGAATGCTATAATTTACCCTCGCTTGATGTTTCTGCTAACATGCTATCCCATTAAAAAAGAAAAACCTGATTGTGTTTCATGCTCTTATATGTTAATGCGTTACTCTTAATTTGTTTGCAATTTGTGGTGTGTGCCAACTGAACCATAGTTTACTCCTGTGTGCTTAAGACATAACATTAGGATAGACTACTGTTGTAGCTGCATCCGTAAGGTCCTTACATTGCTTATTGTTCTCCACACATACCTTTTTAAACATTTTGTAGTAACCCGAACTTTAAAATCAACATTTAGGCCGAGTTCTAATACTAATTCTATTATTCGGACCAATATTTATTAATCGAATTTTATTTGTCATGTTCGTTGACGAATAATATTGATTTCTCGACTAGCAGGCAAATTTAGGGTTTTAACGTATCGAATATGTGTCATTTATTAATTATCGGTAAAGTCTATGTCCGTCATCGAACGTTAATATCCTCGTTATGACATGTAAATATTTTCTATTTCTGTCGTTTTAATTTTGCGTTTTATGAGTATTCTTTGTAATTTATGCTAAACCATTAAGCGTCGTTCGTTTATATAATGCTTTAATATTTATTAAATCTTAATCCTCATTTATATATCTAAATATAAATATTCTCCAAATGTCGATGTTTTTATTTTATATTGAGAGTTTATTTTTCGTGTTTTACATGTAACTTTTAAATCGCATAATTTTTAAAATATCGGGTTTCGATAATACCCGCTTTTACAAATTGTGACATAATGTTTATAATTAACAAAACCACAATGACACATGTCCTTCTAATGTGCGTTATATGAAATATGTAGAAACGTTGCATAAGTCTAAGTTATACACCTAACTATCATCATCATTCTATATATTAAAATTAAAACTCATCCCACACATTTTGAAACCTCTTTTCTACCGTACATGATAAACACTATAACTCGTTACAAAATTCTTTTAGCTAGGTAAGGATAAAAGCTCTCGTCTTGTAGCTTATTTTTGGTACAAAAAATAGCTTCAATAACATTGATTTAAGGTATATTGGGTGAATAGATGAGAAGAATTTCACGGTTTTAGAGCTTGTATTAGCAAATACTCGATTGAATTGATGAGTGATTTTAAATTAAGAGTTTGGTTGATTTTGTTCATTTCTTTTTTAAAGATCTCATTCAAATTATATGTAGACCGTTGGACATCTCTATCTCGATCAAATGAGTAATTGTTATCTTGTGAAGTCGTGTGTCGACTATCGGTGTTTGTTCCTCGATAAACGTACACTAGCTATATTAGGTGAGTCTATAGCCTCGCTTTTATATTATCTTGTAAATGATTTTTAACCCGCGAGGGGGAATACATGTTGTTTTATAAAATGAACACAAGTAGTTTTCGGTATGTTGGACCCGAATATGATGATAAATGCCTAAGTACCATTGTCTTATGAAGTCCCTGAATTTCATGAACTGTTAATTACCTTGTGAGGTAAACGCTAATACATTTGATAGATCTATTTGGTTTGACAGCCTTATCCTAGGGTATGTATCCTTGTGATCACCTGATAGGGATATAATGTATAAGAGGTCGCGGTATATGACAATATTACCTGTTGTAGGGGCGCCGTAAGTGACTCGGTTTGACGTGGTGGTTAACGTTCAGTTGCATGAGCTTAAGGCATTTATCAATATATATATATATATATATATATATATATATATATATATATATATATATATATATATATATATATATATATATATATATATATATATATATATATATATATATATATATATGACTTGTCTGTGTGACAAGCTTGAGATGATTAAAATTCTTGTGTTCAAATGATGATTTGCAAAACCTATAGATTTGCTCAACCGTTGTGTTGACTATTTTAAGCATGTATTTCAGGTAATTAAGATGGATAGCAGCGGAGCATGCGGAGGAGAAAGTTGGTTCTTACTTGTCTAAAGTTTATATTATTTTCCATCCTTTGAAATGAATAAATGACTTTTAAGTCTTTGATGAATGTGATGTATTGGTAACGATTTTTGGGACTGAACGCTACTCTGATTTTATATATTGGGATGGGAATGTTTTTAGACAAGGGTGTATTTTATTCTAACATCTCTTTTGGGGTCGTTGTCTATGATTGTGTGCGATGTGCTATGAGTAGCGCCCCAAAGTGGTATTCCGCTGCGTGGTAATTTGGGGGTGTTATAGAATGGTAATCAGAGCCACAAGTTATAGAGAACTAGGTCAATTTTGAAAAACCTAAACTATAACTTTGGTGTGTTCTAAAAAGTTTTAAGCACGTAACTACTTCGCATGGCTCCGGTAAGGCTATTCTTGCATTACTTATGATTGATTATGATTCTGTGAACCTATGTGTATGTAGGAATGCTAGTATGTATATGTATAATATACTATGGTATTTAAAGGCATTGCGTGTGAAGCAATTGTCCTTGAATGATTATCGTACCTTTTATAATGCGGTTTTGTATATGATTTGGCCTTACCGCCAATCACTAATCTTGATGATTATGTATTATCTGAATATGAGTGTGAAACTCGTTTGATACTTTGAGTATGTATATATTGATTCGTAATCTATCGCATATCGAGTTGTTTAAGTTCGATTGTTATCATCGTATCGTGACGTGCCATTTTAGGACATCTCCTTTCGAAACGTAGTTGATTGATGTGATATTCGTGTTCCGAATACTTCTTATGATTTTGAAGAATCATTTATCCGAGGCAACATCTTCTATGTAATGCGACGTGTGATTTGATTATATATGACTACGTTTTATTGGCGAAAAGGAGGATACCTATGTTGGACTTAAGATATATATATCCTAATCAAATATATGTAGTTTGGGTACAACAAAGATATGCTCGTAGTAGTCATTCGGTTGAGTGACTTAATACCTTGTATCTAAATGGAATGAGACATTTAGATATATAGATGTTAACTCTCCCAACTATGAATTGTTTAAGGTTGTCTTATTTAAATGTATTGGGACATTTGAATAAGAAAATTTTAAACCACTGGACCTTAGATTGTTTGTGTTTTCCTTATTCAGATGGATTGGGACGTTTGAATACGGAAATCATGAAGTAAGTTTATTAACACCTTGTACTTACTATGTTATGTAATTTGGATTTCACATCGTGTTGAGAGGTAGTAATACTTGAGTAGGATGACTTATAATCGTCTTGTTAAAATGGATTGGGACGCCTTTTCATTTGAACAAGTAAGTTATAAGTTCCTGAACCGTAAATTTATAAATTCTTGTATACATGGAAAGGGACGCCTTTTGATCTAGACAAGGAGTTATAAATGAGTGGGCCCAAGTATGTCTGGCTCGATCTATGAGTGTTTGGTGCGCGTACGTCTTCCTTCAAATCGTGTTTCGTTGGTATGAATCGTTCAGTGCCGTCGTCATTATGATGATCGTCGATTATCATCTATGCACGAGTAACCCGTTGGAATTCTCTCGAGTTATGATTTGTCTTGATGGACCATTTCTAATGTGTATTGATGATCGCGAGCTTTATAAGCAGATTGTTAAGAACCGTTGACCGTTCCGAGAATAGGCGACTTGTTTAGGCGTCACCAGGATTTATGTGTGTACTTGTGGATTGATTAAGGATCGAGTTACCAACGGCAACTTATCGTGGATGTGAAGCTCTTGTAATTTTACTTGCTACTATCAAAGGGTCACCGAAGACTTTTCTTGATGACGAAACTCTTGGGGGCCAGCATGACGAATTAAACGAAGAATATGATGTATCACCTTGAGTCACTTCCAAAAATTGACGGCTTGTTAATTTTCGCTTTCAATGGCTTCTCCTTCGAGTTATGTATTATTCTTTACTTATAAGGGTTAAAGCTACATTTAAAACGTTCATTCATGGTTGTTATGTATACCTGTTGCCTTGAATTTTGTTCATTTAACATTCGTTAGAACCCTCAGTGATGACTTGTCTAACTCTCACCTCTTTGCCCTTTAACCGAAGACCATTGACACGAATTAAGCGCTGGGACATTGCTTCCTAAAGGGGTAGATAATGTAGTAACCCGAACTTTAAAATCAACATTTAGGCCAAGTTCTAATACTAATTCTATTATTTGGACCAATATTTATTAATCGACTTTTATTTGTCATGTTCGTTCGACGAATAATATTGATTTCTCGACTAGCCGGCAAGGTTAGGGTTTTAACGTATCGAATATGTGTCATTTATTAATTATCGGCAAATTCTATGTCCGTCATCGAACGTTATTATCCTCGTTATGACATGGAAATATTTTCTATTGCTGTCGTTTTAATTTTTCGTTTTATGAGTATTCTTTGTAATTTACGCTAAACCATTAAGCGTTGTTCGTTTATATAATGCTTTAATATTTATTTAATCTTAATCCTCATTTATATATCGAAATATAAATGTTCTCCGAATGTCGATGTTTTTATTTTATATTAAGAGTTTATTTTTCGTGTTTTACATGTAACTTTTAAATCGCATAATTTTTAAAATATCGGGTTTCGATAATACCCGCTTTTACAAATTGTGACATAAGGTTTATAATTAAAAAACCACAAGAACACATGTCCTTCTAATATGCGTTATATAAAATATGTAGAAACGTTGCATAAGTCTAAGTTATACACCTAACTATCATCATCATTCTATATATTAAAATAAAAACTCATCCTACACATTTTGAAACCTCTTTTCTGCCGTACATGATAAACACTATAACTCGTTACAAAATTCTTTTAGCTAGTTAAGGATAAAAGCCCTCGTCTTGTAGCTTATTTTTGGTACAAAAAATAGCTTCAATAACATTGATTTAAGGTATATTGGGGCTGAAGAGATGAGAAGAATTTCACGGTTTTAGAGCTTGTATTAGGAAATACTCGATTGAATTGATGAGTAATTTTAAATCAAGAGTTTGGTTGATTTTGTTCATTTCTTGTTTAAAGATCTCATTCAAATTATATGTCGACCGTTGGACATCTCGTTCTCGATCAAATGAGTAATTGTTATCTTGTAACACCCCATTTTGATAACGAAAATGTCACATGTAATTATGGCGTGTCATCAAAGCATACAAGGAAAAATGTCTAAACATTACATGACCATAAAAGGAAAATACCGGAATCAAACATCGGTAGTCCAAAAGTAAGCTCATCACACACAAACATAGTATAGTAAAGGAAAAGGACTAAACAATGTCCATAGCAAGTGTATCAAAAGAAAAGTAATGCATAAAGTAAAGAGAGGCTAGAAAGCTTCCAGTCCATATGCACATACTCTTAAAGTCTACGAGCGTCCCTGAGTACCTGCCGTTTTGGGAACATAGAAAAGGAAAACGGCTGAGCAATACGCTCAGTGCACGGATGTACAATAAAGCATGAATAGGATAAGCATATAACATATAACAGCGGAAGAAACTAAATCCCGAGTAATCTGATTAAGTCTTGATAAAACTGGTTTTATAGTTTGAAAAGCCTTATGTTTATCTTGTAAAAACTGTTTATCATATTTTACCATTAGCCAATATAGGTCATGAAAATCCACCGAGCATGAATACTTGGAGGGGTGACCTCATCATGCAAATTAGAGGGGCTGCCTCTAATTTAATATACTGGTTTTTGGGTAGGAGGGATCAGCTCCTTGTGAAGGATGCAAGGCACACACTACATTCACCATGAAATCCTGACTGAAAACATGTAACTAGGATGGACCCATACGCCCCACATGATAAATATAATATAAATGGCCAAAAGCTGAAGGGACGCCACGAGCAATCACTCCGCCGTGGTGAAGTCATAACATCAGTGCCTCTAATGTTATGGTTATGGTACCTCCATAACTAGGTGAAACTAGTCATGCATGTATATGGCTATAGGTATTCTAAATTAAACATAAGCAATTCAAACACATACTTATACTACCTGAAAACATTTGGCTGCATACGGGGAATCCTAATAAGGAAAGAATGTCCATACTGAAAGGACGGGAATCCGTACCTTATGTCCATGCACGAAGAAGACGAACTGAGAGGAATCCTACTTCCGTATCACTAATGCTACATAAATACATACATGAATAAGTATCTGCTTACTAATACGTAACTGATTTTATGTCATGTCTTAGCTTATTTTATATGTTCTTATCATGTTTTACTGTTTTAAGCCTTAAACTTGGTTTACCTTATATTCTGTTTACTCTGATAAAGTATTTCTGGTATTTAATGTATTATTATACTTACTGTGTAATAATAAGTAACTTTCCAAAAATAGCAGGTTTCCTAAAATAGAAAGTTTCCAAAAATAGAAAGTTTCCAAAAATAGAAAGGTACCAAAAATAGAAAGTTTCCAAAAATAGAAAGTTTCCAAAAATAGAAAGTTTCAAAAAATAGAAAGTTTCCAAAAATAGAAAGTTTCCAAAAATAGAATTACTGCTTAAAATAGATAAGTTTCTAAAAATAGAAAGTTTCCATAAATAGATTAGCTGCCTTATTTAAATAAGTTTCCATAAATAGATTAGCTGCCTGAAATAAATAAGTTTCTAAAAATAGAAGGTTTCCATAAATAGATTTGCTGCCTTATTTAAATAAGTTTCTAAAAATAGAACGTTTCCATAATTAGATATAAGCTGGTTAAATAAGCTAAGTATATAAGCCTAAGTGTTTTCATGATTATTTTCTAAGTCATATGATATAATGTATAGTTTATTAATTATTTCATGTAATTAAAACAAACTATAGGTTAAAATATTTAATTAAAGCATATCATGTTTTTAATTAAATAAAGTTAAATACTTAGGTTAAAACATGTATTATTATTTATTAATAATATAACCTAAATCATGTTAATTAATTAATTATAACCACGGTTTTTAAATAATTAATTAATTTATAAGTCTAAAAATATAAAATACTTAGGTTAATAATTTCATGATTTTAATTATTAGAATCACCGAAGTCATGTTATTAAATTAATCATGTCATGTTTATTAATTTAATTTTAACATAAGACTATAAAAATAATAATCTTAACATACACCGTGAACTGGATCTTGACTAAGAACCATGAACCAGACATGAAATCGACACCATACCCCGAACCAATTCGGGGTTACCCTTGTCTTGTTGCTGCCGTGGGACCCACACCAACGAACCGGGACCATATGGTCTCGGTGGTGGTCGTGTAGCCAAACCGAGACCCTCTCGGGTTTGGTTTAGGCGGCGGCCAAGAACAAACACCCCTAAAACATCCCTTTTGATTTATTCCAAAACAAATTTCATGTTAGATCTATGATTTAATTAGGTTTTGAAGAAAAACATATCATGTTCTTAATTATTTAAAAGATTAAATCAAAAGAAAAGGGTTAAAAGAATTACCGAATGCGTGGATCTAAACAACGATGAACAAACACGAACACTAGCACCAAAACCAAGATCAAAGATCAAATAACACCTCATTTGGTGTGTTTATGGGTGGCGGCCAGAAGAAAGAAAAAGGAGAAGGAAGAGCCTTTTTAGGTTTTGTAAAATTATTCTGTAAAAGTGAAAAATGAGTAGTGGTTTTTCCTTTTACCCTCCTTAGTAAAAATTGAGATGGGCTTGGCCCATCTTTCCCTTGTAGCCGCGGGTAGGGTCCCCACATGGGGTACTCGTACCGTTTTCCGTGTCTCGTTGATTAATTACTCGTTCGTGATTATTTGTGTTCGCGTTTAATGTGTTCTCGTTAAATAATTACCGTGACCTAATATATTTATTTACGCTCGTAATAAATATATATACGTAATTAATAGTAGTTCGTGATTTAATTACGTTCATGATTTCATGATCGCATGTTCGTGATTAATTATTGTCAAATAATTATTGCGTGCTCGTGCGTAGTAAATACTTATCGTGTTCTAACACGTACGTAATACGTAAAATCCTAACACGTAATCGTAATCATGCTATAATAGGAAAGTTTTAATCTAGTACGTACGATCTTAAGGGTACTATTCATGGTAAAAGAATAATTCGTCTTCGAATTATAGATAAAGTAAACTGGAAAAGAAGAACATACCCGAATTCAAAATATGAAATGAGGGTAAGAAGCCCGGATAGACTCCTCTGTTTCCCAAGTGGCTTCCCGCTCAGTATGATCCCTCCATAGGATTTTGACGAATGGAATCGTCTTCCTTCTCATGACTCGTTCTTGTCTGTCAAGAACTCGTTCGGGTTCTTCTATGAAAGTGATATCTTCACGTATCTGTTCTAGTGGATACTGAACCATGTGAAGGGGATGATACTGGTACCCTCTGAGTAAGGACACATGAAACACATTGTGCACATGCGAAAGCTGCGGAGGTAACGCCAATCGGTAAGATACTTCACCGACTCGTTCAATGATATCAAACGGTCTGATGAAACGAGGACTGAGCTTCCCTTTAATCCCGAAGCGTCTAGCACCACGTGCCGACGAAACCTTAAGGAAGACGTGATCTCCTACGTTAAAATGTATGTCCCTATGATGCTTATCGGCGTAACTTTTCTGACGTGACCGTGCTTCCTGAATTTTCTGCTTAGCTACTGCGATCTTTTCATTGGTCATCTCTATGATTTCTGGTCCTTCAAGTGTTCGCTCGCCAACCTGATCCCAGCAGATTGGAGCGCGACACTTTCTGCCATACAACATCTCGAAAGGAGCACACTTGATACTCGCGTGCCAACTGTTGTTGTATGCAAATTCCACCAAACAGATGTAATCGTCCCAATCACCCGTCCATTCCAACGCACATGACCTCAACATGTCTTACAATGTCTGAATCGTTCGTTCCGACTGTCCGTCCGTTTGAGGATGAAAGGCCGTGCTAAGCTTAAGTTGTGTACCCCAAGCTTTCTGCAGACTCTTCCAAAAGCGCGAAGTGAATCGAGGATCTCTGTCTGAGACGATGCTGGATGGTGCACCGTGGAGTCTCATGATCTCTCTTCTGTACGTATCGGCGAGTTTACTTACCGGATCTTCCTTGCGGACCGGTAAGAAATGAGCTGATTTGGTAAGTCGATCAACGATAACCCAGATTGCATCGTGCTTCCTCTTAGTAGGCGGAAGACCAGTAACAAAATCCATGGTGACTTTGTCCCACTTCCACTCCGGAATATCTAACGGTTGAAGGAGACCGCCAGATCGCTGATGCTCGATCTTAACCTGCTGGCAGGTAAGACATTTGGAGACGTAAGTGGCCACATCCTGTTTCATACCACTCCACCAAAAGTACTGCTTGATGTCATGGTACATCTTAGTCAAACCAGGATGTATAGAGAATGGGGAGCTATGAGCTTCAACTAACAAGGCTTCCTGAAGTTCTTGGTTATCAGGAACACAAAGTCTCATGCCCTGTCATACGATACCATCTGCATCTACTCTGAATTCTGTCTGTTTCTCCAAATTCTGTACTATCGCCCAGATTTCTCCGTCATCCTTCTAAGCTTCCTTGATTTTAGAGAGTAACTCGGGTTCCACTCTAAGATTAGCCCAGTAACCGTGTTGTACACATACCATGATCTCGATGTCAAGTCGCTCCAAGTCTCTTATGATTTCCTCTTCGATTTTAATGCCGTTGATCATTTCGGACTTCCTGCTAAGAGCATCTGCTACTACATTTGCCTTTCCGGGATGATACTGTAGATTAATGTCATAATCCTTCAACAGCTCTAACCATCTCCTCTGTCTCATGTTCAATTCACGTTGAGTGAAGATATACTTCAAGCTCTTGTGGTCCGTGAAAATGTCACATGATTCTCCATACAAGTAGTGCCTCCATATCTTCAATGCAAACACCACTGCTGCAAGTTCCAAGTCATGCGTGGGGTAATTTTCTTCATAAGGCTTAAGCTTCCGTGAAGCGTACGCGATCACTTTCCCATGTTGCATGAGAACATAGCCAAGTCCCTTCCCCGATGCATCGCTGTAGATTTGAATCCACCCATACCAGATGGGAGAGTAAGAATAGGTGCAGATACTAGCTTCTACTTCAGGTCTTCAAAGCTCTTCTCTCGTTCTTCAGTCCAGACGAATTTCTCCCCTTTCCGCATCGTTTGGTCAATGGTAGTGCTAAGCGGGAAAATTTCTCCACGAACCTGCGGTAATAGCCAGCTAAGCCTAAGAAACTGCGGACTTCCATCGCTGATGTCGGCCTTGGCCACTTAGTAATGGCCTCAACCTTCGCTGGATCCATAGTGATTCCTTCTGCTGATACAATGTGACCTAAGAATGCCACCTTGTCTAACCAGAACTCACACTTGGAAAATTTAGCATACAACTGCTTCTAGCGAAGAATCTGTAGTACTGTACGAAGATGGTCTTCGTGTTCCTCCTTGGACTTTGAGAAAATCAGGATTTCATCGATGAAGACAATGACGAACTTGTCCAGAAATTCATGGAAGATTCTGTTCATCAAGTCCATGAACACTGCTGGAGCATTTGTCAGGCCAAATGGCATAACTGCAAATTCGTAGTGGCCATAGCGGGTACGAAAGGCAGTCTTAGCGATGTCCTGCTCCTTGACCCGTAGCTGATGATAGCCTGACCTAAGATCAATCTTGGAGAAGTGTTTGGCCCCTTGGAGTTGGTCAAACAGATCGTCAATACGTGGCAGTGGATATATATTCCGGATAGTAATCTTGTTGAGCTCGCGATAGTCTATGCAAAGACGCATACTGCCGTCCTTCTTCTTAACGAACAAGACCGGTGCGCCCCATGGAGATGCGCTCGGTCGAATGAAACCTCGTTCAAGAAGTTCTTGCAGTTAATCCTTCAGCTCCTTCAGCTCTATGGGAGCCATGCGATAAGGAGCCTTGGAGATTGGTTCAGCTCTTGGAATAAGCTCGATACTGAATTCCACTTCTCGTGCAGGTGGTATACCCGGAAGTTCTGCTGGAAAAACATCTTGGAATTCCGACACTATAAGTTGATCCTGAATTGATGGGGATTCAGCATCCCTGTCGTGAACCGTAGCTAGATAACCCTCGCAGCCATGTGACAGTAGTGCACGCGCTTGCAGGGTAGATATGACTTGTACAGACCGTCCGGGTATGAACCCGTTATGAATGTACTCTGGTGCATTAACATCACCGAAGATAACTCGATATGAATGGCAGTCTATGGTAGCATGATGCTTGGATAGCCAATCCATGCCCAAAATCATGTTGAAGTCATTCATGTTCAGCGGAAGTGCGTCAACAGGTCGAACCTTATCGTCAAATTCTAGGGGAAGACTCTTGTATACATGGGTGATTAATACAGAGTCCCTTAAAGGCGTGGAAATAGTAAGCCTATTTTCTAGTGGCATGGGGAGCATCCTAATGTTCTTAGCATAAGCAGTAGAAATAACCGAGTGAGTAGCACCCGTATCGATAAGAACACATGCAGCTTGACCATACATATACAAGATTCCAGTGATGGTACCTGTAGACTTGTTGGCCTGGTCTCGAGATGTCGTGTAGACACGCCCGGTAGTAGGAGGCGGCTTGGAATCAGCATGTCCCGATGTACCCTCCATCTCGCCCTTACGACAATCCTTCATGATATGGCCAGGAAGACCACACTTGAAGCATGCGTCAGTGTTACGCCGACATGGCCCTGGGTGCCTACAGTGGCAAGTAGAGCAAAGAGGATGAGTAAATCCTCCAGCAGGTGCTCTGGCTGGCTGGGAACCTGATAAAATATTTTACATAAGACATGATAATAGGGTACAAAGGACAATGCGGAAAATCGTAAGATTGAATACCAGTGATAGCTGGACGGCTAGGCTGTGAACCTCTCTGGTTCTGGTCCCTACCGTTTCCATGGTTCCTGGTAGAAGTTTTGCTAAAGTGTCAGAATATGAGTTATAACATGAAATCATAATGAAATGCGTAAGTATTAGGACCTGCTGCTGTTGGAGTGTCCAGCGTTGTTGCGGTAATTATCATTACCACCACGCCTATCTGTAGCAGAACGGTCGTTAGTCTGACCGTTTCCCTTGGGCTGATGAGGCTGCTGCTGAGTAGCCGGCTGAGACCGGTCCCCAGTTTTCTGCCTGGAAGATACATTTAAAGAGATGAATAATTGACATATATGGAAAGTATACGAATTGATCACCGCTTGAATACGAATGTTTTACCTCTTGTCGGGTCTCTCAGCTTCCCCGAACTCATCTCTCTCCTGCAGCATCTCTAGCTTACGTGCTGCATCGGCCACTTGTGCTACAGTGTTGAACGTAGCACACACCAGATTGTTCGCGACCGATGTGCGAAGAGCCCACCTAAAGTGGTGTGCCTGCTCTTCAGGAGTACCTGCAGCCGCACCAAGGAAACTAGCTAAGCGAAGAAAGCGCTGCATAAACTCGTTGCTATTCTCCCCAGCTCTCTGTCGGATCCCATGGTACTCTCTCTTGAGCTTGTCCTGCTCAGCCTTGGGAAAGAACTGCTCCATCACTCTGTCCTTGAACTGAGCCCAAGTCAAACCAGCAACCCACTTGTCACCACCCTCAGACTGCATCAACACTAACCACCAATTTAGCACATCACCTTCGAACCCATAGCATGCCAACCTCGCCTTGTATGCGGGGTCACAACCCATAGCATTGAAAATATTCTCGATATGAGCCAACCAGCTTTCAGCATCACTAGGGCTATCTGTCTTCTCAAAAGCTCGAGGACGGAGCTTGTTGAATCTCTCCAGCCATACTGCTAATGTCACTGGAGGAGGAGGATGAGGTGCCTGATTATGCTGCTGATTGTTGGCAGCTTGAACTTTAGCCCTGATGTCATTCCTCAGTTGAGGAAGCAAAGCTTGCATAACAGCTTGAATTGCAGCATTGAGCTGTTCCTGTTCACGTGTGAGAACCATCTGACAGTATAACATATAACATATGATTAAACATATCAAAACATAAAATATCTATACATGAAAAAACATTTATACCAAAATTTCAAGAGAAAAATTTTATGCAAGAAATTTTTGTGTATGAATGCATGATGCAGTTTTATGAAAACTTTTGTATGCTCGAGAGTGAACGCATATGGTCAGTTCACCCAAAACAAAAGACATGGCGAGGGGACGCCTATGGGTCGGTCCCAAATTTAAAAGTTTCGATAAAACACATGCGACTAAGTAGGGTCAGTCCTGTACCAACCATTACTTAGTCATAAATCTGCGACAATGACATATATATGTATGCATAAAAATGATGAATGCATGAAAACAACTGTCAGTTCTAAGAAGACCATAGTGACTACCCACTAATCACAGGTCATATTTTGAGAGCCTACAGGTCGAAGCCTTGTCTCTGATACCATAATTGTAACACCTCATTTTGATAATGGAAATGTCACATGTAATTATGGCGTGTCATCAAAGCATACAAGGAAAAATGTCTAAACATTACATGACCATAAAAGGAAAATACCAGAATCAAACATCGGTAGTCCAAAAGTAAGCTCATCACACACAAACATAGTATAGTAAAGGAAAAGGACTAAAAAATGTCCATAGCAAGTGTATCAAAAGAAAAGTAATGCATAAAGTAAAAAGAGGCTAGAAAGCTTCCAGTCCATATGCACATACTCTTAAAGTCTACGAGCGTCCCTAAGTACCTGTCGTTTTGGGAACACAAAAAAGGAAAACGGCTGAGCAATACGCTCAGTGCACGGATGTACAATAAAGCATGAATAGGATAAGCATATAACATATAACAGAGGAAGAAACTAAATCCCGAGTAATCTGATTAAGTCTTGATAAAACTGGTTTTATAGTTTGAAAAGCCTTATGTTTATCTTGTAAAAACTGTTTATCATATTTTACCATTAGCCAATATAGGTCACGAAAATCCATCGTGCATGAATACTTGGAGGGGTGACCTCATCATGCAAATTAGAGGGGCTGCCTCTAATTTAATATACTAGTTTTTGGGTAGGAGGGATCAGCTCCTTGTGAAGGATGCAAGGCACACACCACATTCACCATGAAATCATGACTGAAAACATGTAACTAGGATGCACCCATACTCCCCACATGATAAATATAATATAAATGGCCAAAAGCTGAAGGGACGCCACGAGCAATCACTCCGCCGTAGTGAAGTCATAACATCAGTGCCTCTAATGTTATGGTTATGGTACCTCCATAACTAGGTGAAACTGGTCATGCATGTATATGGGTATAGGTATTCTAAATTAAACATAAGCAATTCAAACACATACTTATACTACCGGAAAACATTTGGCTGCATACGGGGAATCCTAATAAGGAAAGAATGTCCATACTGAAAGGACGGGAATCCGTACCTTATGTCCAGTGAACGAAGAAGACGAACTGAGAGGAATCCTACTTCCGTATCACTAATGCTACATAAATACATACATGAATAAGTATCTGCTTACTAATACGTAACTGATTTTATGTCATGTCTCAGCTTATTTTATATGTTCTTATCATGTTTTACTGTTTTAAGCCTTAAACTAGGTTTACCTTATATTCTATTTACTCTGATAAAGTATTTCTGGTATTTCATGTATTACTATACTTACTGTGTAATAATAAGTAACTTTCCAAAAATAGCAGGTTTCCTAAAATAGAAAGTTTCCAAAAATAGAAAGTTTCCAAAAATAGAAAGTTACCAAAATAGAAAGTTTCCAAAAATAGAAAGTTTCCAAAAATAGAAAGTTTCCAAAAATAGAATTACTGTTAAAAATAGATAAGTTTCTAAAAATAGAAAGTTTCCATAAATAGATTAGCTGCCTTATTTAAATAAGTTTCTATAAACAGATTAGCTGCCTGAAATAAATAATTTTCTAAAAATAGAAGGTTTCCATAAATAGATTTGCTGCCTTATTTAAATAAGTTTCTAAAAATAGAACGTTTCCATAATTAGATATAAGCTGGTTAAATAAGCTAAGTATATAAGCCTAAGTGTTTTCATGATTATTTTCTAAGTCATATGATATAATATATAGTTTATTAATTATTTCATGTAATTAAAATAAACTATAGGTTAAAATATTTAATTAAAGCATATCATGTTTTTAATTAAATAAAGTTAAATACTTAGGTTAAAACATGTATTATTATTTATTAATAATATAACCTAAGTCATGTTAATTAATTAATTATAACCATGGTTTTTAAATAATTAACTAATTTATAAGTCTAAAAATATAAAATACTTAGGTTAATAATTTCATGATTTTAATTATTAGAATAACCTAAGTCATGTTATTAAATTAATCATGTCATGTTTATTAATTTAATTTTAACATAAGACTATAAAAATAATAATCTTAACATACACCGTGAACCGGATCTTGACTAAGAACCATGAACCGGACATGAAATCGACACCATACCCCGAACCAATTCGGGGTTACCCTTGTCTTGTTGCTGCCGTGGGACCCACACCAACCAACCGGGACCATATGGTCTCGGTGGTGGTCGTGTAGCCAAACCGAGACCCTCTCGGGTTCGGTTTAGGTGGCGGCCAAGAACAAACACCCCTAAAACATCCCTTTTGATTTATTCCAAAACAAATTTCATGTTAGATCTATGATTTAATTAGGTTTTTAAGAAAAACATATCATGTTCTTAATTATTTAAAAGATTAAATCAAAAGAAAAGGGTTAAAAGAATTACCGAATGCGTGGATCTAAACAACGATGAACAAACACGAACACTAGCACCAAAACCAAGATCAAAGATCAAATCACACCTCCTTTGGTGTGTTTATGGGTGGCGGCCAAAAGAAAGAAAAAGGAGAAGGAAGAGCGTTTTTAGGTTTTGTAAAATTCTTCTGTAAAAGTGAAAAATGAGTAGTGGTTTTTCCTTTTACCCTCCTTAGTAAAAATTGAGATGGGCTTGGCCCATCTTTCCCTTGTAGCCGCGGGTAGGGGCCCCACATGGGGTACCCGTACCGTTTTCCGTGTCTCGTTGATTAATTACTCGTTCGTGATTATTTGTGTTCGCGTTTAATGTGTTCTCGTTAAACAATTACCGTGACCTAATATATTTATTTACGCTCGTAATAAATATATACGTAATTAATAGTAGTTCGTGATTTAATTACGTTCATGATTTCATGATCGCATGTTCGTGATTAATTATTGTCAAATAATTATTGCGTGCTCGTGCGTAATAAATACTTATCGTGTTCTAACACGTACGTAATACGTAAAATCCTAACACGTAATCGTAATCATGCTATAATAGGAAAGTTTTAATCTAGTACGTATGATCTTAAGGGTACTATTCATGGTAAAAGCATGCGGGTTTTACATATCTTGTGAAGTAGTGTGTCGACTATCGGTATTTGTTCCTTGATAAACGTATAATAGCTATATCAGGTGAGTCTATAGCCTCACTTTTATATTATCTTGTAAATGATTTTTAACCCGCGAGGGGGAATACATGCTGTTTTATAAAATGAACACAAGTTGTTTTCCGTATGCTGGACCCGAATATGATGATAAATGCCTAAGTACCATTGGCTTATAAAGTCCCTGAATTTCATGAACTGTTAATTACCTTGCGAGGTAAACGCTAATACATTTGATAGATCTATTTGGTTTGACAGCCTTATCCTAGGGTATGTATCCTTGTGATCACCTGAAAGGGATATAATGTATAAGAGGTCGTTGGTATATGACAATATTACCTGTTGTAGGGGCGCCGTAAGTGACTGGGTTTGACGTGTTAGTTAACGTTTAGTTGCATGAGCTTAAGGCATTTATCGATATATATATATATATATATATATATATACATATATATATATATATGTATATATATATATATATATATATATATATATATATATATATATATATATATATATATATATATATATATATATATATATATATATATATATATATATATATATATATATATATATATATATATGTAGGATATGTAAATCTTGCTTATGTTTTAAAGAGAGAAAGATAGATGATTTCACACTTCTAGAGAGAGAAAGTTCAATAACTATGTGTTTAATTAAAATGAAATCACCATCCTCTCCATCAAAGGAGAGGGTTTATATACCCAAGCCCATGAGATGGGCTTGGGCTTACAATGGGTCGCCGGCCCATACAACTTATGGGCTCAGTTTAGGCTATGTTTAATAAATGTAAATAACTGAACTACGAGCTATTACATGGACTATTGTTGGAGTGACCGATCCTTTCTAATACTTAAAACGTATTTCCAACAATCTCCCCCTAAGGGAGGTCACTCCAAACAAGGGCGTTACCCAAGTTACAATAATAAAATAAACCTAGCATACTATGCTTGTCTTGAGCTCGTAGTCTTCGTCTTTCTTTTCTTTTTCTTTTCTGGTGAACATGCTGATGTGATCTTTGATATCAATCTTTAGCATTAATCTCTTGCCTTGATCTTGTGCATCCTTCACTAGTGATCTTCGCCTCTTCGTGACACCATGTCCCACATACTTATACCTTTGTAATTCTTGAAAGCTTCAGAGTTCGATACAACGGAAGACTTAACTTTTAGGCTTTCTTGAATTAGATGAGGTATTAAGTGCATAAAGTATAAGCATGTGGGGACGACTTCTTCTTGGATTCCGCAACGCCACCGTCTTCAAATGCCGCAACATAAGTAGACACGAACGAAATGGATTTGAACATTTCATTCTAATTCGGTAGCATTTTACCTCCGGTCGATGAAGACCGTTGGACGATATAAAATATCGTACTTGTGGCAGGTAAATTTAATTAAAAATCTCCTTGACAAGATTTGGCGGGTAAACCCGTTCTCTTTACTCGACCGTCCAAAGCTGACTGCGAACGTAAAGAGTGAATCATTTGGATAAAATTATCCGCATGATTGAAGCCGTCAATTCTAATTCCTGGAACAAGTTTGATTCATTAAAGAATCGCACCATCGTTGCTTTCCAGTTGTCACGAGCTTGATTCATATTGAATCTTGCAAGTTACCTACCAAGTGTTGTTTAAGGTTAACACTAGAAGGATTTCCACTCATCACTGTGAACACTAAGGTATCACTCTGAGTGTTCTGGCAAGATCACTTAGATATTGCTTTGAGGCCTGGAACGTGTTTAAGTTCAACTAAGAATTAAACCACTGTTGCTTTCCAGTTATCACAAGTTTGATTCATAAAGAATCACACAGGTCACCTACCATGAGCTTTTTGATATTCGCTCAAGAAGGATTTCCATCTTCATTGTAGATACTTTCGTATTACTCGGATGTTCAGGCAAGATCATGAAGATTTTGAGTAGGACTCTTAAGATCTTTCTTACTTTTCACAGTGTGTGAAGAAGCAAGGAATTATGAAAGTGTGTCCTAATAAGATCATTGATGATCTCAAATGGCTCTAGACTCGATCGTGCACTTTGGATTTTAGTGATCGGAGGCTGGAGAGGAGTGCCACCTTTTCAATACCAATTTATTCGGAGTGAATAAATAAATAGATAATGCGTTGTCTCCGTGTGATTAAAACAAATATCTTTTAAGAGATATCTGAGTTAGCTGGGATGGGTTGTGCATTGCATCACTGGGTCCATGATGTCTATCTTCAATAACAAGAATCATTAAAAATGATCTCAATAGCATATGTATTGACCCGATTTCTGCCTAAGGTTGTAAGGAGGGCTTCTTTCTTTAGACCCTTTATCTTTACAATTCTTTTTCATTCTTCAACCCCTTCAATGCTTACCAATACGTCATAACTAGCACCATGTTGTGATTGTTCCAGTGCTAACTTAAGTACTTGGTCGGCATTCAGCTACATTCACAATCTTTTCTCCAACTTTCCTAAGGACTACTATTTCTAGCTATGGAATGTCCTTGGAAAGATTCCTCCGGTTCTGGAAGAATCATAGGACTTAACCTATCCTACCATCCTTATGTCGCCACAATCTTCATCGTCGTGAAATAAATGGGTTTTGGGTAAGTATGTGTCACCATGAAAATCCATTTTGATATGTAAATCTGTTTTGCTCCCCCTTAACATATGCCACGATATACGAAAACATTTCGCATATGTCGGGATAAGCTAGCACATTAAGTCAAACCATTTGTGATAATTTTCCATATTAAATCACATTTTCTCCCCCATATTAAAAATATTAACCCAATCGATGTTTTTAAAATCAATTGATTTAATAAAGTTTTAACAAAGATTTTGGGAAGAAAAATGCAAGTCCGTTTTATCTTCATGATACCAAATATATGAGATATGATACCGATTTGTAATATGATCACATATTCACCATATTAGAAAAAAAAATTGACAAGGTTGGACCTGATTGATGATAATATAATATGATAAGATCAAATGGTTTTTTTTTAGAAAGGCAAGATCAAATGGTTTTTGTTCACGAATGTTGGTCGCCTCGTCACGTCTGAAGTCATCTCTTGACACCACATGTACGATTGGTATTGTTGTCTTGACACCAATTTGTGAACTTGGCACGTTCGGCATCAAAGATTCTGAATGCTTGACAATTTCTCCCCCTCAATTGTTGACCCGTGTTCTACTGAAAGAGCTGTAGTCGTCGGTTGAGTAGTCGCATCGTCGAGTATGTAGATACCAATTGTAGATTGCTATGGTTGTAGAGATGATAGCTTCATAAAAACAGGATTTCTCTTGTTTTAACAAATAAATGCACTAAAGCGTACATATATCTGTGTTAGACCAAGTTATAAAGTAAACTTGATCCCTTACAAGGTTTTTAAGTAAACCTTGCCCGAGAAAATTTATTCCTGTTGTGAGCCAAAGCTTTCATAAGAAATACTTGGCTTTAAAGTGAAAACCGGGTTGCAGTCTGAAATAACTACAAGATTTAGGCATGTTTTATGAAATATTTACAACTTTTGTATGAACTCTATTTATGGCGCCGTGTCAATATTAATCGATATTTCTAAGGCCATACATATTATCGTACCAAAAGACATGCCTTTGAAAAATAAAGTAAAAATATTTTTGGATTTTCATGAAATTTTTCAATTTTTATGGTTTTTATATGGTTTTATATTTTTGTATTTTGCTTTTGTGGATAAAAATATAAACAATATATACAAATGATCACCAAGGATACGAAGAATAGTTTACCACCACTATTCTTTCGCTTCATCTGCCAGTTCCTTTAGAGTCTCAAGCGAGAAAGTTCTCATTCCTAGCTTGTCGGCCAAAAATTCCATTCGAGCGCGATCTAAAGCCTTCGTGAAAATAACTACCAATTGATACTCAGATCAGACAAAGTAAAGCTCTATCACTCCATTTTCCACTTGCACCTTGATGAAGTGGTAGCGAATGTCAATGTGCTTCGACCGGGAGAATTGAACATTGTTGCAGCATAAGGCAATTGCACTCTTGTTGTCACAGTACATCGGAATTTTGTTGAAACCTAGACCATAGTCGGTTAATTGTGATCTCATCTAAAGAATTTGAGCACAGCAACCGGACATAGCTATGTATTCTGCTTCCGTACTTGAAATTGCAGTGTTTTTCTGCCTTTTTGATGCCCAGCTGATTAGTCGATCTCCTAGTAGTTGCAAAGTTCCACTCGTGCTACGCCTTGTATCTTGACAACCCACGTGATCCGCATCTGCATATGCCATTAGTGCAATCGAAGAGTCCTTCGAATACCAAAGTCCCCGACTAATGGTTCCTTTAAGATATCGAAAGATCCGTTTCACAGTGGCCAAGTGTAACTCAGTAGGTCGAGTTTGATACCGAGCACACATACATATAGCAAACTGAAGATCAGGTCGACTAGCTATGATATACAGAAGAGTACCGATCATTCCACGATAAAGTGTCGGATCAATTGCAACTCCATGTGGATCTGCATCAAGCTTTGTTCGTTCCACCATTGGAGTATCCACGGGATCACAAGATTCCATCTTATATTTCTTAAACGATTCAAGGGCATACTTGGATTGATTGATAAAGATACATCTGGGACTCTGAGATATCTGAAGACCTAAGAAGAGTGATACCTTACCCATCATTGACATCTTAAACTTGGAAGACATGAGTGTCCCAAACTCATCTGATAAGGTTTGGGTCGAGGCATCAAATATAATATCATCAACATATATTTATACCATAATCATATCTTTACCTCGTTTCTGAATGAACAGCGTGGGATCCACCTTGCCTTTAGCGAAGCCTTGTGTAATGAGGAATTTTGACAATAGATCATACCATGCGCGTGGAGCTTGTTTCAACCCATAGAGAGCCTTCTTAAGCTTGTACACATGATTAGGATATTTAGGATTCACAAAACCATCCGGCTGTTGAACATAGACTTCTTCCTTGATTTCACCATTAAGAAATGCCATCTTCATATCCATCTGATAGACAATCATATTCATGTGGGCTGCATAAGCAAGGAATAATCTAATAGCTTCCAAACGGGTAACATGTGCAAAGGATTCCATAAATTCGATGCCCAATAATTTCTTGTATCCACGAGCTACCAGTCGAGCTTTGTTCTTCAATATGCCGCCTAACTCGTCGAGTTTCACCTTGTAAACCCATTTCAAAGTGAGTAACTGCACTTTATCTGGGCATGGGACAAGTTCCCATACATCAAGACGTATAAATTCATTAAGTTCTTCTTGCATAGCTTCTATCCAACAGGATTGGGTAAAAGCTTCTTGCCATGTCTTAGGTTCAACTTCAGTGAGAAAAGCATCAAAATGACAGAACATTGCATTTTCTTGTAACTGACTTCGTGTGGATGCCGGACGATTAGGGTCACCAATAATAGAATCTATAGGATGATCCTTTGTCCACTTGTTGTCATGTACACGAATCCGTGGATTGGAGTAGACTGTAGAAGGAGCTTCCTCTGAGGTGGACGATCCGGCTTGATTAGAGTCGGGAATTGGTACACCAAAGAATGGAAGTTTACGCATTTGAGCGAATTCCAAATCGTGATTGTAAAACCCGCATGCTTTCACCATAAATAGTGCACTTAAGATCGTACGTCCTAGATTAAAACTTACCTTATTTAGTATTGATCACATTCATGTGCTAATAATCAAGCAAGTGCATACGTGTACGACATGATAAGTATCGATTACGTACAAACTCATGATAAACAGTTAATAGATATTTCACGTGAACATAATTAAATCATGATCACCATGTTAAAACACGAACTAAAATAATTACGTAAGTACTAAATTACGAGTGTAAATAAAACGATAAACTACATGATAAAATAAACAGAAACACTTTAAACACGAACACGTTTAACCACGAACGGACACGAAACATCGGGACACGAGAAAAGGTACGGGTACCCCATGTGGGGCCCCATACCCACGGCACACATAACTAAATGGGCTTAGCCCATGGACTTTTACAAGAAAAGGGGGGGGGGGGTTATGGTAACTTTTCATTTCATTTTACATTTCAAGCAAAATAGCATTTAACCTAAAAAGTTTTCTCTCCTCCTCCTTGGTCTCTCTTTGTGCCGCCACCCTTAAGACCACCAAAGGTGGTTGTTGATTGATCTTGATCACAAAAATCATTGCTATAAACCGTGTTTGTTCATCCTCTTTCAAGCTACGTATTGGTATATCATTCTAAACCTTTCTTTTCATTTCTTTTTAATCTTTAATTATTTTCATGAACATGTTATTTTTATTTTTGTTAAAACATGATAATTAAACATAGACCTAACATGTTTGGGGTTAATTAAAATCAAAGGATGATATATGAGGGTGTTTGTTTTTGGCCGCCTAGTATAACCAACCCGAAGGGGGTTCAGTTTGCTTTTTGCCGCCACCACCAAGACCATTTTGGTCTTGGTTGGTGCATGTGGGACCCACGGCAGCAAGGGGAAACAAGTACCCCGAGTTGGCTCGGGGTACGGTGTCGAGTTCATGCCCGATTCATGGTTCGTTGGTTAAAACATGAATTATGCTACATGTTAATTTTATGAATTATGAACTTAGGATATAAATTAATTAATAACATGAGATATTAATTAAACCATGACTTAGGTTATTTTAATTAGTAATTTAGCATGATATTAATTTAACCTAAGTATTTTATGTTATAAGTTATAATTAATTAATTATTTAAAACATGCTTATAATTAATTAAATTAGACATGACTTAGGTTATATTATTAATACATATTAATATACATTTTAACCTAAGTAATTTATTCCATTTTAATTAAAACATGTTATACTTTAATTAAAATGCTTGGACCTATAGTTTAATTAAAATGCATGAAATAATAATTAAACTATACACTATATCATATGACTTAAGAAATAAGCTTATAAACACTTAGACTTATATTTTAGCTTATGCAACCGGCTTAATTCTAATTATGGAAACTTCTATTTATAGAAACTTAATTAAATAAGGCAACTAATCTATTAATGGAAACCTTCTATATATGAAAATCTATCTATTTCAGGCAGCTAATCTAATCATGGAAACCTTCTATATATGGAAACTTATTTAATTAAGGCAGCTGATCTATTTTTGGAAACTTTCTATTTTTAGAAACTAATCTATTTTAAGCAGTGAATTCTATTTTTGGAAACTTTCTAAACTTTCTATTTTTGGAAACTTTCTATTTTTGAAAACTTTCTATTTTTGGAAACTTTCTATTTTTGGAAACTTTCTATTTTTGGAAACTTTCTATTTTTGGAAAATTTCTATTTTTGGAAACCTGCTATTTTTGGAAAGTTACTTATTATTACACAGTAAGTATAATAATACATGAATTACCAGTAATACTTTATCAGATTAATCAGAGTACAAGGTAAACACAGATAGGGCTTTAAACAGTAAACCATGACCTAAAACATACAAAGTAAGCTAAGATGAGACATAAAACCCAGTACGTAATCAGTGATTCGATACTTATACACGTGTGTATTCATGTAGCGTTAGTGATCCAGAAGTAGGAGTCTTTATTCCGTTCATTCACTGGACTTGAGGTACGGATTCCCGTCCTTTCAGTATGGACATTCTTTCCTTATTAGGATTTCCCCGTATGCAGCCAACTGTTTTCCCTAGTATTTGTTTTATTGTTTTGAACTGCTTATGTTTAATTAGCATAATCTATAGCCATATACAAGCATGACCAGTTTTACCTAGTTATGGAGGTACCATAACCATAACATTGGAGGCACCAATGTTATGACTTCCCCACGGCGGAGTGATTGCTCGTGGCGTCCCTTTCAGTTTTGGCCATATTATTATATCATGTGGGGCGTATGGGTGCATCCTAGTTACATGTTTGATTCAGTATTTCATGGTGAATGTGGTGTGTGCCTTGCATCCTTCACAAGGAGTTGATCCCTCCTACCCAGACCAGTATATTAATTAGAGGCATCCCTTCTAATCAGCATGATGAGGTCACCCCTCCAAGTATTCATGCACGTGACCCTTTTCATGACCTATATGGGCTATGGTATATATATGTTAAAACGGTTTTCATAAGATAAACATAAGGCTTTTCGAACTATAAAACAAGTTTTCTCAATTCTAGATCAGTCTACTCAGAACTTAGTCTTCCGCTGTTATATGTTACATGCTTATCCTACTTCATGCTATATTGTACATCCGTGCACTGAGCGTCTTGCTCAGCCGTTTTCCTTTTCATGTTCCCAGAACGGCAGGTACTTAGGGACGCTCGTAGATCTCAAACGTACGTGCATATGGACTGGAAGCTTTACTGTCTTTCTTTACTTTATGCATTTCCTTTACTTTAATACAGCTTGCTATGGACATTGTTTCGTCCTTTTCTTTTACAGTATTTATGTTTGTGTGTGATGAGCTCTACTTTGGGGTTACCGATGTTTGATTCCGGTATTTCCCTTTTTATGGTCAAATAATGCTTAGACATTTATCCTTGTATGCTTTGATGACACGCCATGATTATGCGTAAGATTCCATTTCCAAAATGGGGTGTTACAGTTATGGTATCAGAGCCAAGGTTTCGACCTGTAGGCTCTCAAATATGACCTGTGATTAGTGGGTAGTCACTACGGTCTTCCTATAACTGACAGTTGTTTTCATGCATTCATCATTTTAAGCATACATATACATGTCATTGTTGCAGGGTTTTTGACTAAGTAATGGTTGGTACAGGACTGGCCCTATTTAGTCGCATGTGTTTTTATCGAAACTTTTAGATTTGGGACCGACCCATAGGCGTCCCCTCGATATGTCTTTTGTTTTGAGTGAACCGACCAGAGGCGTTCACTCTCGAGCATCAAAAGTTTTCATAAAAATGCATCATGCATTCATACAAAAAAAAAAATTTCTTGCATAAAATTTTTCTCGTGAAATTTTGGTATAAATTTTTTCATGTATATATATAATTCATATTTTATGTTTTGAACTGTTAATCATATGTTTTATGTTATACTGTCAGATGGTTCTCACACGCGAGCAAGAGCAGCTCAATGCTGCAATTCAGGCTGCCATGCAAGCCTTGCTTCCTCAACTGAGGAATGACATCCGTGCTGAAGTCCAAGCTGCCAACAATCAGCAGCAGCAGAATCAGGCACCTCCTCCTCCTCCTCTAGTGACACTAGCAGTGTGGCTGGAAAGATTCAACAAGCTCCGTCCTAGAGCTTTTGAAAAGACTGATAGCCCCAGCGATGCTGAAAGCTGGTTGACTCATATCGAGAAGATTTTCAATGCTATGGGCTGTGACCCCGCATACAAGGCGAGATTGGCATGCTACCGGTTTGAAGGCGATGTACTCAGCTGGTGGCTAGCCTTGACGCAGTCAGAAGGAGGTGATGATTGGGTCGCTGGTTTGACATGGGCCCAATTCAAGGAGAGAGTGATGGAGCAGTTCTTTCCCAAGGCAGAGCAGGACAAGCTCAAGCGAGAATACCATGGGATACGTCAGAGAGCGGGCGAGAATTGCAACGAATTCATGCAGCGCTTTCTTCGCTTAGCCGGTTTCCTGGGAGCAGCAGCTGGTACTCCTGAGGACCAGGCACACCACTTTAGGTGGGCACTTCGCACCTCGGTCGCGAACAATCTGGTGTGTGCGACGTTCAATACAGTAGCACAAGTGGCCGACGCAGCAAGGAAGCTATAGATGTTACAGGAACGAGATGAGTTCGGGGAAGCTGAAAGACCCGACAAGAGGTAAACATTTCGTATTCTAACGGTAGCCAAACCACATCCTATCATTATATGTTCAATAATCATCTCTAAACTGTATCTTCCAGGCAGAAAACTGGGGACCGGTCTCAGCCGGCTACTCAGCAGCAGCCTCATCAGCCTAAAGGAAACGGTCACACTAACGACCGGTCTGTTGTGGAAAGGCGTAGCGGTAATGATAATTACCGTAACAACGCTGGACACTCCAACAACAGCAGGTCCTACCATTTACGCATCTTCTTATGATTTCATGTTATATCTCTCATGCTGACACTATATTAACCTCTACCAGGAACCACGGTAACGGGAAGGACCAGAACCACAGGGGTTCGCAGCCTAACCGTTCAGCTATCACTGGTGAGCATCTTATGATGCATATGATTTATACTCGTGCATATACTTTATCTTAACACATTTTGTCATCAGCAGGCCCTCAGCAAGCAAGGACTCCTGCTGGAGGATTCACGCATCCTCTTTACAATACTTGCCATCGCAGACACCCTGGCCCATGTCGTCGTGATTCCGATGCGTGCTACAAGTGCGGCCTCCCTGGCCATCGTATGAGAGATTGCCGTAAGGGTGAGATGGAGGGTACCTCGGGTCATGCTGATAGTAAGCCGCCTCCTACCACTGGGCGTGTCTACACGACATCTCGCGATCAGGCAAACAAATCTACAGGTACCATTACTGGAATTTTGTATATGTACGGCCAAGCTGCATGTGTTCTTTTCGACACGGGTGCCACTCACTCAGTTATTTCCACTACATATGCTAAGAATATCAGGACACTTCCCTTGCCATTAGAAAATAGGCTTACCATTTCCACGCCTTTGAGGGACTCTGTATTAATAACTCATGTATACAAGAGTCTTCCTCTAGAGTTTGACGATAAAGTTCGTGCAGTAGATGCACTTCCCCTAGACATGATTGAGTTCGATATGATTCTCGGCATGGACTGGCTATCCAAGCACCATGCTACCATAGACTGCCACTCATATCGGGTGATCTTCGGCGACATTAATGCACCAGAGTACGTTCATAACGGGTTCATACCCGGACGGTCTGTACAAGTCATATCTACCTTGCAAGCACGTGCTTTACTGTCACATGGCTGTGAGGGTTATCTAGCTACGGTTCACGACATGGATGCTAAATCCCCATCGATTCAGGATCAACCAGTAGTTTCGGAATTTCAAGACGTCTTCCCAGCTGAACTTCCAGGCATACCACCTGCACGAGAAGTGGAGTTCAACATCGACCTTGTTCCAGGAGCTGAACCAATCTCTAAGGCTCCGTATCGTATGGCTCCCATAGAGCTAAAAGAACTGAAGGACCAACTGCAGGAACTTCTTGAGCGAGGGTTCATTAGACCAAGCGCATCTCCATGGGGCGCACCGGTCTTGTTCGTTAAGAAGAAGGACGGTAGCATGCGACTTTGCATAGACTACCGTGAACTTAATAAGATTACCATCCGCAATAGATATCCACTGCCACGTATAGATGATCTGTTTGACCAACTTCAAGGAGCCAAACACTTCTCAAAGATCGATCTAAGGTCAGGCTACCATCAGCTAAGGGTTAAAGAGCAGGATGTTGCCAAGACTGCTTTTCGTACCCGCTATGGCCATTATGAGTTTGTAGTCATGCCATTCGGCCTGACTAATGCTCCAGCAGTATTCATGGATCTGATGAACAGAATCTTCCATGAATTCCTTGATAAGTTTGTCATTGTATTCATCGATGACATCCTGATTTTCTCAAAGTCCACGGAGGAACACGAAGACCATCTCCGTACGGTACTACAGATTCTTCGTCAGAAGCAGCTGTATGCGAAATTCTCCAAGTGTGAGTTCTGGTTAAACAAAGTGGCATTCTTAGGTCACATTGTATCAGCAGAAGGGATCACTATGGACCCAGCGAAGGTTGAGGCTATCACTAAATGGCCAAGACCAACGTCAGTGACAGAAGTCCGCAGTTTCTTAGGCTTAGCTGGATATTATCGCAGATTCGTGGAGAACTTTTCCCGCTTGGCATTACCTCTCACCAAACTGATGCGAAAAGGAGAGAAATTCGTCTGGACGGAAGAACGAGAGAAGAGCTTCGAAGACCTAAAGCAGAAGTTAGTATCTGCACCTATTCTTACTCTCCCATCTGGTACAGGTGGATTTCAGATCTACAGCGATGCATCGGGGAAGGGACTGGGCTGTGTTCTCATGCAACACGGGAAAGTGATCGCGTATGCTTCACGGCAGCTTAAGCCCTATGAAGAAAACTACCCTACGCATGACCTGGAACTTGCTGCAGTGGTGTTCGCATTGAAAATATGGAGGCACTACTTATACGGAGAATCATGCGACATTTTCACGGATCACAAGAGCTTGAAGTATATCTTCACTCAACGTGAATTGAACATGAGACAAAGGAGATGGTTGGAACTGTTGAAGGATTATGATATTAACCAACAGTATCATCCCGGAAAGGCTAATGTAGTAGCAGATGCACTCAGCAGAAAGTCCGGAATGATCAACGGCATTGAAATCAAGGAACAAAACATAAGAGACTTGGAGCGGCTAGACATCGAAATCATGGTACGTGGGCAGCACGGATACTGGGCGAATCTTAGAGTAGAACCTGAGTTACTGTCTAGGATCAAGGAAGCTCAGAAGGATGATGGAGAAATATGGGCGATAATTCAGAATTTGGAGAAGCAGACAGAATTCAGAATGGACGCAGACGGTATCGTTTGGCAGGGCATGAGACTTTGTGTTCCTGACAATCAAGAACTCCGGGAAGCATTGTTAGCTGAAGCTCACAGCTCCCCATTTTCTATACATCCTGGGTCGACAAAAATGTACCATGACATCAGACAGTACTTTTGGTGGAGTGGTATGAAACAAGATGTAGCCACTTATGTCTCCAAATGTCTTACCTGCCAGCAGGTTAAGATTGAGCATCAGCGATCGGGCGGTCTCCTTCAACCGTTGGATATTCCAGAGTGGAAGTGGGACAAAATCACCATGGATTTTGTTACCGGTCTTCCGCCTACCAAGAAGAAGCACGATGCCATTTGGGTCATCGTCGATCGACTCACCAAATCATCTCATTTCTTACCGATACGCAAGGAAGATCCGGTAAGTAAACTCGCAGATACTTACAGAAGGGAGATCATGAGACTCCACGGTGCTCCCTCCAGCATCGTCTCAGACAGAGATCCTCGTTTCACGTCGCGATTCTGGAAAGGTCTGCAAAAAGCTTGGGGTACACAACTTAAGCTGAGTACGACCTTTCATCCTCAAACGGACGGACAGTCGGAGCGAACAATTCAGACATTGGAAGATATGTTAAGGTCGTGTGCGTTGGAATGGATAGGTGATTGGGACGATTACATCTGTTTGGTCGAGTTTGCATACAACAACAGCTGGCACGCAAGTATCAAATGTGATCCTTTCGAAATGTTGTATGGCAGGAAGTGTCGCGCTCCAACCTGCTGGGATCAAGTGGGAGAGCGAACACTCGAAGGACCAGAAATTATAGAAATGACCAATGAGAAGATCGAAGTAGCTAAGCAGAAGCTGCAGGAAGCACGGTCACGTCAGAAGAGTTACGCTGATAAGCATCGTAGGGACATACATTTTAATGTGGGAGACCACGTCTTCCTCAAGGTTTCGCCGGCGCGTGGTGTTAAACGCTTCGGGATCAAAGGGAAACTCAATCATCGTTTCATCGGACCGTTTGATATCATTGAACGAATCGGTGAAGTATCTTATCGATTGGCGTTACCTCCTCAGCTTTCGCACGTGCATAACGTGTTTCATGTGTCCTTACTCAGAGGGTACAAGTATCATCCCCTTCACATGGTTCAGTATCCACTGGAACAGATACGTGAAGATCTCACTTTTATAGAGGAACCCGAACGAGTTCTTGACAGGCAAGAACGAGTCATGAGAAGGAAGACGATTCCATTCGTCAAAATTCTTTGGAGGGACCATACCGAGCGGGAAGCCACTTGGGAAACGGAGGAGTCTATCCGGGCTTCTTACCCTCACTTCATATTTTGAGTTCGGGTATGTTACTTCTTTCCAGTTTACTTTATCTATAATTCGGGGACGAATTATTCTTTTTAGGGGGGAAGAATTGTAAAACCCGCATGCTTTTACCATGAATAGTGCACTTAAGATCGTACGTCCTAGATTAAAACTTACCTTATTTAGTATTGATCACATTCATGTGCTAATAATCAAGCAAGTGCATACGTGTATGACATGATAAGTATCGATTACGTACAAACTCATGATAAACAGTTAATAGATATTTCACGTGAACATAATTAAATCATGATCACCATGTTAAAACACGAACTAAAATAATTACGTAAGTACTAAATTACGAGTGTAAATAAAACGATAAACTACATGATAAAATAAACAGAAACACTTTAAACACGAACACGTTTAACCACGAACGAACACGAAACATCAGGACACGAGAAAAGGTACGGGTACCCCATGTGGGGCCCCATACCCACGGCACACATAACTAAATGGGCTTAGCCCATGGACTTTTACAAGAAAAGGGGGGGGGGGGGTTATGGTAACTTTTCATTTCATTTTACATTTCAAGCAAAATAGCATTTAACCTAAAAAGTTTTCTCTCCTCCTCCTTGGTCTCTCTTTGTGCCGCCACCCTTAAGACCACCAAAGGTGGTTGTTGATTGATCTTGATCACAAAAATCATTGCTATAAACCGTGTTTGTTCATCCTCTTTCAAGCTACGTATTGGTATATCATTCTAAACCTTTCTTTTCATTTCTTTTTAATCTTTAATTATTTTCATGAACATGTTATTTTTATTTTTGTTAAAACATGATAATTAAACATAGACCTAACATGTTTTGGGGTTAATTAAAATCAAAGGATGATATATGAGGGTGTTTGTTTTTGGCCGCCTAGTATAACCAACCCGAGGGGGGTTCGGTTTGCTTTTTGCCGCCACCACCAAGACCATTTTGGTCTTGGTTGGTGCATGTGGGACCCACGACAGCAAGGGGACACAAGTACCCCGAGTTGGCTCGGGGTACGGTGTCGAGTTCATGCCCGATTCATGGTTCGTTGGTTAAAACATGAATTATGCTACATGTTAATTTTATGAATTATGAACTTAGGATATAAACTAATTAATAACATGAGATATTAATTAAACCATGACTTAGGTTATTTTAATTAGTAATTTAGCATGATATTAATTTAACCTAAGTATTTTATGTTATAAGTTATAATTAATTAATTATTTAAAACATGCTTATAATTAATTAAATTAGACATGACTTAGGTTATATTATTAATACATATTAATATACATTTTAACCTAAGTAATTTATTCCATTTTAATTAAAACATGTTATACTTTAATTAAAATGCTTAACCTATAGTTTAATTTAAATGCATGAAATAATAATTAAACTATACACTATATCATATGACTTAAGAAATAAGCTTATAAACACTTAGACTTATATTTTAGCTTATGCAACCGGCTTAATTCTAATTATGGAAACTTCTATTTATAGAAACTTAATTAAATAAGGCAACTAATCTATTAATGGAAACCTTCTATATATGGAAATCTATCTATTTCAGGTAGCTAATCTAATCATGGAAACCTTCTATATATGGAAACTTATTTAATTAAGGCAGCTGATCTATTTTTGGAAACTTTCTATTTTTAGAAACTAATCTATTTAAGCAGTGAATTCTATTTTTGGAAACTTTCTAAACTTTCTATTTTTGGAAACTTTCTATTTTTGGAAACTTTCTATTTTTGGAAACTTTCTATTTTTAGAAACTTTCTATTTTTGGAAACTTTCTATTTTTGGAAACCTGCTATTTTTGGAAAGTTACTTATTATTACACAGTAAGTATAATAATACATGAATTACCAGTAATACTTTATCAGATTAATCAGAGTACAAGGTAAACACAGATAGGGCTTTAAACAGTAAACCATGACCTAAAACATACAAAGTAAGCTAAGATGAGACATAAAACCCAGTACGTAATCAGTGATTCGATACTTATACACGTGTGTATTCATGTAGCGTTAGTGATCCAGAAGTAGGAGTCTTTCTTCCGTTCATTCACTGGACTTGAGGTACGGATTCCCGTCCTTTCAGTATGGACATTCTTTCCTTATTAGGATTTCCTCGTATGCAGCCAACTGTTTTCCCCAGTATTTGTTTTATTGTTTTGAACTGCTTATGTTTAATTAGCATAATCTATAGCCATATACAAGCATGACCAGTTTCACCTAGTTATGGAGGTACCATAACCATAACATTGGAGGCACCAATGTTATGACTTCCCCACGGCGGAGTGATTGCTCGTGGCGTCCCTTTCAGTTTTGGCCATATTATTATATCATGTGGGGCGTATGGGTGCATCCTAGTTACATGTTTGATTCAGTATTTCATGGTGAATGTGGTGTGTGCCTCGCATCCTTCACAAGGAGTTGATCCCTCCTACCCAGACCAGTATATTAATTAGAGGCATCCCCTCTCATCAGCATGATGAGGTCACCCCTCCAAGTATTCATGCACGTGACCCTTTTCATGACCTATATGGGCTATGGTATATATATGTTAAAACAGTTTTCATAAGATAAACATAAGGCTTTTCGAACTATAAAACCAGTTTTCTCAATTCTAGATCAGTCTACTCAGAACTTAGTCTTCCGCTGTTATATGTTACATGCTTATCCTATTTCATGCTATATTGTACATCCGTGCACTGAGCGTCTTGCTCAGCCATTTTCCTTTTCATGTTCCCAAAACGGCAGGTACTCAGGGACGCTCGTAGATCTCAAACGTACGTGCATATGGACTGGAAGCTTTACTGTCTTTCTTTACTTTATGCATTTCCTTTACTTTAATACAGCTTGCTATGGACATTGTTTCGTCCTTTTCTTTTACAGTATTTATGTTTGTGTGTGATGAGCTCTACTTTGGGGTTACCGATGTTTGATTCTGGTATTTCCCTTTTTATGGTCAAATAATGCTTAGACATTTATCCTTGTATGCTTTGATGACACGCCATGATTATGCGTAAGATTCCATTTCCAAAATGGGGTGTTACAGTGATCATCACCATCCTCTTCATCATCAATAGGCATGACATGGGTAGTTGATTCGGGTGTTGGTTGAGAATTACTAGTTGATGGTATATCTTGACCAATTGTAGGTGCAGACATATCAGATTGTGCTTCGGTTGCTGGAGCGACAACTTCGGTTACAGGAGCTATTACCTCCGGTTCTGGAGCAACAATACTTGGAGGAGTAAAGAATTCATCAAAGAACGGTTGAAACAACGTATCCCATTCAGTCCTAGTGGGTGGTATAAATGATGATGAAGTGGGGTTTTTTGGGACAAGACCAGAACTAATGTTACTGGGTCCCATTTCATGAAGTCCGGGTTTAGAGCTGCTTTGCTCAGAAGCCATTTCTGTAAGCTCATCAAAATCAACATTCATAGTTTCGAGGATCTTGCGAGAGTTACGGTTGTAGATTCGGTATGCCTTCTTTGTGGGTGCGTAACCAATGAAAGTACCAATATCAGCCTTTGGTTGAAATTTTCCCAAATTGTCACCATCATTATTTGGATAGCAAAGAGAACCAAATACATGAAGATATGATAAATCTGGTACTTTTCCATGTAGAAGCTCATAAGGTGTTTTACCATGGCGTTTATGAATTAGTGACCGGTTTTGGGTGTACACTGCTGTAGATACTACTTCTGCCCATAGAAACAATGGAGCCTTTGCGTAAATTAACATCGTTCAAGCAGCTTCCATAAGTGTGCGATTTCGCCTTTCAACGACACCGTTTTGTTGTGGAGTGCGTGCAACGGATGTTTCATGAGATATGCCAACTTCTTCATAATAATCACGCAAGATTTGATTCACAAATTCGGTTCCTTTATCTGTACGAATGCGTCGGACAGTAGTGTTGAGACGCACTTGAATCATCTTGAGAAATCTGATGATGAATTTCGGTGCCTCATTTTTTGCTGTAAGAAATTTCACCCATGTAAACCGAGAGTAATCATCCACAATGACGAGGATGTACCTTTTACCACTAAGACTTTCAACACGTATTGGCCCACAAAGATCCATATGCAACAAATAAAGTTTCTCTTGGTTGGTGTCTTCAGTCTTGGGTTTGTATGATTTCTTAGTGCTTTTCCCCATTGTACACGCGGAACACAAATGATCCTTGTGAAATGAAAGTTTAGGAAGACCACAAACAAGTTCGTTTTTCATCAAATGATTAATAGCGTCAAAGTTAAGATGAGATAACCGTCGATGCCATAACCATGACTTAGTCTTTGATGCTTTGGAGAGAAGACATACGGGAGAAGCGTCCATCATATCTTGTAGAGACAAAGTGTACAAATTATTCCCTCGAGTACCTTTCAATAAATCAACCCCTTCCAAATTACGAATGAAGCCGATATGCTCTCGAAAAGCAACTTCTAGGTTTGCATCACAAAATTGTCCCACAGAAAATAAGTTGTGACCGAGACCTTCCACATAATACACTCTTGAAATTATAACATTCCCAATATGATATTTACCATAACCTATTATCTTTGCAATATGATCATTTCCAAATCGAACCGTACCAAGAAACTTGCTGACGAAATTTCTGAGCTGAGAGCGATCTCCGGTCATATGCTTGGAGCAACCAGAGTCCAAATACCAGAGAACAATTTGGACCACCTGTTTTCAATAACAACAGTAGACAATGCATTTGAAACTATTGGTTCCGGAGTGTTAGCAGATACATATATAATATTATCAGAATTGCTAACATTTGTGTGACCCTTAGATTTCCTGCGTTTTCTAATGTGAGTTTTAGCACTAACAGGTTTTACTTTTTCAACTTTCCTAGGTTTTGGATTATTAGCGGGCACTACAGTGGGAGTAGACCTATTTAAAGGGCACTTGTTTCCTATAGTAGTGTTGGTGTTCCTAGTTAAAGGACACGCTGGTGTTTTGGTAGCCTTGGTACTCCTAGTTAAAGGGCACGCTTTCTTCGCTTTAGTGGGAGTGATCCTAGTTAAAGGGTACATATATCCTACTATAGTGAAAGTTCTACCAGTGGGACGCCACATCCAACCAACTTGGGTCGGTTTCCATTCTAATCCATTTTTCCGGGCATTCATCTCACTCACATGGTCAATAAGGCAAGAATCATGACGACTAGAAAACATACATTCATTGCAATTCCAACATTTCAAATTAGAATTCACAGTAGGCTTAGAACGCTGCACAACCGCAGAGCCTTTAGGTTTAGCTACATGATTCTTTTTATTCAAAACAGAAATAACATTCCTAGGATGGGCTTCTACTTTCTTCTCCAGTTGACTACTAGATGGGGGCAAGATCCTATCGTTCTTCTTGTTTCTTTTAAGCTTAGATCTTTGAGTCTTAGTAGTGGTGCTTACTCCTGTAGAAGGCAACACGGGAATATTAGAAGCTGGTTTTGATTCCGCCTTATCTTTAGTGACCAAAGTTTGAGATGGTTTAGTCCTAGGGCCCTTATTAAATGGTGTGACGGCTATAAGGTTCCTTTTGATTGCACTAGAGGACGATGCTGAGATAGTGGTTGCGTTATCCACAACATTCTTACCTTTTAGAGTACGAAGTGTTTCCTTTAACTCAGCCAAGGCCAGATTTTTATCACAAATTTGTTCCCTCAAACCAGATATTTACACCGACTTTCGATTCAATTGTTCAATCAAAGATTGATTATGTGTAGTGGTATTAGCACATGCGGGCTTTACTGAATCGAAGAGTTGTGTATTTTTCTGTTTTAAGTTATCAACTTTGGACAAAATCTTGGAAACTCGATTATCTTGATCAAGTTTTAAATTCTCAGCGGCCTCAAGTATGTTCACACAGTTAAGCTTCTTAGATTTCTCTATGTCTATCGGCAAAGATTTATCAACTTTGTCACTTGGCTGACGCTGTTTTGATTGTAAATTCAATCGAAAATTCTTTTCAAAGTTTGCATCATCGATATTAACACCTTCGAATGACGTTTCAAAGATTTCTTGAATAAATTGTTGCTTGTATTCAAGCGAAATACAATGTGTTTGAATCTCATTAAAACATTTTGAAAGCGAAAAATATGAATCTTGAAGCTTTAAAAATTCAGCGTCAGATTCGTGACAAGTACTATCTACCACATTATCTATAGATTCAACATTATGTACAATAGAATCATTATCAACACTTTTATTCACACAGACGGAAACTATATCATGAGACATCACGTGCTTCAGAAGCTGATCATTTTGGCATGAAACCCGTTCTATTTCAAGTAAACTGTTTTCATAAGCATCATCCATTTCATTGAAAACACGTCTAACTTCTTCTATTTCCAAAAGCAAATATTGATCAAGATTACTAAGACAAGATTTAACATTCTTTACAAACGGAACAATTTCGTCTCGAAACGCAGATCTAGTGTGCTCAAAATTCAATTCACCTTCCGTTATGACCGAAGCCGTCGTACGTTCCAAAATGACCTTTTCAAAATCGGCTAAGTGTTGGTGTACCGCATTTATGTTATTACCATTCAATCCATAACACAAGATTTAGAGAGAGAAATAGTAGAAAAGTAGAAAGAGAAAGTAGAGAGAGAAGTGGAAGGTTTACACTAAAACTAGGTGTTTTATGAAATGAACCAACACCCTCTTCCACATGTGGAAGAGGGTTATATATGCCACGGCCTAAGGCCTTTGTGGGCTTCATCTTGGGCCGGGCTTGGCATTCACTTGGGCATATAGCCCCTAACAAAGACAATATTAGCTTTAAGTCCAAGCCCGCTTTTCCCGACTAACCTATTACTATACAAGACCAATAACGACTAAGATGACCTATTACATTCTTGTTTGACTATATGAAATATACGGCTAACAATCTCCCCCAATGTATCGGTCATCTTAAAAAGCTTAAAAATCATAAGATGATTGAGTGAATACATTCTTATAGAGGAAATCTTCCTGCTTTGGTCTTGTATCTTGGTCTTGATCTTGTTTGTAACAGCTTTGTTCCTTCATGCTTTCGTGATCTTTATCTTGAGCCTTTGTCATTTGACTTAGAGTGCTTGAGATCTTCATCTGTGCTCCTTGTGACTAAGATGACCTATTACATTCTTACATTCTTAGGTATCTTGATTATCGCCATCTTGTGCTCTTGTGACTTCTGAATCGACATCGGTATCACAGCTACGCCACCTTCTTGATATGCAGCAACATATATAGACACGGATAAAATGGCTTTGAACATTTCATCCTAACTCGGTAGCGTTTTACCTCCGGTCGGTGAAGACCGTTAAACGGTATTAAATACCGTACCTGTGATCAGGTAGATTCGATTAAGAACCTCCTTGACAGGGTTTCCCGGCGGTAGCAGCCAGTTCTCTTTACTCGACCGTCTCAAAGCAGACTGCGAACATAAAGAGTGAATCATAAGGATAAATTATCCGTCTGATTAGAGTCGTCGATTCAGATTTCCTGGAACAAGTTTGATTCTAAAAGAATCGCACCATTGTTGCTTTCCAGTTTGTCACAAGCTTGATTCATAGAGAATCTTGCGAGTTACCTACCGCAGTGCTGTTTGATGTTGACACTGGAAGGATTTCCATTCGTCACTGTGAACACCAATGAGTGTCACTCTGAATGTTCTGGCAAGATCACATGGATTTTGCGAAGAAACCTGGAATCAAGTTTGAATCAATTAAGAATCCAAACTTAGTTGCTTTCCAGTTCTCACAAGTTTGATTCGTGTAGAATCACACAAGTTACCTACCATGAGCTTGTTTGATGCTGGCTCAAGCAGGATTTCCATCTTCATTGTGAATCATATCACTCAGATGTTCTGGAAATATCACAAGGATAATGCGTAGGACTCGATTGTGTCCTAATGAGATGATAAATTGATCTCGTTTGGCTCTAGACTCAATAAGTACATTTTGGTAATCGGAGGCTGGAGCAGACTGCCACCTTTTCAATATTAACTGACTCGGAGTGAGAAAGTTAATAGATACGTGTTGATCTCCGTGATAATGAGACAAGTTTCTTTTGAGATAAACTCGAATGGCTGGGGAAGGGTTGTGCATCGCATCACTGGGTCCATGACACTTGTCTTCAAAAGATGTGTTAACCCGGTTTCTACCTAAGTTGCATAGAATATTCAACTCCTTCAATGCTTACCAATACGTCATCATTAGCACCTTGTTGTGATTGTTCTAGTGTTAACTTAAGTAATTGGTCCGCATTCAGCTTCATTTCACTCCATCTTTCCTAAGGAAAACTATTTCTAGCTATGGAATGTCCTTGGGTAGATCCCTCCGGTTCTGGTTAGATCATAAGACTTAGTTTCCTATCCTAAACCACCTTTTGACTCCATCGTTCCGTCGTGGATAGTAGGTTGTTTTGGGTAAAGATCGTAACCATAAAACCATTGAAAACCATTCAAAGTGCTTGATAAAAATCAAAACTTTTAACACTTTGAAAGTTTTATCTTTTCGAAAAGCTCCCCCTACACACATGCATCGATATACGAAATAGTTTGGCATGTAAAGGAAAGAGTTGCACTTGAGTCTTTAAGATCACATGTTGCGATATATTACATTTTAATCACATTTTCTCCCCCTATCTCTAATATAAAAATATAATATTAGAGATACCAATTGATTAAAATATGATATTTTCGGAAAAATCGACGGGAGAAAAACATGTGTGCACGCATGAATCATGGAACATTTTCAGTCGGGTCGCTCCCCCTCAACAATATATGTGTGTCTTGAGACAAAATTTGACAAAATTTAAGGAAAACGACACCACAAAATATGTTGAGGTACGGAGTTGAGATGCCTTTACCGATAATATATGACAGATTTAATATCATTTTCGGAATGTGTTGGATACATAAAATATGACAATTTTAGAGATGTACCCAACAACATTAAAGGCTTGATTTTAAAACGCCCCCCCTCAAAAATTGATCAAAATAACATATGACATTTTGAGATAAAAAACCTATTATGAGGAAGGGAGTGTTGAACACTCAATTTTAAAAGATTTAGAAAAACCTTTTGAGAAAGTCTTGAAAAATTGTGTTCAACGGTTTTAAAATAATCAGGATAGAAGACTTCTCTTCTATTGCTTAGGGAAAGCGCACTGAAACGTACACTCTCCTTTCGGGTCCGTTTTTCATGAGCTCAAAACTTGGATTGTTTTGTGACTAGCTCATGACCGAGAAAAATAAATTTCCCGTTGTGAAGGATAAGTTATCATCCATGATAAACTTTCCTTAAGTTGAAGATCGAGTTCTAAGCTGACATTTACTTAGAAATCGTTTTTCATGAACTTAAAAACTTTGAATGTTTTTATGAGAAGCTCATGATCGAGAAATATGAATTTCTCGTTGAGAAGGATAAGTTATCGTCCGAGATAAACTTTCCTTAGTTGAGGTCCGAGTCCTAAGCTGTGATGCGCTTAGAAGTCATCATGAGAGAATATCAAGCAGCTTCATTTGCCAAAACCTCCAAGTCTTCTGGAGTCATATACTTCATACCAAGACGGCCAACGAGATACACAAACCTATCTTTCGAGAGAGATTTTGTAAACAAGTCTGCCAGCTGGTACTCAGTTCTGACAAAGTATAATTCCACGATGCCGCGTTCCACTTGTTCCTTGATGAAGTGATATCTGACATCGATGTGCTTGGTGCGGGAGTGCTGAACCGGCTTGCAATATATGGCTATGGCCGACTTTGAGTCATAATACATAGGTATTTTATCAAAGTGGAAGCCATAATCCGTGAGTTGAGTTCTCATCCAGAGGACTTGAGCACAGCACGCGGATAGAGCCACATATTCTGCTTCAGCTGATGAGAGCAAAGTGCAATCCTGCTTCTTTAACGACCAACTGACAAGCTTGTCTTCCCCTAGAAATTGTATGCTACCAGAAGTGCTTTTTCGACTATCAAGACAACCTGCGTGATCAGAATTTGAAAAAGCTGTTAGATGAAAACCGGTTTCCCTCGGATACCAGAGTCCCATTTGAATGGTATTCTTAAGGTACCGAAAGATCCGTTTAACCTCTTTGAGGTGCTTTTGAGTAGGTCTGGCTTGATATCGTGCACAATAGCATGTGGCATGATGAATATCAGGCCTGCTGGCTGTAAGGTACATAAGTGACCCGATCATACTGCGATACCGCGTTTGATCTACGGGATATTAGTACAAGTCAGCGTCTAGGGATGTGGTCGACAATGGTGTACCAACGCGAGCACATGAGGTCATACCATTCTTTTTAAGTATCTCTTGAGCATACTTAGCTTGGTTAATGAAGATACCACGTGGGGATTGATGAATCTGGAGGCCTAAAAAGAATTTTAGCTCCCCCATCATTGACATTTCAAATCTGCTGTCATTAATTTTTCAAAACGTTTTGAAAGTTTTGGGTTCGTAGAACCAAAAATAATGTCATCTACATAAACTTGCACCAGCATTATGTCATCCCCATATTTATTAGTAAAGAGAGTAGGATCAATAGAACCTTTTGAGAATCCTTTGGACACCAAGAAGTTTGAAAGTTCTTCGTACCATGCCCTTGGAGCTTGTTTAAGTCCATATACAGCCTTCTTGAGACGATAGACTTTGTCCGGATGATGAGGATCGATGAATCCTTCCGGCTGATTCACATACACTTCTTCCTTCAAATGACCGTTGAGAAAAGCAGTTTTAACGTCCATCTGAAAAACCGTGAAGCCCTTATGTGCAGCATAAGCAAGGAATATCCTGACTGCTTCCAAACGAGCGACTGGAGCGAATGATTCATCGTAGTCTATGCCTTCTTGTTGACGGTATCCCTTAACCACAAGACGAGATTTGTTTTTGATGATGGTTTGTTCTTCATCCAGTTTGTTTTTCCAGATCCATTTGAAATCTAAAATTGACATTCCATAGGGTCGGTCAACAAGTTCCCAAACATTTAGGCGTTCAAACTGATGAATTTCGTCTTGCATTGATTCAATCCACGCATGATCAGTCATGGCTTGCTTGATGTTTGTAGGTACAGTTGAACTCACGGTGAGTGCATACATACACACATCGCCATCAGTTTCGAGTTGTCTGCGTGTTCAAACCGGTTGTGAAGGATTTCCAATGACTTGCTCCAATGGATGATCACGTGTCCAATGGTGAGTGGATGGATATGGTTGGTAGAATGTATGCATGGTGGACGGATCAACATGTTGAGTAGAAGACTCTCCGACTTCGTGTACCGGTGTACCGAACGGATTTATAAATTCTTCTTCGTCAGGTTGTGCATCGACTGCTTGATTGTTGTTTCCTCCTTCAGCATTGACGGTTGGTGATGTTGGTTGTATAACTGTTTCTTGAGTTTGTTGAGTATCCAATGGAATTGTCTCTTGAGCAACGGTTGCTGAAGTAGATGCAGTTGTGTCTTTTTGACATTGTTCGGGTGCATCAGTAGTGGTGATAGCGGAAGGCTTTGACACAACTTGATTGTTTCCATGGTAATATTCATCAAACATTGGATCATATAAATCAACCAACTCATTCATATGTGTCGCATCCGTCGAGTCTGCTGTAGGAGTACTTTTTTGACATTCTTGCACGGGACGTACATTGTTTTGTGTAGGTGCCATTGCTGGACATTGAGGTGCGGGACTTGAGCTGTTGTGATCAAGTACCATTAGAGGCAATTCGTCAAAGTTCACATGAATTGTTTCGACAATAATCTTTGTTCTCTTGTTATAGACCCGATATCCTTTCGACAATGTCGCATACCCCACAAAAATACATGCATCACCTTTTTCTTTCATCTTGTCGAGATTCTCACCGTCTTTAAGAATGTAGCATAAAGATCCAAATACATGAAAGAATTTGACAGTAGGTTTCCTGTCATTGATGATGTGGTAAGGTGTCTTTTCATGTCTAGGGATAACGAGAGAACGATTCTGAGTATAACAGGCAGTTGCAATTGCTTCAGCCCAGAAGAATAGCGGTAATTTTGAAGCAGAAAGCATTGTTCGAGCAGCCTCAACCAAAGTACGGTTCCGCCTTTCGACAACGCCGTTTTGTTCAGGAGTTCGAGCAATAGACGTTTGATGTTCGATGCCTTCTTCTTGAAAGTAAGATTGCAAGTTCTTGGTCAAAAATTCAGTACCCCTATCCGTTCTTACGGTTAAGACTTGATCTTGAAGATTGCGTTGTATCATCTTGAGAAAGTTTTTGAGAACCTCTGGTGTTTCATCTTTGGACCTTAAGAAGAAAGTCCATGTGTATCTAGAGTAATCATCAACAATCACGAGAATATACTTTTTCCTGTTAATACTCTCTACACGCATGGGACCACATAAATCCATGTGTAGAAGTTCCAATCGTCCTTTTGAGCTTGGGGTAGTCTTTGCTTTGAAAGACTTCCGTTTTGCTTTCCCCAACTCACAAGAAGAACAAAGATGGTCTTTGACGAATTTCAACTTAGGAAGACCGGTCACAATATCATTCTTCGAAAGCAAGTTGATGGTGTCAAAGTTGAGATGTGACAATCGTTGATGCCATAACCATGCTTGAGATGATGACGCTTTAGCCATTAAGCAAATTGGATTTGTTGAAGATGTGTCTTGAAGAGTTACTCTGTAGAGATCAGAACCACGAGAACCTGTAAGAAGGTCATTCCCATCGTAGTCTCTAATATAGCAAGTAGATTTCCGAAAAGCCACTTCCAAATCCGCATCACAAAATTGACCAACCAGAATAAATTGTGATTCAGTCCCTCGACGTAATAAACCCGTTTTATAGTGATATTCCCTTGAACCAAGTCTCCATATCCGAGTATCGGTGTAAATTGATCATTTCCAAACCGTACCGTACCCAGAAACTTCTCCACGAAGTTAATGAGAAGCTTGAGATTGCCCGTCATGTGCTTTGTGCACCCAGAGTCCATTATGAATAGGATGATTTCGACGAGCTGCAGAAGAATTAGAAGACAATGTAGCTTTTGACAAATGGGAGCCCTTGATAGAAACGGGTTCCAAAATAGTAGTGGGCCTAGATGCAAAGTCTACAGGCAAGCTGATATTCCTAGACCCAATCACTAAAGTGGTTAACTTAGGTACCCATTTGTATCCGGGTGGTGTAAATCTCGAATACCCCCGTGTACATGTCCTAATCATGTTCTCGTATAGCTTCTTTAATCTGTTTTGTTTACGCAGAGTAGTGGAGTCTAACGCACTTAGTTTCTTAAGTGGTTGATCAGTGGATTGGTTCAAAGTTCTTGTGGGTTCTCTAGTACTAGTGGGCACAGGAATAGGCTTCCTAGTTCTAGTATTCACGCCATTATGATTAAGAGCACAAGCATCATGATTGAAAGTACGAACACATTTTCCACATTCAACACAAACAACTTCAACATTCGAGGTCTTAGCATTTAAACTGTCATTACAAGCAGTTACAGACGTTTTATTCTTAGAAAACTTAAAATTCCTACGGTGATCTTCTACTTCCTTCTTCTTCCCTTGACTATTGTTAGGCATGACTCTATCTTCAATTCTAGTGCTCTTAAGCTGTGGTCCGCTAACACTAGTATTGGGATTTACTCCTGTAGAAGAAGACACACGTTGATTAGTTTTCCTAGTATTCTGAGGTAACTGCGTTGTTCCAGTTTGAGTGGACCTAGTGTTCATCTTATACATTCCAGGTGCTATCACATTAGTGCTCTTATCATTTCCTATCTTAGGCAAAGTCTGTGAGGATTGTCCCAAAATAGATGATTTAGGGCATTTAACCGCATTCGGTTGACGAACGGCGGATGGTTTACCCAAAACAGACTTTCCTTTGATTTTCTCAATGAGTTTCTGTAACTCACTTATGGCTATGTCCCTTTCTTTTAGCTGAGCTTTCAAATCATTTATTTCGAAATCTTTTTCATTTAGAAGACGAAACGAAGAAGTTGACATTTCTTGACACTTTTTATGATTATGAGATTTTTCACCTTTTTGTAAAGCAAGTTCAAGAGAAATGGAGTGTTTCTCAAGTTGAGAAAAACTTTTCGGAAGTTTGTTATATGACTGAATTTGTTTTGAAAGCTCTACTTCAAGATGCGACATTTCTCGTCCGATTCTGACACTAGACATGCTACATGACAATATTGATCAAGATCGGTATACACACCAAGTATAGCATTCATATGGTCAGCATAAAAGTATTCCTTAGAAAGTCGATCAATTTCGTTAGAAAGTTGGTGTTCCTGTGTCTTTAATTTAATTTGAAGAAAATCAACTTCATCTTCAAGAGATTTGACATAGCTTAAATCAGTTAACATTTCCTCAGTGAGAGCATTATAAAACATTTCCACATTTTTGAAAGATCATCAATGGTTGGAACAATGCATTGTTGAATGACGACTTCTACTTGTGGGTTAGGTTTAACATTCCAAATGGTATCCCTAGAAACTTTTTCATAGTCGACGACACCTTTGTACAAATTTAAAACCCCTTGTTTTATAAACTCAAATTTCTGAACACTTTTGCTTTTCTCATCCCATTTACGTTTTTCATCCAAAATTCGCTTTTCTAACAAAATTGATTGCTTTTTGAAACTCCTTTTTAAAGAAACTTTCTTTTGGGGTTCATCACTTGGTGGTGGAACACTATTGTACATCTTTTGTTCTTTGGAAAGTTCTTTTTGAGGAACAAACTTAATATAATTATCAGAATCAGAAAGGTTTATTAAATCACTTAAGTTTGATCGACTTTCTTCTTGTTGACGAATGATTTCGTCGCAGTCAGGGGAAAGCATAAGAGCAAGATTATCAACATAGCAACCGATATCATAAAGAGCAGGCTTGGTACTTTGAACTTTCTTGAGATATTCAGGCTTGAAAAAACTCGTTTTCATATTTCTATTGAGCATATTCATAGTTTGAATAGACTGACCCGTTTTGTAAACAATGTTGTTTAACGTGTCGACTCTCTTTTCCAAAGCAAGAATTTTTTCAATATCCTTTTCTTCACAAGTTTTATAAAGCTCAGTTTGTTCTTTGTTAACCGACTCTAATTTAGTAATTTGGAGTTTATGTAGCAGCAGTTGTTCTTGAAGTTCTGATATCTTCTGTTTTGACATATGAATTTCGTGTGCTACTTCAGAACAATATTGTTCGTTGAGCACCTTACGTTCATATACCCAAACCATTAGCTATTGCAACCCGTCGATCAGCTTCTTTTACATAATCACACTCTTTAAGCCTGTCTATCTCCTCAGCTAAGGATGCGTTTGCTTGCTTCAAACATTTATTAGCTTCTTTGTTTTCATCAATTTCACGTTTTAAAGAGTTAATAATAGACGCAAGCAAATCACGGTCCTCATCTGAGTCAGTATCCTGAACAGCTTTTCCGTCATCATTACACATATGCTGTGAATCCGTAGAGATATTGCTATCCTCCGTGTCCATTACATATGTGTCATTGATGCTTTCGGGTTGCTCAGGATGGCGTCGTTCATTAGCAAACACATTATAGTTATCATGTGATGGTACCTTTTCAAGTGGCTCAGAATCATAGATGGGTCCAGAAGTATCATCAGTCTCTGGGATCACTTCTTGAATCTTTGCCATGTACACATAATGTGCCTCCAACTCTTGATCATCGGCTTCATCATCAGTGTCATCACGCCAGTCAACTTCATCTGCTGTGAGTGGAATTCCTGCTTCTTCTTTCTTACACAGCAGCATCTTTTCCTTGTGATACCCTGAGTCCTTAACCCGTTTTGGCTTCTTGCATTCCCTAGCCATGTGCTCAAATCCCTTGTAGTTGAAGCATTGAATCTCAGTCTTTTGCACAACCGGAGTGCCTACAGTGTCTCTAGCCCCAACTTGATTCGGCATCCTCTGATTATCATACCTAGCATCACGATCATACCGAGGTGCATGATCAACTTCCTTATATCTAGCATTAGATGATGATCTGAGGTTGTTGTTGGTAGGTTTGTAGATCTTCTTATAAGTTGTGGTGAGTAAAGACATGAGTTCTTCAATCTTCTTGTCCCTTGAAGTTTGTTCATCATCACTGTCTCCATCTGACTCGGTGTCATACTTTGGAGGTGGAGTGGGGACAATTGCTTTTGCTTTGTGTTTAGCAGCAGCTAGAGGTTTGGTGGATGAGCTTGATGACTTCGAGGAATTAGTAGTTGGTTGTTGACGAGGAACGGGTTTTGTTGAAGTAGCAGCCACAAAAGCAATAGAGTTCGCAGATCGTTCTGCCTTTTCAGCTCTAAGTTCATTTACTTCATTCTGATGTTGTTTCAATATATCAAAAAGTTTGTGGTAAGATATAGTCTTGATATCCTCCCTTTGTTTGACCAAAGTCACAAACCTTTGCCATTCCGGTTTGAGTTGAAGTAAAAACTGAACATTGGCATGATGATTGGAGATGGTGCACTGATTTCTGACAAGCTCATTCATCATTTTGTAGAATCTCGAGTAATATGAGTCAATGGGTTCACCATCTTCAGATGTGAATTTTCCAAACTCCCAAAGTAGATTAGTCTCGAGATCTTGAACATTGATCGACTCACCTTGCTTCAATCGATGAATTGCATTCCACATTTCCATAGCATTAGGACATGCATCAACTGTGGAATAGATATCGTTATAAATTCCAGTGAGTATGAAATTTACAGCATCAGCTTCATCTTGGAGGAGTTTCTTTTTCTCAGCAGAACATGTATCAAAATCCTCCATAGCTCGTATAGTTGATGAAGTACCATCCTCTGCCTGTGTGGTAATTGGTCTGAATTCGCACTCTGATCGTACTCTATGATCGTGGTCGGATCGCACTCTGATCGTACTTCCTAGATCACAGTCGGATCGTACTCTGATCGTACTCACTTATCGTAGTCTGATCGCAGTAGTAGATCGTAACGAGTGATCGTACTCTTGGATCGTACTCACTTGATCGTATTGGTGATCGTATCCAACGATCGTACTGAGCTATCGTAGTGAAGCGATCGTACCCTGATCGTATCCTGGATCGTACTTAGCAATCGTACTAAGCAATCGTAGTCTGGATCGTACTTTGGATCTTAGAGAGCTATCGTAGTCACAGATCGTAACTTGGATCGTACTAATGATCGCAGTTAGATCGTAACAATGGATCATGACTATGGATCGCAAGTAGAAACCCCCAGGGTTTATGCATACACAAAGTCAGATCGTACCAAGGAATCAAAATACCCCTTTTCTCGGATAGTACTAGAACACAACAAATTCGTGATTTTTAGCCTAAAAATGAATCAAGCACCCAAAATTTTTGTGTTTTTAACCAAAAGAACAATACCAAATCACTACCAATAGTAAGTAGATGATTTGTATCAAGAATAAGCCATAAAAACACAAGAAAATTTTTGGTACGTGAGTTTTTGGATCAAAATAGGCACGAAAAAATCAAGAACACAACACACGAATCTTAAATCACCTATCCACTATAGGCTCTTGATACCAAGTGTTATTCCCATTCAATCCATAACACAAGATTTAGAGAGAGAAATAGTAGAAAAGTAGAAAGAGAAAGTAGAGAGAGAAGTGGAAGGTTTACACTAAAACTAGGTGTTTTATGAAATGAACCAACACCCTCTTCCACATGTGGAAGAGGGTTATATATGCCACGGCCTAAGGCCTTTGTGGGCTTCATCTTGGGCCGGGCTTGGCATTCACTTGGGCATATAGCCCCTAACAAAGACAATATTAGCTTTAAGTCCAAGCCCGCTTTTCCCGACTAACCTATTACTATACAAGACCAATAACGACTAAGATGACCTATTACATTCTTGTTTGACTATATGAAATATACGGCTAACAATTTAAGTTAACGGACGCCTTACTTACCGGTGGAATTAACTTTGTTAAATTCGTTTTGACAAGTGTTGGAGACGTACTAGGAGGGTTTTCATTTGACAAACTTTGGGGCACAAGAACTGTCAATTCAGCTAATTCCTTTTGTAGGCGAATGCGGGTATTTTAGACAATTGATCTTTGTTATACTGATCATAATCAATCGTATGGAATTTTGAAAGCATTTTAGAATGAGTTTCTTCCGCAAGTGACTGTGTCTCCTCAGTACTACGAACAAAAGGTCCTTCTTTCGATTTGCCAATTAGGGTCATATCATAAAGACACGAAATATATTCCTGAGCTTGTTTTGTATAACCGAGATTAGGTGGTAAATCTTGAAGACGCTTAAGTTCGAGTTCCTTAAACGATTTAGTTAAAAGATGAACCTTTTCTGTGGAAGCGTATTGTTTTAAAAGCTGTTGTTCTTTAAATTTAAGAAGTTTGGTAGCATTAATTTCCGATTCAAACTTTTTAGACTCGAGAGTTTCGAAATCCATTTTAAGTTTCTGAAAATCATTGACAACTAACTCTTTTGCTTTTAATTCATTGGAAAGATTAGCTTTTAATGATTCTATTTCTTTCAAGTGTTCAATCTTTTCAAAACGAAATTGGTCAAATTCAGAATAAGTTATTTTTCAGCTTGAGGGACCATTTCAAAAGCTTTGACCTTTTCTCTATGCAACGCAAGCTCAACAGTTAGGATGGAATTCGTATCTACGGATTGTCTGAGAGCCATATGCATTTGATCAATAATATGTTTAGGCACCATGACCAAATCATGTTGAGCATAAGATTCAATACCCGTCGTAGCATTTGGTTGAGGTTCACTCAAATGTGTAGGATTGGGTACCACATCATTTGAGTTACTAGTTTCTGAATGTTGTTCGAGGTTGTCATTTTCATGCCCAACTTGATGTTGGTTATCATCATTACCAAGATTGGTTGTGGTGGGTACCTCATTGATGACATCAGAACCGTAGTGAGAGAGATTAGCAAAGAGAGCAGCTTGGGCAGAGTGAATGTCATCACAATCCGAGTCATATGCGTCAAGATCATCTGCTTGATAATCTGCATTAGAAGTGGAAACGACTGCAATGCCTTCATTGTCTGCTGCCCCTAGGTCTGCAAGAAATGCTAACTCTTCTAAATCCAAGATCTTTCCCTTAGACTTAGCATCAACCAAATACATCTTCTCACCAAACCATGTTGCATCCCTTCTTCATTTTGGCTGAGTGCATTCCCTAGCCATATGACCTTGTCCTCGGCAATTGTAGTAAGTCACAGCCTTTTGAGGACCAATAGGGCTTCCATTTCCATTAGCTTGAGAATTCACAGTTTGAGCATTCACAGTCCTTGTAGGAGGTCCATATGAAGTTTGCCTTCCCTGAATAGGTTGCACCGTCACTTGACCATCTTGAACAGTGGCTTGTTGTCGAGGATTTGAAGAGGTGCGGAGCTAATTGTTTGTTGGTGGAAATCCTCTAGTTGCAACAAGTTTTGACAAGTAGGCAGTGAGATAGTTTAGAACATCAGCTGGCATATCATTTGGAGTAAAGACCAGTGCTTGGATTGGTGGAAGTTCATTAGAGTAGAAGGCTTGTGCTGGTTGTGCTTCAATTGGAAAATATCCTTGCTGAGGAGTATAACCCATTGGAGAAGTGTTGGCTTGTGATGGTGATGTCTGATGTGGTGGTTGCTGTGGAAAAGATTGTTGATGAACACTTTGTTGAAATGCTTGTTGTGGCATCATTAGTGGTTGATAAGATGGTTGTTGTGGTTGCTGATAGGTGTGTGGTGGTGGCTGCTGCAAGTATGATGGTTGTTGATAAGTATAAGCCATGTTTTGTTGAGAAGCATACATGACAAGTGGATCATGAACTTGAGGTGTAGACAACCGAGCCTCGATCACATGGCATTCGTGTTGTTGAAGAAAAGCTTGAAGTTGATCCACATTGGTGTTATGCAAGTCCTTAGCCAATTTAACATCCGTCACGTACTTTTTCTATTCTGAAGGAAGAGTGTGCAAATACTTGGTGTTAAATTGAAAGGTAGAATTGCCATGCCATAGATATTGAGCTCATTCAACAATAGGGTAAATCTCAGATAGTAATCATTGAGAGTCTCCCCTGGCACATAGGCAAACTTATCAAAAGTATCATAAAGCTTACACTCTCGTTCTTGTTTAGTTAACGAGGTGTCTTGCATTAGAACACGAATTCTATCCCATAACTCTTTGGCAACTTTATGTTTACTGACGAATTTGTAGACATCTGGAGGAAGGGCTTGGAGAATGATATTTGTAGCTTGTTTATCACACTTGTCTTGTATCTTAGCATCTCCAGTTAGTTCACCTATTGTGCGAGGACGAGTAACAGCACCTTCCGTCACAGTACCATATACCAATGGTCCATTGAGCACCGATGCCCAAATTAGATGTCCATTTTCTTTGTTCAACATATAAAGTTCCACTCGGGAAGCTTACTCCTCATACATAGTCTTCACCAACATTGGTGGACGATTATCCATACTCGAGAGGATGGACTTATCCGTAAGAGATGTGTACTCTATTTCAATAAGTTAAGATTTACAAACGTTGATCGAACAATGAGAGAAAGTTAATGTGTTTGTTGTTGTGTGTTAAAGCCGAGAAATAATGTTGAAATCCCCTAAATTATGTTCTCGATAAACCAAAACTTCCAAGACTAAATTACACACGTTAAAAAATTTCAAAAACACGTTTTTGAAAAATCTTGGAAATCTTGTCACTCTATCGGAATGCACGAAACAAGTTCTGTCGCAATACTTGTCTGAATACCTATCGCAATACTTGATCACAATAACTATCGGAATGCACACTGTCGCAATGCTTGATCACAATACCTGTCGAAATGTTTGATCGCAATACCTGTCGGAATGTTTGATCGCAATACCTGTCGGAATGTTTGATTGCAATACCTGTCGGAATGTTTGATCGTAATACCTGTCGGAATATTTGATCGCAATACCTGTCGGAATGTTTGATCGCAATACCTGTCGGAATGTTTGATCGTAATACCTGTCGGAATGTGGCTAACGAAATTTTGGCAGAGTAACGTTTCAATATTGCCTTATACCCGATCGCAATGTACGATGCAAGGAGCTATAGAAATGCACGATCGGAATAAGTGTCGGAATACCCTTCGATCGCAATGTAGAAACCCTTGATTTTTGCGATGGATACCAACTTTGCGATGGAGACAAAAGTACCACTTTTCTCGGATAGTACACAACAAATTTGGAATTTCAAGCCTAGATACGAATCAAACACCCAAAAATTTGTGTTTTTAACCAAAATACCAATACCAAATCACTATAACAAGTAACTAGATGAAGTATATCAAGATTAAACCATAAAAACAAAAAAAATTTGGTACGTGTGAATTCGGATCAAAATAGGCGAGATAATCAAGAACACAAACACAAAAACCAAACAATCAACCCATGGCTCTTGATACCATTTGTAGGATAGGTAAATCTTGCTTATGTTTTAGAGAGAGAAAACCAAACAATCAACCCATGGCTCTTGATACCATTTGTAGGATATATAATATATATATATATATATATATATATATATATATATATATATATATATATATATATATATATATATATATATATATATATATATATATATATATATATATATATATATATATATATATATATATATATATATATATATATATATATATATATATATATATATATATATATATATATATATATATATATATATATATATATATATATATATATATATATATATATATATATATATATATATATATATATATATATATATATATATATATATATATATATATATATATATATATATATATATATATATATATATATATATATATATATATATATATATATATATGTCTTGTCTGTGTGACAAACTTGAGATGATTAAAATTCTTGTGTTCAAATGATGATTTGCAAAACCTATAGATTTTCTCAACCGTTGTGTTGACGATTTTAAGCATGTATTTAAGGTAATCAAGATGGATAGCAGCGGAGCATGCGAGGAGGAAGTTGGTGCTTACTTGTCTAAAGTTTATATTGTTTTTCATCCTTTGAAATAAAATAAATGACTTTTAAGTCTTTAATGAATGTGATGTATTGGTAACGATTTTTGGAATTAAACGCAACTCTGATTTTATATATTGGGACGGGAAACTTTTTAGACAAGGTTGTATTTTATTCTAACGTCTCTTTTGGGGTCGTTGTCTATGATTGTGTGCGATGTGCTATGAGTAGCGCCTTAAAGTGGTATTCCGCTGCGTGGTAATTTGGGGGTGTTATACATTTGTGCACAGTTTCCCACATGTTCTGATTGCTAACGAGTCTTTACATTTGTATTTTTCCGCAGGTGAATATACAATATGTATGGTGCAACCTCAAATGCATTGGTGGCCGTGTCTACACCAGTTTCTAAAATGGTCCCACAAAAGAAAGGATGGATCCTTGAAGCAATGGTCTATCGCATATGGATGTTTAAGAGGACGCCAACAAAATACAACCCGGTTATGAAAGACCTCAACTACTGTTGCATTCTTATCGACAACCAGGTGCCCCTTAAGAATCACACAATAACAACAATAAAATAGGCACCCTTTCTGTATTTAATATCCTCCTGTAATGTGCTTCTAGGGGGATTCGATTCATGCAAATATGGACGTGGCAAACGCCTCCTACTTTGAAGATCAACTTGGCTATGGGAAGGTCTACCGCATTACAGACTTCTTTTGTGAAGAGACAAACCCTTATCAACAAACACTTGAAAGACAAACATCGCTCAGGTTTGGCAAGATCACAAAATTCCAACATCTGCCAGGTCACGAGTCCACCTATCCACAACATTATTTTGATTTTGTGCCTTCCAACCGGCTCAATACCAGAATGCCTTACAAAGACGCCTATAACAGATGGGTTTACCCATGGCTGATAGGTACAAATAACGCCTTCTTTGAGGATAATTTATATTCCTATCTTCAAACTAATACAATATTTTGTGGTTCAAGATTACATGGGCTGCATACGCTCAATCGGAAACTTGGCTCCTGGACCAAACATCAGACGAAATATTACTATTGAGAACTTAAAGTGAGTGTCTAATAAAAATTTTCTTCGAATCACGCCGTGTCTTCCTCATAACCATGATTTTTTTTGTTTTGCATTTTCTTCAGCGGCACTGCTATTGACTTGACTCTTTAGGACAACCTTGCCGTCAAATTTGACAAGGAGGGGATTGATAAGCTACCTGCTCCTGTCATGCTTGCTGTTTCATCATGCCGAGTGACCGAATACAATGGTTGGTTATCACCTACAATTTAGATTATCATAGACGTACTTCAAAGATTACAACTTATTTGCAACCCTTGCAGGTCTGGGACTTTCAAGCACAACCGCAACGTTTTGTTATATTAACCCTGTAATACCTGAGGTGGAACAATCAAAATAAGCGTACGTCTTGCTTTTCATTTGAAAAACATTACAAACCCTGTGTACCCATTTCATATGTTCTCACACGTTTTATGCAAGTTAATGTTCCACAGGTTTCTGGAACGGTTTAAAACAACTCCCATGCTACAGGTGACAAAATACCAGTTCCGGGACCAAACCACAGAGAAAAAACCAAACATCGAACCTCTCTCTAAGTTATTTCTACTGAACCCTAGTGGTTACAATGTACGCTTACATACAACTCAACTGAATAATTACCGTGTAACCCGACTTTAAGTGGAACACATTTTCCTCAGGGGGTGGAATTCATCTGTGACACAACTATTACGGACGTGATACGAAACAGGATCTGGTACTATATAACATGTACACAATGCCTAAAGAGACCGAACGAATCTGAAGGAATATTCATTTGTGAAGATCACGGCCAACTAGAAATCCCCGCTTACAAGTATGGGAAAATTGCTTACAACCCGACAATGTGACCTAACTGCTCTGCTATAACAACAATGCCCATTGTCTATGCCGATTGCCAGGTACAGTTTTAAGACAGTTGCCCATGACGGAACTACAAGGGCCCACTTCACATTCTTCGACAAGGCTGGTCTACAAATCATAGGCCACCCATGTTCTGAATTGGCTAGGAAATATAGGTATGTTGATAGGCGTGTTGTTCCAAATACTTGATAGGCGTGACGCAGAAATTCCAATTCCGGTTCTCTACCAACACGCAAACAGGCTCCGGTGAGTTCACCGTCGACAGGATCAAATCAGAACAAGAATTGCTTCTCTTGGACCAACCCGATACATTAGAAAGCCTTGCAGCATAACCAAATATCACAAGTTCTACAGGCTGTTTGTCTATAGCCACATCCGCTAGTGACGCTTTTAATGAGCCACCTGTACTGCTTGCACCTACATTGAATAAGTCCAAACAACAGTTGCATGAATTCGGTGAGGCTAAACCATTAGAAGGCTTGGAAACAAAAGCAAAACCCACCGAATCCACCGAGTGTCCGCCTATTGGCATCTCCACCGGTCACTCTTTGAATGAAAAAACTGTGGTTCTCTCATCTGCATCGCCCAAATGTATCATTCTTTCAAACTCAGCCAACACATTTATTGTTAAAACTTTGTTGCCCTAGCCCCTTTGCACACCCCTATATGTCTTCCAAACAGCAGAAGCCGAGCCGACTTCTGTCGTGTCCAGCGACGTTCAACGAAAGTTGCCAAACACCCCTGCCTATGGCGTGCAGCGCAGTGAACCAGGTATCACTCTCCCCCTCCCCACGCCCCTGTTATATGTTCATCTTTTAAATTCTTTCATCTACATATGTGTATAATTGGTATGTGTATATACAAAACAAGAAATAAAAAAACATGAGTCTAGGCACTGGACAAAACAACCATAACGATATATTAAACAAAGAATACAAACACCTGCCACTGGAACAAGATCAGTGCCAGTATGAAATTGTAACCGCACAACCATAGAGGCTTATCTAACATATATTACATCTTTTTGGTTGCCTTATTTGGAAAGCCCCTCCTGTTACCAAATCCTTTTGTTTACACAAAGTTTTAGAATCAAAAGATGGCTCCCTGTTTTGTTACACTTGCTAAACAAACACATGCTTCATTTAAAGTAGACAACAACGAGTCCGAAATTACAACCACATAAAAGTTAACAACTTAACAATACAGATACATCAAACCTAATACATAATAAGTACTACTAATACGAAATGAAAAGACACACACACACACACAGAGAGAAATAGGCGACCAGTAGCAACATTGGTGGATGGCAGAACCCCAAAGGCGCACCGTGCAGACACGACACACAACGACCACTTATTTAAAACTTCCTTAGACACAAACTTTAACCACCCGTGGAGTCCACCAACTTCGCGATTCACAAGGTTTCCATAAACGAGTACATCTCATTAACACGAGCATCAGATGCAGTCATCAATCCCTCCAACTGCCGAAGGTCGTCCTGATCACGCCACTGCAACTCCAACAACAAACAAATCATTCGGGGCAGCAAGATCGTCCGGGCTAAGACTAGACAGCTCGCCTATGAGATCGTCCCTCACATTGATTGCAGCTCTCTTCTTTGCGTGAAGACCTTCAAGCCTTTTCCTGCATGCAGCCTCAGCCTGCACTTCTTCATTACAATAATACCAGAAACAAGTGTCAAAATCCTCAGAACCACAGAGGTGCTGCAAAGCACGAAGCCTAATTCGCCATGTCATTTTCCCTCAGTTTTCTTAATATGTTGTCTAATGTGTCTCAAAACTTAGTGCCCACCCACATTTAAATACTCAAGCATAGTCACTGTTGCAAATCACATTGGATCCCTTTGCTTATTTTAATCTTGCTAAGAAACAAAATCTGACAAACTCTAATCACTACCTTTATGAGTATGCTTTAGTCAATACTCACATGTGCCACACATTCAAACCAGTATCATGTCCAACTGCAGCTACAAAATTCAAATCAGTATCCACTTGACTAATACTAACAACAATTCAAGATTTCCACCATCAACTATTCTAGGATTTTCAGATAACACATGCTATACATGATAACACAGCTTATACAATCACAATTAAAGATTTCCAGCATCAACTATGGTAGGCTTTTCAGAATAGGCATGTTATACATGATAAGACATCTTATGCTAAAAACAATTTTTCTTCATATTTCTGTGTTGGAAATACGTTTTTACGTATTTAGAAAGGATCGGTCACTCCTATGATATATTCAAGTATTAGGCTCGTGATCCAATATATTAACATATAGCCCATAAATCCCACATGTAGGGTGGGCTATATATACCCCCTCCTAGCATGTTAGGAGGGGTTGAGCACTTAGTTATTCCATTTCTCATTTCACATTTCCTCTCATTCCTCCTTTCTCTCTCTAACTCTCCCTCTCTAGTTGTTCATCCCTCTCCAACTATTTTTAGATCATTACAACACTTGTAACAATTATAAGAAAACGTGGACCTACAATTGGTATCAAGAGCTATGGTTGATTGATTTGTTCTTGTGTTTGTTTTGATTGATTTTGGTGGGTTTTGATTTAATAAAGCTCAAATCTTGAATTTTTTTTTTTGCGTTTTATGGAAGTTTATAGCTCAATCGTCTACATAGTTGTGGTAGTGATTTGGGTTAATTGATTTGGTAAAATTGCAAAATTTTTTGTTATTTGGATGATTTTCGGGGTATTTTTTAGATTTACAGTGAGTTAGATCCGTATATTATTTTCTTATCTTTCGTAAGAGGGTTTATACAAAAGTTCTGAAAGTCAACTTTTCTACGAAAGTAACTGTTGGATATTTTCTACTAAAGTCCAAGTTAAAGTTTAAAATGTTACGAAAGTTTCATAATCTCACAATTGCTCCGAAAGATTTTTCTTACGAAAGGTGATTTTTCTACGAAACTTTAATTCCTACGAAAGTTTTAATTCCTACGACTATTTTAAATCCAACAAATGTTTTGAATCAAACGAAAGTTTTAGTTTCAACGAAAGTTCGTTCCTGCGACAATCTCTGCCAAAGTTTGTTCCTGCGAAAATTTATTTCTACGAGAGTATATTTCTACGAGAGTATATTCTACGAGAGGATCGTCCTACGAAAGTTTTTGTTCTATGAAAGTTCTGGTTCTACGAAAGTTTTTGGCTATTTTTTCTACGAATGCTTGTTTTTCTACGAAAGCTTTTTTTTCTACAAAAAGCTTATACTTAATCAGAACACTCCATTTTTCAACAAACTCTCAACTCAAAACTCAGACTCGAGACTCAACCAAAACAAAATAGACTAAAACACCCAACTGACTCGACTCGACTCGACAACACCACAAACCAAACACATAACTCGACACCAAACACTCTCGTTCAAGAAACTTTCAAACTCTCGACCAACAAACCTGACTCACAACTCACACCTACAGACTTAAATTCAAACAAGACTTGACTCCTCTCAATAGACTCAAAAACAGCCTCGAAGAAACACCCTCGAACACAAAACCCAACCAACACACAATACTCAAAAAATAAACTTGCACCTCACTCGATGAAAACATAACGGAACCCAGACTCAACCACTCGTTAGACTCGACTCGACACAATCAATACACAGCTCCAAAATAGATTTGACCAGATCCTACACCTACAATCATAGTTTCTTAGGATTGAGCAAGTGTTTGATTTATCTAAAGAGAGGGATGGAGAAGGAAGAACTAGAGAGAGAAAGCTAGAGAGAGAAAGGAGAGAATAAGAGAATGAAAGACGTATTAATGAAAATGTGTGAAATGAACAATGACTAACCCCTCCTAACATGCTAGGAGGGGGTATATATAGCCCACCCTACATGTGGGCTATATGGGCTATACTGTTTACATACTAGATCACGAGCCTGATACTTGAATATATCATTGGAGTGACCGATCCTTTCTAAATACGTAAAAACGTATTTCCAACAATCTCCCCCTAAGGGAGGTCACTCCAAGTTACAATGTCCTAAATAGTCTATAGCTCGTGATGTATGCTAACAATGATGTGACCGAGACTTTCCTTGGAAAAAACGGATTTCCAACAATCTCCCCCTAAGGGAGGTCACACCATTTTACAAAATTTTAAACCTAACATACTATGCTTGAGTCTTTGATCTTGTTCTTGTGAACATGATGATGAGATCTTTGACTTTAGTCTTGAGCATGTTTCCTTGTCTTGACCTTGTGCATTCATCACTTGTGAAATTTGCCTCCTCGTGACTTCATGTTCCACATACTTATACCTTTATAAATTCTTGAAAGCTTCAGAGTTTGATACAGCAGAAGACTTGACTTTTAGGCTTTCTTGATTTTGTTGAAGTATTAAGTGCAGAAAGCATAAGCATGTGTTGACAACCTCTTCTGGATTGTACACCGCAATGCCACCTTCTTGTTACGCTGCATAAGACAGTTAGCAACAAAACATATACACGGATGAAATGGCCTTGAAAATTTCATTCTAATTCGGTAGCATTTTACCTCCGGTCGGTGAAGACCGTTGGACGATATTAAATATCGTACTTGTGGCAGGTAGTTTCAATTAAGAACCTCCTTTACAAGATTTCGCGGGTAAACCCGTTCTCTTTATTCGACCGTCCAAAGCTGACTGCGAACATAAAGAGTGAATCATTTGGATAATAATATCCGCATGATTTGAAGCCGTCAATTCATGTTCCTGGAACAAGTGAAATTCAATTAAGAACCGCACCATCGTTGCTTTCCAGTTGTCACGAGCTTGATTCGTATAGAATCTTGCAAGTTACCTACCAAGTGCTGTTTGAGGTTAACACTAGAAGGATTTCCACTCATCACTGTGAACACTAAGATATCACTCTGAGTGTTCTGGCAAGATCACTAAGATATTTCGTAGAGGCCTGGAACGTGTTTAAATTCAGTTAAGAATTAAACCACTGTTGCTTTCCATTTATCACAAGTTTGATTCATAAAGAATCGCACAAGTCACCTACCATGAGCTTTTTGATGTTCGCTCAAGAAGGATTTCCATCTTCATTGTAAATACTTTCGTATTACTTGGATGTTCAGGCAAGATCATGAAGCTTTTGCGTAGGACTCTTAAGATCTTTCTTACTTTTCACAGTATGTGAAGAAGCAAGGAATTATGAAAGTGTGTCCTAATGAGATATTTGATGATCTCGAATGTCTCTAGACTCGATAGTGCATTTTGGATTTTAGGGATCGGAGGCTGGAGAGGAGTGCCACTATTTCAATACCAATTTCTTCGGAGTGAATAAATCAACAGATAATGCGTTGTCTCCGTGTGATTGAAACAAATATCTTTTGAGAGATATCTGAGTTAGCTGGGATGGGTTTTGCATTGCATCACTGGGTCCATGATGTCTATCTTCAATATCAAGCATCATTAAAAATGATCTCAATAGCTAATGAGTTGACCCGGTTTCTGCCTAAGTTGTTAGGAGGGCTGCTTTCTTTACACCCTTTATCTTTACAATTCTTTTTCATTCTTCAACCCCTTCAATGCTTACCAATACGTCATAACTAGCACCTTGTTGTGATTGTTCCAGTGCTAACTTAAGTACTTGGTCAGCATTCAGCTACATTCACAATCTTTCTCCATCTTTCCTAAGGACTACTATTTCTAGCTATAGAATGTCCTCGGGAAGATTCCTCCGGTTCTAGAGGAATCATTGGACTTTAACCTATCCTACCATCCTTATGTCACCACAATCTTCATCGTTGTGAAATAAATGGGTTGTGCGTAAGTATAAATCACCATGAAATCCATTTTGAAGTGGAAGTCCATTATGCTCCCCCTTAACATATGCCACGATATTCGAAAATATTTCGCACATGTCGGGATGAGCCATCACATTAAGTCAAACCATTTTTGATTAATCATTTCCCATATTAAATCACATTTTCTCCCCTATATTAAAAATATTAACCCAATCGATGTTTTTAATATCAATTGATTTAATAGCATTTTAAGAAAATTTGGGAAGAAAAATGCAAATCCAGTTATCTCCATGATTTTCACAAGCTCCCCTTCAAATTAATGAGGGTGTACTTGAAACGTAAATTAAATACCTTTTATACAAAAGTGTAAGGTATTTATCACGTGCAAAGATCATATATGATAATGTATTCACAAGATTAGCTATTTACGAGGTTGGACCTGAATGATGAAGAACATCATATGAAAGAATCACATGGTTCTTGTTCACGAATGTTGGTCGCCTCGTCACGTCTGAAGTTATCTCTTGACTCCATGTGTACTACTGATATCGTTGTCTTGACACCAATATGTGAACTTGGCACTTTCGGCATCAAATATTTTGAATGCTGGATAATTGCTCCCCCTCAATTGTTGACCCGTGTTCTATTGAAAGAGCTGTAGTTGTCGTTTGAGTAGTCGCATCGTCGAGTATGTAGATATCAGTTGTAAATTGCTATGGTTGGTGGAGATGATAACTTTATAAAAACAAGATTTATCTTGTTTTAACAAATAAATGCACTGACACCTACATATATTCGTGTTAGATTGTGTTATTACGTAAACACAATCCCTTACATGGTTATAAAGGAAACCATGCCCGAGAAAGCTAATTCCCGTTGTTGAGTCAAAGCTTTCCGGTGAAATGCTTGACTTGAATAAGAGAAGCGGGTTACTATCTGAAATAATAGCAAGCCATTTTGAGCATGTTTTAAAACATTTGAACTTCTGCTCGAACTTTATTTACAACCCCGTGTCATTATTGAATGACATTTCTAGTATCGTAAATATTATCGATTCCAGAATATCAAAACATTTTGAACACACAATTTTGAAAGATTTAGAAAAACCTTTTGAGAGATTCTCGAAAAATTATGTTCAAAGTTTTGAAAACCAATTACTTGAGCTTAAGATGTTGAATATCTTACAAAACGAGCTCAAGTCCGAGAAGTTGTAAACCTTCCGTTGTTAAGGATAAGTTACCATCGGCGATAAACTTTCCTTTTAACTGAAGAGCGAGTCCTAAGTTGACATATACTTAGAAGTCATTTTCATGAGCTTGAAAAACTTTGAATGTTTTAACGTGAAGCTCATGACTGAGAAAGATGAATTTCTTGTTATGAGGAAAAGTTCTCTTATTTAAAAGATACACTTTCCTTTCCGAGCTTAAAACTTGGAATGTTTTAATACAAGCTCATGACCGAGAAAAGTTAATTTCCCGTTGCGAGGATAAGTTATCATCAAAGATAAGCTTTCCTGAAATGAAATCCGAGTTACAATCTGATATTTAACTGTAAGTCATTGTGCATGAGCTTAAAATCTTCGAATGTTTTTAATATTAGCTCATGCCTGAGAAAAATTAATTTCTCGTTGTAAGGATAAGTTATCATTGACAAGATAAACTTCCCTTTATTTGAAGTCCGGGTCATTGTCTGACATTTAACAATGAACCAATTTACACGAGCTTAAAACCTTTGAATAGTTTTAATTATAGCTCGTGTCCGAGAAAAATTTAATTTCTTGTTTTGAGGGTAAGTTATCGTTGACAAGATAAACTTCCCTGTATTTGAAATCTGGGTCATTGTCTGACATTTAACAATGAACCATTATACATGAGCTTAAAACCTTTGAATGGTCTTAGTGTAAGCTCGTGTCCGAGAAAAATTAATTTCTCGTTTTTGAGGATAAGTTTATCATCGGCGATAAACTTTCCTTTACGTGAAGATCGGGTCATCATCTGAAATTTAATGATGAGCCATATACACGAGCTTAAAACCGTTGAATAGTTTTAATATAAACTCGTGTCCGAGAAAGGTTAATTTATTGTTAGTGAGGATAAGTTTATCGTTGACGAGAAACTTTCCTTTCTTTGATGAACGGGTCACAGACTGTGCTTTGTCTATAAACCTTGTACACTAAGTTTAATTGCGAATCCCCTGAGACACTTGTTTCTCTGATATCAGCTTCTTCAGTAACCAAACTCTGAGAGTGTCCATAGTTGAACGATATGTAAAGATTGGACCGATGTGTTCTTGTTGAACGTGGACTTTGGTACCTGCATTCTCATTAGGAGTTTGTATGCTTTTATGTGGGTTAGCGATATCTATCTTAGAACCCTGCAGGGATTCACAGTTTTCTTTTCTAGTGCCAGAGGTGACCTGAGGAGATGATTCACTTGTCTTAGCTGGCAAACGTTTCCTTTTATAGAAAACCTTAAGTTCATGCTTAAGTGATGTATCATCCTTTTCATTTTCCTCCCTAGTAATCTTAGTAGAATCGGAGACAATCCTAGTTAAAGAGCACTCGTTTCCTACAACAGTGAAAGTTCTACCCGTGGGTCGCCAAACTTTACCAATTGGTTTGATTTTAGCTAACCACTGGGGTTTAAGTCTAACACGGGAGTTCACCTCATTAAGTAATTTCTTGACACAAGAATCATGATTGGCTTTAAAGACACATTTCCTACATGTTTTACAAGTAGCATATTTAATGTCTGAGTAAGATCTAGAATTCCTAGATGATTGATTGATGCTCCTAGGATATGACATGCTACGGTTAGCAGTGTTGGGTAATCTAGAAGGCATCTGACTAGGTTTAAAATTCCTATCTCTTACTTGTGTCTTGTGAATAGCTTCCCTTAGATCAATATTATGGCGAACGTTATTTGAACTAGTTCGAGAGGTGTTCTTTGGACTATGTCTAGGGAGACTAGATGCAATCATGTGATTAGGTCTTGCAAAAGCTGCTTTAGTCACATTAGGCCTAGTTGGTGGAGTGAATGTTCTAGAAATATGAACCATATCAACTTGGGAGGCAAACCGCGGTCTCGAGGATTGTGGTCGCTCGGATCTAAATGCAGTCGGTTGTCTAACAGACTGAATTTGAGGCGGTTTCCCCAAGATTGATGGTTTTTCAACCTTAGTATCCATACTAGATCCTTTAATTTTTCTCAATTCGTTTTTCAACGCAACTATAGCAAAGACCTTTTCATGTACTTGAGCCTTTAAAGTCTCATTCTCTTTGAGCAATTCATCTTGGGATGCCAACTTAGATTCAAGAAACTTAATTTGTTTCAAAAGATTATCCTTTTCAGCTATAGAATCTAGAACTGTTTGATCTAATTTTCGTTCACGAACAACGTTTGACTTTTCAAGTTTTTCGAAATACTTTTCAAATTTGTCCGTTTTCTTTGAAAATTCAATTTTGGCATCCTCAAGCTTTTTAGATTGCTGAGCTAAAACCGTTTCAAGCTCTTTAATCTTGGAATCAGAAGCAGTTAATGAAACAGTCATAAGGCAATTATCATTATTGTTAGCATTTTGAACACTTTCTCCCCCATTATGACGCACATCGGATGAATCAGAAGTGGTATCGCTATCACTCTTTTCCATCCCATGTTTGTCATAATTAGGTTCGAAATGCTCAACATGCGGCATTTCATCAGCATATACATCATATACAACATTACATTGTACCATGTTTGTAGGCTCTTCGTCATAAACGGGTATGGTGTCCTCATAAGAGATGTTTATAACATTCCCCGACGTGTTGCTGATATCATGCTTAACTGTTTATTCCATGTCCTTGCAATCTTTAGCAGCCTCAAATGCGTCAATTGTATGACAATTTTCCTCTTGCATCATAGATACTTGCACTCCATTATCAAACGCTTGATGAAGTCCAGATCTTTCATAAATCGAAGACGAGACCGATGTCATGAATTTCAACAGTTTACCACGGAAGTCTTGAACCTCGGTATGTGTGTATTAAAGAAATGACTGGCATATCCCTGAATTGTCAGACTTGATGATATTGAAGTGGAAGAAGTGCATAAGTTGTGCCACGAGAGCTTGGTATGCAGATTCTGATGCAGAGTGATTAAAGTCTTCTTTGTGAAGTTGATCAGCTAGTTGGTTCAAGTTGAGAAATAGTGAGTCGATGAATAAATAACGATCTTGACCAAAGAGTGTCACAAATTCGCTTCCTCCTTGAAGCCATGAAATGGTCACTAGATGAGACTGAAGTAGTCGAAATAAAGTGATGCCACTTTCTCTAGCTTTGTCTTGCATTTTATGCAATTCTCCATCTTGAGATGTCAAATTCAAAAAATCCATTGAAATTGATGAAAAATGAAAGAAAAAAAAATTCTTGGTCTCGCCAAATAAATATTGTAACTTTGTCATAATCAAACCCCGATTATAACCAAATGTAACTTAATATCACAAATTTTATTCAAAATAAGAAATTTGAAATAAAATTTTTGGATATAAAGTGTATGAAGTCACATGGCCCAATCAAGATCAACTATAAAATTTATTCCAAATCCAAATATATGTTGGTCCACACAACAGTCGGCCCAAGACACAATCGGCTGGCCCAAAAAAAAAATTAACCCTAATAATAAGAGTATATGTAGCCCTATCCTCCTGTTAACCTAATCTCATTTTACCCTCATACCTAAAAATACGGATTTTTCTCATATCTCTCTCAGCCGACACTTTTATTTCTCTCAAACCTAATCACTCATCAACAATCCGTCTCTTTCTTCAGCCACCAAAACAAAACCAGCTTCTCTTCTATTTTCCTCCGCCCCTTGTCTTTATACAGATCTCAACAGCCACCAAACTTCTATCTAAATACGCCCCATCTCCATTTTAGATTTACAATCTCTGCTCCTATATCATCTAATCATATCAATCTACAAAACACATCTAATCAATAATCCTCGAAAGGATACTTAAGATGACGAAAGTAGAAGACAAGGACTTCAAGATCCGTTGATTGGGTCTCGGGTAAGGTGTTGCATGCTGTTGGATTGTCTTCAAATCGAAAAGAGTGAACTGATTATAACAAAATTGTTATACATCATTCAATTTCGTAAATTTAAGGATGGTTGAAAAAAATCGAAAAGAATAAAGAATATAACAAGTTTGTTATAAAACTTTATTTAATTTCGAATATAAAAATTGGTATAATACCAAACACGGATCTGTGATGATTTAAATTCGTGTAAATGATCTAAATAGATCTTGGCATGGCATGCATGTCTAAACACGCGATGAATCTGAGATCTATATAATTTTCGCTTTTGGTTCAAGTCTGGTCGATGTTTAGATGGGTTAGGAGATGATGGGTTAGGTTTAGATTGGTGTTGTGGAGATAAAAGGTTGGTGTTTGAGTCTGAGTTCGAGTCTGTTGGTTATTGTGTTTCAGAAAGATTTTGGTTTTCGAGTCTTGTGAGAGTGTTTGGTCTTCGTGTTTGAGTCGTGAGTTAGTCGACTAAGGTTGGTTAAAATCTTTTTCAAGTCTTGTATGGATGTCTTATCCGGAATACATGAACCTCGATCTTATCCGGAACCAGTTTCAAACCTTGGTCGGAATACACAGTTGGTAACCTTATTCGGAATACACAAATGTTAACTTTATCCGGAATACGTTTTTCTCATCTTATCCGGAATGAGTTTTCTAACTTTATCCGGAATATAGCTTTCTACCCTTATCCGGAATACAGTTTACTACGTTATACGGAACACACGTTTGACTTCTTATCCGGGATATTGCTTCTGGTTACTATCCGGAATAAAACCTATAGCTTATCTGGAATACTTGTTCGACTTCTTATCCGGGATATTGCTTCGTGATACTATCCGGAATAACACCTATAGCTTATCCGGAATACTCGTTCGACTTCTTATCCGGGATATTGCTTCTGGATACTAGAACGAGACAAAAAGTGATAAAGACTTAAATGTTGATCAGAGACAAAAATTGATAAAGTTGATAAACTAATACTCAAATGAGACAAAAATTTATCTTGATATGACCAAAGTTTATAAAAAATTGATAAAAACACGTAACACCAAAATTTGATAAAAGATTTATGAACGATCCAAGATTGACACTTTATATAAAAAAATTTGACCACCAAATCAATAGATAAAAACACGCAAATCGAAAGATTCAACCATAGCTCTTGATACCATTTGTAGGTCCACGTTTTCTTATGATTGTACAAGTGTTTGATTGATCTAAAGAGAGTGGGAGAGATGAAGAACTTAGAGAGAGAAAGTTAGAGAGAGAGAGAGAGGAGAGGATTAGAGAAAGAAAGATTGATTAATGAAATGTGACTGAACAAACAATGACCAACCCTCCTAACATGCTAGGAGGGGGTATATATAGCCCACCCTACATGTGGGCTATATGGGCTATACTATTTACATACTGGATCACGAGCCTAATACTTGAATATATCATTGGAGTGACCGATCCTTTCTAAATACGTAAAAACATATTTCCAACAATCTCCCCCTAAGGGAGGTCACTCCAAGTTACAATGTCCTAAATAGTCTATAGCTCGTGATCTATGCTAACAATGATGTGACCGAGAATTTCCTTGGAAAAAAAATATTTCCAACATTCTGCACACATTACCACTCGATAAATGCACCTTACATCCTATTATGTTATTTTCAACAAGAACCCCACCAGAAGATGTGGTAGATACAATCGCAGAAACAATCGTTATTTCCTTCAAGCAGCCAGACCAGGTCGGGAAAACAAGCACTGCTAAAAGAACCTTGTTGACTGCACCCGATCACCCAAGCAAGAAAGGGAAGAACAAATAAGATTCTACGAATGAACGAACCACTTATGATTTAAAGAACTTCAGTTATATTATCAAAACTCTTTTGATGCATGTACTGTAACAGACACCTATGTTATTAAGATTTTCAATTATGTATAACACATTATGTTCCTGCGCAAACACACTTTTCTAACAACGCCCGCACTTCGCCGCAACGAAGCGGGGGCACAAAACCTAGTGTATAAAAGTGTGTGTATAAAAACGTGGAAAAGGCAAAGGATGTGAATGAAAAAGTCAAGGTATAACTATTGTAACTTTTTGTAGTGAAAAAATGTTAAAAGACTAACGGTGAAAGTTCAAACAGATGATATGGGGCCAAACTAGAACTTTTTTAAATGGTAATCAGTTAAGCAAGTCATATTTTAGTCAATGTTACCTACATTGACAAGTATTAAAAAGTATATTGCATACATGGGAAATAAAAAAATAGGTTGCGTACATAAAGTATATAAGGATGGAAGACACGCGCTACTCTGTGGGGTCTTCTTTCTACGGGGTTTTTTATCCAAAAAATATAATTAAATTTTATGCATCACAATCACAGTTTTAAACATAAAGTATATTAAATATCAGTTTAAAAAGAGAACATACAATCGCCATTTCAGATATTTTAAAATATTACAACAAATAGCTAAGAAAAACTACAGGAAATCTTTCACCATCTCGAATGCATGCTTAAATCCATACTTGGCTCGCTGGGAATTCATCCTTGAGGAGTCCAAACCTTACAGGAAACCTAGAATTGAAAAGAAACTAACTGGTTTAATTGCAACCAATTTTTTCATATAAAATGATGGTATTCCTGACAAAATTTGGGGTGTTTCATATTTAGAATCGCTTGTCTAAGTGCTTATGTATGTATGACATACATCTAAAGCTAATAAGCAAACTCCGACAGATCAAAGCATGTAGGCAGTCGCAAAAGTGTACCAAAAAAGTATGATTGAGGGGTTTTTGGGTTGGCTTATTTTGTGTGCTCACGTGCTCTTGTGAACTTGCAAAAGCTCATATGTCAATTATTTTCGGTCTTATGAATATGTGAAAATTAATAAGGAAAAACAATTCGGGAAACCGAGGTTTATAAACTCCCTTACAGAATTGTTTTAGGATCGAAACCATAACAATATTAACACCCATTTGCAGATCGTATACCGATCTGCAAATGGGTGTTTGGATTGTTATAGTTTCAATGATGATAAGTTAATATACTTGTAAATAGTAGCATGTGAACAACAATCCACTTATCACCAACTGATGATCACCAATTAATTATTGCCTTTCTAAGTTGCGATGTTCAACACGCCATAAGCATCGGCAAGCTGCACTATCGGTAGCAGCAACCTGCAAGGCCAAATCTCATAATTGTTCATTCCCTATTCAAATTTTTTGTGTTTCTGAAATGAGATAAGAAGACCCATTCATCAGGTGTAACAAATGACGAGTTGGAAAAAGAAAAAATCTGAAGAAAGAACAAAAAAGAACAACATACATAAGTCGAGGAAGACTTGTATTCACTTCAGCCCGAGAGGTGTTGGATCCTAGAATTTCGACTGCCATTCCATGAGCTTCTAAAAGGCGGCGAGTAATGAAGAAATAAGTATTTTGTTATCTTTAGGCGCAGATAAGTGAGCTATCGGATATGAGGACATGGCCGCCATGGCTGCAAACTTGCAACCATTTTAGAGAGAGAGGGGTACGTGGAAGAATTATAATATATTATAGTTTATCAAAAGCTTATGAGCAGCAACCATTTTAGAGAAAGATCCAGCAACCATTTTAGAAAGAGAGAAAGAGATGAGGATAGAGAAATGTAGGTGGAAAAATGACAATAATACAAAAAACCAATACACCTCATCTCAATACGTAATAAAAAAAACCAATACAACTCATCTCAAAACGTATATGATATACGTGGCCACAAACAACACATACCCACAAAACAAATAATATCAAACAAAGAATATGATAATCGAAAAAAATAATATAATAATCATTTACTGTTCATAAGCTTTTGATGAACTATAACATATTATAATTACATAAATTTAACATTCACCTCTTTTTAAGGGCATGTTTGGTACATGCATATGGATATCAAGGAATGAGTTTCATTCCAATAATAATGTTTGTTTAATAAATTTTGGTATTAAATTTGTTAATGATAGGTACATATCTTCTATATTACAAAGCACTAAAAAAGATGATGAATGTAACTTTCATACCCGATGGCATAATTTTTCACGTTCAATAAATAAAATATCTTGATAATTTAATTTTTTACCGCTGATACTTTGTTTCCATGTTTTTTTCGTCATTTTCTAAGCAAATCTTTTTAACATATTTTATTTATAGTCAACAAAGAAATATAACTACGTTTTTTCAAATTCTTTTTTTTAATCAGTAACATTTTTATTCAATAATTATAATTTAGATATTAGGAGAAGGTAAACGGGTAACAAGCTGCGCCGCTAACCTTTTTTGTATAGAAAAATCATGTCTATTAAATACAACATTTGTGAATTTATGAGTTGAAACATTATTATTTATAACACGTTAAATTAATTTATAAATTAACATTTTTGCTAATGTTAATATAAATTTTTTTCATGAGTAATATCAAAAGATAAATTTATACACACAAATATTTTTAACTTATATTCGACTTTATATAAATTAATTTAAATTATAATTAAAAGTTAATATATGTTGCTATATTAATCTTCTCTAATTATACTTGTATTTTTTAGTTGGGTAAAAGCTATAAAATACCATCGTACTTATTAAGATTTGCTGACTTTAAACACTTACTAATTAATCTCGGGACTTTACCATTTTACTTTCTAATTTATTTCGAATATACCAATATAAACGTGAAATGACTATATTACCATTGTCTTCTTCAACATAATTACATGTATTACCAAAAATCTGCTTCTTATTAAAATTGGAGATCCAAAACAGTTATACATTCAGGTTCAACACTATACCAAGCAGGATCATCATCAACCATAAAAACACGTTATGTATAGCAAAAGCTCAAACAATTTCTTAACAAACATGCTCTGCCGCTTTTGATCTTGCCAAATGCAGCAAAGAAAACAAGGAGTTAATACTACCTATAAGGGCATCCACTATGTTAGACCTCTATATAGGTTTATAATTCATTAAAGTCATTAATTTTTAAACTTTTTGGTTGTATAAACCTATATCCACTATAGATAAATTCCTTAAACTTTATAAACATCACATATATCTCAAATGCATTAAATTGTGAAGAGGTCCAAGATATTAGACCTCTTCATGCCATGTAAGCATGAAATAAGTTTCCACTATGGTTTTCAAAAATATGGACCTCTTCATAATATTATGAACCTATGTTTAAACCCCCTTAGTGGATGCTCTAAGCTTTATTAGTACTAATTTACAACGTATATCATTTTTCATTACTTGGTATCGATGATACACGTGTAAACAGATTATACAAGAATCAATGACATTATAAAAAGAAACCACAAATACAACATAAAGATTCATCAACCGTCAAATGAAACCTTGCCTATCTAATGGCTGATTATTGGAATCTTTACTGACTAATAATTGGGTACAAGTCAAAATAAGAAGGCAAATAAAATAAGCATTTGTTCAAATATCGTATCTATGTGTATGATTTCACAATCAAGATACCCAATTAATAAATCAATAGTTCGTGTGGTAAACCAAAAACAGAGATAAGCCTATTCCAACAGTAACTATGGTAAACAAAAAACCAAACAGCTCGGACCACTGTTTATTTTTTTGCTTTGATTGTTGAATCGAAATGTGAAATGATCTGAGTTTCGAAATGGGTGGTGTTTTAGTCAAAGATATTTGCAATTTTCTCTGACAGATGGTTATAGGGTTTCAAGTGAATGTGAAAAGTAGAAAGATAAAGGTAGATTAGTCATTTAAAATGGTAATATAGTCATTTCACGTTTATATTGGTATAGTCGGAGCAAATTTGAAAGTACAATGGTAAAGTCACGAGATTAATTAGTAAGTGTTTAAAGTCGACACATTTTAATAAGTACGATGATATTTTATAACTTTTTGGGTAAAAGCTATAAAATATCATCGTACTTATTAAGATTTGTCGACTTTAAACACTTATTAATTAATCTCGTGACTTTACCATTTTACTTTCTAATTTATTTCGAATATACCAATATAAACGTGAAATGACTATATTACCATTGTCTTCTTCAACATAATTACATGTATTACCAAAAATCTGCTTCTTATTAAAATTGGAGATCCAAAACAATCATTTTAATAAGTACGATGGTATTTTATAACATTTACCATTTTTAGTAAGCTTTAAAACTTGATATCCTGATCTAGATTATATCTAACCAAACAAGACTATTGGTATTGATTTTTTAACCTATATTCATTTCCATTCCATCCGTATATCAAATGCATACCAATTGTCATTCCGTCTAACAAACCAAACGACCCCTAACTATTCTAAATAATTAAACGATAATAGACATCAATGTGTTCGTAATCTCGTTTCATTTTTCTCGATCTAAATTCTTTGTCGGGGAAATCAGCACTGCTGTGACAGCAGTTAAATTAGAAATAAATTCTTAAGTTGCATGCTAAATAAGTTCTATTTACAATGATTTTGAGGTATTAAAAAATACTACTCCGTAGTTAGTTTGAGATTAGTCAACTTGCAATGTCATCATAACCAAGTAAATAAAAACTAATGAAGTGCTAGTTCCACATACAGATGTAATATGTTTAGTAATGAGAAAAACGAACAATTACTCGGTATAATTATCAAAACATGTGAAGTCTTCGAGAAAATACATATAATTAGCAAGTGCAATCACAACCATTATACAAATGATACCCGTTCAAGTCGATCGAGAGCAGCAATGTTTAGACCTTGGGGTTTTCATAGTAAAGAACATGTTTCTGGGGCTTAAACAGGTACTTAGAACCATATGTGGACCGAATTATATCAACAAACAGACCAATTTGCAGCCTGATATATAGGAGGACCGGCATCACAGCAATTACACAGATAACAATCGGCGTCCATAACATGCCCTTATTATAAAGTACGAAAAAGCTCACACCAAAACTGATTGTCATGGTTGTTATAGATAGGAAAAGTGTTGCTAGACCTCCCACCAACTTTTTGGGTAACGATTCCAGGAAATCACGTTCAGCATACCGAGATGTGAGGATAGATAAGAACATGAGTATTGAAGCTGAAGAGGATAACAGAGAAATGGCATCTGCCACAACAAAAACCATGAAGGTTCCTTTTGAACGGAAAAGAGGGAGACCGTTGTCATCATTGCCACCAGGAACCGTAAAAGCTGCAGCAAATACCATGGTTGCAATAAGTGCCGCAACAACCATACACTGATTGGCTGTTTCTTTCATCCAACTTTCACCAAGTGTAACCAGATCTTTGTGTTCCATGGTGAATAACTCGTACGCTGTTAAACCATCTTTGTTCTTCCGTTCCCTGTAAGAAGGAGGGATCATAGCCTCGACTTCCTAAAACACAAACAAATTAAAATCGTTAGACCACTATGGACTCATTTAATCATTTGTCATACAACATAACTCGTATCAATTCTTTCATAAGTAAATGAATGGTATGCATGCCTACTCATCATGAGCAAACAAGAAGGATCAGGGACGAATATATCTACCTGGAACCATAAGAGTTCTCGTTGCACTTGTAAAGCAAATCCTGACACATCATCTAGTCGCCTTTGCTTTGCACTTTTCCCGACCAAATGTAACATAGTGTTACCATTATGATCTTTGAGAGGAGTTATCAGATCTTTCATAGAGCCTATCTCATACAATAGGTTGTAGATACCCTCATGACGATGTTTAACAGCGATGTGAAATATACTTAAGTTGTCATCATTTACCTTCCAGATCAGATCAGGATATTGACGGATGAGCTCAACTAAAAACTTAGTATTGCCCATTTCTGCAGCAATAAACAATATCCGGTTAGGGTATGTTCTTACTACTTTTCCTGTTGAAGGCGCATTGGGATGTTTCGAAGTCGTTTCCGCAGGCACTTTGATTACATTTTGTGTTTCAACATGCATTTTGGCAATATGTTCAGAAATTAATTTTTCTAATCGCAGAGCTTGATCTTCCTTTCCAGAAGTTGCTGGACTGGTGTCTTGCTTAATTATTTTCTGAATATCGACATGCATGTTCACGATACGTTCGGAAATTAGTTTTTGAAGTTGAAAAGCTTGATCTTGACTTCCAGAATCTGGCTTTCCATATTGCTTGATATCAGCAGGTAGCCCTCTGAGTATGTCATCGATTGCTCTCTTAGGCTTTTGCGCAATTTCATTCCAAATGATATTAAGTAATGGCAATGCTTTACTTTTCTTTTCACAAGCCCCCACCTTTGAGCCAACGGATGCAAAAACTGTAAACAATCAAAAAAATAAGCCAAATTGAAGATCCAGGTATTTTGATGCGAAGTTGTAAACTAAAGATGGATAAAGTTGGATTTTAGCAACTCGATTAGCAAGTTTTTAGTGAATGCTAAATACATTGACTCGGAAATTCTGGAATATATATCACATACAACTTGCATTTGAAAAAGGTTCTACTTAACTAATAGTTTTAGCATATATTAAATCTTAAATTTTAAGAGCAGTATGTTTGGATCTAAAGAACAAAAGTTTACTTAATTGGCAAGCATAAAAAAGAGATGTTGTTTACCTGACTTGATGGTTCTTCCAATGATATTACATTTGGGGTTAGGAGAAGGTTCCACCTTTTGATCCAAGTGTTCTGCAGATACACTCTCAGTACCAATTTCTGGTTGCTTACTCTGAGACGGTTGATTTGTAATAGACATGAACGAGTAAAGACGTTTAATCGAACTGATGGTTCTCTCAGTAATACTCGGTTTTGCATCAGGAAATGCTTCTGGCTTTCGAGCTAAAATTCCGAGTACACTCCCACTAGTACCAAGTTTTGGGTACTTTTTCACTATTTCTAACGCGATATCTGAAATTTACAGATTGAAATGAAATTATAAAGTCAAATACTACAAGTAGTTGCCCCAAAGTAAATGAGTAGCTACCTTCCTAATTAAAAAAAAATGACCTGCACAAGCACGACGCTCACTGCAAATATACATAGTATGTAGTTGTAATAACTCGATAGTAAGATACTTACCGAACATGTCATTCTCAACACATTTCTCAAGAAGCCAACCACGATTTTGATCTGTCCAGCCGACGTCACGCAATTCGTTGGAGTTATCAAAAAGGTACTTGACCACTTCATAATGTCCAAACAAAACAGCCGTATACAGCGGCATCAATTCTCCTCCACCACCAGGAATTGTCAGCAAGGCCCTGTTCTCTTTCACCATAATTTTAACGGCTTTGACATTTCCTGCTGCAGCAGCTAAATAGAGCGCGGTGTTGTAATTTTCATTTTCAAGTGCCAAGTCTTCCTTTTTCATTAGTTTCACAAGATTTTCGACAAACCCTTCTACCTTTCTGGGAACTTTTGCTGAGGCAGCAACATGAAGTGCGGTTTCCCCATTTTCAGTAATACTATATCTTACCAACTCCATCTTAGGGTACTTATCAATGACAGCTTTGGCAGCTTTCCAGTCACATTTTATGGATGCCTCATATAGAGGAACAGCAATTTGGAGGTAATCTTTTCTAAGCCCTATTAATGAGTTTGAATGGGAAAAAAGTTACTTCTCATATATTCATCTTAATATGCTTTTCACTATTAACCAGGATTCTAATGCACATGACTAGTTCAAATCCCCTTCAATTTGGCGCGCAGGATATGTTAAGACTTAAAATTAAGGGAATCTCATCAAAATAGCTAAACAAAGTTACTCAACAATTTTACAAAATAAAATTGCTGACTACTCTGATTGCTATTTGGGAAATTTTAAGTTGTCTTATTTTAAAAAAAAAAAAAAATTTAATAAAAAAAACTCAATATTTCTTGTTGAAAATCTTAAAATTACAGTCTTTACTAGTCTCCCAAAACAAAGTTGCTGAATTGATGGCTATTTCAGCATACACAAAAAAATTAGATGAATCTGTCAAAAACCATTTGCATCATATTTTAATGTTTTTTTTACAAGAATCAACTAAACAAAGACTGGTTTTAGAAAATTAAAACTAAAGTACTACAAGTATAACTATCGAAAAAACTCATAGAATCACCTACTTTTATATATGAAACTAGATGTGGGGTAAAAATGATTAGTAAAAGTGATTATTTGTTATTTCAAAACACAACGACTAGATAACGTATTTATAAAAAAGGAACACAAACATCCGCTATTGTGGGACAAAATAGCAGTAAAGGAGTAGAATGGACACCATAGTTTACCTCTAAGTAGATCTCGACATGGTAAATTCGGTGTGAATCGTTTGGTAGAAACCTTTGAATCAGCCGTCACCGTCTCCTTTGTTTCGCGCTGCTGCTGCTGGATTACAGGATTCTTCACACTGATAGTTGCTGATTGCGCAACTGTTTGATTTGTCATCTGCATTTTTAACAACACCATTAACAATCATAGAAATGTAGCTAACATTTTCATATACTAATGATTAGACTATTTAACTGATATTACCTTTGCTTCAGCCAGTCTATGTATTAATGAATGAAACTAAAAAGTCATTAAGAAGCAAGTGACTAATTATAATTTATATATGTCGTGCATTAGCATTCTAGGATTTACAGATCTAGCTGTTAACTAAGTCAACGGTTGACATCGAAATCGAACATGTGCAACGTGCAAGTATTCTGGTATATAATGCTGTAATTGGACTATAAAATGTCCACAAGTCTTTTTATATTATTGTTGTAACAGATAGGCACAACCAATACTTAAAAGAAATTTGGTTAAAAAATAGTGAAATACATCTGTACTACCTAAAATTGACAAATTAATCAGAAATCACAATTCTGATCCAAACTTTCTGATAATTAAGGTATATGATACATTGTCTTAGGATCTAATGATCTATAAACAATTTAACTAAACCTGGGCAAAACAGTAATGGAATATACATTTTCTGTCTTTGGAAAGATACATGATAATCCACGTACAACTTACAACCGTACTACAAAGCACATCTTGAAACAAAGCCGTTACAAAGAAAAACGAAAATGGTTAGACCTCAGGATTTTTATAGTAAAGAACTTGTTTCCTGGGCTTAAAGAGGTACCTAGAACCATATGTCGACCGAATTACATCAAAAAACAAACCGTATTGAAGCTTAATATATAGGAGTACTGGTAACACAGCTAATGCACCGATCAGGATGGGTATCCATAACAAACCCTTGTGGTAAAGCACAAAAAAGCTGACACTAAAAGCCACCGTCATGGTTGTAATTGATAGGAAGAGAGTTGCTAAACCCAGCATCAGCTTTTTGGGCAATGACTCCAAGAAATCACGTTCAGCATAACGAGATGTGAGGATAGATAAGAACATGAGAATTGAAGCTGAAGATGAGAAGAGAGAAATGGCATCTGCCACAACGAAAACCATAAAGGTTGCTATCGAATGGAAGATAGGGACACCATTCTTTTGGTTACTGGCTTGGTCATTGCTTTGCGCATATCCACCCGGAACAGTAAAAGCTGCAGCAAATACTATGGTTGCAATAAGTGCTGCGACAACCATACATTGATTAGCAGTACCTTTCATCCACCGCTTATGACTAGATCTTTGTGTTCCTTTGTGAATAACTCGTGTGGTGTTAGATCATCTTTGTTCTTCCGTTCTCTATATGAAGGAGGGATCATGTTCCTTACTTCCTACAAAAACAAACAAGCTTTATAGTTATAAACTACTTTAGAGTGATGCTAATTGTGAAAGAAAGAAAAAGATGGCTCGTATAAGAATCCCAAAAAACATAAAGGGAATTTATGTACCTGGAACCACAATAGTTCTCGTTGCATTTGTAAAGCAAATCCTGAAACATCCTCGAGCCGCATTTTCTTTGCAATCTTCCCAACTAAATGCAACATATTGTTCTCATGTTCATCTCTGAGAGGAGTTATCATGTCCTTCATTGCGCCTATCTCGTACAATAGGTTATAGATACCCTCATGACGATGTTTGACAGCAATGTGAAATACAGTTAGACCATTATCATTTATCTTCCATATGAGATCGGGATATAGACGGATGAGCTCAACTAAAAATTTAGTATTACCCATTTCTGTAGCAACAAACAGTACTCGATTAGAGTATGCTGACTTTGGAGATGGTATAGCAGGCGCCTTATCTATGATGCTCTTTGTTTTCACAAGCAATTTGGCAATATGTGTAGAAATGAGGTTTTGTAGGTGTTGAGCTTGATCTTCCTGTCCAAAAGCTGAAGGCCCTCTGATTGTGTTGTGGGTTTCAGCGTGCATGTCCAAAATATGCTTGGAAATGAGCTTTTCTAGTTCGCTAACTTGATCCACCTTTGCAGATATTTGCTTGGCTTCTTCTTTAATTATTTTCTGGGTTTCAGCATGCATGTTTACAAGTTGTTTAGAAATTAGTTGTTGTAGTCTCAGAGCTTGATCTACCTTATTCAGCTTTGGGTCTTGGTTAGTCGAATCTGGATGCCCTCCGGTTATGTTCTGCGTTTCATCTTTCATTCTGGAAACATGTTCAGAAATGAGGTTTTCTAGTTGCATAGCTTGAATGAACCTTTTAGAAGCTGACGTGTCGTCTGGCTTGATTGGGTCAGCTGGCCCTCTGAGTATACGATCAATTTCATTCTTATTATTTTTTGCAATCTCTCCCCATATGATCTTTAGTAATTGTAATGCTTTACATTCCTTCTCATAATCCCTCACGGTAATGCCAATTAATGAAAAAACTGACATCAACAACAACAAAAGAAGCAAAATTTTAGATAGCAAGTTTTTATTATAAAAAAATAATAATAATAGATGATGGAGTTGAGTTTTTGTAACAAGTAAATAAGTAATGGTGTATATTACGACCAGGAACTAAGCAAACACGAATGGGCTTGTTCTATAAAGGAAGCAATTCTTTTTACTCGTTCATTAATAGATCAAGCTTGTTCATAATCAGTGAAGAATGTAACCAGAACCTTTAAAGTAGGTGGATTGGTTGCTATAGAATGCAATAATCATGTTTCAACTTGATAGCAATCTATACAATAGAGTATAACCTTGGATCCATTATAAGGTAAACAAGGAGAGGTTGCATATTTGGAAGACCAAGTTTCACTTATTTGCATAAACTAGTATCAAGTTGAAAATGATTGCATTTATCTGGTAAAAAAGTGTAATTTTGTAGCATTCATAGGACATTTGAATTTAACTATAATAGACAGGTTTAAATCTCAAAATCAAAAGTAAGCATAAATTACGGATGGTTACCCCAAATGATGAACCTCCAGATAAAATTATGTTGTTTGACAGAAAATGCTTCAGGCTTGCGAGCCAAAACTCCAAGTAAACTCCCATTGCTAGCAAGCTTTTTGTACTTGTCCACTATCTTGAGTGCGATATCTGTAAAATACACGAAAGTCACTTTGTGAAGGAAAATGTAACCATAGAATCAACTAAAACCAATAAGGAGGACAAGAACTAGACACATAGAGATAATCTACATAAATATATCAGTGAAAGGTAAGGATTTACTGTACAAAATTTGAGGTAAAAAGTTAGAAACATCACATATCAAACATTTTACTTTTCTGTAGACAATACATTATTAAGAAAACTACCAAACACAAGCTAATGAAGACCTTCAAGAATTTCCATACTGGATATATGGTAATCGTTTCATTTTTGTCTTTTGACGTATCTAGATTTAGAGATACTCTAGAAAATTTTTAGATTATAGCTTCTGGTACCCAAAATATCTGTGTCTAGCTAGCTACCATAACTCAAGTGAATCGGACCTGCATAACTATAATCAAATCAAGGAGTAGAAACAAGAGAGTTGTAATATAATGCTTACCGAACATATCATTTTCAACACATTTCTCAAGAAGCCAAGCGCGGTTCGCATCTGTCCAACCATCATCAACCAGATCTTTGGATTTTTCATACATATACTTCACCACCTCATGATTTCCAAATAAGGCAGCTGTATACAATGGCATCATCTGTGGATTTTTGCCCATAGAGCCACCACCAGGGATTGCAAGTAAGGTGCCATTCTTTTCCATCATAATCTTAACCGTCTTAATATTTCCAGCTGCAGCTGCTAAATACAGGGCAGTGTTGCAATTTTTATTTTCAAGTTCCAAGTCTTCCTTTTCCATTAATTTCACCAGATTTTCCACATGTTTGGGACCTTTTGCAGATGCTGCAACATGAAGTGCTGTTTCCGCATTTTCGGTGATACTATATCTGAGCAACTTCAGTTGTGGGTACTTCTCCAAAATGGCTTTAGCAGCTTTCCAGTCACATTTTATCGATGCTTCATATAGAGGAACACCAATTTTGAGGTAATCTTCTCTAGGGCCTTCAAAGTAGTTTCAATGCAACTAGTTAGTGCGCTAATAGTATGGACATTCCTTTTCGTAAGATACAGCCAGTTTATAATCCTTCAATTTGGTTTGATAAACTGAGAAATAGTTTTATCACTATTTCCAGGATACAATAGCACACCTCCATGTGGAACTTCTAAGTGAAATGATACAACAGAATGTAGTATAAGTTTCGGAGTGATTAGTGAAGCTGGTTATCGGGTTTTGATACAGCATATTGGTACTTTTGAGGGTCTTTAAGTTGCTTATTAGTGTATAAGCTGATTTATATAAGCATAATGAGATTGAGACTTGATACGGATCCAACCCTACCGGATGAAGACCCGCCGGGCTTGCAACAAACAGGCGTCCAAAGTGGCTAGGACCGGCCAAACTTTTGTGACCCACTCCAGCCAAAATAAGAGATAGTTTATTTCCTTCCGTATCTTTTATATTTTGTTGAGATTGCGTTTTATTTGTTTCCTTTTGTCGTTGGTTCGTTTCTTATTTAAAGACATTGTAATCTCTTTGGTTGGAGAGAAAATAATAACAGATATTATTGAAGAATACTTCTCACGTTATTATCCGGTTGGCCGGAATTAACAATCCGTCGAAGACGACTTGGTTGGCCAAGCGTCATCGCCGCTAGGGTTTTGCCTAGGTATTTTGCTTCCGCTTATACGAATCCGTATCAAGTGGTATCAGCGAGCTCAGGTATCTCGAGATGTCTGCACCAGGAAGAGATCGCCTACACCAACACTGTCGATTCGCCGCCGGAGGCAACGGTAACAATGAACGTGATCCCCGTGACGTCGAGATTGAAAAACTTCGTGAACGGATTCGAGAACTCGAAGTCAATCCTTTTAATCGATATGAAAGACAGTATGAAGAAACACCCACTGAATCAGATAGAACCGAGTTTGAAAATTCTTTTCATGACCAGCCACCACAAACACCCTCTGATCGTCGCCGCCGTAACCCTCCTCCACCACCACCTGATCCATTACGTTCGTTGGGTCTCCGTACTGACATACCGGAGTTTGAAGGTCGCCTACAACCCGATGAATTCTTAGATTGGTTGCAAACAGTTGAACGTCTATTTGATATTCGGGATATTCCAGATCGCCTTAAGGTAAAGATCGTTGCCCTGAAACTTAAGAAATCAGCGTCCTTGTGGTGGGAACATGTTCAAACGCAACGTTATCGGGCAGGAAAACATAAGGTCGACTCATGGGACAAGATGAAAAAGTTATTAAAGGCGAAGTTCCTTCCAGTTACTTACAAACAAGACTCCTATCTTGATTACCAAAATCTGAAACACGGCTCCTTAACGGTGGAAGAACTTATTGGGGAGTTTGAACGTTTACGTATGCGTTGTGGGGCCGAAGAAGACGAAGAACAGCTTATAGCTCGTTTCTTGGGTATCCTCAAACCGGAAATAGGAGACGTCGTTTCCTTACAACAATATTATTCTTTTAATGACGTGTGTAAGTTGGCATTACGGGTTGAAAAACAACTCCTTCAAAAGAACAGATTTTTTCTCAAACAACCGATTACCAACCAAAAACCCACACCCACACCACAACCGGGACCAGTAAAAAGAGACCCAACGCCACCCGCCAACTCACAACCAGGAAGTTCAGCCCCTCTTCGATGTTTCAAATGTCAAGGATTCGACCATCTAAAGTGTGACTGCCCAACAAACAGTTAGTCGCTTTCATGGACGACACAGGGCCACAATATGACACAGATGGAGAGGACGAATCTGACATTATTTACCCGGATAAGGGTGAACTGTTGGTATCTCGCAGGCTCCTACACGCGACTGTAGGGGATGATGAAGATGACACAAAGTGGCTACGTCACAACATTTTTCGCACCAATTGCACCTCAAAAGGGAAAGTTTGTACTCTGATTGTCGATGGTGGGTCTTGTGACAACATGGTGGCTACTACCATGGTTGAAAAACTCGGGTTACAACTGCACGATCATCCAGATCCATACCAGTTAACATGGTTAAAAAAAGGGAATTTGTTGAAAGTTACGCATAAGTGTCTCATCCAATTTTCCATCGGTAACAAGTATGCGGATGAAATTTGGTGTGACGTAATTCCAATGGATGCTTGTCACTTGTTATTAGGACGCCCGTGGCTTTATGATCGACGTGTTAAACATGACGGTTTCCGTAACACTTATTCTTTCAAAAAAGATGGGTTAAGCATTACCTTGGCCCCTCTTCACCCACGAGATGACCCGACCACTTCGGCTACATTGACCAAGGCTGATTTTATTGGTCTTGCTAAGCTGCCATCCATCACACCAGTTTTTAGCTTAGTTTTGCTCGAAGAGAACGAACCCGGAGGAGACATACCACCAGAAGTCTTGCCACTGTTTCGTGAATTCTCTGACATTTTTCCCAATGATTTCCCTGCAGGCCTCCCATTGGTACGTGAAATTCAACATTGCATTGATTTATACCAGGTGCTAGTATTCCCAATAAACCTGCGTACCGAATGAACCCGAAGGAATTTGCCGAACTCCATCGACAAGTGACCGAGTTACTGGAAAAAAGGTCTTGTCCGGGAGAGCATGAGCCCTTGTGCAGTACCCGCCTTACTTGTGCCAAAACCAAACGGTACTTTTCGAATGTGCATCGATAGTAGAGCGGTAAATAAAATTACTATTAAGTATCGTTTTCCAATTCCACGCTTTGATGATCTTCTTGACCAGTTGCATGGGGCAACCATATTTTCGAAAATTGATTTACATAGTGGGTACCATCATACTTTGATGATATATTGGTTTTTAGCACGAGTTTGGACGAACATCTTCGCCACCTTCGGGACGTTTTCAGCATTTTATGGAACAAAAGTTGTATGCCAATGAAACAAAGTGTCATTTTCTTAAACAGGAGGTGATTTTTTTGGGCTACCTGGTCTCGGGTACGGGTATTCGCATGGACACATCCAAGATTGATGCGATTACCACATGGTCGACTCCTACTTCATTACATGATGTGCGAAGTTTTCACGGACTCGCCTCTTTTTATCATCGTTTCATACGGGATTTCAGTACCATCGTGGCTCCTATGACGGAATGTTTGAAAAGTAGCAAGTTTGTTTGGTCCCCAGCTTCTCAGGCCGCATTCGACAAGTTAAAAACAGCGGTAACCGAAGCAACCGTTCTTGCTTTGCCTAACTTTAATCATGTTTTTCAAGTTGAATGTGACGCTTCCGGCCTTGGAATTGGCAGAGTTTTGAGCCAGTTGAACCGCCCTATCGCTTTTTTTAGCGAAAAGTTCAATGAGACGCGACGTCGCTATAGTACTTACGACAAGGAATTCTATGCCATTGTTCGTAGCTTGGATTATTGGAGACATTATTTGTTGCCTAGTGAATTCATTTTGTACTCAGATCATCAGGCTCTAAAATTTATTCAGGGGCAGGCCAAGTTGAATCCACGTCACGCCATATGGGTAGAAACCTTACAAGATTTTACGTTCGTCATTAGGCATAAAGCCGGGACAGCCAACACGGTAGCCGATGCTTTAAGTCGTCGCCCTAGTCTCATGGTTACAACTACTGCACAGGTGGCGGGTTTCGAACCTCTGAAACACTTATATGCGGATGATCCAGATTTTAAAGAGGTGTGGGCAAAGAGTGTTTCAAGTCCGTTTCGTGATTATGTTCGACGGGACGGGTTGCTATTTAAAGGACGTCGTTTGTGTGTCCCAATCTCGTCATTTCGTGAAGCCATTATCCTGGAATGTCATCAAGGGGCTTTAGCGGGACATTTTGGACGTGAGAAAACAATTTCACTTGTGGGAGAAAGATTTTTTTGGCCAAAACTTGTGAGAGATGTGATGAAAGTTCTTAATCGGTGTCGTGTGTGCCATGTTGCCAAGACGCACAACACAAACCAGGGCCTTTACACCCCTCTCCCTACGCCCAGCAGCTCCGTGGGAGGATGTAAGTCTCGCTTTTGTTCTCGGGTTACCACTTACGCAACGAAAGAAGGATTCTATCATGGTTGTTGTAGACCGTTTTTCAAAGATGGCACATTTCATTCCGTGTTCTAAAACGTATGATGCTTCACAAGTTGCTCGATTGTATTTTCTGAGATCGTTCGGCTGCATGGGTTCCAAAAACAATCACATCGGACCGGGATGTGAAGTTTATTAGTCATTTTTGGAGGACACTTTGGCAGCGTTTGGGGGCAAAACTTCAGTTCAGCACGTCTCATCACCCTCAAACCGATGGCCAAACTGAAGTCACGAACCGGAGTTTGGGTAATCTGTTACGTTGTTTGGTGGGGGACAATACGAAGCAATGGGATCTTGTTCTTCCACAGGTGGAATTTGCTTACAATCGCTCAACTCATAGTTCGACGGGGCGAAGTCCGTTCTTCGTTGTATATGGCAGGAATCCATTTACTCCACTGGACCTTGCTCCCTTGCCTGGTCTCGACTCGTTCAGCGCTGATGGTGATGCACAAGCTGCCCAAATTAAATTGCTACATGAACAGGTGCGTGACCAAATTACAAAGCACAATTTGCAATATCAAGCCCGCGCAAACAAGCATCGCAAACGTGTAGTGTTTCACGAAGGTGACCTTGTGTGGATTTTTTTGCGTCGTGAACGTTTCCCCCAAGGCCGTTTCGTGTGCTGAAGAGGATTAATGATAATGCGTACAAGATTGACTTGCCGGGGCATTATGGGGTATCCGCTACCTTTAATGTCGCCGATTTAAGGCCTTACACGGCTGATGGTGAGTTCGAAGGTGACTCGGGGTCGAGTCGTTTTTTAGAGGGGGAGGATGATACGGATCCAACCCTACCGGATGAAGACCCGCCGGGCTTGCAACAAACAGGCGTCCAAAGTGGCTACGACCGGCCCAACTTTTGTGACCCACTCCAGCCAAAATAAGAGATAGTTTATTTCCTTCCGTATCTTTTATATTTTGTTGAGATTGCGTTTTATTTGTTTCCTTTTGTCGTTGGTTCGTTTCTTATTTAAAGACATTGTAATCTCTTTGGTTGGAGAGAAAATAATAACAGATATTATTGAAGAATACTTCTCACGTTATTATCCGGTTGGCCGGAATTAACAATCCGTCGAAGACGACTTGGTTGGCCAAGCGTCATCGCCGCTAGGGTTTTGCCTAGGTATTTTGCTTCCGCTTATACGAATCCGTATCAAGACTGTCTATAAACACAACTTATTTTAAAAAGCATTAAGTAGATGAACACTTTTACAAGGAAATTCCCAAACACCCCTTAAGTACAAAATTTCCTAATTCTCTCAAACGGAATGGTCTGTCGGCTGGTGGCAAATCTGAAATCATAGCCATGGCGATTCAAGGAGTAAAACTAAAATAACTGGGGTCCAAATAAGTAACTCTGGAGTTTTGTAGAATAGGTCAAACGGATGGTTTGGGTCAAATCAAGCAAATTTTTGTGTGGGTTATATAACAAAGAATGGATTTGGTTGGCAAAAACACTTTCTGCTTAAAATTTATTCTAACTTTTTTTATGAACAGCTCAAAACCTAAAGATAACATTAAATGTCTTCTAATAAAATGATAACGGCGCAAGGTTTATAAATTCAAATTACACTACATTTGACTCATTTGCATTGTGGCTATATAAATAATTTTACCCATTTCTCTTACGTTTTACTCGTTTACCACCACATTAGATAAACATAACCCAAATTTACATTATTAGGGAGTAAACTAAAATGGGTCAAAAGTGAAAAATTCTATTTTTAGTAAGAAGTATTGATTGTACAATGACATACTTCCCTACATAACATAAACACATAAAGCCACTAAAAGTCTCAGCAAAAACAAGAACCAATCAAATATCCACAATAATATCAATCGAAATCGGGTCTTTTTAAAAAAAATGAATATGGGTACAATAGTTTGAATATGAAATGATGTACAGTATGATAAAATGTAGTATATCAGAAAATAGTGAAATACCTTCAAGGAGATCTAACTGAGGTAAATTTGGGCCTGAGTTAGCACGTGGAGAAGCAACAGAAACAGTGATATTCTGCTGCTGTTGGCTTAATGGAGTCTGCTCGTCGATTGGGCCTAGTTGAATAACTCCTGACTGGTTCATCTGCACAATCGCACCATTCCTAATAGTAATAGCTAAATATTTTACATAATGACTAAGACTCAGGGTTTAACTGATACCTTTTTCTTCAGTAGGGAGTGTATATGCAAAGCTTTGAGATGTAAGTGTTTTTTTGAACGTGCATTCACACTGTGAAGAGTGAAGACAACTTTCTAAGTCTAGCAAGTCAGTCGTTTAAGTCAATGTCAACCTCTATATTTGTACTTTCTATATTTTCATATATATAATTAGTAGACCCAACAAGCCTAACTGCCTAAGTTTTGTGGCCCAGTTTTAATATCCAGCGTATGTAAAACCCGCATTAAAATACTATGAACAGTACAGTGAACACACGAAAATACGATAAATTTAAAACTTTTCATTTATAATATAATTCACGTGTCACGATATTTAATAACATGTAATTACGTATATATTATAAATGCGTTTACGATCACGACATATAAAGTCCACGATAATTAAACATGAACGATCACGTAAATAATTAACACTTAAAAGTTACGGGTTCCCTTGTTGGGCTCCATGTAGGCTGCGGCTAAGAGAGCAACGAAAGGAAGAGATAGGCCTTTGGCCCATGACCCATTCAAAACTCATGTTAAATGAACACACAGGAAACCATTTAGTTATAATTTTAGGTTACAGAAAAAGTTCACCCTTGCCTCCCTTTTCCTCCTTGCCGCCGGCCATAGCTCACCACCAAGTTCAATACGGACGATTTTGCTACTTGATTCTTTGAGTGTACATGTTCGTGATCATAACTTTTTCTTCCACGTGTTCGGTATAATCCTCATTTTCTTTTTAATTCTTTATTGAATTCATGTTCTTATTTTAATTAATCTTATAAACAAGTTATAAAAACATGGGGATTAATTAAAATCATGATTAAGGGGGTGTTTGGTGTTTGTTTTGGTTCGGCCGAGACACCACCAAGAGCCAAGGGGCTCTCGGCTGGTTTTAATCACCACCACCGAGACCTCCCAAGGTCTCGGCTTGGTCGGTTTGGTTCGGACGCAAGCAAGTGAACCTCGACGCAAGGTCGGGGTATGGTTTTGGTTTGGATCGAGTGCCAACCGAGACCAATAGGATCTCGGTGGGACTTTTGTTTTAACAATGGGAACCGAACAACAAAAACAATGTGAACCGGTGTGAACCGAGTTGGGCGGCGGCTAGCCGTGGCTCGGCAGCGGGTAAACCACTCGGACAGTGGCAATTAGGCCGGGTAGCCACTGCCAAGGGTGTTTGGCTCGACTTATATGTGACACACGGGTACGGGCTCGGGTTAATTTAAGTCATGGGTTCGGCTTTCGGGAAAGTATTAAAAAAATCAGAAAAATATATTTAATTAAATTATTTGTAGACTATTTAATTTAATTAAATCCATGACTTAGGTTTAAATATTAAAAGTAATATTTCATGTATAAATAAGTATTTTTCTTAGCTTAATTTAATTAAAACATGTATTTTTAATTAAATTCTTATAATGTATAGTTTATTAATTTAACCAAGTTAATTATTTAATAAACTATAATACTTGCACCATGACTTGTATTTTACTAATTATACTTTACTTGACATTAATAATCCAGCTTATTTCTAATTATGAAAACTTACTATTTTTGGAAACTTTCTATTTTTAGAAACTTACTATTTATGGAAACCTGCTATTTTTAGAAAGTTACTTAGTATTACAATACAAGTATTATAATACCATATTGCATAAATGATAAATAACAGAATACAAGAATAACTACAGATTAACACTTAAATCAGTTACAACATGACTTAACATGAATAATAAGCTAAGAACACACAGAACCAATTAAACACATGTAACTCAGACAACTCATACACGTTCCCATTCTTATGTAGTATTATCCGTCAAGGCGGAGTAGGTTCTTCAGCGTTTCCGTTAGATTCTACTGGACACAGGTACGGATTTCCCGTCCTTCAGTAAGGAAAATCTTTTCCTTTATTAGGATTTCCCGTATGCAGCCAACTGTTTTCCCCAGTAGTTACATATTAAATGATTATGTTTTATTAGTTACCTTAGCCCCATACATGCATGCCAGTTTCACCTAGTTATGGAGGTACCATAACCATAACACTAGAGGCACTAGAGTTATGACTTCACCACGGCGAAGTGATAGCTCGTGGCGTCCCTTTCAGTTATTTGGCCATTATTATTATTATTATTATCATGTGGGACGTATGGGTGCATCCTAGTTACAGTATCAGTCAGGATTTCATGGTGAATGTGGTGTGTACCTTGCATCCTTCACAAGGAGCTGATCCTTCCTACCCATTACCATTTAATTAGAGGCATCCCCTCTAATTGCATGACGAGGTCACCCCTCCAAGTATTCATGCACGTTGTTGACCTCATGACCTATATTGGCTTTTGGTATATTAAACTAATACAAATTTTCATAAGTAACATAAGCTATGTTTTCAGAACTAAAACCAGTAAACATGACATACATCTAGGTTTCCCAAGACTTATTCATTTCCGCTTCTTTTCATGCTTTAAATGCTCTTTTATGCTTTCATACTCTATGTTTCCATGCTTTATTGTATATCCGTGCACTGAGCGTTATGCTCAGCCGTTTTCCATTTCCATGTTCCCAAACGGCAGGTACCTAAGGTCGCAAGTAGGATCTCAAGAGTATGTGCATTCGGATGGAAGCTATCCAGCCTCTTTTATCTTATGCATTTATTCCTACTTTCTCATACTTTACTTCATTTGGACATTGTTTAGTCCTTTCATTTACAGTACTTAATATTGCTTGTGTGTGAGTTACTTAGACTACCGATGTTTGTTTTCGGTATTTCTATTTATGGTCATGAATGTTTAGACATTTACCTTGCATGCTTTGATGACACGCCATATTTTACTGTATCTTTCCATCTTAACAAATGGGGTGTTACAATTATGGTATCAGAGCCCAAGGTTTCGACCTGCAGCTCTGTAAAACATGACCTGTGACTTATGGGTAGTCACCAGCGTCTTCCTAAAACTGACAGTTGGTTTTCATGCATTCATTTCATTGTCATTTCACGTATTCATTTCATGCATTCATCTCATTGTCGCAGGAATTTTGACTAAGTAATGGTTGGTACAGGACTGACCTTATTTTGTCGCATGTGCTATTATCGAAACTTATGTTCGTTTAGTGGACCGACCCATAGGCGTCCACACTTGCTCTTTTGTTTTGTGAACCGACCCATAGGCGTTCACTCATGGACATATCATCATATTTAATTTTACCATGCATTTTAAAACTGTTTTATGCATCATAAATAAATTCATGTTTTACACACTGTTTGTGCATTTTATATTCATGTCATATTTTACCAGACTTATTATTTATGTTGCATTTTGTTTTAAACTATCAGATGGTGAACACACGTAATGCTCAAGAATTGGCTGCATCTGTCAATGCAGCTTTGCAAGCCATCCTTCCCCAACTTCGCAATGAAATCAGGGACGAAGTTCATGCTGAAATTCAAGCTCAGGGCGTTCAATGTGGCCCTCATCCTGAAAACCACTATAACAATAATCCTCCACCACCACCTGTTACTCTTATGACTTGGTTGGAGCGATTCAACAAGCAGAGACCCCGTTCGTTTGAGCAGACTGATAGCCCCAATGAGGCTGAAGCTTGGATTTATCGCATCGAGAAGATATTCGATGCGATGGTTGTGACGGCGTCTTCAAGGCAAGACTGGCTTACTATAAGTTTGAAGGTGATGTGCTACAGTGGTGAAAGTCTGTCAAGTAGTCCAATGGTGGTGATAATTGGGTTGCATTGTTGACTTGGGACCAGTTTAAGGAGCTCTTCCTTAATCAGTACTTCCCACATGCTGAGCAGGAGAAGCTTAAGAGGGATTATCATAATATCTGACAGGTTCCTGGGGAGAATAACAACAAATTCATGCATAGGTTTCTCCGTTTGGCTGGTTTCTTGGGAGCAGCAGCTGGTACTACTAAGGAGCAACCTGAGAAGTTTCGTTGGCTCTTCTCACTTCGGTTGCCAACAGTTTGGTTTGTGCTACATTCACTACAGTGGCACAGGTGGCAGATGCAGCCCGAAAGCTTGAGATGCTTCAGGAACGAGAGGATTTTGGTGATGATAGAGGAGTGAAGAGATATCTTCAATCACCAATTGTAAACCATTCAATTCTATTAGTATTCTCATTTTCATATCATCCTGTGTTCAACTTTACATTTTAGACAGAAGACTGACGATCGTAAGCCTGCGACCGCTCAGAAGCAAACATCTAAGGGAAACGGCTAGACCAACGACCGTTCTGGTTCAGAGAGGCGTGGCGGTAATGATAATTACCGTAACAATGCCAATAACTCGAACAACAACATGTCCCTACATTTACCTTCTTTCATGTCAAACTATCTTATGTTATGGTATTCTGACACTCCAACGAATCAAATTCTAGAATAACAACAGCGGTAAGGATCAGGACCGAAGAGGTTCACAGCCTAACCGTTCTACCTCATCTGGTAATTTTTTTAAACCTTCTATGTGATCATGTTTATGTTCCACGATCATGTCTCATGCATGTAATCCTGAAACAGGCTCTCAGCTAGCCAGGACGCCTGCTGGAGGATTCACGCATCCTATCTGTCCTACTTGTTCGTGCAGACATTCTGGTGTTTGTCACCGAGGTACTGGTGGTTGTTTCAAGTGTGGCCAACAAGGCCATCAGTAGAAGGATTGTCGCCAAGGTGAGATAGAAGGCACCTCTGTACATGCCGACACCAAACCACCTCCTACTTTTGGTCGCGTGTTCACTACTACTAGAAATCAAGCGAACAAGACTTCAGGTATCATCATGGGAATCTCTTTATGAATGGTTTGGTAGCGTGTGTTCTGTTTGATACTGGAGCGACTCATTCAGTCATATCCACTACTTTTGTTGTACGTGTTAGGATTTCCCCTATGCCATTAGGTAATGCCTTATGCATTTCCACGCCACTTAGGGACTATGTATGAATCACCCAGGTGTACAGAGATCTTCCCCTAGAACTTGATGATAAGATCCGCAGAGTTGACGCACCTCCTTTGGACATGTGAGATTTTGATTTGAAATTGGGCATGGACTGGTTATCCAAACACCAGGCTATGATAGACTGCCACACTTATCGAGTTATCTTCGGTGATATTAAATCTCAAGAGTACAGACACCATGGTTTTCTGCCAGGGAGATCGGTACAAATTATTTCATCCATGGAGGCGCGTGGATTACTAACACACGGCTGTCAGGGCTTCATAGCCAATATTCATGACATTACTACCGAGTCTCCATCGATCCAAGATCAGCCTATTGTGTCAGAATTTCCTGACGTATTTCCTGACGAACTTCCGGGCATACCACCTGTTCGTGAAGTCGAGTTTGGAATTGAACTCATTCCAGGTGCAGAGCCAATTTCCAAGGCTCCTTATCGCATGGGTCCTATAGAGCTAAAGGAATTAACAGATCAGTTGCAGGAACTTCTGGAACGAGGTTTCATCCGTCCCAGTGCATCGTCATGGGGTGCACCGGTACTTTTCGTGAAGAAGAAAGACGGCAGCATGCGCTTGTGTATAGACTATCGTGAGCTGAATAAGATCACGATCAGGAATCATTATCCTTTGCCGTGAATTGATGACCTTTTTATCAACTTCAGGGCGCCAAGTATTTCTCCAAGATCGATCTGAGGTCCGACTACCATCAGTTACGAGTTAAAGAGCAGGATGTTTCTAATACTGCTTTCCGTACATATTATGGGCACTACGAATTCGTAGTCATGCCATTCGGACTCACAAATGCTTCAGCAGTCTTCATGGATTTGATGAACCATGTCTTCCATGAGTTTCTGGACAAGTTCGTTATCGTGTTCATTGATCACATTCTGATTTTCTCCAAATCTAAGGAGGAACATGAGGAACACCTTCGTACAGTCTTGCAGATTCTTCATCAGAAGCAGCTGTATGCCAAGTTCTCCAAGTGTGAGTTCTGGTTAAGCAAGGTGGCATTTTTGGGCCATATTGTATTTGCAGAGGGGATCACCATGGATCCTGCAAAGGTTGAAGCTATCACCAAATGGCCGAGACCTACATCTGCTACAGAGGTTAGAAGTTTTCTAGGTTTAGCTGGATACTACCGCAGATTTGTAGAGAACTTTTCACGGCTAGCCTTACCTTTGACTAAGCTGATAAGGAAAGGAGAGAAATTCGTCTGGACAGAAGAACGAGAGAAGAGCTTTGATGATCTTAAGCAGAAGTTAGTGACTGCACCTATTCTTACTCTCCCATCTGGCTCAGGTGGATTTCAGATCTATAGTTACGCTTCAAGAAAGGGTCTAGGTTGTGTTCTCATGCAACATGGGAAGGTTATTGCATACGCATCACGGCAGATTAAACCTTATGAAGAAAACTACCCTACTCACGATTTAGAGCTTGCAACAGTTGTTTTCGCTTTGAAGATCTGGAGACATTATTTGTATGGTGAATCATGTGACATATTCACCGATCACAAGAGTCTCAAGTACATCTTCACCCAGAAGGAACTGAACATGAGACAGAGGAGATGGTTAGAGCTATTGAAGGATTATGACACCGACATTCAGTACCATCCTGGGAAGGCGAATGTGGTGGCAGATGCTCTAAGCAGAAGGTCGGGTATGATTGTTGGCATCTGGATTGCAAAGGAGATCATCCATGACCTAGAGATGACTGATATTGAGTTTTGTGTACGAGGACAGCACGGTTACTGGGTGAATCTTAGAGTGGAACCAGACTTACATTCTAGGATCAAGGAAGATCAGAAGGACGATGGTGAGATTTGGGCTATCATTCAGAACCTTGATCAGCAGACGGAGTTTCGTGTTGATGATGATGGTATCTTATGGCAGGGCACCAGACTAGTGTTTCCTGATGACTCTACACTCAGGGAAGCTGTGATGACTGAAACTCACAGCTCTCCATTTACCATACATCCTGGTTCTACCAAGATGTACCACGACATCAAGTAACATTTTTGGTGGAGTGGTATGAAGCAGGATGTTTCCACCTTCGTTTCTAAATGCATGATCTGTCAGCAGGTAAAGATTGAACACCAGAGAGCTAGTGGTTTACTACAACCATTAGATATTCCAGCATGGAAGTAGGACAAAATCTCCATGGATTTTGTTACTGGTCTTCCTGTGACTCAGAGGAAGAATGACGCCATATGGGTTATTGTTGATAGATTGACTAAATCTGCTCATTTTCTGCCGATCCACAAGGAGCATCCGGTCAGCAAATTGGTAGACACTTTTCAGAAGGAGATCATGAGACTGCATGGTACTCCATCAAAAATCATCTCTGACAGAGATCCCCGTTTCACATCACGTTTCTGGCAGAGTCTGCAGAAAGCTTGGGGCACTAGACTTAAGCTCAGCACTGCCTTTCATCCTCAGACCGACGGACAGTCGGAACGTACCATTCAGACATTGGAGGACATGCTTCGTGCGTGTGCTCTAGAGTGTTCAGGAAGCTAGGATGATTTATATCTATCTAGTGGATTTTGCATACAACAAAAGTTGGCACGCTAGCATCAAGTGTGCACCTTTTGAGATGTTATATGGTAGAAAGTGTCGCGCCCCAATCTGCTGGGATCAGGTGGGCGAGCGACTAATTGAGAGTCCAGAGATGATTGAGGTGATCAATGAGAAGGTTGTTGTCGCTAAGGCGAAGATTCAGGAAGCTCGTGCTTGCAAGAAGAGCTATGCTGATAAACGTCGTAGAGATGTATCTTTCAACGTAGGTGATCACGTTTTCCTCAAGGTATCACCTACACGAGGAGTTAAACGTTTTAGAATCAAAGGGAAGCTCAGCCCTCGCTTCATCAGACCGTTCGACATCATAAAACGCGTTGGTGAAGTGTCATATCGTTTAGTGTTACCGCCTCAGTTATCACACGTTCACAACGTGTTCCATGTGTCCTTACTCAAAGGATACAACTATCATCTAGTTCATGTTGTCCAATATCCGCTTGATCAGATTCGAGAGGATCTTTCATATGTCGAAGAACCCGAGAGAGTTCTTGAACGACAAGATCGTGTCATGCGGAGGAAGACGATCCCTTTCGTCAAAATCCTCTGGAGGGATCATCCTGAGCGGGAAGCCACTTGGGAGACGGAGGAGTCTATACGGGCTTCTTACCCTTATTTCCAGTTCTGATTCGGGTCTGTTTCTTTCAGTTTATGTTTTCTCCAATTCAAGGACGAATTGTTCTTTTAGAGGGGAAGAGTTGTAAAACCCGCATTAAAATACTACGAACAGTGCACATGAACATTGAACACACGAAAATACAATAAATTTAAAACTTTCCATTTATAATATAATTCACGTGTCACGATATTTAATAACATGTAATTACGTATATATTATAAATGCGTTTACGACCACGACATATAAAATCAACGATAATTAATGTTGGAAATACTGTTGCACATGTGAATATTTTAGAAAATCATTCTTGTCATGAATCCAACGCTGAATTTTTAAAGCTTCAAGATTCGTATAATACACTCTCAAAAAGTTTTAATGAGCTTCAACAACATTCTATATCTCTTGAAATTGAGAATCAATCTAAAAATGAAACTCTTTCAAAACTAAATGATGGTGGAAACTCCGTTGAGACAAGTGACAAGATGATTCAGATAGTTCAAAATTTAGAAGAAAAGATGATGAGACTTAAGAGAGAATTAGTAGAAACAAAAACGGAACTAGAGGCTGCAGAGACTAAGAATCATGTCCTAGAAAATAGAATTAATTCTATACTAGGAGAGCGTGAACAAGTAAGGCAGGGAGACTCACAAATTTCTGGTTCAACAGAAGAACACCTCGCGTTTAATGCGACAGAGCGAAAGTCTTTAATTGACAAACTGAACAAGAAATGTGAGGAAACCTCTGACCTAAAAATTCAGCTCATAGACAAAAACATGGTTTTGGCCGAGTTAAAGGAGACACTTCTTTTTACCCGACAAGAAGTTGTTAATAACTTAGCTACCAATTCTGCACCGTCCTCTAGTGCTCCAACAACCAAGTCAGTAGTGCTTTATAAGAACCCGCTCCATAAGAAAAACCCGGTTACCTACGATGATTATATGAGGAATGCAACTAAGCATGTAGATCTGGTTAGGGATATTTTAGATGATTTGTATGCGTTAGATCCCTCAAGTAGTTACTACTATTCAGCTCATGAATATATTAAGCGTGTTCAATATTGCTTAGCATATTTGCAATACATAGGAAAACCGGGTTCTGCACTACTCACTAATCGACCCATTGCTGTAACTCCATTCAATAAGACTCCAGGAGCAAAACCGTCATTGGCACTATCAAGTAAGGCACTTTTAAAATCTGTAACTAATGTTCCCTTGGCTTCTACAGGAGTAACTGTGTCCACTAAGGCTAAAGGATCTCGAGGAAAGAAAGATAGGATCAAGCCTTCCACTAATAGGACTGAGAAGAAGAAAGTAGAAGTGCACCCTAGGAACGTTATTTCAGTTTTAAATAAAAAGAATCATGTAGCTAAGACGAAAGGTCCTCTTTATGAGTGGAAACCTAAGCAAAATGTGAATTCTAATGCGAAATGTTGGAATGATAATGAATGCATGTTTTCTCAGCATCATGATTTATGCCTTGTTGATCACGTGAATGAAATGCATGCTATTAAGAACAATCTTGAATGGACTCCAACAGGAAAGAAATTTACCCAAGTTGGGTGGCAATGGAAACCCACTGGTAGGACCTTTACTGCAAATGGAACTAAGTGCCCTTTAACTAGGATCACATCCATGGAAGTTAGGTCTAAGCGTCCTTTAAATAGGAACACTAGCACTAAGAAATGGAAAAAGCGCCCTTTAAATAGGTCTGCCCCCACTACTGTGCCTACTAGTGGTAATGTCCCCAGTCAAAAAGTACCTCAGAATACTAGACAACTAGAATCTAAGCCAACCACTAGTAAGAAAATCTGGAAACCTAAAGTTTCGTCTGATAGCAAATCTAAGATAACTGTATCTGTACCTGCTAACTCAGAAGAACAATTAGAATCCGATACATCGTCTGTGTTTGGTAAAATTTTCAGGTCGTCCAAATTATTCTTTGGTATTTGGACTCGGGGTGCTCCAAACATATGACTGGAGACCGCTCGATGCTCAAAAATTTCGTTAGCAAGTTTCTAGGAACGGTAAAATTCGGCAACGACCATATTGCAAAGATTATGGGTTATGGTGAATACCAAATTGGGAATGTCACGATTTCAAGGGTTTACTATGTGGAGGGACTTGGTCACAATCTATTCTCAGTAGGACAATTCTGCGATTCTAACCTTGAAGTAGCCTTTCGACAACATACTTGCTTCATTCGCGATCTTGCGGGAAATGATTTGTTAAAGGGTTCTCGAGGGGATAATCTCTATACTTTGTCTATTCAAAACATGATGGCCGCCTCTCCTGTTTGCCTACTATCCAAAGCATCTAAGACCAAGTCATGGTTGTGGCATCGACGGTTATCTCATCTTAACTTGATGCTATTAACCATTTGGCTAGAAACGAACTTGTTCGTGGTCTTCCGAAACTTAAGTTCGACAAGGATCATTTATGTTCCGCGTGTTCATTGGGGAAAAGCACCAAGAAATCTTACAAACCTAAAGCAGAAGACACCAACCAAGAACCACTGTATCTTTTGCACATGGATCTTTGCGGGCCAATGCGTATAGCTAGTGTGAGTGGTAGAAAATACATCCTCGTCATAGTGGATGATTTCTCAAGGTTTACATGGGTAAAGTTTTTAGCATCTAAGGATCAAGCACCAGAGTATATCATTACTTTCTTAAAGATGATCCAAGTACGTCGTAATGCTACTGTTCGCCGCATTCGGACTGATAACGGCACTGAGTTCGTTAATCAGACTCTTCGAACTTATTATGAACAGGTTGGTATTTCTCATGAAACATCTGTGGCTCGCACTCCACAACAAAATGGTGTCGTTGAAAGACGTAACTGTACACTTATGGAAGCTGCTCGAACTATGTTGATTTATGCGAATGCTCCTTTATTCTTATGGGCAGAAGCAGTGGCAACCGATGTTATACCCAAAACCGCTCCATCATTCGTAAACGTCATGGAAAAACTCCATATGAGCTACTCCATGGACACAAACCCGATATTTCATATCTTCATGTGTTTGGTGCACTTTGCTATCCAAATACAAATAGTGAAAATCTGGGGAAACTTCAACCGAAGGCTGATATTGGAATTTTCATTGGATATTCACCCGCAAAGAAAGCTTACCGGATTTATAACCGTCGTCTTGGCAAGATTGTAGAAACTTTGGATGTCGATTTTAATGAGCTGACAGCGATGGCTTCTGAGCAACACAGCTCTGAACCCGCATTACACGAGATGGGAACCGGTACAATCAGTTCCGGATTAATTCCCAACAATCCTACTTCTCCATCATTTTTACCACCAACAAGGTCCGAGTGGGATAAATTATTTCAACCTATGTTTGATGAATTCTTCGATCCACAGAGTAATGATTCTCCAGAAACTGCAGCAGTAGCTCCGATTCCCGTAGTAGTTGCTCAAGATAATGGAAATCTATCCGAGGCATCTACTGTTACTCTTGAACATGATGTCCCATCCCCCACCAATTCTCAAACAACACCTGAATCATCACCCCCACTCGTTCCTAATGATGTTGAAGAGGAACTAAATGATCACGATCTGGAATATGCTCACTTACAAGAGCTTCCTTTCTTTGGTTCACAAATACCTGAAGACCCTACAGGTGCGTCTACCTCAGAGGAAGCTCCTGCAATCGTTCACTCCCGACCACCACGGATTGAAACTCACAACACTAAATGGACAAAGGATCACCCAATCCGCAATATTCTTGGTGAAATCGATCGACCTGTCTTAACACGCCATCAACTCCAAGAACATGCATTATATTGCTATTTTGATGTATTTTTTCAGACACTGAACCTAAAAACTGGCAACAAGCCATGACCAAATCATCATGGATTGAAGCCATGCAAGAGGAACTTAATGAATTCCAACGTCTTGAAGTGTGGGAATTAGTTCCGTTACCCAGCAACGTTGAAATCTTGACACTGTTGTGGGTATACAAGGTTAAGCTCGATGAGTTAGGTAGTGTGCTGAAAAACAAAGCTAGATTGGTCGCTAGAGGTTACAAACAAGCTTTGGGTATCGATTTTGAAGAATCCTTTGCTCCTGTTGCACGATTGGAGGCAATTAGACTATTCCTTGCTTATGCTGCTCATATGAATATGATCGTCTACCAAATGGATGTTAAGACGGCATTTCTTAATGGTGAATTAAGGGAAGATGTCTATGTAAGCCAGCCGAATGGATTCGTCAATTCAGAGTATCCTAATCATGTGTACAAGCTTAAGAAGGCTCTTTACGGGTTGAAACAGGCTCCACGCGCGTGGTATGATCTCTTATCGACGTATCTCATCTCCAAAGGCTTCTCCAAAGGCAAAGTGGACCCCACATTATTCATTCTCAAGGAGGACAACGACATGATACTGGTACAAATTTATGTTGATGATATAATATTTGCTGCTACTAATCAACGTTTGTCTGACCGTTTTGAGAAAATTATGTCCACACGCTTTAAGATGTCGATGATGGGAAAAATTTCATTTTTCTTAGGGTTGCAAATTTCTCAGAATCCCAGAGGCATTTTTATTAATCAATCCAAATTTGCTCTTGAATCCTTAAAGAAATATCACTTTGAAAACTGTGACCCCGTGGATACTCCAATGGTGGAGAGATCCAAGTTAGATGAAGATAAGGAAGGGATAGCTGTCGATCCTAAACTTTACCGTGGAATGATCGGCACCCTTCTCTATCTGACTACTAGCAGGCCTGATTTGCAATTTGCTATAGGCATGTGTGCCCGGTATCAGGCTCGGCCTACCGAAAAGCACTTACATGTTGTGAAAAGAATCTTTCGGTATCTAAAAGGAACACTTAATCGTGGTCTGTGGTATCCGAAGGATTCCTCTGTTGCATTAATTTCATATGCAGATGCAGATTATGCCGGGTTTCAAGATACCAGACGTAGCACTTCTGGCAGTGTGCAACTCCTTGGAGATAGACTTATCAGTTGGGCATCAAAAAGGCAGAAAAGCGCTGCGATATCAAGTACTGAGGCTGAATACATAGCTATGTCCGGTTGTTGTGCTCAAGTTCTTTGGATGAGATCACAATTGACGGACTACGGTCTTGGATTCAACAAAATCCCAATGTACTGTGATAACAAAAGTGCAATCGCTCTATGCTGCAACTATGTTCAACACTCTCGAGCAAAGCACATTGACATCCGCTACCACTTCATCAAGGAGCAAGTAGAAAATGGAGTGATCGAACTATACTTCGTCAACACTGAGTATCAGCTGGCAGATATATTCACAAAGGCCTTAGATCGAGGACGCATCGAGTTTTTGATCGAAAAGCTAGGCATTAAATCATTTTCACCAGCGACACTTAAGGAGTTGGCAGAAGAGTCTAAAGAATAGTACTGGTAAACTATTCTCGAGTATCCTTTGATTGTGATCTTGTATATTATAGTACATACTTAAACCATCAAAAGCAAAATACAAAAGTATAAAACCAAGAATAAACCATAAAAAATATAAAACCAAGAAAATCCATAAAAAATATAAAACCAAGAAAACCCAAAAATATTTTTCTTTTCAAATCGGGCATGTCTTTTAGTACGGTAATATTTACGGCTTTAGAAATGTCGATTAAAATTGACACGGTGCCATAAATAGAGTCCGTATAAAAGTTGTTTATCTTTTAAAAACATGCCCATTATGGCTTGTAGTTATTTCTGACTGCAACCCGGTTTTCGCATTAAAGTCACGTATTTCTTTTTGAAAACGTTGGCTCACAACGGGAATTAAGTTTCTCGGGCAAGGTTTACTTTAAAACCTTGTAAGGGGCCAATCTTACTTTATAACTTGGTCTAACACAAATTCGTGTACATTTCAGTGCACTTATCTTGTTTAAGATAAGAGAAATCTTATCTCCACCAGAATCGTTCTATATAATCACTAAACCGACAAATGTCTTAATTAATAGTTGTGTCCTTAATATCTTTGACTACCGCTCTTTAAATAGAAAACGGGTCAGCGATTAAGGGGGAGCAAATATTAATTCTTCAAGGTAACAAACATGGTCTTTAAAAAGGATTGTCAAAATTTATTAGCTACCCGTCATCTTCAGTTATGCTATGTGTGCCTTATGTGATTTAAGTATCTCTTGCATAGGTCATTAACATTTTGGCGTCAAGTATTTGTGTTAGTGTTTGGGAACGAGTTTATTGTATGTTACGTTAACTTTAACTTTAACTTTAACTAACAGTTTAAACATGGGGACCAGTTTTGCACTTTTGCAAAAGTGGTAGGTGCTTGAACCAACTTTGACCAAGTCAAAACCAACCCCCCCTCCTTCCCGTCTTTATTAAAAAACACACAAACACACTCTTTTTCCGCCATTTTTGAAGACCTCAAGCTCCATTCTTGATCCGAGAGTTGTAACTCATTTCTTGTTGCTTCATTATCTAGGTAATACATCTGTGGCTTAGTTAATCTCGTCAAACCTGCTTCATATTCATATATAAACACACGAACGATAGATCAAAGCTTTCGATTTAGGGTTTCTTGATTTTGGCTAATGAATATGTCTTTTAAGTGCTGGGTTTTGTTAAGGATACATAATTACACAATGGTCTTGCTCAGAATCGTTTAAAACATTGCCTAAAATTCAGATCATGAAGTCAAAGTTGAGATCGAATCCCTGTCACAGATTTCGATGTACATTGCGATACATCATTGCGATGCCAGTCATTGCGATGAGTCATTCCGATGACTCGTTGCGATGGGCTATTGCGATGAGTCATTCCGATGGCTCGTTGCGATGGCTCATTGCGATGTGTCATTGCGATGGTTCATTGCGATGGGTCGTTACGATGAGTCATTCCGATGGCTCGTTGCGATGGCTCATTGCGATGGCCATTACGATGGTTCATTACGACGGCACGTTGCGATGGCACATTCCGATGTGTCATTGCGATGGCTTCACACTATGTTTTTGCGATGGATAATATTGCGATGACTTCTCAGTTATTCCGATGGAAATGCACTGATTGCGATGGTCTTAGATATTGCGATAGGATGGTATGGCTAGGATTTCGATGATTGCTTCATTGCGATGGTATGGTTAGGATTCCAATGGTTTGCTACATTTTGATGAAATTAGGTCTCTTATGATTATGCTATTGCCTTAGGATATACTTTGAGTTCAGCCTAGCTTACACTAATTCTTCTTTAGGTTTAAGCTCTTTAGGGTTATTTAAACGAAACCAAGTGTTAGTTATCCTAAGTATATTGCTAAATGTAAGGACCTTGTTCATCTAATGTATATGTGAATGTTGTGTAATGATATTTTTCCTGTGTTTAAAATCGGCATAGACTTAATATATTTATATATATGTTGTGTATATCATTTGTGAATATGTCATCAAAGCAGGAAAATGTCAATCACCGAGGAAGAACAACAACTTCGTGATCTTGAACTTGTCCCGCTCAGTAATAGGCTTCCATATGCTGAGAACAACTCTCGATTACAAGATGATTTTGATCCGACTTTACTAGCTTTCAAAATAGCCACGGATATCCTAGACATATCACCCATCAGAGACACACTCAGACGTACTGCATTTGTTCCCGAAGTCTACATGCATGAATTCTGGAATACTGCATCTTTCTCTAACAAGACTATCTCTTTCGAACTGAACAAAACCCCAAGGGAACTTAACTTGAGCATTTTTCGGAAATTGTTTAGGCTTCCTAGGTTGGCACAGGGTGAAAAATTTGTGGCTAACCCAAAGAATGATGAAGTACTTCGGGTCATTCGTGCCATGAATTATGAGGGTGAAATTAACAACCCATCACAATTTAACACCTCACACATAGGGCAACCCTGGAAAGCAATTATCACCATCATCGTCAAGTGTCTCAATGGTAAAACTAGGGGCACCGATGCAATGAGACCACCACAGGCTCACTTATTTTGGGGATTGTATACTGCATCAAAAGTCGACTATGCACTTCTTCTCTGGCAAGAATTTTGTTATCAGATTACTGGAACGAAGAAGAAATCCGTGCATCTCCCATTCCCGAGATTCACCAAGCTCATTATCCACTACTTCATGAAGAATGACCCAACGATTGACACTCGCGGGAATTTCTTCTATCACACCAAAGATGATGATTACGTGATTCTCTCAATGAATGTAGACACAAATTCTACAAAGTATGCATTACTTCCTGCACTAGTACCCGACACTATGATTAATGATGGAATCAAGGAGAGTGATAAATACCAAGAGATGCTTAATGATATTGACGCACAATTTAAACGGGCAAATTTACCACCCTCAGAGAAGGAAAAAGGTAAACGCAAGAAACGAGTTTCACAGCGTCAATCAACTGCTCCTAAAGATAAACGCTCAGGAAAAATGCAAATTCTTGATGAAGACGATGAAGATGAGCTGATCCACACTGAAGATGAACAGGAAGAAGTACCACTCCGCAGGCCTAAGAAAGCAAAGAAATCTAAAGGCAAAGAGGCAAGTGTTGCTCCAAATGATCCTGCTCAACAACAACTTTCTGAAGCCAAAAGACTTCGTATCATTCTTCAACAAAGCCGACAGGAAGCCTTTGGCGGATCCGGCTCAAGGGTATTTGAAGACTTAGAAGATTTTGGTAATCCTAATAATGATACGGAATTTTTCGACGAAGAAGATACTTATGAAGATGAGTATGAAGACGCTGCTACCTTTCAACTTGAAAGTCGGGAACCAAGTGAAGAACGTGAGAGCAGTGCTGACACTGATACAAGCATGATGTATCGAGATGCAAATATCACCACATCTTTGCCTGAACCGACTCACATGGTACTAAATGAAGATGCTCATGCAATTTTCACACCAGACACACAACTTCAAAGTAAGTCTACTTCAAATTCTGATGATGTTTTGAAATATCTCAATTTAGAAGGGGAGGGTGTTGAGGTCACTAACACTGATCCGTCAACAAATGAAAAAATGGTGGATGTTCCTATAACCACTATTACATCGACCACCACCTCCCTACTATCAACCCCAGTCATCAGTGAGGTCTCAACCACCACCATCACACCCGCAAGTGTTGAACAACCAGTATCAACCACCACCATTACCACGGAATCCACACCGTCATCTACACCTGAACAACCTGTATCAACCATCGTCCTAACCACTGTATCTACATCAACACCTATCCCAGTACAACCAGTATCATCCACGACCACGTTAACGGTTTCGGTTATACCTCCACCAACAGAACCACAAGTATCATCCACATCAAATCCTTTTCTCACAGTCAATGATCCGTTGATTCTGTCTTTTCAACAACAACTAGCGGCTCAGGCTACACAAATAGCCACGTTGACTGAAAGGGTTGCTACTCCCCCCAAGGAACCGCATCCTGATGAGCCTACTCTTAGAAAACTAACAGACAAAGTGTCAAAGCTAAAAGAACAACATAAATCATTTCGTAAAGAGAAGAAAACTCGGGATAAAGAAAATGCTGCTTTTCTCGGGTCAATTGACGAGCAGATGACTGCGATCATTCAACGTGAAGTCAAGTCTTATGTTGATCAACAACTACCACATCTTGTCGGTAATGGTCTATCCACTCTTCAATTAATGACATTGCTTCAGACACGTCTGCTAAATTTGGGAGCTCATAAATCAAAATACAAACGTAAAGTTCTGCAATATCTCAACAAAGCAATTGATGAAGAGAATCCTGCATACACTACCGAATCTGAGTCTGATGATGAGAATGAGTTGGAAGAGGAAGATGACGAGGAACATGGTGAAAAGGATGATGGTAATGAGGATAAGGATAAGGAAGGAGATGAGGAGGATGAAGAGGATGAACAAGGAAAGGATAAGAATGTAGATGACGATGAGGACGAGGATACAGATGATGATCAGGATGACGATGACGATAATGACACGGGTAATAAAGTCAACAAGGGTGATATGAATGACGACACCGGTATAAACGCCGAAGAGACAAACAAGGATGACAATGAGACGGCCACCGAGAAAGGTCTAGAGGACACTGCAGAAAAGGTTGCTGACACCACAGAAAAGCCACTGGAGACAACAGTATCAGCAACTTAGCAGGTTGCTTCAGGTATATCTATTGCACCAGAATTCACTACTGATTCTCACATTGAATCTGTAGAATACATGCAAGCAGAAGAACCGACAGAGACAATGCTTGAAGAAGAACCTCACGATGATATACCAGTGATGCAAACTCAACCTTCAACATCATCTACAACTCTACATGACGATGACATGGACGTTGAAGATTTAAATGTTCCAGAACCGACATTTGCTGAATCCCTTATCATTGATGATACTGTACAAGAGCAACTTTGGCTAACAAACGCAGCACCAAATCATCCATTTGACACTGCAACTACAATGGAGATGACTCAATTCCTCAACAACCCTATCGACTTCTCGGCCTTTCTAAGATATTCCCATGGGAAACCGACGATGACCCCGGATCTGATCAAACTGGCAGCTGCAGATGTGGACTTCTTTGACACGTTAAAGATCAGCCATAATGAAGCAAAATATCACCTGAATGAGCTTACAAAAGCAATGAGAGCGACAACTACAGGAATTCAGACTCCCGTATTGCGACCTCTTACACCAACGGTCATCACCGGTTCTGCCACTATCCCAATAGAGCATTTTGTCTCTCACGATCTTGAATACCTTGAAAATGGAGCAAAGAAGTATGCCACGTCTCTCACAATGCTCAAGGCCGTTAACTTGGAGAATGTTCCATGGATAGTGGATAAAGTGCCTGAGTCAATATGGAGAAAGAAGCCACTCAAGTTTTATGATACCTATGCTTCACTTGGCATATCTCACTGGGACAAGAAGAAGAAGCTAGCTTATAATCACTTCCACCGTCCCAAGAGAGGTGCTTCTATTGTCTCATCCCACAGAATCAAAAGCATTCAAGGAGCAACCACTCAGACGGTCTTCGGCTATGATTATTTGAACGTAATCATTTTCAAACGTACCGATGAGAAAGAGTACCGAATTGATGAAAGTGATCTTCAGTATCTTCAACTTGAAGACATCGAAGATCTCCTGCTGCTATTGGTTCAAGAAAAAGTTGACCACTTATCACCTGAGATTATCATTGCCTTGAGTTCTAACTTTCGCCAATATGCTAGGAAAATCGTCATTCAGAACCGGGTGGAAGACTTTCAACTTGGTGTCGAAAGTTATCAGAAGAAGATAAACCTGCAACGTCCCCATACGACTCCCCTCAGCAATTTCCATAAGAACAAGAAGGTTTACATGGGGACTACCAAGCCGGAAGCAAGAATTTTTTATCCGAATGAGACTGGAGTCATGCAATATATGCGATTCTCAGAACTGCACAAATTCAGTGATGGCACGCTAAAGAATGTTCGAGATGATCTGTTGGTTCTCAATTCCAACTTACCTCTTCCGGCAGTCACATACACCTGGACAACCCAGTGTAGAAAGGGGTCTTCGTACGCAATCAGGAAGATTGAGGAAGTTCTAAGGAAGCGCCGGTTGCTACGAAGCATAGAACGATTCGTCGGTGGACGACCATATGGAGCTCACCATCGGTTCACGGAACGAACCAAGTAATTTTGGTTCGTCTCATTACAGGTCTACTCCATATGTATATTATATTGTGAATATGTTATTTTTTAATTTATCAGCTTTTGTGGCTTGTTGTAGTGTAAAAGTATGATATTTTTTCAAGAATTTCTCTCGAGATTCTAAATTTTTCAAACAAATCATACTCAAGCACTACAACTTACCCTCATTAATTTGAGGGGGAGCATAAATATGTTCTTTGGCCAACACATAATTTCATTTTATTACCCAAAGACCGGTTAATCCATTACATATCCAAAATATTGATGGTTAACATTTTGGAAAGGGGAGAAAATGGGATTAAGGAGACTTTATGATATTTGGCTAAAACAATGAAAAAGACTTAAAGGATAAACCAACTTAACATGTGTCATGCACAAGTTAAGGGGGAGCGTTTTTGATGATCAAAAACACTTAAGGCACAAAATCTTTGATTTTAATATCTCAAGTGCTTTAAGTGATTTTCAAGGATTTTTCATGGTGACTATATCAACCTAAAACACACTTATCTCACGACGATGTGGTGACAAAAGGGTGGTAGGTATAGGTATTAGTCCAATGATTCATCAGAACCGATGCAATCTTCCCAAGGACAACTCCCTAGATAGAACTAGAAGTCCTAGGAAAGATGGAGAATGAATGTGAACGTAGCTGAATGCCGACCAAGTACTTAAGCTAGCACTGGAACAATCACAACAAGGTGCTAGTGATGACGTATTGGTAAGCATTGAAGGGGTTGAAGAATGAAAAAGAATTGTAAAGATAAAGGGTGTAAAGAAAGAAGCCCTCCTTACAACTTAAGACAGAAACCGGGTCAATACATTTGCTATTGAGATCATTTTTGTTAATGATTCTCGATATTGAAGAAAGACATCATGGACCCAGTGAATCAATGCACAACCCTCCCCAGCTAACTCAAATATCTCTCAAAAGGTATTTGTTTTAATCACACGGAGTTCAACACGTTATCTATTGGTTTATTCACTCCGAATAGACTGATATTGAATAGGTGGCACTCCTCTCCAGCCATCGATCACTAAATCAAAACGCACTATCGAGTCTAGAGCCATGAGATCATCAAAAGTCTCATTAGGACACTTTCAATTTATTCCTTGCTTTTTCACACACTATGAAAAGTAAGAGATCTTTTATGAGTCCTACGCAATATTCTTGTAATATTGCCAGAACATCTGAGTAATACGCAAGTATCACAGTGAAGATGGAAATCCTGCTTGAGCCAACATCAAACAAGCTCATGGTAGGTGACACGTGCGGTTCTTTACGAACTAATCTTGTGACAACTGGAAAGAAACAGTAGTTTAATTCTTAATTGAACTTAAACTCGTTCCAGGCCTCTACGCATTATCATATGATCTTGCCAGAACACTCAGAGTGACACTCTTTAGTGTTCACAGTGACGAGTGGAAATCCTTCTAGTGTTAACATCAAACAGCACTTGGTAGGTAACAAGCAAGATTCAATTTGAATCAAGTTTGTGACAACTGGAAAGCAACGATGGTGAATATCTTGATAAGAAATTCACTTGTTCCAGGTTTCATGAATTGACGGCTTCAATCATAAGGATTTTTAATCCAAATGATTCACTCTTTATGTTCGCAGTCAGCTTTGGACGGTCGAATAAAGAGAACGGGTTTACCCGCGAAATCCTGTCAGGAAGTTACTTAATTGAAACTATCCGTCACGGGTACGATATCTAATATCGTCCAACGGTCTTCACCGACCGGAGATAAAATGCTACCGAATTAGAATAAAAAGTCAAAGCCATTTTATTCGTGTCGTTGTTGTGTACCTGTTGAAGACGGTGGCGTTGCTGTGTACCAGTTGAAGACGGTGGCGTTGCGGTGTACCTGTTGAAGACGTCCTCACATGCTTATTCCTTCAGCATCAAATACTCCTGCAAATTCAAGAAAGTATGACCTAAAAGTCTTCCGCTGTATCGACTCTGAAACTTTCAAGAATTCAACAAAGGATAAGTGTGTGGGACATGAAGTCGCAAAGAGGCGAATCTCAAAAGAAAATAAAGACTGCACGTGAAAGGCCAAAAGAACGTGTTCCAAGCAAAAGGCTGATATCATTCAACACATATTCACAAAAGAAAAGAAAAAGAAAGAAAAGAAAACTACGAGCTCAAGAACAAGATCTAACATGCTAGATTAGGACTTTGTAAATTTGGAGTGACCTCCCTTTGGGGGAGATTGTTGGAAATACGTTTTACGCATTTAGAAAGTCTCGGTCACTCCAACAATGTAGTTATAGGCTCGTAGTTATGTTTTGTCTCATTTATTAATTAGCCTGACCCATGAGCATGTTCATGGGCCGGAAGCCCAAGTCCATTAAGGACTTGGGGTATTTAAACCTCTTTCCACCATGGAAAGAGGTGTTGGTTGTTTATTTCTTTCATTTCAATATACAAGTTCTCTTTCACTTCTCTCTCTAACTTTCTCTCTTTAGAAAAACATCAACCCCCTTGTTTCATAAGATTATCATTGTTCTACAATTAAACATGAACGATCACGTAAATAATTAACACTTAAAAGTTACGGGTTCCCTTGTGTAGGCCGCGGCTAAAAGAGCAAGGAAAGGAAGAGATGGGCCTTTGGCCCATGACCCATTGAAAATCCATGTTAAATAAAAACACAAGAAACCTTTTAGTCATAATTTTAGGTTACCGAAAACGTTCACCCTTGCCTCCCTTTTCCTCCTTGACGCCGGCCATAGCTCACCACCAAGGTCAATCCGGATGATTTTGCTACTTGATTCTTTTAGTGTACGTGTTCGTGATCATAACCTTTTCTTCCACGTGTTTGATATGATCAAACCTTTCTTTTTCTTTTTAATTCTTTATTGAATTCATGTTCTTATTTTAATTAATCTTAAAAACAAGGTATAAAACATGGGGATTAATTAAAATCATGATTAAGGGGGTGTTTGGTGTTTTTTTGGTTCGGCCGAGACACCACCGAGGGCCAAGGGGCTCTCGGCTTGTTTTAATCACAACCACCGAGACCTCCCAAGGTCTCGGCTTGGTCGGTTTGGTTCGGACGCAAGCAAAGGGACCCCGACGGAAGGTCGGGGTATGGTTTTGGTTTGGATCGAGTGCCAACCGAGACCAATAGGGTCTCGGTGGGACTTTTGTTTTAACAGTGGGAACCGAACAACAAAAACAGTAGGAACCGGTGGGAACCGGTGGGAACCGAGTTGGGCGGCGGCTAGTCGTGGCTCGGCAGCGGGTAAACCACTCGGACAGTGGCAACTGGCTAGGCCGGGTAACCACTGTCAAGGGTGTTTGGCTCGGCTTATATGTGACACACGGATACGGGCCCGGGTTAATTTAAATCACGGGTTCGGGTTTCGGGAAAGTATTAAAAAATCAGAAAAATATATTTAATTAAATTATTTCTAGACTATTTAATTTAATTAAATGCATGACTTATGTTCAAATATTAAAACTAATATTTCATGTATAACCTAAGTATTTTTCTTAGCTTAATTTAATTAAAACATGTATTTTTAATTAAATTCTTATAATGTATAGTTTATTAATTTAACCAAGTTATTTATTTAATGAACTATAATACTTGCACCATGTCTTGCATTTTACTAATTATACTTTACTTGACATTAATAATCCAGCTTATTTCTAATTATTGAAACTTACTATTTTTGGAAACTTTCTATTTTTAGAAACTTACTATTTATGGAAACCTGTTATTTTTAGAAAGTTACTTAGTATTACAATACAAGTATTATATACCATATTGCATGAATGATAAACAACAGAATACAATAATAACTACATATTAACACTTAAATCAGTTACAACATGACTTAACGTGAATAATAAGCTAAGAACACACAGAACCAGTTAAACACATGTAGTTCAGACAACTCATACACGTTCCCATTCTTATGTAGTATTATCCGTCAAGGCGGAGTAGGTTCTTCAGCGTTTCCGTTAGATTCTACTAGACACAAGGTACGGATTTCCCGTCCTTAAGTAAGGACAACCTCTTCTTTTTTTAGGATTTCCCGTATGCAGTCAACTATTTTCCCCAGTAGTTACAGATTAAATGCTTATGTTTTATTAGTTACCTTAGCCATATACATGCATGCCAGTTTCACCTAGTTATGGAGGTACCATAACCGTAACACTAGAGGCACTAGTGTTATGACTTCACCACGGCGGAGTGATAGCTCGTGGCGTCCCTTTCAGTCATTTGGCAATTATTATTAATATCATCATGTAGGGCGTATGGGTGCATCCTAGTTACAGTATCAGTCAGGATTTCATGGTGAATGTGGTGTGTGCCTTGCATCATTCACAAGGAGCTGATCCCTCCTACCTATTACCATTTAATTAGAGGCATCCCCTCTAATTGCATGACGAGGTCACCCCTCCAAGTATTCATGCACGTTTTTGACCTCATGACCTATATTGGCTTTTGGTATATTAAACTAATACAAATTTTCATAAGTAACATAAGCTATATTTTCAGAACTAAAACCAGTAAACATGACATACATCTAGGTTTCCCAGGACGTATTCATTTCCGCTGCTTTTCATGCTTTAAATGCTCTTTTATGCTTTCATACTCTATGCTTCCATGCTTTATTGTATATCCGTGCACTGAGCGTTATGCTCAGCCGTTTTCCATTTCCATGTTCTCAAACGGCAGGTACCCAAGGTCGCAAGTTGGATCTCAAGAGTATGTGCATTCAGATGGAAGCTATCCAACCTCTTTTACCTTATGCATTTATTCCTACTTTCTTATACTTTACTTCATTTGGACATTGTTTAGTCCTTTCATTTACAGTACTTAATATTGCTTATGTGTGAGTTACTTAGACTATCGATGTTTGTTTCCGGTATTTCTATTTATGGTCATGAATGTTTATACATTTACCTTGCATGCTTTGATGACATGCCATATTTTACTGTAGCATTCCATCTTAACAAATGGGGTGTTACAGGGTATCTTGGAGCTCAACAATATGAAAACTCTTCCTTAACTACAAAACTGGACGCAAACAAAAAAAGTTTGGTGCGTTTGGTATGCAATCGGGAATCAATATAGGTATTAATTTTTTATTACAAAAATGTGTCATAGAAAAGTAAGATTGTCATTGTCGTTGTTTGATATAAAATTTAAAGTAAATGTATCTTTTTCTAGTGATTGCATCAATTATTAATATATATATATATATATATATATATATATATATATATATATATATATATATATATATATATATATATATATATAGATATATATATATATATATATAGATATATATATATATATATATAGATATATATATATATATATATATATATATATATATATATATATATATATATATATATATATATATATATATATATATATATATATATATATATATATATATATATATAAATACATATATATATATATATATATATATATATATATATATATATATATATATATATATATATATATATATATATATATATATATATATATATATATATATATATATATATATATATATATATATATATATATATATATATATATATATATATATATATATATATATATATATATATATATATATATATATATATAAGATATATATATATATATATATACATATATATATATATATATATATATATATATATATATATATATATATATATATATATATATATATATATATATATATATATATATATATATATATATATATATATATATATATATATATATATATATATATATATATATATATATATATATATATATATATATATATCATGAAAATACAAAATATAGCATGTAAAGTGTTAAAAATTAAAAGTAAATATAAAACATACATAGACCCACAAGAATGTTTGAGAAAAGTCACCCCTCCAAACTAATCTATCATTGTTTATAGAGTTAAGTATATTTTTTGTTCTTATTGTTTGTTGGGTATAATGATTTTGGTACAAAAGTTTAAAAAGTAATGGATCCAGTTCTGTTATGGTAGACCCGTAACACTTTTTGTCCCAAACGTTAGTTTGACTAACTTTGGCTGTTAAATTTACATAAAATGACCCAAACTAATCGTAATTAAAAAACTAATATACAACAACATGTCCACATACCTGTTAAACACTTTCTCAAACTTTACTGCAGTTTCCAACATAAGAAATGTGGAGTTCCATCTTGTGTCAACATCAAGGCATGGCTTTCTATTACAATCAACTTTTTCAAACTCGACGCCTTTTTCGAAGTTTTCTTGCCTAACTGATGATGATCTTAAATACTTTACAACATTTCAAATTTTCAAAATAGAATCATTTTGTTCCTCTAAACCATCTCTTACCACAAGATTGATAATGTGAGCACAACATCTTAAATGAATATACTTGCAATCTAAGATTGCATTAGGTCCTTTAAGCAAAGTACGTAACCTCCTAATAGCCCCATCATTAGATGACGCATTATCAACCGTAACCGTAAAAACACGAGTAATACCCCATTCTTGTAAACAACGATAAACTAAGTTTCCTATAGTGACACCCTTATGATTTGATATTCGACAAAAATTAAGAATTTTCTTTCTTAATTTCCAACTATCATCAACCCAGTGAGCCGTAAGACACATATAGTTATAGTTTTGCACGGATGTCCATGTGCCGGTAGTAAGACACACGGTTTGATCTTTTAAAATATTCTTAAGCTTTTGTATTTCTTCCTGATATATAGACAAAACATCTCTAGCAACCGTCCACCTAGATGGAATTTCAAATTCTGGATTTAGTTCCCACGCAAACTCTGTAAATCCCTCATCTTCAACAATGCTAAAGGGTTGATTGTCTTTAATGCACATCCTAGCTACAGCTTTTCTACAACGTTCTTGGTTAAAAGAATGAGAAACTAAACTACCTCCAGATTCACCCATAGTAGTAGGCTTGAAACTTAATGTTGTTTGTTTCTTCTTATCTTTAGTTCTATAAAGAGGTGAAGTAACGCATACATTTTTTAAATAATTACCTAACGTGCTAGTACCATGCTGTTTTGAGCTTGCCGCTATGACCGTACCACAATAAGGACACTTAGTTTCTGTTTCACCATTTTTGGGGTAAGGAAAATGATCCCACACAAATGATTTTAGACGCCTTTTCTTTTTTTGCTCATCATCAGTGACACGTTCATCATCATCAATATGCCCATCAACATTTTGATTGACATTCTCACAATCAACACCAATAACCGGCGCATTCCCGTTCTCCATAGTTCGAGCTTCGGATGTCTCGCTACCTGATGGTTCCATCACCTAAAATAAACAAGCAAATCAAGACCTATAATATAAACACACATATAAAAATAAGATTGCATCATGCTTAGTTGCCTAAACTTAATTTGTATTCTCAATCCTATCTTTAATAGGTACCACTGATTAATTGATTATTATGAAGTAATAGAGAAGAATCCTTATTAGACTACACTGTACCATAAGTTTCATCAAATCAACCACCATATGTTTGACATGCTAGACTCAACAAAACAACAACACATTTTCACATCACTTTTAATAAGTACGACTGTATAGTTGTAGAATTAATTTCACATGACATCAAAATATAGCATTCTCATCCAAAAAAACAAACCCACATGTATTCTGTTGGTGGAAAACAATACCTGAATTCACTTCACTTAAAACTTCATCAGAATCAACTTTGTGGATCATACATGCATGATTTTTTATAAATATTTTACAAGAACAATCCTACAACATAACTAGATTATTTGTTTAAATAATGCTTCTAATCTAACTAGGTAAAAGTATAAAAATAAAGATTAGGACAAAATGGTGGATGAAAAGAAGATTAACTAACCATGAATGTTGAAGGAGATCTTGCATGACTAATCTGGAAATGGGGGAAATGAAGTTTTGATTGAAAATATTGAGAAGATCTGGTTAACCATTTAAATGATCTTGAAAATCAAAGTTGTGAGTAAATTTGCCGTTTCATTTTTTTAGGTGAATAGATGAAAGGGTTAAAGTGATCGGAAATCCCAACTGCATACACATATTAATTGGAATAATAAATATTTAGTAAATATAAATAAAATGTCAAATATAATATGAAATCGGTTCGGTTCGGGTTTAATGGTCCGGTTTTTATATCAAAACCGAAACCGAACCGAAAGTTCGGTTTTTGAAAAAATAAAAAACCAAACCGTCGGTTTTTAGTTCGGTTCGGTTATTTTGGTTCGGTTTTTTCGGTTTACGGTTCGGTTTCGGTTTTTACGGTTTTTTTTGCTCACCCCTACAACCTACACTTTGTTCGATTGTGGTGAGATGGTGATAACAAAAAAAAACATAAGCAAACCCTCAACAACACAAAACATCAAACCAATACAAATCCATGCCCACATTTTTCATCTTAAAACAAACAAATCCAAATAAATCCACAACAACAGTAAACTCCAAATTTTTTTTTTCCAGATCTAACAAAATATATTAGCAAAATATTCAATAAACCATAACCCCAAATCATCTTGACCAGATCTGGTCGTATATTATATCAAGAATGAAAGCCCTCAAATTTGTTTTCCAACTGATACCCTCAGATCTATAGCAAAAATAAATAGCTATGGTGGACGTGACGGTGTCGATCGAAGATCTCACGTGATAAACCAATGGTGATCAAACGGCCGCTGGGCTCTTAAGATGATGTTGTGTTTAGCGGTGGTGGGGTAAGGCTATATTAACGTGGTGGTGGTGTCAAATGAGATATATAAAAAAAGAGTGAGTATGTATTATTTGAAGATGAAGAGTGTTTAGAATAGAAAAAAATAGAAGATGAAGAGTGGTTGTGGTGGCGGCGGTGTGTTTTGAGCGTCAGAGATGGATATATCATTTTGTGGTTAAGTTTTTATTTGAGGTGAATATATCATTGAAGAAGATAAGATGTTGTTAAAAAAGATGAGATGAGTGGGTCTTTTTGTTTTAAAGATAATAAAATGAAAAGAGAAAAAACGATCTGTTTAAAATGAAAAGAGAAAAAAAGATCTATTAATTTTAGTGGTCGTCGATGAAAAGACAAATATACACTCACGGTTACAGTCAAAGTTAGTCAAACTAACGTTTGGGACCAAAAGTGTTACGGATCGATCATAATAGAACTGGATCCGGTACTTTTTAAAACTTTTCGATCAAAACCGTTATACCCGGCAAACCATAAGGACCAAAAATGTATTTAACTCTTGTTTATATCATACTTTGGAATCAAATTTCTAACCAAACATTTTATATGGTTATGAAAGTGATTCGTTGATTCCTATATAGTCAAACCAAACGGCTTTGGTTTATGAATATTGGAATGAGCCTATGACAATCATAGTCATTGCAAGTGTTTGGTTGACTGTTATGATAATCAATTAATGAGTTGATACCTATAGTTTCATTCTAGTAGGAAGTTGTGGGTTTTTATCATTTTTTTGTATCTTTATTTTCCACCACTAGAAAATACAAATATTATTATTATGTTCTAATTTTTGCTTATTATGTTTATAAAAATGGTAATGGGCCCATCTTACTAAATTTAATACACATACTACACTATTATACCAAACAAAAATATTAGTAATAATACATTGATTCTCATTCCACCCTTTTTATACCGTTATCGATTGTGATTCTCATTCCGCCCTATATCATATCGTTTCCATTAAATCCTAAATGTGAAAGGGGTATATTTTTTGACATTAAGAATTCATGTTTACAACAAGTGAATTTTTTTAATTATATTAATTTATTATAAGCAGAAATTCTAAATGTAAAAGAGATATCTAATATATTCAGTCTTTAAAAAAAAGTAAAAAGGTATAAAGAGAAGGGTCCTTCTCATATGGGAGATACCTTTTACCCTCAGCATTTACAACTATATCCATTTTCTTTTAGGAAAAAGACGAAAATGGTCAAATCAAACCCTCATGATCCACTAATGGTCATGCCAAAAGATTTTGACATATTTGGTCATGCACAAATGCACAACTGCTCAATCCCATTATATTTATGGCATGTGTCCTATGGCAAATGCTCGACTGATGGTGCTCAACCCTCAAGTGCTCAACTTTGTGAATACCTTTTACCTCTTGATATATGTGTCCAATTATTAACTTTTAGCCCTTCAAAAATAATTAACTTGACAAATTTAACAAAAAAAAACTTAAAAACAATATTTTTTATTAAAAAAACTCTCTCCCTCCCTAAATCAATCACTCAATCAAAATACGTAACCATTTCGGATCATATCTTCTTCTCACTCACCTCTCACCACAAACCCTATCACCACTCATCCCCCACCACCATCGCATCTCAGTCGTTACCACCATCCCATCCGTCACCACCAACATCAGGAATCATAGTTGTGGGTTTTGTAGGCGAAACAAAACCCCCCTTATTGAGTATCTATTAGCAGAGGTGATGTTGAGGTGGCACCAATCATTTAGGCTGATTGTTTAGTAGTTGTAGGCTGATTATTCGTCTCGGTTTCGGTGGGATAGTAACAAAAATTGTATCTAGATTTTCTATTTATGTTGTTATGCGTGGATTTTTTTTGTTTTTGCTATTATAACACAAACCTTTCAAATATCCTGACCATATAACAACATTTAAGTAGAATGGCCATGGAATACAGGAGTATTTGGCCTATATTATATGTCATTTAGTATACTCATTGTGTTTAACTTAGGTTATTGATTGGAAAGTTGGGAGATAATAGTTGATTTAATATGAGTGAGAAAGGATAGGTAGCAAAATGAGTAGGAATCAGTGTAAACTGGCAACTAGTAGGATAGGATTATAGCCTTATAGGCATAGGAAGGGATAACTGTTCTAAGTTGACTAACTAATTTAATTGTCTGCTCTGTTTGTTGGGGGCGTTTGGGATTGCTTTTTCAAAGTGCATGTATCACTCTGCTTTTTCAGTACGACGAGAGAGAAAATGCATATAGTCACTTCTTGCCAAACATTGTCTTTTATTTATCTGCGTTTTGGATGTGCGATAATGACCCTTAGAACGCATTCCTAAACAGCCTCTAAGACTTTGAGTTTAAGCTTTTCAGGTTGCCTAATACTTAGTTTAGGCTGCTATTGATCATGGTTATACTATATGTGGAAAGTTTGAGGATAATTGTAGATTGCAACTGATTCTATAATCCAAGTGAGGGTAAGGTTCTCAATTTGATGGTTTTGGTTTTAAGCTTATTTATATAGGGAGAGTTTCAGAGGTAATTATATGTTACATAGGACTGGTATTTTGAAGTGGGGATAGAAAATAGTTGGGACACTATGTACACGATGATTAAATGCAATAATTTGTTTGGTCGTATAGGGAGGTCTAATAGTTGAAGTTAGAATCCATCTCTAGTCAACCAATTTTGCTTCTAATGAACCAATATGCTTATGTTGATGGCTTGATAAAAAATTTGTGTTCCGGAAAGAAGTACAGTGTTGTGTGTTATTAAGTTAGGTCTTAGTTTCGATTACATATGTCAGTGTATAGGTTAAGTGTTAGTTTTGTATAATAGGAGTCTGAATTATAAACTGACTAGTTGCTGATTAATCTTGTTTTTAGAATAGTATATACACTAAGTACCTCCTACACTAAAACTAAAACAAATCTACGGTTGCTCTATTGTATCAGATTGATCTATATACAGTTATAAACATTGAAGCATTGAACTAAAACAACCGAATTTAGAAGCCTGTATACCACCTTCTTTGATAATAATTCTTGGCTCTAATAAAAAATGGCACAACACTAGTTTGCTTTGTAAATATAAAATTTGGTACATGGCCAAATACATGAAATTAGAATCCTAGTTATGTCGACTCTGATCCTTTTTTCCCTTCTTATTATGCAGACTGGTGAAACCCACAGTTTGACATGTATGGATCTCTATGTTTTTGCTACACCCTACAGGATTACGTGGGACTACTACTTCACTCCACGTGAACATACTTTAGCGTTTGAATCCTGGGAAGAACCCGCAGAGTTAGAATATGTACGTTGTGTCACACCTCCAATTTATTAGAGTAAGGCAACACAATGGGGTGCGACGGTCATGACTATCACAAAACACAGGTACAAAGAACAACTATTTAAGAGCCGTTTTCATTTAATTAAAAGCATAAAACTTGTTCGGAAGCGAATTACACAAGATCTTAATAGAACATTGTTTCAAAATACTTTAACATTGATCCAAACATCCATACACTAGTCACGACCATTTTTATTAAAAATCTCTCATGCATAACCACGTCACTCCTCCATCTTAATACCTGAGAAAAACATTGCTAAAGCGTCAACACAAAGGTTGGTGAGTTAATAGGTTTAAGTTTAAGTAAGTGTGATGAACCATAAGATTTTCAAGGCAACCGGCATATAATCTTATGACAAATACAAGATTATAATCAAAAGTATACGTTTTAATCACCTACGTCTAAGCTCATGACACCAAAGCGTTAACCTAAACCAACAAGATATAATAAGAGCCCGAGCAAATGCCTATCCCGAAGTGTTTGTAAAACCTCAAATGTAAGTGTATCTAACTGTAGGATATGTAAATCTTGCTTATGTTTTAGAGAGAGAAAGAGATAGAGAGATGGTGAGAACACACACACTTAGAGAGAGAAAGTGAAAGAAAAACACTTTTTCACTATGTGTAAAAATGAGGAACACACACCCTCTCCATCAAAGGAGAGGGTTTATATACCCAAGCCTTGTGATGGGCTTGGGCTTACAATGTTGGGCCGGCCTACACATGTTGTAGGCTAGGCTTGACTTTGTTTGTTTAATAAAGATATCTAGACTACGAGCTACTACTTAATATATTGTCAGAGTGACCGAATCTTCCTAAATACGTAAAAACGTATTTCCAACAATCTCCCCCTAAGGGAGGTCACTCCAAACAAGGGCGTTACCCGAGTTACAATAATAAGATAAACCTAGCATACTATGCTTGTCTTGAGCTCGTAGTCTTCTTCTTTCTTTTCTTTTTCTTTTCAGGTGAACATGCTGATGTGATCATTGATATCAATCTTGAGCATTAATCTCTTGCCTTGATCTTGTGCATCCATCACTTGTGATCTTCGCCTCTTCGTGACACCATGTCCCACATACTTATACCTTCGTAATTCTTGAAAGCTTCAGAGTTTGATACAGCGGAAGACTTAACTTTTAGGCTTTCTTGGATTTGATGAGGTATTAAGTGCATAAAGTATAAGCATGCGGGGACGACTTCTTCATGGATCCCGCAACGCCACCGTCTTCAAATGCCGCAACATATGTAGACACGAACGAAATGGCTTTGAACATTTCATTCTAATTTGGTAGCATTTTACCTCCGGTCGGTGAAGACCGTTGGACGATATTAGATATCGTACCCGTGACGGATAGTTTCAATTAAGTAACTTCCTGACAGGATTTCGCGGGTAAACCGTTCTCTTTATTCGACCGTCCAAAGCTGACTGCGAACATAAAGAGTGAATCATTTGGATAATAATATCCGCATGATTGAAGTCGTCAATTCTGATTCCTGGAACAAGTTTGATTCATTAAAGAATCGCACCATCGTTGCTTTCTAGTTGTCACGAGCTTGATTCGTATAGAATCTTGCAAGTTACCTACCAAGTGCTGTTTGAGGTTAACACTAGAAGGATTTCCACTCGTCACTGTGAACACTAAGGTATCACTCTAAGTGTTCTGGCAAGATCACTGAGATTTTGCGTAGAGGCCTGGAACGTGTTTAAATTCAGTTAAGAATTAAACAACTGTTGCTTTCCAGTTATCACAAGTTTGATTCATAAAGAATCGCACAAGTCACCTACCATGAGCTTTTTGATATTCGCTCAAGAAGGATTTCCATCTTCATTGTAAATACTTTCGTATTACTCGGATGTTCAGGCAAGATCATGAAGATTTTGCGTAGGACTCTTAAAATCTTTCTTACTTTTCACAGTGTGTGAAGAAGAAAGGAAATATGAAAGTGTGTCCTAATGAGATATTTGATGATCTCAAATGGCTCTAGACTCGATCGTGCACTTTGGATTTTAGTGATCGGAGGCTGGAGAGGAGTGCCACCATTTCAATACCAATTTATTCGGAGTGAATAAATCGATAGATAACGTGTTATCTCCGTGTGATTAAAACAAATATCTTTTAAGAGATATCTGAGTTAGCTGGGATGGGTTGTGCATTTCATCACTGGGTCCATGATGTCTGTCTTCAATATCGAGAATCATTAAAATGATCTCAATAGCATATGTGTTGACCCGGTTTCTGCCTAAAGTTGTAAGGAGGGCTTCTTTCTTTACACCCTTTATCTTTACAATTCTTTTTCATTCTTCAACCCCTTCAATGCTTACCAATACGTCATAACTAGCACCTTGTTGTGATTGTTCCAGTGCTAACTTAAGTACTTGGTCGGCATTCAGCTACGCTCACAATCTTTCTCCATCTTTCCTAAGGACTACTATTTCTAGCTATGGAATGTCCTTGGGAAGATTCCTCCGGTTCAAGAAGAATCATTGGACTTAACCTATCCTACCATCCTTATGTCACCACAATCTTCATCGTCGTGAAATAAATAGGTTTTGGGTAAGTATATGTCACCATGAAAATCCATTTTGATATGCAAAACCGTTTTGCCCCCCCTTAACATATGCCACGATATTCGAAAACATTTCGCATATGTCAGGATGAGCCAACACATTAAGTCAAACCATTTGTGATAATATCCCATATTAAATCACATTTTCTTCGCCATATTAAAAATATTAACCCAATCGATGTTTTTAATATCAATTGATTTAATGAAGTTTTAACAAAGGTTTTGGAAAAAAATGCAAGTCCATTTTATCTTCATGATATCAAACGTATGAGATATGATACCGATTTGTAACATGATCACATATTCACCATATTAGAAAAGAATTGACAAGGTTGGACCTGATAGATGAGAACATCATATGATAAGATCACATGTTTCTTGTCAGCATATGTTGGTCGCCTCGTCACGTCTGAAGTCATCTCTTGACACCACATGTACGATTGGTATTGTTGTCTTGACACCAACTTGTGAACTTGGCACGTTCGGTATCGAAGATTCTGAATGCTTGACAATTGCTCCCCCTCAATTGTTGACCCGTGTTCTATCGAAAGAGCTGTAGTCGTCGGTTGAGTAGTCGTATCGTCGAGTATGTAGATACCAATTGTAGATTGCTATGTTGTAGAGATGATAGCTTCATGAAAACAAGACTTCTCTTGTTTTAAAAAATAAATGCACTGAGACGTACATAGATTTGTGTTAGACCAAGTTATAAAGTAAACTTGATCCCTTACAAGGTTTTAAAGTAAACCTTGCCCGAGAAAATTAATTCCCGTTGTTAGCCAAAGCTTTCATAAGAAATACTTGACTTTAATATGAAAACCGGGTTGCAGTCTGAAATAACTACAAGCCATTTAGGCATGTTTTATGAAATATTTACAACTTTTGTACGAACTCTATTTATGGCGCCGTGTCGATATTAATCAACATTTCTAAGGCCGTAAATATTATCGTACCAAAAGACATGCCTTTGAAAAATAAAGTAAAAATATTTTTCGATTTTTATGAATTTTTCAATTTTTATGGTTTTTATATGGTTTTATATTTTTGTATTTTGCTTTTGTGGATAAAAATATAAACAATATATACAAATAATCACCAAGGATACGGAGAATAGTTTTACCAAGACTATTCTTTCACTTCATCTGCTAGTTCCTTTAGAGTCTCAGGCGAGAAGGTTCTCATTCCTAGCTTGTCGGCCAAAAATTCAATTCGAGCGCGATCTAAAGCCTTCGTGAAAATATCCGCCAATTGATACTCAGATCGGACAAAGTAAAGCTCGATCACTCCATTTTCCACTTGCTCCTTGATGAAGTGGTAGCGAATGTCAATATGCTTCGACCGGGAGAATTGAACATTGTTGCAGCATAAGGCAATTGCACTTTTGTTGTCGCAGTACATCGGAATTTTGTTGAAACCTAGACCATAGTCGGTTAATTGCGATCTCATCCAAAGAATTTGAGCACAGCAACCGGACATAGCTATGTTTTCTGCTTCTGTACTTGAAATTGCAGCGCTTTTCTGCCTTTTCGATGCCCAACTGATTAGTCGATCTCCTAGTAGTTGCAAAGTTCCACTCGTGCTACGTCTTGTATCTTGACAACCCGCGTGATCCGCATCTGCATATGCCATGAGTGCAATCAAAGAGTCCTTCGAATACCAAAGTCCCCGATTAATGGTTCCTTTAAGATATCGAAATATCCGTTTCACAGTGGCTAAGTGTAACTCAGTAGGCCGAGTTTGATACCGAGCACACATACATATAGCAAACTGAAGATCAGGTCGACTAGCTGTGATATACAGAAGAGTACCGATCATTCCACGATACAGTGTCGGATCAACGGCAACTCCATGTGGATCTGCATCAAGCTTAGTTCGTTCCACCATTGGAGTATCCACGGGGTCGCAAGATTCCATCTTGTATTTCTTAAGCGATTCAAGGGCATACTTGGATTGATTGATAAAGATGCCTCTGGGACTCTGAGATATCTGAAGACCTAAGAAGAATGATACCTTGCCCATCATTGACATCTTAAACTTGGAAGACATGAGTGTCCCAAACTCATCCGATAAGGTTTGGGTCGAGGCTGCAAATATAATATCATCAACATATATTTGTACCATAATCATATCTTTACCTCGTTTCTGAATGAACAACGTGGGATCCACCTTGCCTTTAGTGAAGCCTTGCGTAATGAGGAATTGTGACAATAGATCATACCATGCGCGTGGAGCTTGCTTCAACCCATAGAGAGCCTTCTTAAGCTTGTACACATGATTAGGATAATTAGGATTCACAAAACCATCTGGCTGTTGAACATAGACCTCTTCCTTGAGTTCACCATTAAGAAATGCCGTCTTCACATCCATCTGATAGACGATCATATTCATATGGGCTGCATAAGCGAGGAATAGTCTAATAGCTTCCAAACGGGCAACAGGTGCAAAGGATTCCATAAAGTCGATGCCCAATAATTTCTTGTATCCACGAGCTACTAGACGAGCTTTGTTCTTCAGTATTCCTCCTAACTCATCGAGTTTCACCTTGTAAACCCATTTCAAAGTGAGTAACTACACTTGATCCGGGCATGGGACAAGTTCCCATACTTCAAGACGTATAAATTCATTAAGTTCTTCTTGCATAGCTTCTATCCAACATGATTGAGTAAAAGCTTGTTGCCATGTCTTAGGTTCAACTTCAGTGAGAAAAGCATCAAAATGACAAAACATTGCACTTTCTTGTAACTGACTTCGTGTGGATACCGGGCGATTAGGGTCACCAATAATAGAATCTATAGGATGATACTTTGTCCACTTGCTGTCATGTTCACGAATCCGTGGATTGGAGTAAACCGTACTAGGAGCTTTCTCTAAGGTGGATGACCCGGCTTGATTAGGGTCGGGAATTGGTACACCAAAGAATGGAAGTTCACGCATTTGAGCGAATTCCAAGTCGTGATCATCATCATCCTCTTCATCATCAATAGGCATGACATGGGTAGTTGAAACAGGTGTTGGTTGAGAATTACTTATTGTAGGTATATCTTGACCAATTGTAGGTGCAGATGTGTCTGATTGTGCAACGGTTGCTGGAGCGACAACTTCGGTTACCGGAGCTATTACCTCAGGTTCTAGGGCAACAATAGTTGGAGGAGTAAAGAATTCATCAAAGAACGGTTGAAACAACGTATCCCATTCAGTCCTAGAAGGTGGTGTAAATGATGATGAAGTAGGGTTGTTTGGGACAAGACCAGAACTAATGTTACTGGGTCCCATTTCATGAAGTGCGGGTTCAGAGCTGCTTTGCTCAGAAGCCATTGCTGTCAGCTCATCAAAATCAATATTCATAGTTTCGAGGATCTTGCGAGAGTTACAGTTGTAGATTCGGTATGACTTCTTTGCGGGTGCGTAACCAATGAAAATACCAATATCAGCCTTTGGTTGAAGTTTTCCCAAATTGTCACCATCATTATTTGGATAGCAAAGAGAACCAAATACATGAAGATATGATAAATCTGGTACTTTTCCATGGAGAAGCTCATAAGGTGTTTTACCATGGCGTTTACGAATTAGTGACCGGTTTCGGGTGTACACTGCTGTCGATACTGCTTCTGCCCATAAAAACAATGGAACCTTTGCGTAAATTAACATCGTTCGAGCAGCTTCCATAAGTGTGCGATTTCGCCTTTCAACGACACCGTTTTGTTGTGGAGTGCGTGCAACGGATGTTTCATGAGAGATGCCAACTTCTTCATAATAATCACACAAGATTTGATTCACAAATTCGGTTCCATTATCTGTACGAATGCGTCGGACAGTAGTGTTGAGACGTACTTGAATCATCTTGAGAAATCCGATGATGAATTTAGGTGCCTCATTTTTTGCTTTAAGAAATTTCACCCATGTAAACCGAGAGTAATCATCGACAATGACGAGGATGTACTTTTTGCCACTAAGACTCTCAACACGCATTGGCCCACAAAGATCCATATGCAACAGATAAAGTTTCTCTTGGTTGGTGTCTTCAGTCTTGGGTTTGTAAGACTTCTTAGTGCTTTTCCCCATTGTACACGCGGAACACAAATGATCCTTGTGAAATGATAGTTTAGGAAGACCACGAACAAGTTCGTTTTTCGCCAAGTGATTAATAGCGTCAAAGTTAAAATGAGATAACCGTCGTTGCCATAACCATGACTTAGTCTTCGATACTTTGGAGAGAAGACATACGGGAGAAGCGACCATCATGTCTTGTAGAGACAAAGTATACAAATTATTCCCTCGAGTACCTTTCAATAAATCAACCCCTTCCAAATTACGAATGAAGCAGGTATGCTCTCGAAAAGCAACTTCTAGGTTTGCATCACAAAATTGTCCCACAGAAAATAAGTTGTGACCAAGACCTTCCACGTAATACACTCTTGAAATTATAACATTCCCAATATGATATTCACCGTAACCCATTATCTTTGCAATATGATCATTTCCAAATCGAACCGTACCAAGAAACTTGCTGACGAAATTTCTGAGCTGAGAGCGATCTCCGGTCATATGCTTGGAGCAACCAGAGTCCAAATACCAGAGAACAATTTGGACCACCTGTTTTCAATAACAACAGTAGACAATGCATTGGAAACTATTGGTTCTGGAGTGTTAGCAGATACAGATATAAGATTATCAGAATTGCTAACATTTTTATGACCCTTAGATTTCCTGCGTTTTCTAATGTGAGTTTTAGCACTAACAGGTTTTACAGTTCCAACTTTCTTAGGTTTTGGATTATCCGCGGGCACTACAGTGGGAGTAGACCTATTTAAAGGACACTTGGTTCCTGCAGTAGTGTCGGTGTTCCTAGTTAAAGGACACACTTGTGTTTTGGTAGCCTTGGTACTCCTAGTTAAAGGGCACGCTTTCTTCGCTTTAGTTGGAGTGATCCTAGTTAAAGGGCACACATTTCCTACTATAGTGAAAGTTCTACCAGTGGGGCGCCACATCCAACCAACTTGGGTTAACACTTTCCTAGTCGGTTTCCATTCTAATCCATTTTTCCGGGCATACATCTCATTCACATGGTTAATAAGGCAAGAATCATGACAACTAGAAAACATACATTCATTGCAATTCCAACATTTCAAATTAGAATTCACACTAGGCTTAGAACGCTGCACAACCGCAGAGCCTTTAGGTTTAGCTACATGATTCTTTTTATTCAAAACAGAAATAACATTCCTAGGATGGGCTTCTACTTTCTTCTTCACTTGACTACTAGATGGGGGCAAGATCCTATCATTCTTCTTGTTTCTTTTAAGCTTAGATCTTTGAGCCTTAGTAGTGGTGCTTACTCCTGTAGAAGGCAACACGGGAATATTAGAAGCTGTTTTTGATTCCGCCTTATCTTTAGTGACCAAAGTTTGAGATGGTTTAGTCCTAGGGCCCTTGTTAAGTGGTGTGACGGCTATAAGGTTCCTTTTGATTGCACTAGAGGACGATGCTAAGATAGTGGCTGCGTTATCCACAACATTCTTACCTTTTAGAGTTCGAAGTGTTTCCTTTAACTCAGCCAAGACCAGATTTTTATCACAAATTTGTTCCCTCAAATCAGATATTTCCACCGACTTTTGATTCAATTGTTCAATCAAGGATTGATTCTGTGCAGTGGTATTAGCACATGCGGGCTTTACTGAATCAAAGAGTCGTGTATCTTTCTGTTTTAAGTTATCAACTTTGGACAAAATCTTGGAAACTCGATTATCTAGATCAAGTTTAAAATTCTCAGCGGCCTCAAGTACGTTCACACAGTTAAGATCCTTAGATTTCTCTATTTCTATCGGCAAAGATGTAGCAACTTTGTCACTTGACTGACGCTGTTTTGATTGTAAATTTAATCGAAAATTCTTTTCAAAGTTTGCATCATCGATATTAACACCTTAGAATGACGTTTCAAAGATTTCTTGAATAAATTGTTGCTTGCATTCAAGCGAAATACAATGTGTTTGAATCTCATCAAAACGTTTTGAAAGCGAAGAATATGAATCTTGAAGCTTTAAAAATTCAGCGTCAGATTCGTGACAAGTACTATCTACCACATTATCCACAGATTCAACATTATGCACAATAGAATCTTTATCAACACTGTTATTCACATAGACGGAGACTATATCATGAGACATCACTTGCTTCAGAAGCTGATCATTTTGGCATGAAACCCGTTCTTTTTCAAGTAAACTGTTTTCATAAGCATCATCCATTTCATTGAAAACACGTCTAACTTCGTCTATTTCCAAAAACAAATCTTGATCAAGATTACTAAGACAAGCCTTAACATTCTTTACAAACGGAACAATTTCATCTCGAAACGCAGCTCTAGTGTGCTCAAAGTTCCATTCACCTTCCGTTATGGCCGAAGCCGTCGTACGTTCCAAAATGACCTTGTCAAAATCGGCTAAGTGTTGGTGTACCGCATTTAAGTTAACGGACGCCTTACTTACCGGTGGAATTAACTTCGTTAAATCTGTTTTGACAAGTGTAGGAGACGTACTAGGAAGGTTTGCATTTGACAAACTTGGGGGCACAAGAACTGTTAGTTTTGCTAATTCCTTTTGTAAGCGAATGCGTGTCTTTTTCGAAAATTGATCTTTGTTATGTTGATCATAATCAATTGTATGGAATTTTGAAATCATTTTAGAATGAGTTTCTTCCATAAGTGACTGTGTCTCCTTAGAACTACGAACATAGGGTGCTTCTTTCGATTTGCCAATTATGGTCATATCATAAAGACCGGGAATATATTCTTGAGCTTGTTTTGCATAACCGGGATTAGGTGGTAAATCTTGAAGACGTTTAAGTTCGAATTCTTTAAATGATTTAGTCAAAAGATGAACCTTTTCTGTGGAAGCGTATTGTTTTAAAAGCTGTTGTTCTTTGAATTTAAGAAGTTTGGTAGCATTGATTTCCGATTCAAATTTTTTAGACTCGAGAGTTTCGAAATCCATTTTAAGTTTCTGAAAATCATTGACAACCGACTCTTTTGCTTTTATTCATTGGAAAGATTAGCTTTTAATGATTCTATTTCTTTCAAGTGTTCAATCTTTTAAAAGTGAAATTGGTCAAATTCAGAACATGTTATTTTCTCTTCTTGAGGGACCATTTCAAAAGTTTTGACCTTTTCTTTATGCAACGCAAGCTCAGCAGTTAGGGTGGAATTGGTATCTACGGATTGTCTGAGGGCCATATGCATTTGATCAATAATATGTTTAGGCACCATGACCAAATCATGTTGAGCATAAGATTCCATACCCGTCATAGCATTTGGTTGAGGTTCACTCAAATGTGTAGGATTGGGTACCACATCATTTGTGTTACTAGTTCCCGAATGTTGTTCGAGGTTGTCCTTTTCATGCCCAACTTGATGTTGGTTATCATCAATATTATTAGATGTGGTTGGTACCTCACTGATGACATCATAACCGTAGTGAGAGAGATTAGCAACGAGAGTAGCTTGGGCAGAGTGAATGTCATCACAATCCGAATCATATGCGTCAAGATCATCTGCTTGATAAGCTGCATTAGAAGTAGAAACGTCTGCAATGCCTTCAGTATCTGCTTCCCCTGGGTCTGCAAGAAATGCTAACTCCTCTGAATCCAAAATCTTCCCCTTAGACTGAGCATCAACCAAATACATCTTCTCACGAAACCATGCATCATCCCTCCTCCTTTTCGGCTGAGTGCATTCCCTAGCCATATGACCTTGTCCTCGGCAATTGTAGCAAGTCACAACCTTCTTAGGACCAATAGGACTCCCATATCCACTAGATTGAGAATTCACAGCTTGATTGTTCCCAGTCCTTGTAGGAGGTCCATATGAATTTTGCCTTCCCTGAATTGGTTGCACCGTCACTTGACCATCTTGAACAGTGGCTTGTTGTCGAGGATTTGATGAGGTGCGGAGCTGATTGTTTGTTGGTGGAAATCCTCTAGTTGCAACAAGTTTTGACAAGTAGGCTGTGAGATGGTTTAGAACATCAGCTGGCGTATCATTTGGAGTAAAGACCGGTGCTTGGATTGGTGGAAGTTCATTAGAGTAGAAAGCTTGTGCTGGTTGTGCTTCTATTGGAAAATATCCTTGCTGAGGAGTATAGCCCATTGGAGAAGTGTTGGCTTGTGATGGTGATGTCTGATATGGTGGTTGCTGCGGAAAAGATTGTTGATGAACAACTTGTTGAAATGCTTGCTGTGGCATTACTGGTGGTTGATAAGATGGTTGCTGATAGGTGTGTGGTGGTGGTTGCTGCAAGTATGATGGTTGTTGATAAGTATAAGCCATGTTTTGTTGAGAAGCATACATTGAAAGTGGATCATGAACTTGATGTGTAGACAACCGAGCCTCGATCACATGGCATTCGTGTTGTTGAAGAAAAGCTTGAAGTTGATCCACATTGGTGTTATGCAAGTCCTTAGCCAATTTAACATCCGTCACGTATTTTTTCCATTCTGAAGGAAGAGTGTTCAAATACTTGGTGTTCAATTGAAAGGTAGGAATTGTCATGCCATAGATATTGAGCTCATTCAACAATAGGGTAAATCTCAGATAGTAATCATTGAGAGTCTCCCCTGGCACATAGGCAAACTTATCAAAAGTATCATAAAGCTTACACTCTCGTTCTTGTTTAGTTAACGAGGTGCCTTGCATGAGAACACGAATTCTATCCCATAACTCTTTGGCAACTTTATGTTTGCTGACGAGTTTGTAGACATCTGGAGGAAGGGCTTGGAGAATGATGTTTGTATCATACTTATCACATTTGTCTAGAATCTTCATATCTCCAGTCAATTCACCCGTTGTGAGAGGACGAGTAGTTGTACCTTCCGTCACTGTACCATAATCTAATGGTCCATTGAGCACCGATGCCCAAATGAGATGTCCATTTTCCTTGTTCAACATATAAAGTTCCATTCGGGAAGCCCATTCCTCATACATAGTCTTCACCAACATTGGTGGACGATTATCCGTACCCGAGAGGATGGACTTATCCGTAAGAGATGTGTACTCCATTTCAATAAGTTAAGATTTACAAACGTTGATCGATTAATGAAAGAAAGTAAATGTGTTTGTTGTTGTGAGTTGAAGTCGAGAAACAATGTTAAAATCCCCTAAAATATGTTCTCAATAAACCAAAAATTCCAAGTCAAAATTACACACGATGTTCGAAATTTTTTATGGAAAAGTTTGTGATTATCGGAATGTTGATCGTAATAGTGATCGGAATGTCTTATCAGAATACCTTGATCGGAATACCAAATTGGAATACCTTGATCGGAATGCCAAATCTGAATACCAAATCGGAATGTACCTTGATCAGAATGCCAAATCTGAATACCAAATCGGAATGTACCTAATCGGAATAAACTAAATCGGAATACCTTGATCGGAATACCAAATCTGAATACCTAATCGGAATACCTAATCGGAATGTACCCAAAATCGGAATCCCTAAACCCTATTCCGATTACACTGATCGGAATGTCCTATAAACCCTTTTCCGATGACCTGATCGGAATAATTCCCACTTTTCTCGGACAAAACTCAACCAATTCGTGATTTTAAGCCAAAAAATGATCAAAACACCCAAAAATTTTGTGTTTTTAGCCAAAGTAACTATACCAAATCCCTACCACAACTATGTAGAAGATTTGTATCAAGAAAAAAACCATCAAAAACACAAAAAAAAAAATTTGGACGTGTAAAAATGGATCAAAAATGGCGTATGAATCAAGAACACAAACACATGAACAATACAATCATCCCATGGCTCTTGATACCATTTGTAGGATATGTAAATCTTGCTTATGTTTTAGAGAGAGAAAGAGATAGAGAGATGGTGAGAACACACACACTTAGAGAGAGAAAGTGAAAGAAAAACACTTTTTCACTATGTGTAAAAATGAGGAACACACACCCTCTCCATCAAAGGAGAGGGTTTATATACCCAAGCCTTATAATGGGCTTGGGCTTACAATGTTGGGCCGGCCTACACATGTTGTAGGCTAGGCTTGACTTTGTTTGTTTAATAAAGATATCTAGACTACGAGCTACTACTTAATATATTGTCGGAGTGACCGAATCTTCCTAAATACGTAAAAACGTATTTCCAACACTAACTTTGGCGACACAACCAAATTAGATAGGGAGGTTAGTCCCGATAGATATATCCATAACATTCGCGCTTACACTAAGTAATTAACGGTTCATGATAGTGGGCTAAAAAGGCAACATGGGATAACGGGACTTAGACATCAAGTAGGCAAACGTATGAGTTTAAGGCACTTATGTTCATCCGTTAAAACAAGCAATGTTCTCACCCCAAAATAGTTAAAACGATTAAAGTGGGGTTATGAAACTCACCTTGATGAAGTGGCGAATATGATCAATAAAGATAGCACGGAAAATCATGGTACGCAAAACGATGCGCAAACAATCTACTCGTAACCTAAATAAAATATCCGTACTTAGGCTAAATACAAGAAACATTAATGTACAATGCACTTGGTTGATAATTTATACTTGCTCTTGATTTATAAAAATGTTTTCATACATTTTTCATGTTCAACCATTTTAGTCACGGTGTCAACTTTAGGTCTAGATATCTTGTTAAATAATAATCCGAAAAATAAACGAGTTCTCATTATAAAAACTAGGCTACAGGGTCTTCGATATTTGATAAATATCACATTTTAATAACGTCTCTAGGTATAGCAAATAATTTGGCAAAGTAATGCACTCACACACAAAATAAACAAGTAAGGTTTATTTATATTCAAGTGTCGACAAAGCATTTTTGGAAATTAATCGCGTGTTCGTTACTCAACTTTAAGACAAACGGGAAGTCATGTTGTAAACTAGTCCGTGTCAACATTATCAAAGTATTTTTATATTTACGGGGCATGATCATTTGATGGGTTAAAAATAGGCGCAAAGTAGTGTATTCGGGCCAAGTTAACCCTTACCATATAAAGCTTCTAGTTATGTTTGTAATTGACTGAAAGATAGAAACAACCCTTTGTTTTTAGTCTTACGCCTCAACCTAAGCACCCTTTTGCTAAAACTCTTTTTATATTATAGTCTTGTACTTTACCTTTACATATAAATGATTATATTCACTACTAATGCCTTGTTTGTACACTTACACGAAAACAGTAAAAAAAGGAGGGGACCTATGTTTGATTTTTCTTTCATTAGCATGCCTAGATTTAGTCAAAAGAGAAACTCATTTGTTTGTGTCCTCACTGTACACAACATATGGCAAAGGAAAAAAAAGAGTGCTCTATTTGTATACATACATAGCATGACCATTATACAATCCCATAGCATACATACATATAATAAGCCAAAAGAGGGATGGTGTCCTGCTAGTGCTACTGTTTACGTAGGGAAAATACTCACACACATACAATTATTAGGCATTGTATATGACACTCACATTCACACTCGAAGCATGCAAAGCACGAAAGGGCTTTGTTTCTAGCATACTCATCCTTTTTCTATTTTAAAGCAATTCAGGCATCACATATACACGCAACACATATGTTTATTGTTTATGTTGATTCCTGTTGACGGAGTTCATTCACAGCACACACACGTGCCTTCACTAATCACACACTCATACGCATAGGGATTTCATAGTCTTCTTTTAGAGATTTATACTTATACACACACTTTATTATGTTTTACTATTTTTTTGTTAAGTAGGAAATTATACACATTTCAATTTGGGTTGTCGTCTTACTTATTTTGACAGCACATGTACATGTACCCATAACATCACATCCCCTAACACATATCATGTACATTAGAACTAGTAAGAGGGTAAATGATTTGTGTTTTTCCTGTTGGTTCAAGGTGTTCCCATATACACACGACATTCACAATGTAAAGACTTTAATCATGACAACACACAGACGCATACCCTATGGGTTGTACCTTTGTTTGTTGGTTTACTGACATTCAAACTTACACTCAATAGTAATACTATTTTAACTAGGCTCCCATTCGTTTTAGCTATTTCTCATTCTATTCTCCTAGACATATCATCACACGCATACATTGCACACATATATAGATTTACTTGTTTTTGAGTTTTTGTTTTGAACATACTCATACATGCAATCACACACCCAAAACCTCACTTGGTTTACTTACTGCCATTTTACACGCATACAAGTCATCTACACTTGCTATGTCAAAAGGGTTGTCATTGTACTGCTATTCAAGTATTATCACATACCACTTTGAACATGCACAAACTCATACTATCATGTTTCTACGTTTTCTTGTTTACTTCATTCACACACGCACATAGACATCCCACTTATGCATAAGGTTTTCTTTAAGGACTTATACTTTTCCTCCTGAGCATTCATATAGGTAGCCACAACACTTATACAAAAACATGCCCTCATCCAAAGTATACACATACATGTCCGATTCACAGTGACTTTTATAAAACGAGGGTGGGAGTCTCACTTTCTTAGTCCTCACATAAAATCATAGCTTATTTCTTGTAGTTTTGTTTACACGTACAATATTAAACATGCTCAAACGCAACATATACACACACATGAACTACGTTGGCAGGGGATTGTTTTCAGGGTTTCATGCATTCACTTTATTACAAGATCATCTTGTTTTAACACTTTAAGCTTGTTTAAATGTTCAAGGTCTAGGTCATTACATAGATTACAACCGTGGCCTCTTGATATCATAATTAGTTCAAAGAAAACATAAAAGTCCATTTAGGAAAACATCCATCAAGCCCAAACCCGTGACTTAGTTAGTGTGAGATTTAGTTTGTTGGTTTTAGGTCATCAAGTGCTTTTACAAACAAACCCTAGACGTGAGCATGAATCATACAAACATCACATCTTCGTCCTGGGACTTAGTTTCATTGTTTAACAAATTGTCCAGATTTTTAAATCATGTTTTGAGCAAGTATTATATCAACCAAATCATGAGAAAACAAAGTTCAAGGAACTTACAAAGGTCCAAAGAGTGATGAGATGGTGGAATAGAACTAGAAAACTTTAAATATAACAACTTTCTTGTTCAAACCAAACCGAAACCTTGTTCACTTACTGTTGACGTGACCTAATCAACATAAGGCTTGTGTTTTTCTGGTGAGTTTTTGTTTTGAGTGTGTGGGTTTAAGTGAAGAGTGCCTTGGTATTTATAGGGCTTAATGAGTTTAGGGTTTGAGTTTGTTTAGTTAGAGTTTAGTTTCAGTTGTGTAGTTTGATTGTAACTAGATCTAACTAAGTGAGGTACCATGGGGAAGTATCAAAACTGTTGGGAAGTGTTAAAGTATTTGGGGGTTCGGTATATGGCAGTCATGGGAAAAGAATGGTACTTCATCATAATGAAAGTTTTGTTGTACATGAAAGCTTAGGAAAGTATGGGAGTAGAATGGTGCAACCGACGGTTTATCAAAGGAGGGAGGGGACCAAAGTACTAAAGAATTTATGGAGGGTATGGTACAAGTAGTTTTGAGTTTAAAACGTGGGTTTTACATAGTTTGAGGGGGGTCCGGTTTTGATAAGGTGACAAAAAGAGATAGTTGTTTTGTTTTGTAAAGTTGTAGGATTTCAATGTTTGTAGTATTGAGTTTAAGAAAGTGTAGTGTTTAAAACTAATTTGGTGAAAGGGAAAATATACGAAATCTCTACGTGTGTCGTAAATGTATACCGAGTGAAAAATATTTGTTTTGTGCATTAAGTTGATATAATTAAATGTCGATTCTAAAAGCAGAAACTCCTAGAACGTATTGTAAACGAATAATAGTCATTCAAGTAATATTTCATATGAACATCATTCATAAAAATTCAAATTCCTACGCATAATACGTGTAACCAATCAGGAACATTAATAGACACACAAGTCTATCCCGAACTATCGTGTTTCACGTAAACTAAATAGATTCAAAATTCACGTGTGTGACATTTGTAATCCCTTAAATTGAGTTTTGTCCTTAAAACTAGGACGTCGATGTCGTTATCAAAACAAGAGGTCAATTAAATTTTTATCTTCCTTTCATGGTGTTCAATGCGTTCGTTTTTCTTTAGTTTGCTGTTATTAAAATTTCTATAATCTTGTTAGGGTTGAAACGAACGAAAATTTCTTCCGACTTGTACGTGGTCCTATAGCGTTCCCTAAGTCTTTTCTAGCATGTCAGATTTTTCTCGGCGACGTCGGTTTTGTTTAGTGAGTTTTCTCAATATTAACTTTCGCGTTGTCCTGCGTATTACTTTCACTTTAAAGTGTCGCGTATTGTCATTTTTCGCCTAGATGACTATATATCGCACATTTGGAAATCGTTACACCTAGTTTGATTAATCCCGTTCACATTAACCGTCTACTTGGTAGTGATAAGTAACGTATGCGTCAAGGTTTCTTGAATCGTTTCCCAAAAATCTAGGACAACTGATCGTCCTACACATGGTGGTCAAGACGTTTCTTCCTTTTATATGACGTTCAATATTAGACAATTTCGTTAATTAATCAATTTAGTTTGCGTTCCTCCTCGTTTATCTCCTTTTTCATGGAGAGGAAAACAGGTGCACAATTTATAATATATTTAAATCATAGTTCGTTCAGATTTCTTCTATGAAGAAAGTATATAATATTTCTTAAGCCTATGAGTATGGTGTGATGCTCAAACATCGTTAGGTAAAATAGATTTTTGTACGGGTGGTTTGGGTATTCCAATTATATACAAAAGCATGCTTATCTTGACCCAATTTGTTCTTTAACATGGGTTATGTTACGACAAGTTCTGAATATCCGTTAAATTTTGGTTTTACTCAAATGACGTTTCGTTCTTCTCATTATTATTTAAAATTTGTTTTCGATTTATCCAACTCTAATCTATTTGAGTTTAATTGTCATCAAAAACAAGTGGTGCTCTTAGTATTTGCGTGTCATATACGCTTTTGTATGTAATAGTGCCGAAGAAAATAATTATACTATGTTTACTCGTATCGCGTACTCGACGCTTTTACTTAAGACGATATAAAAATGTTCGGCGTTCATAGCACATAATAGATTTTTCTTTGGCGAATAGGGAAACTTGAATTTATTTTACTAGTACTAATATATTTCATTTTCAAGATGACTACTATGAGTATACTCGCGTTCGACCACGATCATACGTAGTTGATCAGGATACGTACATCTCGGGACCAACAGTTGCATCCTCCTTTTCATCATAATTTGACTCTTTGAGGTTGTAATTATATATTGGTAGTCCATAGTGCATTTTGTTCGTTACCGTTATTCACTTCCATAACCAACAAGTTAGTCCATAGTGTATTTCATTTGTTACCAATGCTCACTTTTCACAATCGACAAAATAATTCCCATTATTATTTGTACTAGTTCTTGTTAAGTTTGTCAATAGTTTTTGTTCTCCACATTGAGTTGGTCATCAAACCAAGTCCTAAAACTTTACATGGTAGTTCTTACCAGAAATATTTAGCTATTAGTTGCGGCATTTGATTAATAATCCATTTACTAATCTTCCAACTTACCTTATCACGATTGTTATTATTCCCACTTATTAGTGTTTCCGGTGGTGATTTCTAATAGTTAAAAAAAATATATATATAAAAGTTTATGATATTTTCAAAAATCTTTTAGTGAAAATTTACTTTATTTATTTCTCTTCGATAGGACGAAGAAAGCCTTTCTTAAGTAAAATTTTTGGTGGATGAATTCTTCTCCGACACATGAAAATAAAAGGGGCTTTAAAGATAAAACAATACAATTTAATTGAAGACTTGGAGTACGCTTACATAATTAAGTTTTGTTGGTGGTAACATCGACGGACGTCGAGTCACTTGATTTGCATAAAAGTAAAATAGTTCGTAATACATAAATTTCCACGCTCTATCCATGACGAGGGTAGAAACCCTTGGGTTGATACTTGAAGATTGTCGACGCATCTTTCTTGAAAGACAATCGGTGTAAAATGTTTGTGGGGTATTGGACGCTCTTTGCCCCTGAGCTTCCTTCTTGGGCCATTTCCTTCCCCTTTCGAGGTATTTCTTGTCTTAAGAGACATTCCTCCATGTAGCATTTCTTCATATTGTTCTCATGGGACTTTACCACTCGGCAATCACCCTCCAAGTGCCCAAAGTCATCAAAAAGTATGCAATGGTTCGCGCAACTACCTTGGTGGTGGTAGTTACACTTGCGGCAATATGGAAGGTTGCCGAGATACTTCTTGTTCAAGATCGGAGTTGGTTTGGGCACATCCTCCAGGAAATTCTTCCTTGCAAAACGAGTAGAGGGTGGTAAGGTTTTTCCTTGGTGAACACGTGGCGCTTTCCACGAGTGATTCTTTGGTTTGGTTATAGGGTGAAGTTTAAGTCTTTCGGCACTTTGCTTTATGGTGTTCAACCTTGGGTGGTTTTTCATCATAGAGCACCTCCTCTCATAAGGCCCTTGTCTTCCACTAACGGAGTGGTTCACTTTAGTTTCCAAAAGGGTCTTTCGAGGTCTAAAAGCGTTAAGCAGAGTAGCACTTGTTTCCTTAGCTTTTTCGTAAACACTAGGATCCATGGTTCGGTCGACCGTGCGGATACTAGCTTCAAACGCATCGACGACCCTAATGGCATTTTGGTATTGACGAGTGACGACCTCTTTAAGGTCCTTGCAACCTTGTTCCGTCATTTCAATTTTTCTGTGTACCATTAACGAACGATGTATATTTTTGTTAGTTCTTTCATTGTTATCAATTCTTACGATTGTTCAAATTTGACTGAGCTTTTCTCACGATTATTGTAATACAATTATCAAGGGATCATATCATAAAAATTCATACATTTCATTCTTGAATTACGTTCCATACATAGCTTTGGATCTTAGAGTACAAAATTCTCATCCAACTAATGAATGACTTCTTTTAGTCTTGAAATAACGTCATACATTTATTACAAAACATCATACTTTTATTAGAAAGGCGAGAAAATCCTAAAGACCTAGATGGTGTAGGATTCCTTGAATCTGAGCATGATCCGTAGCTTGCCTAGCCTCGGTATCATTGTTCCTCATTTGTAAAATTTCAATCTCAGACTCAGCAGCCTCAAGAGACTCTCGTAACTCGGCTATCACTAAGTCCTTTGTCCTCATCTTGCTCGATAAGGTGATCCACATCGTCCTCTACATCCTCCAGACGACCTATTATGTGTTCTGCATCGAATCCGAGTGCTTCTGAAGTAGGCTCGTCTTCTGGGGAATGAGCAACATTAGGTGGTGGTGAAGGTGTACGGTTTCTTTTTCTGGAAGTTTCAAGTAATGGTGAAGGCATAGGAGTAGGGATTGGCATAGTAGTAGTAGGAATATTTGGGACGGTGAAGGGAAGCCCCGTAGTGACATTTGGCGTCACGACTGGCGAATCTTGCTCATCATCCGAATTTATTGTCATTACGCTCCGGATGGGGGTAATTTCTTTGTCGGACTCGGATTGCAAAATGACAAACGAAATGAGAGGCATTTTTCCTTTTTTTCGCCTGTCACCAAACGTAAAATGACGATTATTAGATAGGTAGAAACGAAGTATTTTTCTAAAGTTCTAAAAATAAAAATGAGTTGTATGATGTCTTGTAAATTTTCTTTTATTTAAAGTAAGTTCTCGTACATCGATCCATAAGTCTACTTAAATGTCCAAGTAGTCCTTACATGGAAAACAATAAGTGAATCGTGGAATGTTAAATTCCTATAACATGCTCTTCCACATACTTATTATTTGTACTTTCTCTTAGTAGTGATTATGCACGGATGGATAAATACAATTATCCTCAATTAATTCTTTCATCGATTTAGGTTTAATCCGACGTTTATTTTCGTGCAATTTCCTCTTGCTAAACGTCTATTACTTGTAACTCGGATGAGTAAGTATGTTTTTGAGGTTTAGTCGGCTTACGACCATTACGTAGCCCGCACTAGCTCTTGTTCATTCATAAGTCTTTTCTTAACTTAGTATTCCTAGTTCGTGCACTTTCGACAATTTTTACACCTTGAAAAATTGTTAATTTGATTTAAACGAGTCGAGTACTAAAATTTTATCACAAAAATTTCATCACAAGAATTGTTCCATATGTTTTTAATGCGTAAGCGTTCAAAATGTTCAATTCGAGCAATTACTAAATTTTATTACAAGAATTTTTTTGATTTTGGAATATGTTCTGTTATACCTTATATGTTTCGTTTATCTTGCTCTCGTCTAGCGTTTTGCTCGCAATCATTAGATAAAATTTACTGTCATTGTTGTATATTTATACCTTGTATTTAAGATCTCAATATACGCCCGCGTTTCGCATATGGGGTTCTCAAATATCGCACTCCGCGATAATCCCCTTCATTTTAGAAATTGGTGCATCTTTTTAATTTATGAGTCCATCATAACTTTGTAATTTATAATAAGGTCATGATAACTTAGTCGCAACCATTGGACTAATAAAAATTTTGACTCGTCTTTGCATATTTATTTCCAATAAAAAAATTTCAGTAACCATTTGACTTATGCGTCAGCGTATCTATGGATAGTTCATATATTGCTAAAATTAATTCGCTCTTTGAATTGTAGTATTCTTTGGAGCATTACAAGAGTAATACTTGTAATAAGTATTTTATTGCCATATGTCATCTTAGTTAGTGACGTCATCGTCGTTTCTCGGTCGTGCTCAAAATATAAATTTGATATGATAACTTACGCATTCAATTTCAATTTCAAAACCGTTAATTAATGTAGGTCACTTTTCCTCAACCGAGTCTATTATAAATGTTTAGTGGAGTAACAATTTACCGAACCCAATAAATAGTTGTTTCTCTCGACTTTTATAATAGCATTGCTTGATTCAAGTATTACTACAAATTAAGATACTACCAAACACATGGTAATTAAATATATTCATATAGTTTTCGTTCTAGAAATCGTGGCGATATTTTTTAAATTCGGCGTATATTGATATGAAACACTCAAACGTCTCGATAGTCGATAATAGCCCCGCGGACTATCTAAAATATGTTGAGCATAAATATGCGTACGTTTAATCCCAAAATATACATATGGCACAAACCAAATAAATATGGCACAAACCATTTAAATATGGCACAAATCAAATAAATATGACGCAAACCATTTAAATATGGCACAAACCAAATAAATATGGCACAAACCAAATGAATATGGCACAAACCATTTGCGTTGCATAACAATCCATACAAGGATGTTAGGCATTTTATTTCAACTTAAAAATTGTTTTATCACATATCCCTATGGGTATCACTCAAACATGGGAAGGGAATACATATTGCTAATCACACGTAGCAATCAAATTCAAACTAGCATGACAAAATCATAAATATTTCAAGTCACAACTTACTTGTATCGAAGACGCGGAGTGAAGTGGTTCTTGGAGATTTTTGAGAGTTAGTTATAGTCTAGAATTATTTTTCCAACAATTAAATTTTTGACTCACGTTTATAAAAATCGTTTTATAAAATAACCTAGTTCTCTATAACTATATCTCTGATACCAATCTGTCACACCCCCAATTTGGCAGAGTAACAATAGGGTGCGACGGTCATGACTATCACAAAACATAGGTACAAAGAACGACTATTTAAAAGCCGTTTTCATTTAATTAAAAGCATAAAACTTGTTCGGAAGCGAATTACACAAGATCGTAATAGAACATTGTATCAAAAGACTTTAACATTGATCCAAACATCCATACACTAGTCACGACCATTTTTATTAAAAATCTCCCATGCATAACCACGTCACTCCTCCATCTTGATACCTGAGAAAAACATTGCTAAAGCGTCAACACAAAGGTTGGCGAGTTCATAGGTTTAAGTTTAAGTAAGTGTGATGAACCATAAGATTTTCAAGGCAACCGGCATATGATCTTATAGAAAAATACAAGATTATAATCAAAAGTATACGTTTTAATCACCTACGTCTAAGCTCATGACAGCGAAGCGTCAACCTAAACCAACAAGATATAATAAGAGCCCGAGCAAATGCCTATCCCGAAGAATTTGTAACAGCTCAAATGTAAGTGTATCTAACTTTGGCCACACAACCAAATTAGATAGGGAGGTTAGTCCCGATAGATCTATCCATAACATTCGCGCTTACACGAAGTATTAACAGTTCATGATAGTGGGCTAAAAAGGCAACATGGGATAACGGGACTTAGACATCAAGTAGGCAAACGTATGAGTTTAAGGCACTTATGTTCATCTGTTAAAACAAGCAATGTTCTCACCCCAAAATAGTTAAAACGATTAAAAGTGGGGCCATGAAACTCACCTTGATGAAGTGGCGAATATGATCAATAAAGATAGCACGGAAAATCAAGGCACGCAAAACGATGCGCAGACAATCTACTCGTAACCTAAGTAAAATATCCGTACTTAGACTAAATACAAGAAACATTAATGTACAATGCACTTGGTTGATAATTTATACTTGCTGTTGATTTATAAAAATGTTTTCATACATTTTTCATGTTCAACCATTTTAGTCACATGGTCAACTTTAGGTCTTGATATCTTGTTAAATAATAACCCAAAAAATAAACGGGTTCTCATTATAAAAACTAGGCTACGGGGTCTTCTATATTTGATAAATATCACATTTTAATAACGTCTCTAGGTATAGAAAATAATTTGGCAAAGTAATGCACCCACACACAAAATAAACAAGTAAGGTTTATTTATATTCAAGTGTCGACAAAGCATTTTTGGAAATTAATCGTGTGTTCGTTACTCAACTTTAAGACAAACGGGAAGTCATGTTGAAAACTAGGCCGTGTCAACGTTATCAAAGTATTTTTATATTTACGGGGCATGATCATTTGATGTGTTAAAATAGGCGCAAAGTAGTGTATTCGGTCCAAGTTAACCCTTACCATATAAAGCTTATAGTTATGTTTGTAATTGACTAAAAGATAGAAACAACCCTTTGTGTTTAGTCTTACGCCCTAACCTAAGCACCCTTTTGCTAAAACTCTTTTTATATTATAGTCTTATACTTTAACTTACATATACATGATTATATTCACTACTATTGCCTTGTTTGTACACTTACACGAAAATAGTAAAAAAAGGAGGGGACCTATGTTTGATTTTTCTTTCATTAGCATACCCATATTTAGCCAAAAGAGAAACTCATTTGTTTGTTTCCTCACTGTACGCAGCATATGGCAAAGGAAAAAAAAAGAGTGCTCTATTTGTATACATACATAGCATGACCATTATACAATCCCATAGCATACATACATATAATAAGCCAAAAGAGGGATGGTGTCCTGCTAGTGCTACTGTTTACGCAGGGAAAACACTCATACACATACTATTATTAGGCATTGTATATGACACTCACATTCACACTCGAAGCATGTAAAGCAGGAAAGGGCTTTGTTTTTAGCATACTCATCCTTTTCTCTATTTTACGCAACACAAGCAATGCAGGCATCACATATACACACAGCACAGATGTTTATTGTTTGTGTTGATTCCTGATAGGTGTGAAAACACCCATCCTTTTACCACTTAACTATAATAATAACCAAGCCAAAACGTGTACTTTATGTCGTAAATGTCAGAATTATGCGTGGTTTGTGTTTTTGTTGTGATTTAGGATCAAAATGTGAAAAGGGAAGAAAACATGGGCTTTCACGGACTTTTATCGAAGAAAAAGACAAAAGACAAAGTCAAAAGATCAAGAGTACAAAAAGAACAGAAGTCCAAGGCCTATTATGAAGATTTATCGAAGAAAAGTCTAAAGACAGAAGTTTAATAAAAGCCGAAGAACTCAAGTCTAAATTAATGAAGAAATTACAAGACGAGTTCAAATAATCCCGAGACAAAGTCGAAAAAGTCGAAGAATTTAGAAGACGAGAAGTCGAGAAAAGAAAGAAAGAAACAACACATGCTTAACCTTCCCTAATCACTATAAATACCCTCCTAATGACACATTAGGAGGTGTTGGCTATCTTGAAAAAATAGTTCTTCCATTTTAATTACTTGCACTTTTCTTAATGTCATTTACTTAATTGCACCTTTAATTTCTTGCCTTGCACCTTAAATTTGTAAGCTTTTAATTCTTGTCTTTACTTTAATTGTTGAATCTTAATTTTAATCAAGTTTTTAATTAATCTCTCATTCTACCTTTCTTGTCTTTATTTAATCTTTATGTGTATGTGTTTATTTTTATGCTTATTTGATTATGTGTTATGTTTTTATGTTATTGATTGTGTTTGCTTATTGATTTATAGCTTATTGTGTTTTTCTTAAATTTAATTAAGTGCCTTTTTTTAGTTAATTTTTATAAAAGTTGATTTTTAATATTTTAATTATTTAGTGTTTTTAAAAGTTTTTAAATTTTGGTTTAATAGCTTTTTATCAAATTTGATTTGGTTAAGTTTTTAGTTAAGTGCTTATTTGTTTTTAGCTTATTTTAGTTTTTAGCTTATTTGGTTTTAATTGTCATCCGGGTTTTCTTAAACCCTCATATTCCGGATACAAACAAGTACCCAGTATTCCGGATAAAGGCTTCATTTTGAGACATTCCGGATAGTGAGCATATAAAGGGAATTCCGGATAAGCATCCTAAACACCAGATTCCGGATAAACAGCTGAAGTCGCATTCCGGATAAGGGTCAAAATTTATTCGGGATAAGGCATCAAACTTATTCCGGATAAGGACTTTATTTAGGTATTCCGGATAAGCTGTTTGGGAGGTTATTCTGGATAAGCAACTTGACCGATTCCGGATAGTATTGCGGACTCATATTCCGGATAAGGATTCTAACAGGCAGATTCCGGATAAGGAGTGACAGTTCTACATTTCGGATAAGCTTCGAAAGACGGATTCCGGATAAGGCCCAGCGATTTATTCCGGATAAAGGGTATTGTGTTCATTCCGGATAAGGTCCTAAAGGCTTATTCCGGATAAGCACCTCGAAGGACTATTCCGGATAGCATGCTGAAGCAATATTCCGGATAAGAGTGACAATTTTATTCCGGATAAGCATTAGGTTTGTTATTCAGGATAAGAGTAAGATTGGATTCCGGATAGTGACAGTATTTTGGATCCCGGCTCAGGTTCTGTTTACTTCCTTTTTAATCTCAAGCATTTATTTTTCCCGCCATTTTTCTTTAAGTTCTATTTTAATTGTTTAGCTTTATTTTTAATTTTCAAGTTTACATTTTTAATACATTGTCAAATTAATTTTTCGTCAAGTTTTAATTTCTGTCTTTTAATTAAATTACCTTTTAAAGTTTTTAATATTGCACCATTTACGTTTTAATTAGTTTTAGTTTTAATTACCCGTCATTTACTTTAACGTTTTGCAATTTAATTATACTACAATGACCAATCTATTATTTTATCCACCAAAAGACGACTGAGTCGCACTTAAACCAATAGTCAATTCGAAAAGACTGGAACAACGATATATTTTTAACTGAGTAAAATCTTAGTTATTAAATGGCGCCGCTGCCGGCTCTTTTCGTAAAGATTAACGGTTTTCTGTGAGAGACGCGTTGAATTTTGGGATCCGTTCACTCGTGAACGTTATTTTTCTTGCTCAAAAATTTTCAAAAATCCATAAAAATTAAAAATTGTTAAAAATCCATAAAAATTAAAAATTTTAAAAAAACCCAAAAAGATTTTTATTTTCATTTTTACACGTACATATATATTCTCTATTTCTTTGGTATTGTTTTCTTTTGCTTTTGCAGGTGTATGCGTACTAGATCTTCATCTTATTTAGAGGACTCGTGAAGATTTAGATATGGCTGGTGTAAACAACAACAATAACCCACAACACCTCAACAATAATAATAACAACAATGTTCCCCCACCCGACCTTCGGACAATGGAGGAGCTTTGTCAACCTACGATGAATGGACGAGGAGGAACGATTGCGCCGATGCAAATCACGGCTCCAGAGTTTTCGTTGAAGCATCACATGATCCAACAAGTTCAAAACACTTTGTCTATTTCGCGGATTGCCGGATGATGATGCCAACAAACACCTCGACAAATTCATTATTGTTACTCAAAGCATGAAGTTGCCCGGGGTTACTATGGATTTTCTTCGCCTTCACCTATTTCCACACACCTTATCCAACCATGCCGAAAAATGGTTCGATCGTATTCTGAAGAATTCAATTCATACTTGGGACGAGATGACTCAACGCTTTTTGTCACGCTACTTTCCACCATCCATGGTCACGAGCCTTCGAAATCAAATTATTGGATTTACACAAGAACCCGATGAATCACTTTTTGATGCTTGGGAACGATATAATGTTTTGATCGATCGACGTCCAAACCACAACATGCTCCCCGTCACCTTAATTGATTTAACACCCCCAAATTTACACGCAGCGGAATACATCTTTGGGTGCTAAACGATGATACTACAACACATAATTTATAAAGAACGACTCAAAAAGAGACGTTTTAGATTTATCGTTCCTAAAACATTTGTCAGAGTAGCGTAGTCCCAAGTAATCGTTACCAAAAGATAAGTTAAAACAACATATTAGTTTGTTTTAAAAATGGAACGATAAATAAATCAAAGAGTTTGAACAACAAAAGCAGTGCACAACTTCATTCCCCGTGACCTCCAAGCTTCCACTTCTTGATTACCTGAAATACATGTGAGTAAAACAATCAGCAAAAATGCCGAGTGAATCTATAGGTTTATGAAATCAATTTGAACACAAGCAATGATTATAAGTTTGTGGCATGCTTATAAGCATCAAATAATAATTTGCATCAACAATGATAATTGTATATAACATAAATTGCAATAAGCTCATGGAACCGAGCCCTTAGACACTCCCATATCAGTCTAATAAGACGAGAGATTTATTAATTGTCGGTTACCTCCAGATTATTGGTACATTGCCGTATACCTGACTTCTCAATACAATATGTTCAAACAGTGTGGAGGTCGGGCCTAAGCTTCTATGACAAGTCCACAAAAACTGAACCGGGGCGGCTTCCCCCATAGATCTATTAATTATACTAGCGGTTAACCCATCATAGGTTAATTAACGGTCCATAATTGAGGTTTTAACAAAGGCAATCACTTAATGCAATTTAAAGGAAACCACGGGTCCATTCATAGAGGGACAAAGCATACCATAAAAATCTTGTGTTCTAAGTTTATAAAACATGTATTCCCCCTCGCGGGTTTAAAATCATTTAATAACTAGTATAAAGCGAGGCTATAGACTCACCTTAGCCAATAGTGGTAATGAGACGATCGCCGACGATAGATGATGCCTTTCAAACACGAGAACCGCAACCTATCAAATGAGGTGCGTTCATTAATAATAGACTCGAGAAATAAACCATACATAAGAATATAAAACTCGACTCATAAAATCACGACAAACTCGAGAGAAAACGATACAAGTGATACTATTACACTCTCCTATATATTCATTTTATTGTTCTATGCCTTTAATAAAAATCTTCCGGAACATACCGAATGTCCAAGCCGTTTTCCCATACTTAACCATATCAAATTTTTATGATACTACTCAGAGAACTCACTTACTATATGTAGAAAGTCCTCCCAAGAGCCCATCAAAAGATTTTACTTCTAAAGTTCCCTGCCCGACTCATCTTTGAAACACAAAATCCGGACAGTTTAGCGACCTTGACTTACGAAACCATTTTGACCATTCTAAACAACTCCATTTGTGAAACCGCCACTTGATTCTAAAAATAGACTCAAAATACTAAACTTGGGGCCTGAGAACAGCCCTTGAATCATTTTGAAACTCATTTTATAGTCCCCGAGATTCGGTCCAAATATCGACAACAATTTTCGGATTGTGTCGACACTCGTCTCCCGGTACATGAAAATCAAACTAGTGTATCTTCCACCTCGTTTGGAGTTGGAAGGCCTACTTTATATCAAATCGAAGCTAACGAAATTCTCTATAACATAATCCCATAATAACAACCTATATTCAGACTTAAGATTTCCGAAAATGATCTCAAACCTACTGCCAAAAATTGACTATTAAAATCTCTTGCAAAATCATGTTTTTGATCAATTCCAACAACTTTTGTCATCAACCTAAGCCCCTAATATCATTATAAACCAATCCTAACACTTGCATCATCATCAAAATCAAAAACCCAAAATTTAAAAATCAACTTTTTAACAAAAACATGGCATAAACACCATTTGATCATCACTACTAACACATGCATACAACAAATTTGGATCAAACATGACTTGATCGTCATAAAAAAATTTTGAAAATAAATGTTCATGCATGTTAATAAAAATGGTATCATTAGAATCACCTCTTGATTTTAAGATGTGGTCTTCTTTTATTTTTGGATGGATCAAAGTTATAAGCAAGGAAAAATTGGGTAAAGATGGGGTTTTGGGGTGGTGTAAGTTTTGGCTAAGAAAAGAAAGAGAGAAGAGGTGGATGAAATTTTTGTTTTATTTTTTTAAAATGAAGAGTTAGTGGAAGTATATGATAAAAAAAATTATTTTAGTAAGGCTTTAGGGTAGATTTTGTAAATAGTGCATAGTTTTGGGCTAAAATGTAACTATTAGTTAAAAAGCGAGAAATGACTAAAAGTCAATTTTACAAATATTTACGGGACTCGGGTTTCGTAAAAATACTTAAAAGTTTAAACGCACACGAAAAAATAATAATATAACGACTCGATACGTAATTAAAACGATATCGTCGAAAGTATTAATTATCGAAACGATCGATAATAAAATATAAAATTTTAGGCATCCGTCGGTATCGCGATCACTAGTAGTCCTCGTTACTCGTCAAAATATTAAAATATAATATTTAATATCGGTTTCAACTTAAACCGTTAAACATAATAATATTTAAAGTTATAAAATACTTCAAAATAATTGAAAGTAGAATTAAATTATGACCTTATTTTTACGGGTTTTACATCCTCATCACCTTAAGGGAGCGACGTCCCGGCGCTCAACTCGCCTCATACACGAGTTGTTCACTACCCGGAAGGATGAGGGTATTCTTTATAAGAAGTCCTTACGTTCCCACGTGAATCTCGATCCACGATCTCCACTGGTTCCTTTACAAAACGCAACTTGTCGTCAGGTTGTATCTTACCAAAAAGGAATAAATAAATCGTTATCCACCAGTCACCCGTCAGGTTCGACACATGAAAATTTTGTGAATCACACGAAGCTCAATCGACGACATGAATAGATGACAGGATTTTCGGGTAAGTCCAGTTAAAAAGAATGTTGCAAATTAAAGGATATCCATCGGCCGGATAGCCATGGACACACATCAAAAAGAACTAACAAGAAAAACATTTTCGTCATCGGAGGGTGCTCACACGCGGGTCCCTACTCAATAGATAATACAAAGACACCATCTCACTTTCGCCAACGTGCATTAAAGTCTCAATAAATATCGTCGTTGAAAGTCAAAAAGATATTACATAATATGTGTTCTATATGATCGGACGTCATCGGATGATGCCGTCTCAAGTTCTCACAACTTATGATCATTTGACTAGATCACACACCATGTAAGTACATAAAAGAAAAGGTCGAACATAAACATCGAGTATAGATCTCCACCGTTAATCATCGAGAAAACCTTGAACAAACCCTTGATAATAACCACTTGATCTCCAGAGTCTTTCCACTTGCGGTGTCGGCTTCAACATGCTCCTCGAGGTTGTAACAAATTTATTAACTCCATTCATTAAGAGATTCGGTCCTCAATCATTCCACAAGTACACGCATAAATCCTGGTGACACTTATCGTTTCTTCTTATACACTGCTTCCCGAGATTCATTTTAAACTCAAAATAAAATAGTGATCTTCAATACGAGGAACAGAACGAGATAAAAATGACTTCAATAAACGCATAAACGAACAAGATGTAGTAAAATGATTTAAGGTTGACGATCGACGAGGGATCTCGACTCACGTAACCGTAAAACATAATAAATCACAATACTAGAAAAATGAGAGTGAAGAATAAATTAAATATTAACATTAAAATAACGTTTGTCACAATTATCCGTCCCGGATTTGGTATTACCTTAAGACTCAATTGAGGTACTTTCTTGATAAAGATGATATATTAAAATAGAAGTAAAATAGTTTCAAAATTTATTTTGGTTGTCTTAAGAAAATTTTAAAGAATGACATGAATTTACTAATTAAACTCGTATTGATGGTTACAATTAGAAAATATAATTTCCAAATTAAATCATTATTAGAAATATAAATTAAACCGATAATTTCATTACATTTAAAGTAAAGTATGATAAGTCAATTACTTCAAAAGATAAAAACATAATTTCAATTTAAACATTAGTTTTAGTTATACAAAATATGATGTATAAATTTGACCTTTTTCTTATGGTAGTTATTTCGATAATTGAAAATCATTGGAAAATGTATAAAAGTTCCATAAAAAAAAATTTATAATACGTTGTAGAAATACATAAAGGTGTTTATTATTTCAAAATAAACATGGGGTATATTTGGGTTTAAAAATGTGACAAGATAATAAATGAATACGAATGGAAATAATGGTCAACAATTAGCACGAAATTAGCGGTACAAAACGGAACGATACAAATGTCGTATGAATTCTTAAAGAGAATAATAAAATAAACGTGTTGATGGTAAGACGATAAGAAATAATAGATTAAATAAGTTGTCAATTTTGTTAGTGCGGTCGTTGGTTCACCAATATCAGTTTGTTAACTTAGCGGTGGTCGATACATGATCGGAAATAAGATCCATACAAAACTTTAATAAAAGAAAATTCCTAATAATCACTTGTAATTAAAATAAATCAAATGAACGATGTTAGTGTTTAAAGAGACAAGTTAAAGCACGATTCACAAGAGTGGATTTCGAGACAAACGAGAGTGACGGACGTCATCCCGGATATACGGAAATCACTCTAGTGATAATTCATTATTCACGTGCGGAGACATTCCAAAGATCTACCCAGTCGCATAAAGAAGATTGGACAAGAAGGAAGGATAAAACATTGAGACTTTCAAGTCATTTATCAACAGTCAGTAATTAGACGAACGGTCAAAAGAAATCAGTTATAAGACAAAATGAAGTAACAAGTGGAAAAACGATTGTCGAGTAAAAACGTACTTATAATCACGTAATTCGTTTAACAAAAGGTAAGAAAACATATGCGGATGCATAGAAATTGCGCTACTTGCATGAAATATAAAGGTTTTTAAAACTTCTTTTTAGTTTATTTCATTTTATTTATCTTTATCATAATTACAAGTAAAAAGTTGATTATCATCAAGATTTTTAAGTGGACTACTATTCAGCCTAGCATGGCTCCATCTAAATTAGACATAGGTGATCAGGCCATGTATAATTTAGGAATAGCAATGCAGTGCTCAGTTTTGTCGAAAAGTATTACGTTTCTTATGTTTATATATAAACCATGCCATTTGTAAAATGGAATTTAAAAATAGTTTATAAATTTATAGGATACAAGTAATTTGTGAGATACTTAATAAGCAACTTTTAATCTTACGAAAAGTATTTTATAAGACCAAAGTAAAAATAATTGGTGAAAATAATCGTAAAACAATATCAGATTTATTTATAATATGACATTATGACAACGTATAAAGTAGTCAAAGGTTTGCAAAAAGTGACGGATAGTAGCTCATAAAACAACCAATGAAATGGTTACAAGTTGTTAAGTTTTCAAAGGGTTATAAGGTTTAGACGAAAACGTCATGAGATACGCGATAAGAATGTCAACGAAGAATGTGAAGGCAAAACTTCAAAACTCAACTCAAATCAGTGGAAGGTTAGAAGAAAACGAAAATAAAATAACATCGAATGACAAATGAGTCATATATATAAAAATAATAAATCAATCCATATGTGTATTCTTTGTAAGATACTCGACACAACATGCTTTTAAGAAAGTATATTATTCATTTTCAAATTACACTATTAATCCGGTAATTGCTAATCCTGTAATGTTTCTATTTTTAAACATTTTAACATGTAACTAGTATTTGTTAGTTGTAGAATAATATTTATTAAAATTTTACGATCTCAAATGAAATCAAAACTGCTTAGAAACGTTTAAAACTCATGTTCCGAAAAATTATTATTTTTTTTATTTTTTTTTATCAGGTTTGACTTTTTAAATATGAGCCGATTAATTGACCCGATAAACGACATCTCCAAGACTTAGAGCCTAAAGCATTTTGATGCAAAACGACGTTTCAGATGACTTTCTAGTTTTACCCGAGACCTGAAAACCAATGTAAAATGACCAAAATACCCCTGCAAGTTCTGTGCAGGTTTGACTATTTTATTTTAAAAACGCAGGTTTTACTTTTAAGTTTTGACCTGTTTATACTGCCCCTACAGTTTCTGCATAAAGTGTATTTTTCGACACTTCTTAACGGCTCAAAATATATACATATATACACACATGTCTTGTGGATTTTATAACAACGAAAAATAAATCTCGTAATGAGCATCAAATAAAATATAGCATGATGAATGACAGAAAATGCTTCAAGGTATTCAACACGAAATTTAGGAAGCAAAACGGTGAAAGACGTTCGTAATTTAGATTTCAAAATGCAATGTAGGCAAATCTCCTTGGTGCCACGATTGTCAAAGCCACAAAACATAACAAGAAAAGAATGGAATATTAACATGCTACACTCCGGGAGCGAGAAGGTTAATGAAAAACAAATGATACAATTTTATATAAGTAAAATCGTATTCCAATTCTAGCGTCATAATCTAGACGATGATTTATAAAATGACGATGACGTTACCGAGATATAAGCGAACAATACACTTCGGAGTCGATACATATAAATGTTAACGAATTAAATCTTCGCATGTCGTGTAAAACGATAATAAAAATCAACAAAATATTATGAAAAACCATGATATTATTCAACACTATTTTAAGAAATGTTTCAAAATGTATGACTCACACGATAGCGGTTAGTCTATTACAAGGACACATTGAGCTACACAATGGTCAAGAGACTACGTTTCAAGACGTCCAAGCACAAACAGCCGAAAGACGATTTGGATATATATATAAATATCACAAGGGTTAAACAATAAAAGTAATGCGCGCAGATGAAGGTATGTAAGGTCATAATATAAAATTTTTGCAATAAAAACAATTTAAATACTTCAAAAATAAATACAGAAAGATCATGAAATTCATTGTATTTATTTAAGTTAATCATTAATAAATGATAAACTTTTATCGAAAAGTTTAACGACATAAATATATATCGATAAAGGGATCCTAGATATAAATATATATCCATAAGTGGATCATAGTATTTATTTATAAATACTTGCCAATAAGGTATACGTAATAACGCATACTAAAGTGGTAATCCCAGAAGTAGCTTGAACCTGAAGTCACGCGAAATCATGTGCACCGACTCTTTGAAAAATAAAACCGACAGTTATAGTTTAGGTTTTTAGAAAAAGACCTAGTTCTCTATAACTCTTGGCTCTGGTACCAATCTTTAACACCCCCAAATTTACACGCAGCGGAATACATCTTTGGGTGCTAAACGATGATACTACAACACATAATTTATAAAGAACGACTCAAAAAGAGACGTTTTAGATTTATCGTTCCTAAAACATTTGTCAGAGTAGCGTAGTCCCAAGTAATCGTTACCAAAAGATAAGTTAAAACAACATATTAGTTTGTTTTAAAAATGGAACGATAAATAAATCAAAGAGTTTGAAAAACAAAAGCAGTGCACAACTTCATTCCCCGTGACCTCCAAGCTTCCACTTCTGGATTACCTGAAATACATGTGAGTAAAACAATCAGCAAAAATGCCGAGTGAATCTATAGGTTTATGAAATCAATTTGAACACAAGCAAAGATTATAAGTTTGTGGCATGCTTATAAGCATCAAATAATAATTTGCATCAACAATGATAATTGTATATAGCATAAATTCCAATAAGCTCATGGAACCGAGCCCTTAGACACTCCCATATCAGTCTAATAAGACGAGAGATTTATTAATTGTCGGTTACCTCCAGATTATTGGTACATTGCCGTATACCTGACTTCTCAATACAATATGTTCAAACAGTGTGGAGGTCGGGCCTAAGCTTCTATGACAAGTCCACAAAAACTGAACCGGGGTGGCTTCCCCCATAGATCTATTAATTTTACTAGCGGTTAACCCATCATAGGTTAATTAACGGTCCATAATTGAGGTTTTAACAAAGGCAATCACTTAATGCAATTTAAAGGCAACCACGGGTCCATTCATAGAGGGACAAAGCATACCATAAAAATCTTGTGTTCTAAGTTTATAAAACATGTATTCCCCCTCGCGGGTTTAAAATCATTTAATAACTAGTATAAAGCGAGGCTATAGACTCACCTTAGCCAATAGTGGTAATGAGACGATCGCCGACGATAGATGATGCCTTTCAAACACGAGAACCGCAACCTATCAAATGAGGTGCGTTCATTAATAATAGACTCGAGAAATAAACCATACATAAGAATATAAAACTCGACTCATAAAATCACGACAAACTCGAGAGAAAACGATACAAGTGATACTATTACACTCTCCTATATATTCATTTTATTGTTCTATGCCTTTAATAAAAATCTTCCGGAACATACCGAATGTCCAAGCCGTTTTCCCATACTTAACCATATCAAATTTTTATGATACTACTCAGAGAACTCACTTACTATATGTAGAAAGTCCTCCCAAGATCCCATCAAAAGATTTTACTTCTAAAGTTCCCTGCCCGACTCATCTTTGAAACACAAAATCCGGACAGTTTAGCGACCTTGACTTACGAAACCATTTTGACCATTCTAAACAACTCCATTTGTGAAACCGCCACTTGATTCTAAAAATAGACTCAAAATACTAAACTTGGGGCCTGAGAACAGCCCTTGAATCATTTTGAAACTCATTTTATAGTCCCCGAGATTCGGTCCAAATATCGACAACAATTTTCGGATTGTGTCGACACTCGTCTCCCGGTACATGAAAATCAAACTAGTGTATCTTCCACCTCGTTTGGAGTTGGAAGGCCTACTTTATATTAAATCGAAGCTAACGAAATTCTCTATAACATAATCCCATAATAACAACCTATATTCAGACTTAAGATTTCCGAAAATGACCTCAAACCTACTGCCCAAAATTGACTATTAAAATCTCTTGCAAAATCATGTTTTTGATCAATTCCAACAACTTTTGTCATCAACCTAAGCCCCTAATATCATTATAAACCAATCCTAACACTTGCATCATCATCAAAATCAAAAACCCAAAATTTAAAAATCAACTTTTTAACAAAAACATGGCATAAACACCATTTGATCGTCACTACTAACACATGCATACAACAAATTTGGATCAAACATGACTTGATCATCATAAAAAATTTTTGAAAATAAATGTTCATGCATGTTAATAAAAATGGTATCATTAGAATCACCTCTTGATTTTAAGATGTGGTCTTCTTTTATTTTTGGATGGATCAAAGTTATAAGCAAGGAAAAATTGGGTAAAGATGGGGTTTTGGGGTGGTGTAAGTTTTGGCTAAGAAAAGAAAGAGAGAAGAGGTGGATGAAATTTTTGTTTTATTTTTTTAAAATGAAGAGTTAGTGGAAGTATATGATAAAAAAAATTATTTTAGTAAGGCTTTAGGGTAGATTTTGTAAATAGTGCATAGTTTTGGGCTAAAATGTAACTATTAGTTAAAAAGCGGGAAATGACTAAAAGTCAATTTTACAAATATTTACGGGACTCGGGTTTCGTAAAAATACTTAAAAGTTTAAACGCACACGAAAAAATAATAATATAACGACTCGATACGTAATTAAAACGATATCGTCGAAAGTATTAATTATCAAAACAATCGATAATAAAATATAAAATTTTAGGCATCCGTCGGTATCGCGATCACTAGTAGTCCTCGTTACTCGTCAAAATATTAAAATATAATATTTAATATCGGTTTCAACTTAAACTGTTAAACATAATAATATTTAAAGTTATAAAATACTTCAAAATAATTGAAAGTAGAATTAAGTTATGACCTTATTTTTACGGGTTTTACAATTGATACTTTCTACAATGGTTTAACTTTTCGTGATCGTGATACGATTAATGCAGCCGCCGGTGGCACATTTATGAAAAGAAGACCCGAGGAGTGTAGAGAGCTTATCGAGAACATGACTACTCATCACAAAAATTGGGATTCATCCGCATCCTCAAGATCAAACCCGAGAGTCAATGTTTCTTCTACTTCTTCAAACCCTGATATCACCGAATTGAGCCGCGCAATGGTCGAAATGAGCAAGAATATGCAACTTTTGGCTACAAATCAACAACAACAAGTTAAAGCTATAGCAACTTCTCGTGAGATTTGCGGGGGTCCTCATTCATACACTGATTGTCCTTCTACTCATGACAATCCGAAAAACGTGTATGCGGCTTATGGTAACTATTCAACGGAAAGCCATCAAGCTCGACCTCAAGGTGATCATAACTTGCTAAGTTACCGTTCTAACAACTTACTTTCACCCGGTTTTTCTCCTCAAAACCACAACCCCAACAACTACAATAGAAGCAACCCAAACCCACCTCGAGCTTCTAATCCTTATCACCCACCCGCTCAACAAGCCCCACCCATTAATCAAGATGTGGAAACTTTAATAAGGACCCAAGGAGAGCAAATCAAGAATCTACAAAGCCAAATCATCAACTTGAAAGGAGATAATACTAAGCAAGGTAATGATATTCGATCCGAGCTTCGACATGATATGCAAACCTCCTTCAGCAATCAAACCAATGATTTGAAGAATATGCTGGCTAGTTTCTTACCAAGTCCTCAACCCTCTACTTTGGGCTCTCTACCTTCAAATACCGTCACCAACCCAAGAGAGAATGTGATTGCTATTACTACACGCAGTGGAGCTACCTTAGTAGGACCATCTACCCCTTCCCCAGTTACTCCATCTACACCTTCTCCACCACCATTTATCCCTCCTACTCCCACGCCTAGTATTAGTTCTCCATTACCGTCTCCACCTCTTAAGAAGTACCCAAGCAAAACCCTTCACCAACCCCACCTTCCACCTATAAACCTAACATTCCTTATCCTTCTCGCTTAGACAAGGGCAAATTGCTCACCAAGGATGACATTCAAGTGTCGAACCTTTTGAAGAAGATTTCGGGAGTGACCATCACCCTTAGCCTTGTTGAAGCTCTTGCCCAAATGCCTAAATTTGTTAAGATGTTCAAGGAATTGCTTAATAAGAAGGAGAAGATGGCCGAGTTTGTTAATACTCGATTGAATGAAAATTGTTCTACAATACTTCTAAAAGAACTTCCGGAGAAACTTGGAGATCCCGGTCGTTTTGTGCTCCCATGTACTTTTCACCAAACCAAAGAATTTACTGCCTTAGCCGATCTCGGGGCAAGTATAAATTTGATGCCTTTAAGTGTTTGGAAAAAGTTATCATTACCCGATCTTACACCAACAAAGATAACTCTTGAGCTTGCAAATCGCACTCTCGCTTACCCCGTTGGTGTTGCCAAAGATGTGTTCATTAAAGTTGGCACCTTCACTTTTCCGGTCGACTTTGTTGTTGTTGATTATGAAATGGACCCTCGTATTCCGTTAATACTTGGTCGGCCATTCTTGAGAACCGGAAAAGCATTAGTCGATGTTGCCGAAGGTGAGTTAATCTTAAGAGTCGGAAATGATGCACAAGTTTTTAAAATGGGGAAGATCACAACCAAATCAAATGGAAGAGAATTAGCGAATATGATTAATGTACTTGATGATTTTGTCGTCTACAACAATCCTCTTTTCGATACTTACTATGACAATCCACTGTTCCAAGATGATGTGGATGATTCTCTCTCTAATTTAGATCCTCCACCAATTCATGAGTCTCCGCCAATTTATAATGACTACGATGATGATTCGAGTTCTGATATGGATGATTATGATGATTTTTCTTCTGAGTATAAAGACATGCCAACATATGATGATTTTGAGGATGTCGATACTCTGTCGAGTGATTCTTCACATGATGACCTTGCACCTACTTTTGATGAAGATCCTCCGTCAACAATGCTTGATCCTACTTTGGATGACTACTCATTTGAGGAAGATTTTGCTACTTTTCTCAACACTTACTTCCCAAATGAGAGTGATTCTCCTCCTTTGGACTTTGATGATTATGGTCTTTATCCTCCTTTGGATATGAAGAAACCCGTTTCAAAGGAGAAGAAGCCGAAATACACCGATATCCGCAGTACTTATGTCTTGACACCTCTTTATCCACCTTCTGAGGATGAGATTGTGCGATTTATAAGCGGATCTTCTTCAAGGTCTACTGAGCCTGAGTGTTATTTTCCCCTAAAGGAAAAGGTGTTCGATCCCGTTATTGCAATTTTTAAGCCATCTCAGTATCCATCTGATGAAATAAAAGGAAAGATTTTTGGAACTTATGGAGATATGCTTGCACTTCATCACACTCTCTACCACTGTGCTCAATCTCTGCTTAAGGGAACCTTGCCTACTCTTCTTTGGCTTGCCTTGTTCGCCTTAAGCTTGTGTTATTTGATGGATGAAAACCATATATTTGATCCCGGTGGATGTTCTACAAGGTGATTACCATGCTAATCAAGGTCGAGTCAAGCTCACGACTCGGTTAACAAAAACAAGCGCTTCTCGGGAGGCAACCCGCAGTATCTATCCTTTTTTCTTGTTTTTATAATAAGTGTAGGGGGAGACCCTAGTATGTGTTTGTTGTTTTCTTTCTTATCATGTGCTGGGATTCGAGCTTTCAAATATCCATTCTTGATGACTTTTGACGACCCGTGATTCTGTGTACCCGTCTTCCCGGTTCTATCCTAAACTCTTTTGATTCTCTATTTTATATTCTTCAATATTAAAATAGGAATCACTTTAGTTGTCTCTTCCTTAGCAAGATTTAAACAAATTGCACAATGTCCTAAGTGTAGGGGAGTTTACTTCTATATGCTTAAACATTGAGGACAATGTTTATATTAAGTGTAGGGGGGACTTCTATCGAAGTTAAGTGGGCTTTTCCTTGTATTTGTCCTCATTTTAACCAGAAAATCAATTTTTCAACATTTTTCAAAATTTTTGATCTATTTTGGCCCAGTAGTTTTACCTTTGTTATAGTTATTTTCTTTCGTTGCTAGAATAAATTTTAATAAAGTGGTTTTAATTTTCAAACATTGTGAATCTTTTGAATCAACCCGAGTTTACTTATGTAAGTTTACTCTAGCTAGTATCCTTAACGTGTTTAAGTCAAGTTTTGCTAGGCTTTTATATAAGGAGCTTTAAAACGCGAAAGTCTTAACTCTCACGGGTTAAGAACAAGAACTTTTCTCAAGTTCCTATAATTGATCCTAGAAAGTCGTTTATCAAGGGAACTTTAAAAAGAGAATTCTACACTTGTAAGAGTCTAAGAATTTGCAAGATCCTATAGATGACTTGAAAACCCAAAACTTTGATTTAATAGGCTAAGCATCCACGAGTCTCATTCCTTGAGATTTTAAATTATGGAGAACGAGAGATGATAGAGTCAATTGTAAGTTTGGTATTATTTCGTGAATTTATGTGAGTTGATTATAAGCTTTTTCTCCCATCGCTTGTTAATAAATATATTTGCAATAAATAAGGTTGTACGATTTGAAAAATTACTTAGCTTCTAGCCCAAGATCATTTAAAAGTTGCTCGGTATTAATTAGAGTTCATAGCCAAAGCATAACTTATTGAAGCGGGATACGAAGATTGGCGAGTCCGAAAAGGTCCTAACAAGACATGAGGGCTACATTTTGTTGCTAAAGATACAAAGTGATGTGAAGAATCATTTATCAAAAATCAATATGAAGGATCGAGACACACGACGAAAAGCAAATACTCCCCTAAAGATCATGGAGAAGTCTATCCAAAAAGGCCCTAACAAGGTATGAGGATAAATAGATCCAAGTCCTAAAAGGAGACGGATCGTTGTATATCAAAATCCCAAATAAAGATTGGAGAAAAATGAAGAAGTCGTGGTCCAAATATGAAGAATCTCTCAAAACTTCAAGTGAAGAAATTCCTATTATGAAGAGAAGACCATTATTTCATGAACGTCTCTCAAGATTTGAAGTATAAAGTCGCTGCCAAATATCGGTCCGAGAAAGGTCTCAAATCGTGAAGCGAGTTATGCCAAGATACGAACTTTATGAGGTCCCGAGAAGCAGTTTTAAAAGATTTTGTCCTTTAGATAACTATTGATTAAATCGTCCTATTTTATTTTCAGCCTAAATAACTATCGAAATAACTCAACAATGCATCCTCGTGATCATTCAAGACAACAATAAAATATAAGAGATACACCTAGGAATAAGGGAGTCTAAGTGAATAATTGGCCCACATGAGTTTGTGATAGTTTGCTAACTTATAATAACAATGATCTCGTTTTTAAGCTTGGTATGGGGAACGTGAAACTTGAGAATGATAATCATTCATGACATTCCAAAACCCTAAGGTAAGTTGTTAGCCTCAAAATATTGAGTCAAACAAGAATGCTCCGTCATATGTTTATTTTGTATCGTATTTTAGAACGTTCTAATAGGTAGTATATTAGTCGTGTTATACGGGCTTAACTTTAGGCTAAAGTTCATTAATAAGTAACTAAAGCCCAAAAAGAAAGCCCGACCCAAACCATATAGTCCATAAAGAAGCCCGCATATGGATGGACTATATATACTACCCTCCTAGCATGTTAGGATGGTTGGTTGGTCATTTCATTTTTCTCTAATCTAATATCACCTAGTTTCTCCAACCATTTCTCTCTACTTTCTCTCACTACTTTCTCTCTCTAAAATTCATCTCATAACTACCTTTCTTTCTTCATAAATTCGTATTATATCATCACATATTAGGGACAACAATTGGTATCAATCGCCATGGGGTAGTTTTCTGATTGGTTGTGGTGTTTTTATTTGATTCGCATGTTTTAATATTTATTTCACTTCTCGAATTCATTTTTTTTGTGTTTTCCATGTTCTAAATCTTGATACACATCTCCTACATAGTTGTGGTAGGGATTTGGTTGCTTTGGTTTGGGTAAAATCACGTTTTTCCTTGGTAAAAATCTCATTTTTTGGCCTAAAATTTCGGAAAGATACCCACATTACGACAGAAACCATTGCCTTCCATCGCAATACGCAAGGGTTTATCATTGCGATCGATATTGCGATTCATATTGCGATTGGTGTTGTTTTTTATATTGCGACAGGAATATTGCGACTGGGATCATTGCGACAAGGTTATTGCGACAGGGGTCATTGCGATAGGAATATTGCGACAGGGTCATTGCGACAGGGGTCATTGCGATAGGGTTATTGCGATAGGGGGTCATTGCGATAGGATATTGCGACAGACATTGCGACAACATTGCGATGGGACAACATTGCGATGGGACAACATTGCGATGGGATATTGAGATCTGTTTAGCCAAATTTTGTTCGAGTATTTTTTAGTTTTAGCCACCATCTAGACTAGTCTCGAAACGTAGTTTACACGAAGACTAAAAAAAAGAGTTAAAATTTTTAGGTCAAGTAAAATCAAATTTTTTCCATACTAGTTTTAGGCTATTTCTAGCTCCATTTCAAAATTTGGTGATTACAAATTTTTTAGGTCTACCGTTTTGTCGGACTGAGGAATTTATTGTCGGACTGAGAAAAAATCGCAATTTTTGGAATTTCAACAAACAAACAATCACAACACAACTACTTAAGATCCACATTCGATTCATCATTTCAGAGAATATTGAGATGGATTCTACTGCCGAATATCGTGTGACGAACAACAACATAATGTTGGCGGGTAACAAAGAGAAACCACCAATGCTTGTGTCGGGTCGATATGATCAACGGCAATCCCGTTTTATACGTTACCTTGACACAAAACCTAACGGTGATGCTTTAAGACAATGCATTTTGGATGGACCCTATAAACTCTCAAGGATTCAAGTTCCTGCAGTACCAGCCACAGACACAAGTGACGCACAACCCGCATATGAACGTGATGAAAAGAGGACCGACCTCACCCCAGAGAACCGTGCGTGGTTTGATGCAGAGAAGGAAGCAATCTACCTAATTGTCAGTGGAATTGGAGATGAAATGTAGACGGCTATTGAAAGATTACAACAAGGTGAATAACTTAACAAACAAGATGTGAAAACTAAGATGTTTTGGAACTTTGGCAAGTTTACATCAAAGGATGGGGAATCAATTGATTCTTATTACTCCCGATTCTACAAGATGATGAATGATATGACCCGAAACAACTTGAAAGTTTCCACCATGCAAGTCAATGTCCAATTTCTACAGCAACTTCAACCAGAGTGGACACGGTTTGTCACCTTGGTGAAACAACAACAAAAGTTAGACAAAGTTTCATATCACAAGCTCTTTGAAATTTTGAAACAATTTCAAAATGAGGCAAATGAACTTCGAGCTGAACGAGTTGCTAAGATTTCCAATCCACTTGCTTTGGTGTCTACCACTCAACATTACCCAGACTATCACTCCCGTACTTTAAAGACCTACTCTACTCAATCATCATCACCACGATCATCCATTGTCTCTAAGTCACATGTTCCAACACGATCCCAAGGCAAAGAAGTTGCAGGAGCACCATCACCCACACCTGAGCAATCATCCGAAGAAGACAGTGATGAAAAAGTAGCTCAAAAGGATAGGGAATTCAAGCAACAAATGGCTTTCAATATAAAGCAATATAAGAAAATCTACATACCCACCAATAACAACCTTTGAACATCGTCAAACCCGAGGAACACTCATGCACAGAGTCCTCCAAGGTATAACACACGAAGACGTGCTGAGAGTCCTCGAAAGTATGATCGACAACCTAAGTATGATAATCAGAGGGTGGCTACTGTTGTTGGAAATAGGGAAACTGTTGGTACTCAAGTTGTGCAACAAAGTGGGATTCAGTGTTTTAACTGCAGAGGTTTTGGGAATTTGGCTAGGGAATGCAGGCAGCCAAAGAGGGTTAAAGATTATGGTTATCATAAGGAAAAGATGTTGATGTGCAAGAAAATGGAAGCTGGAATCAAGTTATCAGCTGAGGAAGGAGAAATGCTTGACGACACAGATGATGAACTCTCCGACCAAGAACTCGAGGCACATTATTCATACATGGCAAAGATTCATCAGGTGCTTAACGTCACTGAAGATGACAATGGTCCTATCTTTGATACCGAGCCAATTGATAAGGTACAAGATGATGCTGAATATAATGTGTTTGGTGATACACATGAGCATAGTGATCTACCAACAACAATTACTGACACGTGTATGATGGAAACGGTTGATAGCAATACCACACCCAATTCATCAAACATGTGCAATAATGAGTTTGAGGATGATCAACATGCAAATGAGTATGATGACGAGGAGCGTGTCATGCTTGATAATTTAATTGCTAGTTTACAAAAAGATGTCAATGAAAATAGAAAGAGTCAAAAGCAATTAAAGAAGGCAAATGCAGCGCTCACTCAAAACTTTGAAGAATGCAAAGCCGCTCTTATAAAATCTAGTGAGACTATTGATAGTTATAGGGCTGAGCTTCTTCAAAAGACCAACGAGCTTGAGGGGTACAAAATTCGTGTCATCAATGTTAAAAAGGACGATTTTGAAAATAAATACAACGAAGCTCTTGCTTTGTTAACTAAAGAAAAACGTCAATTTAATGTTTTATTAAGTGATGAACGTCAAAAAACGTACCTTGCCACAACAAAAGTTAATGAACTTGAACAGAGGCTTTCGATGAATACCACCGATTCTGCTAAAATTCTTGACGAGAAGAAACAAGAGGTTGAAACATTAAAACAAGATTTCAAAAATAGACAAAGCAAAGATACTGAAAAAGTAAAGGATCTCGAAGAAAAAGTCGATTTTTTGAAAAAAGTTGTTTATAATACACATGACTCTATTCAAACCGTAAGAATGATAGCACCTCGGTCGTTTTTCAAGGGTCAACCTAGCTTTGCCACCCCCAAGTACCTCGAACAAGCTCAAGCTGCAAACCCCCATTTATATCTTGACGAGTCCGAATGGACCGATCATGATTGCCCTGTAGCTAACCTCGATAGTGAAGAGACGTCCCTTTGGGATGAGGAGAGTAGATCACCGGTCAATAAAGATTTTGTGAAACCATATAACTATGCTTATCTAAACAGTCTTTATGGTCTTTTCACTCCACAAAAACAGAAGTCTCGTGAGGAATTCTTTTTAGAATGCAAACAAAGAAGAATTCAATGGAAAAAGGCTTTTGCCGCTAAGAGGAAAACTAATGTTTTTAAATATATTAACTATTTGCCTCTAGACGCTTCTAAAAGCAAAAGTAGCAAAACACTTGGTTTTCTTAAACACCACGTTGATAATGTTCAATCAATTGTTGAAAGCGATTGCGAAAAACGTCAAAAGGATAAGTGGAAAACCGAGATTCCTCACGACATAACTGTGCTTGTGAAAGAACTTCTAATACCAAATACAAAGATAATAAAAGAACATGTTCTTGAGTTTGAAAACTTGATTCGGTCTGAAATGTTTGATGATTTGAAATATGTTGAGTCTCTTGAAAAAGAAATTGATGAACTCCAAAATGAAAAATCAGATTTTTCAAACGAATATGATCTACTCTTAGAAGAATGTCTCTCCAAAGATATTTTGTGTGTTACTCTTCAATCTTGTGCTGATATCGATGAATATTCTGATGTTGCATGCAAACATCTTGATAAAATCAAAGAATGTGAGCGTCTTGAACTTGAGCTTTCGAAACATAAAGAAAATGTTGATAAAAAGGATTTTGAGTTACTTCAACACAAAACTGATTTCCTTCAAAAACATTGTCATTCTCTTGAACTTGCTTTGCAAAAAGACGTTGGTAGTTTTCCACATGATAATAAATTGCAAGAAAAATTTTCCCAAACGTTTCAAGAAATGAATGAACAAAATTTGGAAATTAAAGAGTTGAAAGCTCAGTTACAAGACAGGGACAGAGCGATAGCAGAGTTGCAGAAACTCGTTGCTAAAATGGGTGGGAAAATTGTGGAACCTAGTGTTAAGAAACCTGTTGTAAGACAACCTAATGCGCAAAAAGTGACTAGACCCTCTGTCTTGGGAAAACCATCTGTTTTCTCTAATTCTGCATTTGCAAAATCTGCGTTTTCCCCCAAGAAGGATGGGAAGGATAGGTTACCACAAAACACTCCCAAAACACATATTCGATCACAAAGCATTAAGAACACAAATGTGGTTAAACCAGGGATGTATAGATTGGCCACTACAGCTACACACAACAAAGAAAGTCAATCACCTCAGACTTCTAGAAACACTAATAGACGTGTGTCTTTTACTACAGGAGTAGTCCCCACTGATGGAGTTAGCCAGCCCCAGCTTAAGAGCACTTGCATGAATGAAAAGGTTTGGCAACACAAAAGTCAAGGGAAGATGAAGACAGTAGAAGACCACCCTAGGATTTTCAATGTTTCTAAGAATAAAACGTCTGTAATCGCGTGTAATGACGATTTGAATGATTCGACTTTGAATGCTTTGAATGTTAAGTTTGTTTGAGTGAAATGTGGAAAGTGTGCTAATGCTAATCATGCTATGTGTGTTTCGAATAATGTCAAAGGCGTAGATACTAGAACTAAGAAGCAAACTGCGATGCCTATTAGTGCTAGAAAACCCAAACGCAAAGTGAACCATTCTGGTGCAACCCCCCCCCCCCCCCCTAAGAAAAGTATTGCATCAGACTCCACCACTAAGAACCCTAGAAGCAGAATTAGGGAATTATATGAGTCTGCTAGCAAGCCTTGGAAATGGTGGTTTGCTAATCAATGTCCTCCAGGATATAAATGGATGCCAAAGGTTAGGACATAATATGTGACTACGAGCGTTAGTGTGCCTCTAAGTGATGAAACTAGGGAAACTAATGAATCGGAAATCACAACTAACATGGAATCCAATTTAGCAAATGCTCCATCGTGTTCTAATTCTTCTGCACCCTATCGAAATAATTCTCTTCATACTAGACTCCGGATGCACGAAGCACATGACGGGGAATCTCAAGCTTCTAATTAACTTCGTGGAGAAGTTCCTGGGTACGGTCAGATTCGGAAATGATCAATTTGCACCGATCCTATGATATGGAGACTTGGTTCAGGGGAATATCACTATCAAAAGGGTTTACTACGTCGAAGGGCTCAATCACAATCTTTTCTCGGTTGGTCAATTCTGTGATGCAGATTTGGAAGTTGCTTTTAGAAAGAAGACATGTTTTGTTCGTGATTATGATGGGAATGACTTACTTACCGGAACACGGGGTACTGATCTCTATGCTATTTCACTACAAGACTCCACATCTTCAACTCCAATCTGTTTCATGGCTAAAGCTTCAACGACTCAAGCTTGGTTATGGCATCAACGTTTATCTCATCTTAACTTTGATACCATCAACTTGCTTTCCAAGAAAGATATTGTGCGAGGCCTTCCTAACTTGAAATTCATCAAAGATCATCTTTGTTCTTCTTGTGAGCTTTGTAAAGCTAAATGGAGTAGTTTCAAGACAAAGACTACACCAAGCTCTAAAGGACGGTTAGATCTTCTTCATATAGATTTGTGTGGTCCTATGCGTGTTCATAGTATCAATGGGAAGAAATACGTTATGGTAATTGTCGATGACTACTCAAGGTACACATGGACTCACTTCTTGAGGTCCAAGGATGAAACACCCGATGTTCTCATCAGCTTCCTTAAAGTGATACAACGTGGTCTTCAAGCTCAAGTTAAAGTGGTTCGTACTGACAGAGGTACATGATTTTTGAATTCAAAACTGAGAAACTATTTTGAAGCCGAAGGAATTGAACATGAAACATCTATTGCTCGAACACCCGAACAAAACGGCGTTGTTGAAAGACGAAACCGTACTTTAGTTGAGGCTGCTCGAACATTATTATCCGCTTCAAAACTTCCACTATACTTTTAGGCCGAAGCCGTGTCAACCGCATGCTACACACAAAACCGCTCCTTAATTATCCCAAGACACGAAAAGACACCATATCACATAATAAATGATCGCAAACCTTCACTCAAACACCTTCATGTTTTTGGATGTACGTGTTACATTATTCGCGATGGTGAAAATCAGGACAAGATGAAAGAGAAAGGTGATGCATGCATTTTAGTGGGATATGCAACTCAGTCTAAGGGATACAGAGTGTACAACAAGAGAACAAAATTGATAGTCGAGACTATTCATATCAGATTTGATGAATTGCAAGAAATGGCACTTGAACAAAACAGTTTAAGTCCCGATCCACAACGACAAACGACTTCCGTTCACAACCGCACGGAACTCGGAACTCAAGACCACATCAATGAACCGTCAAGTTCAAAGCTGGTTCCTGAACATGTTCCTAGAGCAGATATGACAGTGGACACGACTCTTGAAGAGTTGGAAATGTTATATGGACCAATGTTTGATGAATATTTCACAGGGGAAAAACATGTTGTATCGAAGTCTTCCGCTGTCACTCATGATAAGAATGATGATATCGATCATCGTCAACAAAAGGATACAAATTCATCTACCTCAACACGGGTTGCTGCAGATTTACCTCCTCAGAATATCACTTCAACAATCGATCCTACAACATCCACAACTACTGTCATTGCTCCAGAGAACACTAATCAAGCAGACGATGCATTATCTGACGATGACGATTTTCACAACCCATTCGGTACACCGGTACCCGAAACTGGAGAGTCTTCTACTCGCCATGTTGATCCGTCAAATATGCATACGTTTTATCAACGACATCCTTTAACACATCATTGGACCCGAGATCATCCTTTGGTTCACGTAATTGGAAACCCTTCACAGCCTGTTCGTACAAGACGACACCTTGCCACTGATGGTGATGTTTGTATGTTCGCACTCGCCGTGAGTACTGCTGAACCGAAAAACATCAAAGAAGCCATGGCTGATCATGCTTGGATTGAATCGATGACGGATGAACTTCAACAATTTGAAAGACTTAAAGTCTGGGAACTTGTTGACAGACCATACGATGTGATTCCTTTAAATCTTCGTTGGATCTGGGAAAACAAGATGGATGAAGAAAATACGATCATCAAGAACAAAGCTGGGCTAATGGCTAAGGGGTATGGCCAGAAAGAGGGAATTAACTTTGATGAATCATTTGCACCAGTTGCTCGTATGGAAGCAGTCAGGATTTTTCTTGCTTATGATGCACATAAGGGATTCACTGTCTATCAAATGGACGTAAAGACGACATTTCTTAATGGTCCTTTGAAGGAAGAAGTCTATGTCATGCAGCCGGAAGGATTCATCAATCCTCATTATCCTGACAAGGTGTATCGTCTCCACAAGGCTCTATATGGACTCAAGCAAGCTCCAAGGGCGTGGTACGACGAGCTCTCGAAATTTCTGGTATCCAAGGGTTTCTCAAAAGGTTCCATTGATCTAACTCTGTTCACTTATAAATATGGGGATGACATTTTGCTTGTGCAAATTTATGTTGATGACATTATTTTCGGGTCTACAAACCCAAAATTTTCAAAATGGTTTGAAAAAGTCATGCACAACAAATTTGAAATGTCAATGATGGGCGAACTAAAATTCTTTCTAGGAATTCAAGTTCACCAATCCCCAAGTGGTATCTTTATAAACCAAGCTAAGTATTGTCAAGAGATAATCAAAAAGCATGGTATGACTTCATGTGACCCCGTTGGGAAACCATTATCAACCACATTGCTAGATGCTGACTTGGAGGGAAATGCCATCGATCAAACGAGATATCGTTCCATGATTGGTTCCCTCATGTACTTGACAACAAGCAGACCTGATATTCATCATGCTACATGCTATTTTGCATGATATCAAGCATGATCTACTAAAAAGCACCTCAAGGAGGTTAAACAGATCTTTCGGTACCTCAAGAATACCATTCATTTGGGACTCTGGTATCCGAGGGAAACCGGTTTCTTTCTAACGGCCTATTCAGATTCTGATCATGCAGGGTGTCTTGATACACGAATAAGTACTTCTGGTGGTGCACAATTTCAAGGTCAAGATAAGCTTGTGGGATGGTCTTCCAAGAAGCAGGATTGCACGTCACTTTCATCAGCCGAAGTGGAGTATGTGTCTATATCTGCGTGTTGTGCTCAAGTTCTTCGGATGAGAACACAACTCACGGATTATGGCTTCCACTTTGATAAAGTACCTATGTACTGTGACTCAAAGTCGGCCATAGCCATCTCCTGCAATCCGGTACAGCATTCCCGCACGAAGCACATTGATGTCCGATATCACTTCATTAAGGAACAAGTTGAAAGAGGTATCGTTGAACTATACTTTGTTGGAACGGATTACCAATTAGCCGACTTGTTTATGAAAGCTCTGTCGAAAGATAGGTTTGAGTACCTTGTTAGGAAAATTGGTATGAGATGTTTGACTCCAGCGGACCTGGAGATTCTGGCAAAGGTGCCTGCTTGGTTTATCTATCAAACATCTACTTGTAAATATCTTTGAAAAAGCAAAATACAAAAATATAAAACATATAAAAACAAAACACAAAATTAAAAAAATCTTTCAAAATCCAAATATATTCTTCTCGACATGTCTTTCAGTATCGATAATATGGACGTGCCTAAAAATGTCGCTCAATAACGACACGGGTGTGTACATAAAGCTCGAATGAAAGTTGTAAATATTTTTCAAAACATGTCATTTCTTCTTTTAATAAAGGAAATTGTCTATTTTGGACAATATTTCCAAACAACGGGTAGAGCAATCTATCACAGGTTGAGCTAGTCACAAAACATTCAACGTTTTAAGCTCAACACGATGGCTTGTAATCACTTTCATATTGCAACCTGGATCTATATTCACGGGGGAGTGTACGATTTAGTGCGCTTACCCTTAGCAAAAGAAGAGAAATCTTCTTACACTTGAGTGGATTCGTCAAGACATTCAAAGTCTATGAACTCAAGTTTATGCTTTAGAAAAACCTCTTCGACAAAAAGAAATAGGATTTTTCAAAAAGCGTTGAACATAATTTTTTCAAGATATTTTCAATGATTATTCAAAATCTTTCAAAAATTGTGTGTTCAACAACTCCCATCCTCAAAAAGTGAAATGTGGATCATATCCTCACAATGACAATTCAATTGGATCAATTTTTAAGGGGGAGCATTTTAACTTCATGCAAAAGATTAACACATCTTTCTCCTGGAGATTTTCAAGACTATTTTTCAAAATATGTTTTAATCAAATTTGGTATCTCTAATATCAAAAGATTTTATATATTAGAGATAGGGGGAGAAAATGTGATTAAAATGTGATCTAATATAAGACTCAAGCACTTTAACTCTTACCTATATGTGCGAAACACTTCCGATTATTGATGCACATGTGAAGGGGGAGCATCTCTGAAACGACAAAACTAGCAAGCTGTTAAATGTTTTTCAAACACTTTGTTAGAATTTAAAGTGGTTTTCATGGTTACGATCAAATACCCACAACATCTTTATTTCATGACGTTATTGGTGTCAAAAGGGTGGCTAGGTTAAGTCCTATGATCCAACCAGAACCGGAGGGATCTTCCCAGGGACAATCCAATAGATTATTAGAAGTCCTTAGGAAAGATGGAGTAGAATGTGAACGTAGCTGAATGCCGACTAAGTACTGATGCTAGCACTGGAACAATCACAACAAGGTGCTAGTAATGATGTCTTGGTAAGCATTGAAGGGGTTGAAGAATGAAAAAGAAATGTAATGATAAAGGGTCTAAAGAAAGAAGCCCTCTATACAACTTAGGCAGAAACCAGGTCAACTCATCATGAAGACAAACTCATCATGGACCCAGTGATGTATGCACAACCCTTTCCTAGCTACTCAGGCTTCTCTCAAAAGAAGTTTGTTTTATTGTCACGAAGAACAACATGACTTCTATTAGCTTTCTCATTCCGAGATAGTTGATATTGAATATGTGGCATCTGCTCCAGCCTCCGACCACTAAAAGTGCACAAATCGAGTCTAGAGCCTTGAGATCAATCAAATCTCGTTAGGACACACGGATGATGAACAAGAGAGTCCTACGCCATATCCTTGCGATATTGCTAGAACACTCAGAGTGATACTACTTAGTATTCACAATGACGAGTGGAAATCCTTCCAGTGTTAACATCAAACAGCACTGCGGTAGGTCATATGTAAGATTCTTCATGAATTGAACATATGTAAAACTGAAAAGCAACACTGGTTTGATTCTGAATTGATTCAAACTCGTTTCAGGTTTCTACGCAATATCTTTATGGTCTTGCCAGAACATTCAGAGTGATATTTATTAATATTCACAGTGACGAATGGAAATCCTTCTAGCGTCAACATCAAACAGCGCTACGGTAGGTGACTTGCGAGATTCTTTATGGATCAAGCTTGTGTCAACTGGAAAGCAACAATGGTAAGATTCTTTAAGAATCAAACTTGTTCCAGGAATTTGAATTGACGACTTTAATCAAGCGGATATTTATCCAATTGATTCACTCTTTATGTTCGTAGTCTTGCTTTGAGACGGTCGAGTAAAGAGAACGGCTAGTACAGCTACGAAACCCTGTCAAGGAGATTCTTAACTGAATTTACCTATCACAGGTACGATATTTAATATCGTATAACGGTCTTCACCGACCGGAGGTAAAACGCTACCAATTTAGGACGAATGTCAAAGCCATTCTGTCTGCGTCTATGTTTTGTCTCAAGAAGGTGGCGTTACGGTGTACTCAGCAAAGTCAAAGATTCAAAACCACATTCTCATGCCTAAAGACATAATCGACAATCAATAGTGTGAGCATGTGGATGAAGACACAAGATTGCAAGATGGCAAAGACAAGTCAAGGATGATTTGAAGATCTCAAGATTAAAGACAAAGTCGAAAGACAACTACAAAGGCTCAAAGATCACAACATGAAGAAACAAGACTACTATTACACGTTCATGACTCATTTATGGCGAGATTAGTAATCTCTACAAATTTCCTAAATGGCCAAGGTTTATGACGTCTCATTGGGGGGATTGTTAGCCTCAAAATATTGAGTCAAACAAGAATGCTCGGTCATATGTTTATTATGTATCGTATTTTAGAACATTGTAATAGGTAGTATATTAGTCATGTTATACGGGCTTAACTTTAGGCTAAAGTTCATTAATAAGTAACTAAAGCCCAAAAGGAAAGCCCGGCCCAAACCATATAGTCCATAAAGAAGCCCGCATGTGGGTGGACTATATATACTACCCTCCTAGCATGTTAGGAGGGTTGGTTGGTCATTTCATTTTTCTCTAATCTAATATCACCTAGTTTCTCCAACCATTTCTCTCTACTTTCTCTCACTACTTTCTATCTCTAAAATTCATCTCATATCTACCTTTCTTTCTTCATAAATTCATATTATATCATCACATATTAGGGACAACATAAGTTTTTGATCTTTTTATTTGTTTTCTTCTTTTAAATATTTTGTCGCTTTAATAAAGGCCAAGGTGGATTGATTATGATGGAGAATGTAAAGCTTGCTTTGTAACTAATGCATTGCATGAGGATATTGCAATGGTCAAATGTAGGGGATTTGATAGGTGTGAAAACACCCATCCTTTTACCACTTAACTATAATAATAACCAAGCCAAAACATGTATTTTATGTCGTAAATGTCGGAATTATGCGTGGTTTGTGTTTTTGTTGTGATTTAGGATCAAAATGTGAAAAGGGAAGAAAACATGGGCTTTCACGGGCTTTTATCGAAGAAAAAGACAAAAGACGAAGTCAAAAGATCTAGAGTGCAAAAAGAACGGAAGTCGAAGGCCTATTCTGAAGATTTATCGAAGAAAAGTCTAAAGACGGAAGTTTAATAACAGTCGAAGAACTCAAGTCTAAATTAATGAAGAAATTACAAGACGAGTTCAAATAATCTTGAGACAAAGTCGAAAAATTCGAAGAATTTAGAAGATGAGAAGTCGAGAAAAGAAAGAAAGAAGCAACACATGCTTAACCTTCCCTAATTACTATAAATACCCTCCTAATGACACATTAGGAGGTGTTGACTATCTTGACAAAATAGTTCTTCCATTTTAATTACTTGCACTTTTCTAAATGTCATTTACTTAATTGCACCTTTAATTTCTTGGCTTGCACCTTAAATTTGTAAGCTTTTAATTCTTGTCTTTACTTTAATTGTTGAATCTTAATTTTAATCAAGTTTTTAATTAATCTCTCATTCTACCTTTCTTGTCTTGATTTAATCTTCATGTTTATGTGTTTATTGTTATGCTTATTTGATTATGTGTTATGTTTTTATGTTATTGATTGTGTTTGCTTATTGATTTATAGCTTATTGTGTTTTTCTTAAATTTAATTAAGTGCCTTTTTTAGTTAATTTTTATAAAAGTTAATTTTTAATATTTTAATTATTTAGTGTTTTTAAAAGTTTTTAAATTTTGGTTTAATAGCTTTTTATAAAATTTGATTTGGTTAAGTTTTTAGTTAAGTGCTTATTTGTTTTTAGCTTATTTTAGTTTTTAGCTTATTTTGTTTTAATTGTCATCCGGGTTTTCTTAAACCCTCATATTCCGGATACAAACAAGTACCCAGTATTCCGGATAAAGGCTTCATTCTGAGAAATTCCGGATAGTGAGCATATAAAGGGAATTCCGGATAAGCATCCTAAACACCAGATTCCGGATAAACAGCTGAAGTCGCATTCCGGATAAGGGTCCAAATTTATTCCGGATAAGGCATCAAACTTATTCCGGATAAGGACTTTATTTAGGTATTCCGGATAAGCTGTTTGGGAGGTTATTCCGAATAAGCAACTTGACCGATTCCGGATAGTATTGCGGACTCATATTCCGGATAAGGATTCTAACAGGCAGATTCCGGATAAGGAGTGACACTTCTACATTCCGGATAAGCTTCGGAAGACGGATTCTGGATAAGGCCCAGCGATTTATTCCGGATAAAGGGTATTGTGTTCATTCCGGATAAGGTCCTAAAGGCTTATTCCGGATAAGCACCTCGAAGGACTATTACGGATAGCATGCTGAAGCAATATTCCGGATAAGAGTGACAGTTTTATTCCGGATAAGCATCAGGTTTGTTATTCAGGATAAGAGTAAGATTGGATTCCGGATAGTGACAGTATTTTGGATCCCGGCTCAGGTTCTGTTTACTTCCTTTTTAATCTTAAGCATTTATTTTTCCCGCCATTTTTCTTTAAGTTCTATTTTAATTGTTTAGCTTTATTTTTAATTTTCAAGTTTACATTTTTAATACATTGTTAAATTAATTTTTCGTCAAGTTTTAATTTCTGTCTTTTAATTAAATTACCTTTTAAAGTTTTTAATATTGCACCATTTACGTTTTAATTAGTTTTAGTTTTAATTACCCGTCATTTACTTTAACGTTTTGCAATTTAATTATACTACAACGACCAATCTATTATTTTATCCACCAAAAGACGACTGAGTCTCACTTTCTACTGTAATCAATTCGAAGAGACTGGAACAACGATATATTTTTAACTGAGTAAAATCTTAGTTATTAATTCCTGTTGACGAAGTTCATTCACAGCACACACACACACGTGCCTTAACTAATCACACACTCATACGCACAGGGATTTCATAGTCTTTGTTTAGAGATTTATACTTATACACACACTTTATTATGTTTTACTATTTTTCTGTTAAGTAGGAAATTATACACATTCCAATTTGGGTCGTCGTCTTACTTATTTTGACAGCACATGTACATGTACCCATAACATCACATCACGACCTAACACATATCATGTACATTAGAACTAGTAAGAGGGTAAATGATTTGTGTTTTTCCTGTTGGTTCAAGTTGTTCCCATATGCACACGACATTCACAATGTAAAGACTTTAATCAAGACAACACACAGACGCATACCCTATGGGTTGTACCTTTTGTTTGTTGGTTTACTGACATTCAAACTTACACTCAATAGTAATACTATTTTTACTAGGCTCCCATTCGTTTTAGATATTTCTCACTCTATTCTCCTAGACATATCATCACACGCATACATTGCACACACACATATATAAATATATATATATATATATATATATATATATATATATATATATATATATATATATATATATATATATATATATATATATATATATATATATATATATATATATATATATATATATATATATATATATATATATATATATATATATATATATATATATATATTTACTTGTTTTTGAGTTTCTGTTTTGAACATACTCATACATGCAATCACACACCCAAAACCTCACTTTGTTTGCTTACTGCCATTTTACACGCATACAAGTCATCTACATTTGCTATGTCAAAAGGGTTGTCATTGTACTGCTATTCAAGTATTATCACATAACACTTTGAACATGCACAAACTCATACTATCATGTTTCTACGTTTTCTTGTTTACTTCATTCACACACGCACATAGACATCCCACTTATGCACAAGGTTTTCTTTAAGGACTTATACTTTTCCTCTTGAGTATTCATATAGGTAGCCAAAACACTTATACAAAAACATGCCCTCATCCAAAGTATACACATACATGTATGATTCACAGTGACTTTTATAAAACGTGGGTGGGAGTCTTACTTTCTTAGTCCTCACATAAAATCATAGCTTATTTCTTGTAGTTTTGTTTACGTGTATAATATTAAACATACTCAAACGCAACATATACACACACGTGAACCACGTTGGCAGAGGATTGTTTTGAGGGTTTCATGCATTCACTTTATTACAAGATCATCTTGTTTTAACACTTTAAGCTTGTATGTTCAAGGTCTAGGTCATCACATAGATTACAACCATGGCCTCTTGATATCATAATTAGTTCAAAGAAAACATAATAGTCCATTTAGGAAAACATCCATCAAGCCCAAATCGTGACTTAGTTAGTGTGAGATTTAGTTTGTTGGTTTTAGGTCATCAAGTGCTTTTATAAACAAACCCTAGACGTGAGCATGAATCATACAAACATCACATCTTCGTCCCGTGACTTAGTTCCATTGTTTAACACATTGTCTAGATTTTTAAATCATGTTTTGAGCAAGTATCATATCAACCAAATCATGAGAAAACAAAGTTCAAGGAACTTACAAAGGTCCAAAGAGTGATGAGATGGTGGAATAGAACTAGAAAGCTTTAAATATAACAACTTGCTTGTTCAAACCAAACCGAAACCTTGTTCACTTACTGTTGCCATGATATTTACAGGGCTCAATGAGTTTATGGTTTGAGTTTGTTTAGTTAGAGTTTAGTTTAAGTTGTGTAGTTTAATTGTAACTAGCGCTAACTAAGTGAGGTACCATGGGGAAGTGTCAAAACTGTTGGGAAGTGTTAAAGTATTTGGGGGTTCAGTATATGGCAGTCATGGGGAAAAGAATGGTACTTCATCATAATGAAAGTTTTGTTGTACATGAAAGCTTAGGAAAGTATGGGAGTAGAATGGTGCAACCGACGATTTATCAAAGGAGGGAGGGGACCAAAGTACTAAACAAGTTATGGAGGGTATGGTACTAGTAGTTTTGAGTTTAAAACGTGGGTTTTACATAGTTTGAGGGGGGGGGGGGGTTCGGCTTTGATAAGGTGACAAAAAGAGATAGTTGTTTTGTTTCGTAAAGTTGTAAGGATTTCAATGTTTGTAGTATTGAGTTTAAGAAAACGTAGTGTTTAAAACTAATTTGGTGAAAGGGAAAATATACTAAATGTCTACGTGTGTCGTAAACGTATACCGAGTGAAAAATATTTGTTTTGTGTATCAAAGTTCTGAAATGAGATTACGTTGATATAATTAAATGTCGATTCTAAAGCAGAAACTCCTAGCACGTATTGTAAATGAATAATAGTCATTCAAGTAATATTTCGTATGAACGTCATTCATAAAAATTCAAATTCCCACGCAAAATACGCGTAACCAATCGGGAACATCAATAGACACACAAGTCTAACTTGAACTATCACGTTTCACGTAAATTAAATTGATTCAAAATTCACGTGTGTGACACGTTGTGCCTACTTTAGTTTCATATATGATCTTTTTGTATAAATTTTGGTGGTTTAGAGGTGGCAATTTTGACCCGTGATAATAAATGGGGCAATTTGTATTTTTTTAAATAGTTCAAGCGGGCCATAAACTAAATAGAAAACGTTTTCAAAGTCACTGAATGTCTATGAATTTTTTTTTCTTATACATACAAGTATACAACCTCTTTATTCCATTAGTTGTCGGGTCTTAACATATTTTCCCTGACTTTTGGACAATTACAGATAAAACACAGATAGCTAAGTAGAAGACTAGATATCACCTAGAAGAGAAGTGATAAAAGAAATGGCACAGTACCTAAGAATAGATTCGGTTCATTTTCTATAAAGGTTGGCTTGTCTAGCTTCAACTCAACAACTGCAGGTGGAAATATTGATTTTCTGAAAATGATATTTACTGACCACCTACTGCTTGTAGAGGTACTCGATCCCAATTAGCATTTACTAACTTCTTGTATTCGCCATGTTGTCTTTTGTCAGGTTTAGTGTTGTCTATTAAAGTCGAATAACTCTCCATTCACCGAGCTTTATACTCGTATTTAGGATGAATCGAAGAAGCGTGAGTGTAAGAATCCCCCTGTTGTAGATTCATTCCCCCTGTTTCGGTTTGTTGTTCCCCCTGTTTTTGTTGTTTTTCCCTATGTTTGGGGTTTCAAGGCTTTATGATTTAGATTGGGAGTGTAGCTCATATGGTAGAGTGCTCGCTTTGCATGCGAGAGGCACGGGGTTCGATTCCCAGCACTTCCATTATTTATAGTAATCAAGGGGAAAGGTTTTAATAGATAAAATTTAGGGTGCTGATGGCGAATCTTCGAGTTTACGTACAGTTGCTCGAATATAAGCTGGAGAATTTAAGCATGGCGGTGGAGCAGTTGAGCAGTGGCAGAGTGGCGGTGGAGTAGTTGAGCAGTAGCGGTGGAGCAGTGACGGTGGAGCCGTTGCGATGTGGAGGTGGAGCAGTTGAGCATGGCGGTGAAAATGGCACCCATTTTATCCAATCTGGAGCTAGATCAGCTCGCAGCTATGCCCGGACCTCAAGTTTGAGTGCAAAGCCATCTTCATTCCCCCTGTTTGGGTTGTTTGGGTTTGGGGTTCCCCTGTTTTTGTTTTTTTCCCCTGTGTGGGGTTTCGAAAGATCCTCTTCATTATAAGTTAGAGGAAAATCCATGCTCGTGCTCGTGGTCACTCATACTACCTCTAGACAAGCCTCTTAACCGTTGCCAAAAATTTCTTCCTTTTCCCCATTTTCAAAGGAGCAGAATTGGACTGCCTTCTAAATGATTCAGACTCCAACCTGTCTACGTTTTCTATTGTACTCCTTAAGTCTGTAGCGGATAACTCAATCTTTGAATCATAGCTACTCATCTCACGATGCTAAATATTCTAATTTTGTTTTGTTGGGTAGAAGACATAGGATTAAGAGGTCTATCAAAGTTCCTGCTATCAGTCACAAGCTTGTAGATATCTCACCCGATGAGTATTCTTGGAGGAAGTATGGCCAAAAGCCCAGCAAGGGTTCTCCTCATCCTAGGTACTTATACTTACTTATCTGTTCACGTATCTCAAATTCCTGTAGTGATGATGACGGTGGGTTAAAAAGTCATTTTGACAGTAAAATTATCCAAAAGATTGAGTCTGGCAACTTTTATTGTTCATCTATGTTACTTGCTTCTGCTTTAGTATATAACTCGGACTTTCCTACTACTTTTAGATTGAGTCTTGCAACTTTTATGTTTCTGGTAGCAACCGGCTCGTGAAAGAAAAGTGATCAATTGTATATCTTGGTACATTCTGAAGCTTCATACATTCTGAATATTGCATTAAATGTTCCTAAATGATTTTATTGAAATCTTCCGCATTACGACTACATTTATTCACAACCCAATCCAACCCAACCTATCACTAAAATATTATTATCTTACTCCTTCACATACCCAACCTATACATACAACCAAACTTAACATTTTTACCATTTATTAACAACCCAACCCAACCTAATATACAACATACTTTTATATTTATTTTAATCATTTAAAGTTTTACAATGATTTAAAGTTATATAAATAATTTGATGGAAAACGTTTATTTACCAAATTTAAGACAAAATATTATCCCAACCAAATTTATCAAACATATTTAGCCCACTTTGTATTTCAATCAGCCCAAGTTAAACATAAATAACATAAGAATAACCCCTATTCCTCCTCATTTACCCAAAATCATATCAGGAGTCATATCAATCTCCCTATTTGTCCTCTTCTTTCTTGAGAAACCACGAAGAACACCATTGTTCATCTATAAGATCAATCTCAGGTTGGTTCTTTTGATTATTTTTGTTTCTAGATTGTTGATGGTTTAGTAACAATATTGTATAAACATGAATATGAGATCTTGTTTACTTATCCAAACTTTTTATTTGATAATACATTGACATTCTGTTACATTACATACAAACCCAACTTAGATAAATGGAAATATAGATAACCAATAAGATTGTGACACGTGGACAGATTGTTGCAGCAACCTAGAATCATCAAGCAAACTGGTTGTGCTAATAGTTTTGGTGCTTTTGTACTTTTTGGAATTTAATATGTGAAATTTAATAGCTTGTACTTCCAACTGGTTAGTTGAAAGTCATGGATAAACATGGTCTAAAGTAAAGATTAATAAAACCGTACCTTCCTTTTAGCGTCTCTTTCTTTATTAGAATAGAGTTTTCTTGATTTCACTAATCATGTTATAGAAAACACACCTTTAAAAATCAATCCACCAATGAATATGTTTGTTTGCGATTATGAAAACAGGGGATATTACAGATGCCGCAGCATGAGAGGTTGCCCAGCAAGGAAACATGAGGAGAGATGTCTGGATGATTTTGGAATGCTTATTATGACTTATGAAGGCGAGCATAACCACTCTTTTTTGTTACCGTCACAATTTCTAAACACATAAAGTAGTATTTCTACTTTCAACTCCCTTTTCGTTTGATTAACATTTGGATGAATATATGAAACAAAATATACGTGTCATAAGACAATTTAGTACTTCTCAAATAACTCATTATCAAGTTCTCAACTGATGTATACCAATAATCACTACTTCAAAGCATGTGTTATTCATTTTAATAGTATGTATGTGCTGAATCGAGTATTTGGGAACTCTTGTTATATTTCAAGCGTTTTGGACAAGTGGCTCAGCAACTCATTCTTTTTACAGTTGATTTCTTTGAGAATTAAACATAATTCTTAGGGAATGCCAAAAAGAAATTGCACTCCAATACTCACTGTTAGAAACTATTTTAACAGCGTGGTCATTGCTGGTTACAAGAGCTACTATTAGCAGTCCATTTCACTGTGGACATCTTCCACGGTGTGTAACAGTAGATCTATCCGTAAAGACTTACATTTGGAGATACCTTGGGTCTAATAGGATTATATACTTCTAAATGTGGAAACAAAAATTAGTGTTTGTCAGATTGGCAATTTTGTGTTGATTCCACCCTCCCCGAGAAAAGTAGAATGGTCATAATTTTTAGTGGCTCTCATAAGCTCATCAGGTGTGAAGACACTAAGATTGCTTGATCTTACGTCTAGACACAAGACATACTCTTTCTGAGGAATGGGCGTGGACCCATTTGGTCTAAGCTCTAAGTTCACAAAAGAATACAACATGAATACAATAATCTAAAAGAAAGATTCAAATTGTATGTATTTGAAAATGTTAATCAGCAAAATGATCATTGAAAAAAAGAACATATTGAAAATATAAGGGGGTAAAATAAAAATATATCGCGGATATCTAGAATAACAAAAGGGAGTATTTTTTGCATTTTTTAATAAAAAAGTATTGTACTTAGTTGAGCATTTAGGGGTAGAGCGCTGTCAGTTGATCACTTGCATTAGGACACGTGTCGTAATTTGGGTGGTAGTGACCATATATGTCAATTTCTTTTGGCTTGACCATCTAGTGGATGCTAAGTGCTCAACTTGACCAGATTCGTCCTTTTCTCTTTTCTTTTTCATTACCGTATCTTTTAACCTCTACATGGGTCTCCTATTGACGGATCACATCGCCTCGCCGCCAGTCCACCACTACTCGTCTGCACCTTTGTTTTGTCAGCTATACCATTTTGAGCGATCTTGAATCTAGAAGACTTATGCTTTTCTTTTACTAATTTCATTTCAAACAAAACAAGTCATCTGCTAGTCCTTGAACTGCTCTTCCGGTTACAAATATGCTTGTAAGTTGATGTGTTTTTACTAGAGTTGGTAATTTTTGACCCAATGGTTATTTTGGTATAGATGGTTAAATATTAGAAAGGAAGGCGTCTAGTTGGGTTTTGTTGAAAAGTATAGATGAGTTTATATGGTTAATCTAGTTTCATCAAAATAATTAAATTGTATAAATGGGTCTAAATGCAAAAACCACATGGGTCTCGATGGGTCTCACATGGATAACTAAAATAGTAAAATACACTTGATATGTCTTAATCGTGCGAGTTTTTCGTTTATTTCGACTTTTTTCATAAAAAACCTAAAGAAAACGTGAAAACACATTCGAAAACATTAACAAAAAAAAACTAGCACAAACGTGAAAAACAAATCAAAATGCAAAAAGAAATGCAAATGTGAAAAATAACGAAAATGTGAAAACATTAACGAAAAATAAAAAATCATGACGAAAACGTGAAAAACTAACAAAGAGTAAAAAAATTAACAAATACAAACAAAAACATGAAAAACTAACAAAGTCTAAAAAATAACGAATACAATATTTTTACGTTTTAATCAGTGATTTTATATTATCATTATTAAATTTACGTTTTCATCAGCAATTTTCCGTTTTCATTAGTATTTTTACGTTTTCGTCAGTATTTTTACGTCTTCATCAGTGTTTTTCGTTCACATCAGAAATTTTACGTTTTCGTCATAAATTTTACGTTTTCGTCTGAAATTTTAGGTTTTCGTCAGTACTTTTACGTTTTCGTCAGAAAGGACTCACCCAAGGGCTATCGAAAATAGGGTAAATCATTCCCGCGTCAAGGAGTTTTAGGACATCCTTTTTGATGACGTCGTGAATTTTAGGGTTCACCCTCCTTTGACATTAGACTGCGGGTTTGTAGTCTTCCTCTATTAAGATTTTGTGGGTACAAAATTTGGGGTCGATCCCCTAATGTCGGATAATTTCCATGCAATTGCCCCTTTGTGATCCTTTAGAACATCGACAAGTGCGGTTTTTTCATCATTCGAAAGATCTTTCGCAATAATAACCGGCAACTTGTCGTCCTCCTCCAAAAATACATATTCAAGATGAGGAGGTAAATCTTTCAACTCGAGGATTGGTGGTTCCTCAATTGAAGATTTGGGATTGATACTCATAACCTCCTCGGGTGGAGGAAATGGGAAATCGTTAAGAAAATCCTTGATAATCGAGAAGTCCTCATCGTTGTCGAGGTCTTCGTCACAAGTACGTGGAACATCAAATTCTTCCAACGTAAAGCCACCACCTTCAATGGAGTGAAGGTTGGTGTCGAATTATCAAGAATGGGATCAAGCATAGTGGGATTCCCACTATTTTCATCGTCACCAAAACCTAAAACTTCTTGTGAAAATTCCTCGCAAACAACGTCGATCATATCTTTATGGTCGCGACGGAATAAACATGAGAAATTAGAGAATTTTGAGTTACGTTTATAACAAGTTCCTCGTCGTTGAAACGTAAGGTGATCTTTCTAGCATGCACATCAATCAATTCCATAGACGTATCTAAAAACGAACGACCTAAAGTAAGAGGGACTTGAGGATCCGTGGGAATATCGACAACGATAAAGTATACCGGATAATAGAACTTTCCCACTTTCACAAAAACGTCTTCGGCCAATCCACATGCGGGAATAGTGGAATGATCGGCCAATTCGATAGACATTAGTGAAGGAGTAAGATTAGGAAGATTGAGCGACTTGAAGATTACGAGTGGCATCAAGTTAATACTAGCACCAAGATCGGCCAGCATAGCATTCTTCCATATCTTGGATTGCACATGGAGTCAAGAATTTACCGGGATCACCAACTTTTTGAGGTATGCGGTTAAGATAAACCGATGAACAACTAGACAATTGTTGCAATTTCTCCTTTTTGTTTAACATACTCTTAAAGTTAGCGGCAAATCGAGGCATCATGACCAAAGCATCGGCAAAACTCACATTGAAATTTACGTCACGAAACATTTTCATAAAAAGCTCAAATTGGTAATTGTCGCGCTCTTGACGTTTCTCATTTCTAAGTCTCGATTGATAGGGCAAAGGTGGTGTGGGTTGAGGCATAGGCATAGCCTTTGTAATCTCGGGTTCCAAATGTGGTTATGGGTCAACCGTAGGTGTGGCATGAGCGGTACTTCGTGGGATTGGGACATGCTCCTTTTTGACCACCACCTCGGGTTCTTCCTCAATTTCCTCTACCGTTGGAGTAATTGGTTGAGGATTCGGTTCCTTAAGTGTCTTACCACTTCATGTGGTAATCACTTTCATCTCTCCCTTAGGGTTAGATATGGTGTTACTAGGAAGACTACTCGAAGACGGTTTACACATTATAGCCTCAAACATGGATGAAATTTTATCCTAAAACATAGATTGCCTCTTATCGGCCTTAAGCATCTCTTGTTTTATTTCATGTTGCCCTTGTTCCATTTTTTGTTGGTTTTGTTGTGTAAAATATTGTAAATCTTGCTTATGTTTAGAGAGAGAAAGAGATAGAAAGATGGTAGATTTCACACACACTTTATAGAGAGAAAGTGTAGAAATACACACTTAACTATATGTAAATTATGAGAAACCACCACCCTCTCCAACTAAGGAGAGGGTTTATATACCCAAGCCCATGAGATGGGCTTGGGCTTACAATGGGCCACCGGCCTACACAAGTTGTAGGCTTGGCTTGGCCTTGTTTACTTAATATTAGTAAAACTAAACTACGAGCTATAACTTAGACTATTGTTGGAGTGACCGATCCTTTCTAATACATAAAACGTATTTCCAACAATCTCCCCTAAGGGAGGTCACTCCAAACAAGGGCGTTACCCAAGTTACAATAATAAAATAAACCTAGCATACTATGCTTGTCTTGAGCTCGTAGTCCTCGTCTTTCTTTTCTTTTTCTTTTCTGGTGAACATGTTGATGTGATCTTTGAAATGAATCTTTAGCATTAATCTCTTGCCTTGATCTTGTGCATCCTTCACTTGTGATCTTCGCCTCTTTGTGACTTCATGTCCCACATACTTATACCTTTGTAATTCTTGAAAGCTTCAGAGTTCGATACAGCGGAAGACTTGACTTTTAGGCTTTCTAGAATTGAATGAAGTATTAAGTGCATAAAGTATAAGCCTGCGGGGACGACTTCTTCTCGGATTCCGCAACGCCACCGTCTTCAAATGCCGCAACATAAGTAGACACGAAGGAAATGGCTTTAAACATTTCATTCTAATTCGGTAGCATTTTACATCCGGTCGGTGAAGACTGATGAGACTGTATTTATACATAGTCTCATCGTCAAAATCGGGCTTAAAACGCTTAAAATATCATCAAAATACCCAAAAATGTGCTTGTGTTTGTTCATTGTGTATTTCAGGTACGGATATCGTGAATTCACCAAAAGATTACAAGAATGAAGCAAAAACGAACACGGGAAACGAAGCCGCACAAAGAACCGGGCCTAAAAATGGAATTTCCAAAAATGACCTTGAAGTTTTGAAGATTGGCAAGAATGGTCCCTCAAGAATTGAAGACTTGTCATTTTATACCCTTGTAAATCCTCAAAATTACTTGTGGGTCCCTAAAATATCAATTATTTACAAGTTTAGTCCTTGGAATTTGAAGAAATTACAAGAGAGGTCCTTATACAAAGTTTACAAAACCCTTGTGCCAAATTTGACAAGATGGTCATACTTTTTATAAAGGAAAAAGGAAGAAAAGTTGGGACAATTTGATTTGCAAAGTTTAAAGGAGTCCAGGGGGCAAACTTGGTTAATTGAAACCCAAACCCAGCTCAAACCCGTTACATTACCCACACACAGCCCAACAATTACACCCCACAAGCCCAAATGCCCATCACCCAGCCCAAGTCAACACCCGGTCAACCCCCATTAACTTCTTTTTAAACGGGATTTTATATATTAATTGGGAGAGGGAAACGGATACTGTTCATCATCTACACCTAATCCACCCCTAATTTTGCCTCATAAACCCTAATCCCAATTAGCACCAATTCAAAGGGAAAAGTCAAATTAACTTTTTGGCTTAACTATTTACCCATATCCCAACATATATTAACACCCAGAAAAGGACTTGACACATCCTTGTCCCCCCCCAGCTGTTTTTGTCACGGGACACCAAAAACAAGACAAGGATTCTGAATACTTGACCAAGTTAAACGTCTGAGATGCAAGAACGTGCTCTCCACACCATTTTAACGTCCAAGATCATTCCTTTACAGCTGGACTTCTTAAACATCATCACATGGAACCAATTTGACCATTTTTCAGTCAACATTCAAAGGGCAGATTTGGACATTCAAACATTAGGGTTTAGGTTTTGTAATATTTTACTTTAGATTCTAGACCCTTCTTTCTTGTAATATAAATTGAGGCATCAGGTTGTGATGACCCTTTTGTTCCAGTTTTTTGTAAGAATCTTGATTTATTAATGAAAATGAAAAATTAAGTTTTGAGCAATAAAATCTGTGTTCCATCTATTGTCTTATATTAGTGTAACTCTTTACTGTTTTTAAAAATTAGTTTAAAAGTTTAAAAGGTATTTTCAGATTTCAAGTTTTAATTTTTTACCTTATCCGGATTTGAATCCCAAGTTACATGGAAGTGAAAGTGGAAGTGTAACTTGGTTTTCATCTTCCAAAAGTTTGGTTGGCAAAATCAGTGTTTTTGATTGGTATTTCAAGAGAAAAGAAAAGGTTTTCTTTATCTTTGTTGGTTTCTGTTTTACCCAGATTTCATAAGCTCTTTGGGCTAGCTTAAGCAATAAGCTTAGCCCAAAGGCTTGTGCTTTACACATTACTTTCATATTATTTTTTGGTTTGCTTTCTCTTAGCAGGTCTAATCCAAGATCTTTGAATAGCAAGACATATTGGGTGTGACTTTGGAAGTCACACCATCACTCTCTACATAAGCTCTAGCACCATAAGCCCTAGCTCAGTTTTAAGCTGAAAGGAGATGGCATGCAGCCATTGAGGGGCCTGGATGTGGGTCCCTCTAGGTAAGTTGGGCTTGAACCCTCTTTTAGGCTATAAAACCTGATGCATATGTGACTGTTTGTGAGATAGATGCTTGTTTGAGTAGTGATACATGTTGGTTTCTGCTTGTTTTTCATGATTTAGTGGCATAGAATCAGTTTGGGTGCTAGTTGTTAAGAATTTCTTTGTTATTATTCATGTTACTGATTTTAAAAGGGTGTTTGGATTTGGGTTATTAGCTTGATTATTGAAAGATTTTTGCTTCAAATCTGTTTAGACACATCAATCTCAGTAGGTTTCTATTGTATTAGTATTTGGTGTTAAAAAATGGACAGGTTTGTAAGGAGATGCATGCTCATTTTTAGTGAAACCTGTCTAAGAATCAGTAGGGGGCACAACTGTCTTGATTCAGTAAAATATGACCATAATTTTGTATAACCAGTTAGTTTTAATAGTAATACAGGGTTTCTGAAACTTTGTTTGTGTTTTGGTAATATTGTGATTGAGATTTGAAGCTTTGAAATTCATCCAATTGCCAAGAACACTAGTCCACTGTTCACCAGACCTTCATATAGCCTTAACAGTCACTTGTTTGTGCAATTGGTGTGTGATTTTGTGTTGGAACTTGCTCTTTTTCTTGTATTATTGACTCCCCACAACCCAACTGGTTGTGGGGGTGCCTTATTGTCCAAGATAAGCCAACAAAATAAGCTTCCCTAAGGTTATTGCCTTCCTGACTTTATTTTTGTACTACCAGTGGGAACCAAGTTCCCTGTGCTAGTGTTACAATTGCCACTGCTATACAATCAGACAAAAAGCAAACAAAGTGTCAACATCAGATTTTATATTTTTTGTCTTATGTGACTCAAAATAGGTTTTAGGCTTTGATTTTTGTTTCAGTATTTTTCTTATTTTATTTTTGATTTTTTAGTTTAATTAATTTTTATTTTACTGTTCATCTAATATTTTTTAGATTAAATAGCTATTTTAATTAACTTTTTATTATCTGTTTTTGTCATTTAGTGCAAAAAATTAATATTTTTTTAGTTCTAAAGTTTTTCTTATATTTAGAAAAATAATTTAAGACTTTTAGTTTAACAACTTTTTACTGATCACTTTTTTTATTAATTTTTAGAATTTAATCTAGTTTAATTAAGGTTTTATTATTATCAGTTTTGTCTTTTAGTGCAAAATTTTAGTTTTTTCAAACTTTTTCATTTTTCTACTGTTCATTAGTATAAATTAGGATTTTTAAAATTGTCAAAATTATTTTTGGCATTATTTTATTATTTTTTATGATTATTTTAGTTTAAAAATAGTTTTTAGTGATTTAAAAATAGAAAAATAGTTTTGAAAATTTAGGAAAAATACTTTTTAGTCTTTAAATAATATAAGTAATTTATTAGTTCAATAAAATAATATTTTGCACATTTAGTTAATTATATTTGATTTTAGGGCTTTAATTAGCATTAAAAATTGAATATTTAATTAATAAAAGGTTTTAAAATATATCTGTTGGATTTTTATTCTTATTTATATTATTTTAGACTTAGTTTAATCTTTTAAATTATTTTTAGGTTTTATTTTTAATTTCGTCACGTTTTACGTAATTACGTCATCGTTTTACGTCAACGTCGTAGTTTAATCGTAGTCGTAGCTCGTCTTTACTTTTTCTCTTCTCAACCAAAAACGTCACTAATCCAAACTTGATTTTATATAATTGGCACATTAATACACACACCTCCTTCGAGAACGAACCCGCATTTATTCGACTTGTCGGTTTTCCTAAATCGTCGAGTTTAATACTTGCCGCACTTATACGTTCTTTTTCCTAAAAGACGTGTTTTTACAACTATCAAAGACCGTTGGACAATATAAAATATCGTACTTGTGGCAGGTAGATTTAATTAAAATCTCCTTGATAAGATTTCGCGGGTAAACCCGTTCTCTTTACTCGACCGTCCAAAGCTGACTACGCACGTAAAGAGTGAATCATTTGGATAAAATTATCCGCATGATTGAAGTCGTCAATTCTGATTCTTGGAACAAGTTCGATTCATTAAAGAATCACACCATCGTTGCTTTCCAGTTTTCACGAGCTTGATTCATATTGAATCTTGCAAGTTACCTACCGAGTGCTGTTTAAGGTTAACACTAGAAGGATTTCCACTCATCACTGTGAACACTAAGGTATCACTCTGAGTGTTCTGGTAAGATCACTTAGATATTGCGTAGAGGCTTGGAACGTGTTTAAATTCAATTAAGAATTAAACAACTGTTGCTTTCCAGTTATCACAAGTTTGATTCATAAAGAATCTAACAAGTCACCAACCATGAGCTTTTTGATATTCACTCAAGAAGGATTTCCATCTTCGTTGTAAATACTTGCGTATTACTCGGATGTTCAGGCAAGATCATGAAGATTTTGCGTAGGACTCTTAATATCTTTCTTACTTTTCACATAGTGTGAAGAAGCAAGGAATTATGGAAGTGTGTCCTAATGAGATATTTGATGATCTCAAATGGCTCTAGACTCGATCGTGCATATTGGATTTTAGTGATCGGAGGCTGGAGAGGAGTGCCACCTTTTCAATATCAATATATTCGGAGTGAATAAATCGATAGATAATGTGTTGTCTCCGTGTGAATAAAACAAATACCTTTTGAGAGATATATGAGTTAGCTGGGATGGGTTGTGCATTGCATCACTAGGTCCATGATGTCTATCTTCAATATCGGGCATCATCAGAATGATCTCAATAGCATATGTGTTGACCCGATTTCTGCCTAAGGTTGTAACGAGGGATTCTTTCTTTAGACCATTTATCTTTACAATTCTTTTTCATTCTTCAACCCCTTCAATGCTTACCAATACGTCATAACTAGCACCTTGTTGTGATTGTTCCAGTGCTAACTTAAGTACTTGGTCGACATTCAGCTACGTTCACAATCTTTCTCCATCTTTCCTAAGGACTACTATTTCTAGCTATGGAATGTCCTTGGGAAGATTCCTCCGGTTTTAGAAGAATCATTGGACTTAACCTATCCTACCATCCTTAAGTCACCACAATCTTCATCGTCGTGAAATAAATGGGTTGTGGGTAAGTATAAATCACCATGAAATCCATTTTGAAGTGCAAATCCATTTTGCTCCCCCTTAACATATGCCACGATATTCAAAAATATTTCGCACATGTCGGGATGAGCCAACACATTAAGTAAAAACCATTTTTGATAAATCATTTCCCATATTAAATCACATTTTCTCCCCCATATTAAAAATATTAACCCAATCGATGTTTTTAATATCAATTGATTTAATAGCATTTTAAGAAAATTTGGGAAGAAAAATGCAAATCCAATTATCTTCATAATTTTCACAAGCTCCCCCTCAAACTAATGAGGGTGTACTTGAAACGTAAATTAAATACCTTTTAAACACAAGTGTAAGGTATTTATCACGTGCAAAGATCATATATGATAATGTATTCACAAGATTAGCAATATACGAGGTTGGACCTGAATGATGGAGAACATCATATGATAGACTCACATGGTTCTTGTTCACGAATGTTGGTCGCCTCGTCACGTCTGAAGTTATCTCTCAACTCCATGTGTACGATTGATATCGTTGTCTTGACACCAATATGTGACCTTGGCACTTTTGGCGTCAAAGATTCTGAATGCTGGACAATTGCTCCCCCTCAATTGTTGACCCGTGTTCTATTGAAAGAGCTATAGTCGCCGTTTGAGTAGTCGCATCGTCGGGTATGTAGATATCAAATGTAAATTGATATGGTTTGTGGAGATGATAACTTCATAAAAAACAAGATTTCTCTTGTTTTAACAAATAAATGCACTGACACGTACATAAATTCGTGTTAGATTGTGTTATTACATAAACACAATCCCTTACATGGTTATAAAGTAAACCATGCTCGATAAAATCGGGTTACTATCTGAAATAATAGCAAGCCATTTTGAACATGTTTTAAATCATTTAAACTTCTGCTCAAACTTTATTTACAACCCCGTGTCATTATTGAACGACATTTCTAGGTTCGTAAATATTATCGATTGCAGAAGACATGTTCTTTTTATCAAAACATTTTTGAACACTCAATTTTGAAAGATTTAGAAAAACCTTTTGAGAAATTCTCGAATAACTGTGTTCCAAGTTTTGAAAACCAATTACTTGAGCTTAAGATGTTGAATATCATACAAAACGAGCTCAAGTCTGAGAAGTTGTAAACTTCCTGTTGTTAAGGATAAGTTACCATCGACGATAAACTTTCCTTTTAACAGAAGAACGAGTCCTAATTTGACATTTACTTATAAGTCGTTTTCATGAGCTTGAAGAACTTTGAATGTTTTAACGTAAAGCTCATGACCGAGAAAGATGAATTTCTCGTTAAAAAGAAAAGTTCTCTTATTTAAAAGATACACTTTACTTTATGAGCTTAAAACTTGGAATGTTTTAATACAAGCTCATGACCGAGAAAATTTAATTTCCCGTTACGAGAATAAGCTATCTTTAAAGATAAGCTTTCCTAAAATTAAAGTCCGAGTTACAGTCTGATATTTAACTGTAAGTCAATGTGCATGAGCTTAAAAAACTTGGAATGTTTTTAATATAAGCTCATGCCCAGGATAAGTTAATCATCGGCGATAAACTTTCCTTTCTTTGAAGTCCGGGAATCTGAAATATGATTATACGCCATAGTGCATGAGCTTAAAAACTTCGAATGTTTTTAATATAAGCTCATGCCCGAGAAAAATCAATTTCTCATTGTGAGGATAAGTTTATCATCGGCGATAAACTTCCCTTAATTTGAAGAACGGGTCATTTTCTGACATTTAACAATGAACCATAGACACGAGCTTAAAACCTTTGAATGGTTTTAGGACAAGCTTGTGTCCGAGAAAACTTAATATCTCGTTTTGAGGGTAAGTTATCGTTGCGTAGATAAAATTCCCTTTCTCTGAAGTCCGGGTCATCGTCTGTCATTTAACGAGGAGCCATTTACACGAGCTTAAAACCGTTGAATAGTTTTAATATAAGCTCGTGTCCGAGAAAATTTAATTTTCGTTTTGAGGGTAAGTTATCGTTACGTAGATAGACTTCCCTTGCTCTGAAGTTTGGGTCATCGTCTGTCATTTAACGAGGAGCCATAGTGCATGAGCTTAAAAACTTAGAATGTTTTTGAAATAAGCTCATGCCCGAGAAAAATTAATTTCTCGTTGTGAGGGTAAGTTATCGTTGACGAGATAAACTTCCCTTTCTTTGAAGAACGGGTCACAGACTGTGATGTGTCGATAAGCCTTCCAACGACACCGTTTTGTTGTGGAGTGCGAGCGATAGATGTTTCATGAGATATGCCAACTTCTTCATAATAATCACGCAATATTTGATTCACAAATTCAGTTCCATTATTTGTACGAATGCGCCGGACAGTAGTGTTGAGACGCACTTGAATCATCTTGAGAAATCCGATGATGAATTTAGGTGCCTCATTTTTTGTTGTAAGAAATTTCACCCATGTAAACCGAGAGTAATCATCGACAATGACGAGGAAGTACTTTTTTACCACTAAGACTTTCAACACGCATTGGCCCACAAAGATCCATGTGCAACAAATAAAGTTTCTCTTGGTTGGTGTCTTCAGTCTTGGGTTTGTATGATTTCTTAGTGCTTTTCCCCATTGTACACGCGGAACACAAATGGTCCTTGTGAAATGAAAGTTTAGGAAGACCACGAACAAGTTCGTTTTTCGCCAAATGATTAATAGCGTCAAAGTTAAGATCAGATAACCGTCGATGCCATAACCATGACTTAGTCTTTGATGCTTTGGAGAGAAGACATACGGGAGAAGCGGCCATCATGTCTTGTAGAGAAAAAGTATACAAATTATTCCCTCGAGTACCTTTCAATAAATCAACCCCTTCCAAATTACGAATGAAGCAGGTATGCTCTCGAAAAGCAACTTCTAGGTTTGCATCACAAAATTGTCCCACAGAAAATAAGTTGTGACCGAGACCTTCCACATAATACACTCTAGAAGTTATAACATTCCCAATATGATATTCACCGTAACCCATTATCTTTGCAATATGATCATTTCCAAATCGAACCGTACCAAGAAACTTGCTAACGAAATTTCTGAGCTGAGAGCGATCTCTGGTCATATGCTTGGAGCAACCAGAGTCCAAATACCAGAGAACAATTTGGACCACCTGTTTTCAGTAACAACAGTAGACAATGCACTAGAAACTATTGGTTCTGGAGTGTTAGTAGATACAGATATGATATTCTCAGAATTGCTAACATTTGTGTTACCCTTAGATTTCCTGCGTTTTCTAATGTGTGTTTCATCACTAACAGGTTTTATTGTTCCAATTTTCTGAGGTTTTGGAGTATTAGCGGGCACTACAGTGGGAGGGACCTATTTAAAGGGCACTTGGTTCCTACAGTAGTGTCGGTGTTCCTAGTTAAAGGACACACTTGTGTTTTGGTAGCCTTGGTACTCCTAGTCAAAGGGCACGCTTTTCGCTTTAGTGAGAGTGATCCTAGTTAAAGGGCACGTATTTCCTACTATAGTGAAAGTTCTACCAGTGGGGCGTCACAACCAACCAACTTGGGTTAACACTTTCCCAGTCGGTTTCCATTCTAATCCATTTTTCCGGTCATTCATCTCATTCACATGGTCAATAAGGCAAGAATCATGACGACTAGAAAACATACATTCATTTCAATTCCAACATTTCAAATTAGAATTCACTGTAGGCTTAGAACTCTGCACAACCGCAGAGCCTTTAGGTTTAACTACATGATTCTTTTTATTCAAAACAGAAATAACATTCCTAGGATGGGCTTCTACTTTCTTCTCCACTTGACTACTAGATGGGGGCAAGATCCTATCATCTCTTGTTTCTTTTAAGCTTAGATCTTCGAGCCTTAGTAGTGGTGCTTACTCCTGTAGAAGGCAACACGAGAATATTAGAAGCTGGTTTTGATTTTGCCTTATCTTTAGTGACCAATGTTTGAGATGGTTTAGTCCTATGGCCCTTGTTAAATGGTGTGACGACTATGAGGTTCCTTTTGATTGCACTAGAGGACGATGCTGAGACAGTGGCTGCGTTATCCACAACATTCTTACCTTTTAGGGTACGAAGTGTTTCCTTTAACTCATCCAAGGCCAGATTTTTATCACAAATTTGTTCCCTCAAATCAGATATTTCCATCGACTTTCGATTCAATTTTTCAATCAATGATTGATTCTGTGTAGTGGTATTAGCACATGCGGGCTTTACTGAATCGAAGAGTTGTGTATTTTTATAGTTTAAGTTATCAACTTTGGACAAATCTTGGAAACTCGATTATATAGTTCAAGTTTAAAATTATCAGCGGCCTCAAGTACGTTCACACAGTTAATCTCCTTAGATTTCGCTATGTCTATCTACAATGATTTAGCAACCTTGTCACTTGGCTGACGCTGTTTTGATTGTAAATTCAATCGAAAATTCTTTTGAAAATTTGCATCATCGATATTAACACCTTCGAATGACGTTTCAAAGATTTCTTGAATAAATTATTGCTTGCATTCAAGCGAAATACAATGTGTTTAAATTTCATCAAAATGTTTTGAAAGCGAAGAATATGAATCTGGAAGCTTTAAAAATACAGCGTCAGATTCGTGACAAGTACTATCTACCACATTATCCACAGATTCAACATTATGCACAATAGAATCATTATCAACACTTTTATTTGCACAGACGGAAACAATATCATAAGACATCACTTGCTTCAGAAGCTGATCATTTTGGCGTGAAACTCGTTCTATTTCAAGTAAACTGTTTTCATAAGCATCATCCATTTCATTGAAAACACGTCTAGTTTCTTCTATTTCCAAAAGCAAATCTTGATCAATATTACTGAGACAATCTTTAACATTCTTTACAAACGGAACAATTTCGTCTCAAAACACAGTTCTAGTGTGCTCAAAATTCCATTCACCTTCCGTTATGGCCAAAGTCATCGTACGTTCCAAAATGACCTTGTCAAAATCGGCAAAGTATTGGTGCACCACATTTAAGCTATCTGACACCTTACTTACCGGTGGAATTAACTTAGTTAAATCCTTTTTGACAAGTGTAGGAGACGTACTAGGAAGGTTTTCCGTTGACAAATTTTGGGGCACAAAAGCTTATAATTGAGTTAATTCCTTTTGTAAGCGAATGCGGGTCTTTTTAGAAAATTGATCTTTATTATGCTTATCATAATCAAGCTTATGGAATTTTGAAAGCATTTTAGATTGAGTTTCTTCCGCAAGTGACTGTGTCTCCTCAGTACTACGAACATAAGGTGTTTCTTTCGATTTGCCAATTAGGGTCACATCATAAAGACAAGGAATATATTCCTGAGCTTGTTTTGCATAACCGGGATTAGGTGGTAAATCTTGAAGATGCTTAACTTCGAGTTCTTTAAACGATTTAGTTAAAAGATGAACCTTTTATGTGGAAGCGTATTGTTTTAAAAGCTGTTGTTCTTTGAATTTAAGAAGTTTGGTAGCATTAATTTCCGATTCAAACTTTTTAGACTCGAGAGATTTGAAATCCATTTTAAGTTTCTGAAAATCATTGACAACCGACTCTTTTGCTTTTAATTCACTGGAAAGATTAGCTTTTAATGATTCTATTTCTTTTAAGTGTTCAATCTTTTCAAAACGAAATTGGTCAAATTCAGAACACGTTATTTTCTCTGCTTGAGGGACCATTTCAAAAGTTTTGACATTTTCCTTATACAGCGCATGCTCAGCGGTTAGATTGGCATTCATATCTATGGTTTGTCGAACAGCCACATTCATGTTATCAATAATATGTTTGGGTACCATTACCAAATCACGTTGATCATAAGATTCCATACCCGTCGTAGCATTTGGTTGAGGTTCACTCAAATGTGTTGGATTGGATACCGCATCATTTGAGTTACTAGTTCCCAAATGCTGTTCGAGGTTGTCATTTTCATGCTCAACATAATGTGGATTATCATGAATATTATTAGATGTGGTTGGTACCTCACTGATGACATCAGAACCGTAGTGAGAGAGATTAGCAATGAGTGCAGCTTGGGCTGAGTGAATGTCATCACAATCCGAATCATATGCATCAAGATCATCTGCTTGATAAGCTGCATTAGAAGTGACACGAATGCAATGCCTTCATTGTCTGCTGCCCCTGGGTCTGCAAGAAATGCTAACTCTTCCGAATCCAAAATCTTTCCCTTAGACTGAGCAACGACCAGATACATCTTCTCACGAAACCACGTTGCATCCCTTCTCCTTTTTGGCTGAGTGCATTCCCTAGCCATATGACCTTGTCCTCTACAATTGTAGCAAGTCACAACCTTTTGTGGACCAACAGTGCTTCCACTTCCATTAGCTTGAGAATTCACAGCTTGAGCATTCACGGTCCTTGTAGAAGTTCAATATGAATTTTGCCTTCCATGAATAGGTTGCACCGTCACTTGACCATCTTGAACAGTGGCTTGTTGTCGAGGATTTGAAGAAGTGCGAAGCTGATTGTTCGTTGGTGGAAAACCTCTAGTAGCAACAAGTTTTTACAAGTAGGCAGTGAGATGGTTTAAGACATCAGTAGGCGTATCGTTTGGAGTAAAGACCGGTGCTTCAATTGGTTGAAGTTCATTGGAGTAAAGGGCTTGTTCTTGTGGTGCTTCAAATGGAAAGTATTCTTGCTGAGGAGTATAGCCAATTGGAGAAATGATAGCATGTGAGGGTGATGCCTGATGTGCTGGTAGTTGTGTATAAGGCTGTTGAAGAACACTTTGTTGATATGCTTGTTGTGGCATCATCAGTGGTTGATAAGATGGTTGATATGGTTGCTGATATGTGTGTTGTGGTGGCTGCTGCAAGTATGATTGTTGTTGATAAGTGTAAGCCATGTTTTGTTGGGGGGTCATTTGTTGAGAAGCATACATGGCAAGTGGATCACGAACTTGTGGTGTAGACAACCGAGCCTCGATCACATGACATTCGTGTTGTTGAAGAAAAGCTTGAAGTTGATCCACATTGGTGTTATGCAAGTCCTTAGCCAATTTAATAGCTGTCACGTACTTACGCCATTCTGAAGGAAGGGTGTTCAAATACTTGGTGTTTAATTGAAACGTAGGAATTGCCATGCCATAGATATTGAGCTCATTCAACAAAAGAGTAAATCTCAAATAGTAATCATTGAGAGTCTCCCCGGGAACATAGGCAAACTTATTAAACGTATCATATAGCTTACACTCTCGTTCTTGTTTAGTTAACGAGGTGCCTTGCATTAGAACACGAATTCTATCCCATAACTCTTTGGCAACTTTATGTTTGCTGACGAGTTTGTAGACATCTGGAGGAAGGGCTTGGAGAATGATGTTTGTAGCATACTTATCACATTTTTCTTGAATCTTCATATCTCTGGTCAATTCACCCGTAGTGCGAGGACGAGTAACTGTACCTTACGTCACAGTACCATAATCTAATGGTCCATTGAGCACCAATGCCCAAATGAGATGTCCATTATCTTTGTTCAACATGTAAAGTTCCATTCGGGAAGTCCAATCCTCGTACATGGTCTTCTCCAACATTGGTGGATGATTATCCGTACCCGAGAGGATCGACTTATCCGTAAGAGATGTGTACTCCATTTCGATAAGTTAAGATTTACAAACGTTGATTGAACAATGAAAGAAACTAAATGTGTTTGTTGTTGTGAGTTGAAGTCGAGAAACAATGTTGAAATCCCCTAAAATATGTTCTCGATGACCAAAAAATTCCAAGACGAACAAAAACACACGAATGTTCGAAATTTTTTAAGGAATAATTTTTGATCGTCGGAATATTGATCGGAATACCCTGTCGGAATAATCTATCAGAATACCCCTGTCGAAATAAACTTTCGGAATACCCCTGTCGGAATAATCTATCGGAATACCCCTGTCGGAATGATCAATCGGAAAACCTGTCGGAATATAACTATCAGAATACCGTCGGAATGACCTGTCGGAATACCAGTATCGGAATAACCGTCGGAATGACTTGTCAGAATACCAGTATCGGAATACCCGTCAGAATAACGATCGGAATATGTAAACCCTTTTCCGATGGGAGCTGTCGGAATACCTAAACCCTTTTCTGATGGTTTCTGTCGGAATATTACCCACTTTTCTCGGACAAAACTCAACCAATTCGAGATTTTAAGCCAAAAAATGATCAAAACACCCAAAAATTTTGTGTTTTTAGCCAAAGTAAATATACCAAATCTCTACCACAACTATGTAGAAGATTTATATCAAGAAAAAACCATAAAAAAACACAAAAAAAAATTTGGTTTGAATGTATTTGGATCAAAATAGGCGTATGAATCAAGAACACAAACACATAAACCAAACAATCATCCCATGGCACTTGATACCATTTGTAAAATATTGTAAATCTTGCTTATGTTTAGAGAGAGAAAGAGATAGAAAGATGGTAGATTTCACACATTAGAGAGAGAAAGAGATAGAAAGATGGTAGATTTCGCACACACTTTAGAGAGAGAAAGTGTAGAAATACACACTTAACTATGTGTAAATTATGAGAAACCACCACCCTCTCCAACTAAGGAGAGGGTTTATATACCCAAACCCATGAGATGGGCTTGGACTTTCAATGGGCCGCCGGCCTACACAAGTTGTAGGCTTGGCTTGGCCTTGTTTACTTAATATTAGTAAAACTAAACTACGAGCTATAACTTAGACTATTGTTGGAGTGACCGATCCTTTCTTATACGTAAAACGTATTTCCAACATGTTGTAACCTAGTTACATTTCCCTCCATCTTGTTGGTGTGGATCTTAAGCTCATTTGCTAACTCATTTTCAACTCCTTTTTCAAGTCATTCTTAAACTCAGATCTTAGGCTAATGATCTCTCTTTTAATATAATCAAACCTAGCATCATTTCCATTTGCGTATTCAACAAATTCATTTGGAAGATCTTTCAAAGTTTGCAAACTCTTGTCGTTGTTTTGAAAATCATTATTTTGATTTTTGTTTGAAACTTGATTGTTATTAGCCCCTTGATTCCCATAGTTGTTACCTTTGTAATTGTTTTTGAAACTAACTTGATTGTTTCGATAGTTGTTGTTAGCATTTTGATTGGGAGCAAAACCCGGTGGAGTCATTTGATTAGAGCGGGTAACTTGACCGTTTTGGTTGTAAGTTCCCGTGGCCGCGTAGGCACTCGAAGTGTTACCACCGTTGGTAATGCACTCGGAGAAATCATGACCTCCACCACAATACATACATGAAACCTCAACCGCTTTAGCCATAGCGGGAGCACTTTGTTCACCAACTTTGAGTTCAATTAAAAGACCTTTAAGCTTATCAAAGATTTTGTTTTCCAAGTTCGCCTCAATTTGGCAAGCATCAATGGTATTGGACAATCAAGGTGAAGCCGAAGACGAAGCCTTACGAACACTAGATGTTTTACGAGGACTATAGACTTTAGACCTATTCTCAATAATCAACAACGCTTCCTCAACCGTTTTACCAAAAAAAATTAACAACCGCGGCGGCATTAGGATAACCTCTCTCGTGATCATTCAATCCATTGTAAAACGTGTCAATTTGATGCAAGTTGGAAAAACCGTGATGAGGACACTCATGTAACATTTCCATAAACCGATTCCAAGCCATAGAAAAACTCGCATTAAATTCTTGTGAAAATTTTGAAATCTCGTTTTTCAAATGCGTAGTCTTAGAGGGCGGGAAAAATTGGTTCACAAATTTTGAAACGAGATCCTTCCACGTAAATATAGAATTGGGTGGCTCTTTCTCTAACCAAATTTTAGCAGGCCCCGCGAAGGAATAGGGAAAAAGCATTATCTTAATCGAATCATTAGCAACGTCCTTAAACTTGCAAGTGGCGGTAAGACGATTGAATTGGCGGATATGGTTGTGCGGGTTGTCCTTTTCATCACCACGGAATTTGTTGTTTTGGATCATCGACAACAAACCCGTTTTCACTTCAAATTCTCCGCAAGGATGGCGAGAATCACAATAGCCTCTCCATAACCCTCGGTGGGTGCTTGAAGTAACTCCATCATAGTTCGATTCGCCATGGTTGGTTCTTCTTCTACGATAGGTTCGTCAATAGGAGACTCCTCACTAGAAAGGGTAGGTGTGGTCTCCTTTCGGTTTTTTCGTTTACGTGCACGTCTTGCTTGATTACGAGTAAGCATAAACGTCACGTACAACGTGGGGGTGAGCAAAGAAGATTCTTTTTGGTGTTTTTAATTTTTCCAATTTTTTGTGGTTTCTGATTGTTTTCACTTTTTTGGATTTTGGTGAATGTATTAAGTAGACAAAAATCTACAAATCTCTCCTCAAATCAAATCTCTTGATTAAAGGAGCCTCAAGGAATGAAAACGATCACGTGAAGTGAACGCCTTCGATGACTTTAGAACGTTGGTGGAACACCAAAACGTCAAGAGGATTTAATCAAATGAAACCAAGAAAATATATATGATACTTAGATAATACTTCGGTTGGCAAACCCTCGATTAGCCCTTTTTATCTAAACACGCACAAGCAAGCAGGGAAACGAGGCGGCGCGAAGCACTTAAGAGCCTTTTTCCTTAGGGTATATTTTATAATACCCGCCTTATACCCACCTTATAGTTTATGTTTTTCAAAATTAAGCTTCATGTAAGTAATTATCTATTTTGCCTTTTTTTTGTTTGAGATTCGAATACAATGATTGAGTAATGATCTCCCAATCAAGGTTGTGTTTTCACACTATTGGAGTACTTGTGAATTTATTGTTCTACGTATACAATATAATAATATTCACACAAAAAACAAAAACCGATAATACGTATTAGTAGAGTGCTACTAATACAAATAGATATTATGGCTAATATAAAAACAACAATTGTTCAAATCAAAACGCAACACGCCTCCCGACAGCGGCGCCAAAATGATAGTTGCGATTTTACGTCTTTTAGGAAAAAGAACGTAATTAGGGCAAGCGTTAACAAGTGATTTAGGAAAATCACAAGTAAATGACCCAAAGTGGGGATCGTTCTCAAGGAGGTTTGTGTGTTGTATAAAGAAATGATTAACTTTGTGATTATAATTTATGACAAAAGAAAAAGAGAAAAGATGACGGTTACGATTATGAATTACACTAAGACGAAGTCGTGCACGTTAAACCGTAAAAAGTGACTAAATTTAAAAATTAACCTAAAAACTCCTAGAAAATTGCAATAAATCCTAAAAATGTAACTAGAGTTTACAAAAAAATCAAAATCACTCAAACCTTTTATTTAATTAAATATTTTTTTAATGCTAATTAAAGCCCAAAAAATCAATTTCATTAAAAAAGCCCAAAATGAGATTTTTTAACTTGTAAACCTCTAAAATGACTTAACTAAATTAAAAACTATTTTTGAAAATTTTAGAATTAATTAAAACTATTAAAAAATGATTAAAAACTATAAAAATTTAAAATAATTCTAAAAATTAATTAAATGACACTAAAATGAATCTAAAAATTTTAAAATTCCTAACTTAATGTATTTGAACTAGGAAAATGAAAAACTTGTAAAAATCTAAATTTTAATTTTTAATAATAAAATAATAATAAAATATTTAATGAAAATCCAAAATTTATAAAAAATTCTAAATAGTTGCAAACTAGTTTATTTTAACCTAAGTAACACATAAATGAATTTAAAATTACCTAAATACCCATAATGGGCCTTAAAATGGGCCAAAAACCCAAACAGTCCATTTAATGGGCTTACTTTAGGCCTAATAAGCAAAAGTGATCCAAATAAGCCCAAAATCACCTACTTGACTCAAAATTTGATTTTAAGCACAAAATTCTGAAGGCCCAAAAGCTGAAATGTGCTTATCACAGCTTAATTGTCAACAACTTATTCTTAATGGGCTTTTTGGCCCATTAAACCATAAGCTAATGCCATAAGCTCTAATTTAACACACAAGCTTCTTTTGAGTTAACAAAGAGATCTATGAAAAGAAATTTTGAAAAAGCCCAAGAAATAAGCCTGAAATAAGCAAAAGCTCTCTTCACAAAAGACAAAATAGTCGTTTTTGAGTTCTAGGCTACCTCAAGTGCTGATTCAAGTTGAAAAAGGTTTTAAATGACTTAATTAAGAAAAATAATCAAAAAATTTTCCAATAAGCACACTGAATAAGATGAAATAAGCAAATAAGCACTTATGTAAAAGTCAAACTGTTTAGTTTTCTAGTCAAACTTAAAAGTCAAACCCTAATAAGCTCCAGTTCAAGTCAATGGGTCAAATAAGGAAGATCTATCACAAAAAATATGTTGTTGCAAGTCCCAATAAGCTAGAATAGCTTATGATTAAGCTGATGATCAAATATCACTAGCAGTGGCTAGTTTCAGGGGAAAGGAGTTCCCACTAATTGACTTTCTTGACTTTTTGTCTTATGTGACTTTTTGTTGGATTCAGGTTAAGCAAAGGCACCCAAGTAATCAGTGGATCACAAGGAGTCAATAACAACAATAATATCACAATTACAACAAGCCAATTAGCACAGATTAATAAAAAGATCCACAGATATGCACCAGACATGAACAATAAGCAGTTTTCAACCAATAAGCAATTTAAGCAAGAATAAGCCAGCCAAACTTCACCAAATGCATACACAAGCTATAAATAATTCAAATGAACACAAATAAACTAGTTTCATGCACTGATTCAAAGTTTAGCTTAAGATTCAAGCACTTAAATGTTACTGATGAACAAGAACAAGCAGTTTATACACTTTGCTGATACACTTGACCACAAGACTAGATTCAAACCCTCAAATCTTCTTAACAGGTTATAATAACTATGTTTAATCACTTGTTATCCCTAAGCATGCATACAAACTAAGTGTTACCAAAGTCTTAAGTCAAAACAAGCAGATTTCAACTTTTTATAGCGCAATTAAGATTTTGATGTTCAAAAGCCAAGAACTTGCAGCAAATAGCATACAACCAAGTATTTATTAGATACCAACAAACAATAACTCAGATCCAATTTGTAAACTTAAACAGGTTAACCCAAACACCCCTTAACTTTTTCAGTCCAAGATTTAACAAAGTAAAAGTGTGATTCAATGTTACCCAAGCCCAATCTAACACAATAGCAACAATATTATGCAGTATCAAGCAATTTTAAGCCACAAAAACAACAAGTACAATAGCAGAACAAAAATTCACCAAAAATCAAGATATTTTATCATATTTTGGGTAAAAAAGACTCAAACCTCATGAATGTACATCCATACTCACGAATTTTTGAGCTGATGTGCCTAGCAAAACAAGGCATAAGCTTCCACAACAACCCTGCTAAGATTCAACAACGTTAGAGCACAATTCATATAAAACAGAAAGATGAAAAATCTTGATTAATGCAACCTTTGTACCCACTTCTTGATTATTCCCAAACTATAAGTTCCTAACACCTTGATAATCTTCTTATCAGGGTGTTTAGATCACTTGTATTCCAAAAATTCCAAGAATGTACCAAAGACTTAGCAAAATATCAAGTTTTTGAGAAAACTTGGCAATTTCTTGCACAAGATTTAAAAACAGGTTTTAAGATTCAAACAACACAAACATGTAACAACAATAAGCAATGAATTAAGTTGGCACTTGGATTTCATCAGCAACATCAAACACTTTTTATTAAGAATGAACAAGGCTTTATAGATTTGTGATAAAGAAAAAACCAAGAGCAGGGCTAAATGTTACAACCCTAATGCCTTATATAGGCTACAATGTGAACTACAAAGCAAAGAAAAATGTAAACCCTAAGTGGTAGAAGCCCAAAATTGCCCTTGCAGATTTTTGAATTCTCTTGAACATATGAACTTTTCTTGGCAGTTAGTGGGGTGTATAGCTGTTGGAATGTGATCAAGGGTCCATAGTGAAGCTTAAAAACAAAGCACAATGTGGGGTGTTGGATTCCTTTGACACTTTTGGCATCTTCTCCAAAAGGTGGGCAGGGAAGGTTTCATGTGAGATGTTGGTTGGTGAGGTGGCCAGTTTAGGGGTTGGGTTAGGATTAGGAGACCACTAATCATGATTCTAGAAAAGATTAGGGGCTAATTCATAGTATTTAAGGAATGCCCAGATCGGATTATGAACTCCAAGAACAAGGTTTTGATCTGATTTTGTTTTTAAATGAGGTGTTTAGCGTGAAATTAACTAACTAATATTAATTAGTTAATATTTGGCTGAGTGGGATGTTGTGTTGGCATTTTGGAGGTTTGTGATTGGTGGAAAAGGTTTAGTGGGGCACGTGTCAACCTCCTACTAGCCTATGTATCTTTGGTGTCTGCCAAGTTTCCCCTCCTTCTTTCATTTCCCATTCATTTCAATTTATAAAGATGAAAACTGAATTTCCTTTGTTAATGAAGTTTTGATTTTCATACTTTTGCCCCAAATAGTTTTGTAAAGTAATTTCAGGGGTATTTCTTGCCAATTCATGATTCTTGAAGTGCTGTTTTGGCATTTTCTTCGAACTTTTTGGTCTTAACTTATATAATTGACTTCTTGGAGGACTAATATTGACATGTCTTGATTTTTGAGGGACCATTCTTGCCAATTCTTCAAAGTGGAGGGCCTTTTTTGCAAATTAACAAACTTTAGGGACCAATCTTGTAATTATGAATAAACAAGAGTTTAAAGTGTCAATTCTTCAACATTAGAGGACCCTTCTTGTACAATCTTCAATTCTTCAAGGGTTATTCTTGGAAAATCACCATTAGGGCTTGGTTCATTGTACGGCTTCGTTTCCCGTGTTTGTTTTTTCTTGTTTCTTGTGATCTTTTGTCATTTTCTTAATATCCGTACCTAAAATACACATGTAACAAAAACAAGCATATATTTGGCATATTTCATGATATTTAGTGCATTTTAAGCCTGTTTTGGACGATGAGACTATGTACAAAAGTAGTCGCATCAGCGGCTATGACAGACTTGGAGAATGAGGTTCGTAGGGTGGGGTCTTCCAAAGAACCCATTATGGCCAGGCGCAGACCATGGCGCACTAGCCACCGCTTCTTGGCTATCTCTTTCATTAGGCGGGGGTACAGTTCCTCATCCAGTTCGATACTCAGCCTCTTCAGTTGACAACTGAGATCGTTTACATCTTCCTTTACCTTAGCACCCAGAGCGTCAACATCAGCAACGAACCTATTCTTTCCCTCCTCAAAGGCCCCCATAGCAACTAGGTTGGAGGCCTTTATCTGGTGAAGTTGGGCTTGCTCTTCATCAAGAGCGGCAGATAGCATGTTCCTTTCTTCTGTTAAGGAATGGAGGAGGGAGGCATCTTTTCTTCCTCTCTCGGCCTCTTGGTCTATTTTTTCTTGCATATCGCTGAGAGCGGAGGATTTCTCTTCAGTGATCTGCCTCAGTTTTTCATCCGTGGTGTGAAGTTTGACAGACAACCCAGGTATCTCTTCTTGAGGTGCGATGTCAATGTAACATGCTGCGCTGCTAGATAACTTGCCTCATCGGCCAGGATAGCATCGCTCATCCCTTCTAGCACTACCTCTCGGCCAGGCGACACGATGTTGTCTAAGAAGCTTGAGCAGTCAAAAGCACTCGTTAGGTCGGAGGACGCAGGCATCTCCCAATTAGGAGCAAAGGTAGGATCTTGTGCGAACCCGCTTCCCCCCGCTTATGAAGTCTCCTTATGTGGGGAGGGCATGGTCTCTACTTTTTCAGTAGATTTTTTCTGTTCGTCACTGCTGCATAAGAATAATGGTTAGGCGGGTACATAAAAAATGATGACATGTGGATGCATCGAAGAATGTATAGTTCACGCCATTGTATATAAGAGGGTGGTTACCTTAGGTTGATGGTGGCGGGAGGAGTGCGGGGGGGGGGGGGGGGGGGGTTGGGGTTCTTTGCGAGGTTCTTCTCGAACTCTTCCTGGGTTGTGCGCACCCTGTCCAGGAGGGACCGGCCCCAAGGCGTGCCGATTTGTGTGGAGATGATGGGGGGCTTCTGTGTCTTTTCCCTAAGGAAGTAATGTCCTCTTCCTCAAAACCAGTCGCGGCTTTTTCGGCGTCCCTGGTAGCATTGTTTGAGGACATTAAGGAGCTGAGAAAGGGTGGTGGTTGTTGTATGGGTGGCTGTTGTTCTAACTATTGAACTGGTGGAGGGGTGGTGGTTGATCTGCGCCTGTGTCTTCACTCTCTTGGGCGACAGATGGCTCCCCAATCTCTAGGTCCATGGTATTTTTCTGGGCACGGTCACGGAGTGACTCTTCATATTCCTGCTGAGGGCGAGAGTACACCAGCAAATCTTTAGGAAAGGCACATCGGACAAGGTCAAGAACGTCCATAACTGCGAAAGGAGACAAAACAAAAAACAGGAAAACATATTTTAGTCTTTAGATATGCGATGGTACTTACAGAATGTTATGATGAAGGCGGGAAGGACCACTAACCCTGGACACTCTCTCTGCGGAACATTGGTACCATGTGCTCGCCACAGATGACTGTGCTGCTTAGGCCAAGAGTGACTAACACACTCTTCGGATAGGGTTGCACGGGGATGCGGTTGTTGCTCAAGGTTTCCGCGTCTGCAGTGTTGTAGGAGTCGGGGCCAGGTAGGGGATCCTTCCTCACAGTGTCAGGGGTCAAGAAGGGAAAGTGGAAAGGGAAGGCAGCTTCGTCGATCTAGAATAATTTGTCGGTCCAGTTCCTTAAGGAATCTATCTTTCCATCGAAACATTTCATACCGCCCTTTCGCTTAGCGAAGGATACCCAACCATTGGCTAATTGCCGTTGGTAGAAGACGCAGAAGAGGTCTACCGTGGGTTCTCTAGGGTGCGGCAGTTTATTTCGAAATTCGAAATTTTTGCTGCCCCTATGTAATGCAGTTGGGAGACGTGGGTCTCATTTTGTAGTAACACGCTCAGGAGGAAGCGCGACATAAGTATACGCTGGTTTGCGTAATCGAATAAACGGGTGTACAATCCTATCTTCCCTGCGGGGAACTAACTTATATTATGTTGCGGGTTTGGAACTTCTGGGTGCAGGTAGTTAGGTATGTAGAAGTCAGAGGTAAATTCATCTAGCCGCTCAATGGTCAAGATTGACGTAATGTCGGTTAGCTGTTTCACCATGGCGTCGTGTATACAAACAGTGGTCGCGCGGATTACCTTGATAAGAGATCTGGTGATGATGGTAAATGATAGAGGCGTTAATGGTGATTTGAAGGTTTTGTGGATGGTAAACAGTCAAAAGGAGGCGTGATGGGCTTATATAGGCTTCCTAGTTTTACTGTTCATGGTCAGATGTGTGCCACGTGTTCCCCACTTGCCAGATCTAACGATAGAAGATGAAGGGGTAACTATGACGTGGCAAGCGCTTTTCCCGGGTACCAGGGAGGTTAGGTAAAAGGGGGGATGTATGTATTCTTGGCGGGAATATTTAAAATCTGCGTTTATGCTTGGACTATGCGACTGTTTTGGTTTGATTATAGTCTAGTAGCCGCATATTGGACCTGCAACCACTACACTGGGGGGACATGATGACGTATAGTCCATAGTCGGGCTGGATAGTTCGACTCACAGGTACTACCCGCATCCATCAGGAATGGATTGAATACTTGTGCGATATGTGCACACGGCCCAGAAGGCCCGGTAAGCCGCTGTCGCCTATTAGGCTGGTTACTTAGCCAAGTCCTCGTCGTAGTGCGACAGGATCAGACAGAATATAACTTATATTATAGTTATTCGCCTAAGGAAAAGGGATATACACTTGCCTTAGTTGGATAATGAAGATCAAGCTATTTCGAGTCATTATCTCTTCCTTAGGCCGCAAGAACAGGGAGCCCAGCCTGGACTCTCTCGAGTATAAAAGGAACCCCCTCGGTTCCACAAAGGTACGATATACACAATACCCTAAACACTAATATACTCAAACCGATTACTTACTCTCACGCCGGAGTCTAATCGTGGAACACAAACCCACGGTAAGCCTAACAGTGTCTGTTTAGTGTGTAGGGTCCTTTAAAAAGTTTCACTTGGTGCAAGAGCCAGAGTTCACAAGACCCCAAATTAAGCCTAATTCGAGTCAAGCTCGGTCCATCCAACTTTTGTATCAATAAAGGCTAAGACTAATTAAGGTAAAGATCTTATCTTTCTTAACAAAAAAATAATCCTTCTAGAAAGTCTCATCCCTTGCTTTTCTTGTCTAGTCGACCGAATGTTTCCAAACACCCATTGGGATTGACTTTTTGACTTTCTAGATTAATCTATTAGTAATTATATTAATTACCTTAAAGTCTTAAGTCTTATTAATAATCCTTGTTAAACGTTTTTGTTAATGCAATGATGCCTAAAAACATTACTTGCATTTTTCGGTCTCGCTTTGTTTTGATTACGACAATATGTAAAAACAAGCATTTACGAAAACAACGAAAAACGAATTCTTGAGTTCAAGTATTTTTCATTTCAACCATTATCACTTAAGGTATGAACAAACAAGTACTTATCCTAATTAAGTGATCAAGGATTTAATTTTTTCTTAAAACTCATTTTTATTAAGTGTGACAAAGTTATTTTTATTAAACTTTCTTTTTAAGAAAATGTTTTATTAAATTAATTATTTGAAAATTTGAAATTTGAAAATGGCATATTCTATCTTGGTTTAGAATATCCTTTCAGGATATTTTAATCCTCAGATTCGAACCAATCCACTAAAAGACAAAAGGGAGTGGACTCTACGCTGGCGGTTCCTTAGCGCCTATAGCGGTTCCTTATCGATAAGGAATCGCGGGCTCCAATAAGGAACCGCGGGCAGATATAGCCGTTGGATGTTTGTCTTATAAATAGTGGACCATTCTCAGACTTTCAATTCACCTCTTTTGCACATACATTTCCAGATTCTTTCATACTTCTTAAATCACTCAAATCCTTGATCATTTGTTTGATTACAACTTGTTTAGAATTGAATCTTTCTCCTCTTATCTTTTTCTCTTAAAGTGCAAAGAGAAGAACACTATCATTCTTGAAGCGTTGTGTCTACCTCAAAGATCCATTGAAGATCCAAACTTATTCATTCATTGTTGTGTCATTGTTGTGAAGAACCAAGTAGGTGTGTCTATTTGGAAGTTGTGTATGTATTAAGGTTAATACTTAGTCCTTAAAGTATATTGGTGTAGATTGGTCCTAGCTAAGATTAGGGCTCGACTTTTAGCTTAGAGTCGGAAATTGGTTAAGCGACGTTGTGTACGGTTTCTCCACCTTAAGGAGCTTGTTGATTAGTGAACTCTCGAGTAAGGTGTACTCGAGGAGTGGAGTAGGAACGAGGAGTGAGCTTCGTTGCCGAACCACTATAAATCCTTGGTGTTTGGTTTGATCTTTCCTTCCCTTATCTCTTTACATTCATTATTCTTTATACTTGTGATTATTAGCTTAGTTGCACTTATACTTGTGATTATTAGTTTAGTTTCACTATACCTTGTTCATATTGTGTATAAGAAGGTTTCACATAAATACTCAAGCTTAAGTTTTTGAAAAAGGATTTTATAAATCAATCTTTAACAAGAAATTTTAAGAAACTATTCAACCCCCCCCCCCTTCTAGTTTCTACAATTGGTATCAAAGCGTAGTTGCTCAAGATTTTTTAAAATATATTGTATTTTAAAACTTGAATCGATCTATGGATTCCAACAAGTATCTAGAAGGGCAATCTATGCAAAGACCACCTCTTTTTGAAACCGATGGTTTTATTTATTGGAAAAATAGGTTTGAGACTTATGTGAAATCAAAATATTTAGATCTTTGGCATGTTATTACCATAGTGATTTTTTACCATTCCAATATAATGAAGTTTCTAAAAGTAAAGAGATAGTCACTTTTGACAAAGCTAATGATGATACTAAAAGGAAACTTGCTAAAAATAATGAGGCTAAAATGGTAATTTATAATACTTTACCAAAGAAAGAGTACGAAAGGATTTTTATGTGTGAAACCGCTAAAGACATTTGGAACACTCTTTTAGTAACCCACCAAGGTAATAGCCAAGTCAAAGAAACTAAAATCGATCTTCTTGTTCAACAATATGAACAATTTGTCATCTTAGAAGATGAAACCATTGATAGTGCATTTGCTAGATTTAACACTATTATACTAGTCTAAAAGCACTTGATGAAGGTTTTTCTAGCAAGAACAATGTTAGGAATTTTCTTAGGGCGTTGCATCCAAAATGGAGAGCTAAAGTCACGGAGATTGAAGAATCAAAGGATCTCGCCAAATTATCACTCGATGAACTCATTGGTAACTTGAAGGTTCATGAGATGATAATTCTGAAGGACTCGGAAATGGTGAAAACTAAGAGAAGAAAGAAAGTCTCTTGCACTCAAAGCCAAGAAGGCACAAAGTGACCATGAAAGCTCCTCAGATAGTGATGATGAGGAATATGCCTTGGCGGTTAGAGACTTTAATAATTTCTTCAAAAGATGAGGTCAATACGTGAGGCAACCAAACAACGACAAGAAATCCTTCTCCAAAAACCGATTTTCCAAAGATGATAAAGGTGATAGGAAATGCTTTAGATGTGGTGATCCAAATCATTTCATCGATGATTTTCCTAAGCCTTCACATGACAAGAACCACACGGCGTTTGTTGGAGGTTCATGGAGCGATAGCGGTGAAGATGTTGATGACAATCCCAAAGATGAGAAGTGTCTCATGGCTCACACTTCTAAAGAGGTACATTCCGAAACCGAGTATTATAGCAATAATAGTTCTTCTCAAGATGATAGTGAATTAGAAGGTCAATACAATAACTTACATAAGCTTAGTCTTAAATTCATTAAAAAGAAAAAAGTGCTAAAATCAACTAGAACTAAGCTTTAAAACGAGATTAGTGAGCTAAAAGAGAAATTAGCTAAGCTTGAGAAAAATAAAGAAGTAGATCTAGGATGCTTAAAATGTGAAAACCTTAGACAAGAAAATGAAAACCTTAGGAGCACCTCCATTAGACTTGAAAAGTTCATGAGAGGTGCTAATGCTCTAGATGATATGTTAAACAAACAAATTCATTCTAAGGAAAGACTTGGGTTACGATATAACACTAATGAAGCATCAACTAGTGAACCAAAACAAGTTAGGTTTTTCAGAAAAACACTCCCCTGTACGCGGTTCTCCAATATATGGGGCGGTTCCTTATTGCTATGGAACCGCAGATGAAGCTAAAGAACCGCGGCCAGAAGAAGATTTTTGTGAAAATCCTGAACTTTCTAAAAAGTCAATTTTAGGTGAAGGACCAAAACATATTCTTATCAACAAGGTCAAAGTACCTATGATTGAAAAGTCTACTCTAGATAAATTCTACAAGCCCTTGAGTAAACCTCTAATGGGAACTAGAAACTTATCTAGACAAACATCTACTCCTCCAAGAGTACGAAATGAATCTAAACCTAGAAGTATAACACCTACGCCAAAAAGAGATGATCAAGATAAATCACGACCAAAAAGTAAAACTCCAACACCTAGGAGGAATAATAATAATTCTAGATCAAGATAAAAGACACCTAGGAGAAACTATGGATAACAAAATGGCCATATGAATTGGAATAATTTCGAACAACAATACTTTTCCCTATGGGGAATGTCTCCTTCATTCATGCATCCCAACCAAATGCAAGGGATGTTTGGAACTAACAATTTTGGACCCATGAGATATTGGGGACCAAATGTTTGATCTTGTGTGTTGTTACCTAGATATGCTTGGGAATCGATCTAGAGCCCGACGAGTGGATTAAGGATAGTGGTTGTTCTAAACACATGACGGGTAATCGAAGTTTGTTCTCGTACTATAAAGCATATGATGGAGGTAACGTTACATTCGCTAGTAATCAACGTGGTAATATCATTGGCAAAGGTACGATCTCTCTTGACTCTATGACTATAGAAAAGGTAGAACACGTAGATAACTTAGGTTTTAACCTTCTAAGTATAGGTCAAATTTGTGACAATAAGTGTAAGGTCATCTTTTCAGAATATGATAGTGAAATCGTAAAAGATGGAAAAGTCATTGGAAAAGGTGTTAGAAAGCATGGGCTTTATGTCATGAAGGTTAATAGGAAGTCAAAGGACAACTTATGTCTAGCGACTTTAGATGATAGTTCTACCCTTTGGCATAGGAGATTAGGTCACGCTAATATGCGTTTAATTCAATCTTTAGTCTCTAAGGAGTTGGTAAGACATCTCCCCAAGATGAAGTTTGATAGTCACTTTTGTGATGCTTTCAAAATTGGGAAGCAAGTTCACTCAAGTCACAAAGCCAAGAATTTGGTTTCGACCTCTCGGTGCTTAGAGCTCCTACATATGGATCTCTTTGGACCTTCCGCCATACGGATTATGGAGGTAACCTTTATACCTTAGTTATAGTTGACGACTACTCTAGATTCACTTGGACTAGATTTTTGGCATCTAAGAATGAAGCTTTCGATCACTTTGAAACCTTTAGTCGAAGAATTCAAAATCAACTAGGATGTTTAGTTGTCTCTATTAGGACGGATCATGGTAGGGAACTTGATAATGAAGTGTAATTTGGTGCCTTTTGTGAAGCTCATGGTATTACCCATAACTTCTTGTCTCCTCGCACTCCACAATCAAATGGGGTAGTTGAAAGGAAGAATAGGACCATCCAAGAGATGAGTAGGACGATGTTAAATGAGCAATCTTTGCCTCAAAAAATTTGGTGCAATGCCGTGGACACATCAACCAACATTCTCAACCGAATTCTTATTCGACCTTTTCTAGGAATGACCCCCTATGAGATTCTTAAAGGTAAGAAGCCCTCATTGGAATACTTTAGGATGTTCGGAAGCAAGTGCTTCATTCTCAACACCAAAGATTACCTTACAAAGTTCGACCCAAAGTCTTATGAAGGTATCTTTTAGGTTATTCTCAAACTAGAAAAGCCTACATAGTCCTTAATAGAACCTCGGGTGTAATTGAAGAATCACTTAACGTGACATTTGATGAAACCCCTCCTTCATCTAAGACACCACCTTTGGTAGATGATGACTTAGATGAAATAGACAGTTAATGCCAAAGATGTTAGAAACAAAGGAATTGAAGACCTTAGTGTTGAAAAGGGAGTAAACATTAAGGAGTCTAAGGATCATGCTCTTGATAGCGTCATAGGCAAATTAAATCAAAGGAACCTAAGATCTCAAGTCCAAAATCAAAGTAACTTCTTTTGTTTTGTCTCCTTGATTGAACCAAAGAATGTTAAAGAAGATTTGATGGATGAGAGTTGGGTCCATGCAAGAAGAATTGAATCAATTCATTGCTAATGATGTTTGGGAACTTGTTCCTCCACCTAGAAGTTCGACCATCATAGGAACCAAATGGGTATATAGGAATAAGTTAGACGAGAATGGTGTTGTGTCTCGTAACAAGGCTAGACTTATAGCTCAAGGCTATAATCAACAAGAAGGTATTGATTATGACGAGACATACGCACCCGTAGCTAGATTAGAATCCATTAGAATCCTTTTAGCGTACGCTTTTGCTTTAGACTTTAAGCTTCAACAAATGGATGTAAATAGTGCATTTCTTAATGGTTTGATCAATGAGGAGGTATATGTGGCTCAACCTCCCGGCTTCATTGAATTTGAGAAACCGGATCATGTTTACAAGCTTAAGAAAGCTCTTTATGGTCTCAAACAAGCACCCAAAGCTTGGTATGATAGACTTAAAGTATTTCTTGTAAAACATGAGTATACCATGGGGATGGTAGATGATGAGACTGCTTTTATACATAGTCTCATCGTCCAAATCGGGCTTTAAATGCATAAAATATCATCAAATAGACCAAATATATGCTCGTGTTTGTTACTTGTGTATTTTTAGGTACGGATATTGAGGAAATGGCAAAAGATCACAAGAATCAATCAAAAACGAACACGGGAAACGAAGTCGCACAATGAACCGGGCCCAAATTTGGATTTTACAAAAATGCCCTTGAAGAATTGAAGATTGTCAAGTTTAGTCCCTCATCTTTGAAGAACTTGTCACAATTGACCCTCCAAATGTCATTTGTACAAGTATGGTCCTTATTGTTTGAAGATTTTACAAGATCAGCCTTAAAGAATCCAAGATATACATTAAAGGCCCTTGTAAAAAGTTGTGGAAGTCTTTGTGCCACTTTTGACAACTTGGCCAAAGTTGTCAAGTGTAAAACAAACGCTGATGGGTTTATTTACAAAGTGGAAAGAAAAGAAAAGCCTGGGGGCCAAGTTTGCCAAACCACCAAACCTCCTCCACCACTCATGTCCCTACACGTCACCATGATCCACCCATTTACCCAATACCCTACCCAAACCCGTATCCCATTAACCCACCAACCCGGTTTTAATATTAAACTGGTCAAAGACCAGTTAACACTCTCTTTAATTTCCCTCCCAAACACTTCATTTAAAATCTTTTTACCAAAAACAGATTAAAACCCCCTTAATCCCCCACTTAAACCCTAATTATCACCAGGTCCAATAAAGAACAAACCAAAGGGTTTTTGGTTCAAACCTTCCAGATCACAAATTAAACACTCCCTCACTTGATCCCACACCAAAGATGTGACCCTGGACACACCCATGTGAGGGTAGGACCCTCCCCTGCCCATCGTTTTCACCCCAAACCCCAAAACCCGACCACATTAACGTTTGGGATGATTCTCCTTGGTCCCCAAGCTTAATCCAACGTCCACAATCAAGTCTCCAAGCTGGCATCCTCACATGTATCCACTTTGACCAAGAATCAAAAGCAAGACCAAAGGGCAGACTTGGCATTTCCATCCTTTAGGGTTTAGGGTTGCAATTTCCTGTATTATTTTATTTGTCTTTCTAGATGATTCTCTTAGATTGTATAAATAGGACGCATGTGTCCTATTTCTAGTTGTTCCAGTTTTTAGCATTTTGCATCTTGTAATTCTTTTTTTTAAATTAATAAAGTTTGGTGTTTGTTTGAAATACAAGTGTAATTCCTTTTATTAGATTTAAAAAGTTTGTGTGTGGTGAAAATGCTAAGGCTGAGTTCCATTTAAAATTGTGAAAGAATTTTGTGAGTTTAAGTTTTTCAAAAAGTTTTAAAAAGGGTTGAGATTTTTCAGAAATTTTAAGAACTTTTGAGAAGTGAAAGTGGACCAAAAGTTCTTGAGTTCTGAATGTCAACTTGTTTTTAAAACTTGTTTAAGGTTTCAAAGTGGTTGCAAGAGTTTTAAGAAAGTCTTAGAAAATCAGAAGTGTATTTTCTTTGTGTTTGTTCTTGATTTGCAGGATTGTTGAGCTTGTTGCTGTTAAAGGTTCAGCTCAGGCCCCAGCCTGAAAGGAGGTGACCTAGCTGTCACTAAGGGTCCTGGATGTAGGACCCTTGAGGTAGTCCATTGTTTCTTTTTCATTTTTCATTTTTGGTGACTGATTTTGAGTGAATTTATGAATTGTATGCAAGTTGTTTAATTGATTGTTTAAGTGTTTGAGTTCACTTATTTGGTTGTTATATGCATGTCTAGTTAGCTTAGAATCAGATTTGAAGTGATTTAAACCCATTTGCTTTGAAAATTTTTGAATTCAGTTTTTAAAGGGGTGTTTGGATCTGCATGCTAGCTGAGAGTTTCGAAAGATTTAGGAGGATTAATCCTGTTAGACACACTCATAGGGTAGCATAAGGTTGTGTGTTAGATAGTTTTTCAGATTGAACAAGTTTTGAACCAATTTGCAAGCTAAAAATGGTCAATAGCATATAAAATCAGAAACTGCCTTGTCTGTATGATTTTTGAGAGATTTTGGCTTAATCTTATGGTCATTGCTAGATTTAAGGTTGTTTAAGGGTGTGCTATAACCTATTTGTGCTTTTGTGGATTTGTATGCAAATTATGAAGGTTTAAAATTCGATTGGGTGCATGTATCTTGCTTCATTGTTCATCAGATAGCAAGTAGGGTTGATCAGTAACTTGTTTGATCTTTGCTGCTTGATTGTGTTGTTGAATTTTTCTGTTTTGTGCATATATTGACTCCTTGTACTCCAAAGAGTACAAGGGTGCCCCTTGTGTCCATCAAAACAACACCAAAAGCAAGAATCAAGCTCCTCTGGGTTTTTCTTCACAAGTGAATATTTTACACTTGTTCCTCAGAAACTTTGCCTCAACTGGGCACGTTTTTGCTCATAATTTGGCTTAATCTTGACAAATTAGGTTTGTGTTTGTGTTTTTGTGCTTAAAAAGGTTACTGTTTGAGTTTAGAAAGTAAAAAAAAAAAGAAAGAAAAGTTTTGCAAAACCTCACCTTGCCTGGGCTCGAACACGCGACCTCTCTTATGGAGGAGTAACGTGTTAACCAGTGATCTGGATGGGTTTTTATGTTTACAACTCATTTCATTAGTTACTTAAGTTGATTTTGTTTTGTTCTTATTTAAATAAGCCGTAGCTTATTTAGTCTTTTTCAGCTTATTTATTAAGCTTATTTGGTAGCTAGTATTTTTCCTAGGATAGTATTAGGTTTTAGGATTTTTCTGTTTAAAAATATTATTTTTCCCTTTATTTATTTATTTATTAGGATTATTTTTGGATTTAATGTTAGAAAGTGTATTAAAAATAGTAAAAATCATTTTAAAAATCCAAAAAAATAGTTTTTAGGTTTTAATTTATATTTTTGAGGTTTACATTCAAAAAAGTTTTCAAAAAGTCTAATTTTTAATTTTATTTAATTTTAGGGTTTTTCAACAACTTAAAAATTAATATAAAATTAATAAAAAGGTTTTAGGAGCTTTAATTTACATTTTTATCTTAGTTAGAATATTTAGGATTTTTGATAATTTTTTAGAATTTATTTTTAACTTTTTATTTTTAAAATGATTTTTACTATTTTTAATACACTTTCTAACATTAAATCCAAAAATAATCCTAATAAATAAATAAATAAAGGGAAAAATAATATTTTAAACAGAAAAATCCTAAAACCTAATACTATCCTAGGAAAAATACTAGCTACCAAATAAGCTTAATAAATAAGCTGAAAAAGACTAAATAAGCTACGGCTTATTTAAATAAGAACAAAACAAAATCAACTTAAGTAACTAATGAAATGAGTTGTAAACATAAAAACCCATCCAGATCACTGGTTAACACGTTACTCCTCCATAAGAGAGGTCGCGTGTTCGAGCCCAGGCAAGGTGAGGTTTTGCAAAATTTTTTTTTTTTTTTTTTTTTACTTTTTAAACTCAAACAGTAACCTTTTTAAGCACAAAAACACAAACACAAACCTAATTTGTCAAGATTAAGCCAAATTATGAGCAAAAACGTGCCCAGTTGAGGCAAAGTTTCTGATGAACAAGTGTGAAATATTCACTTGTGAAGAAAAACCAAGAGGAGCTTGATTCTTGCTTTTGGTGTTGTTTTGATGGACACAAGGGGCACCCTTGTACTCTTTGGAGTACAAGGAGTCAATATATGCACAAAACAGACAAATTCAACAACACAATCAAGCAGCAAAGATCAAACAAGTTACTGATCAACCCTACTTGCTATCTGATGAACAATGAAGCAAGATACATGTACCCAATCGAATTTTAAACCTTCATAATTTGCATACAAATCCACAAAAGCACAAATAGGTTATAGCACACCCTTAAACAACCTTAAATCTAGCAATGACCAAAAGATTAAGCCAAAATCTCTCAAAAATCATACAGACAAGGCAGTTTTTGATTTTATATGCTATTGACCATTTTTAGCTTGCAAATTGGTTCAAAACTTGTTCAATCTAAAAAACTATCTAACACACAACCTTATGCTACCCTATGAGTGTGTCTAACAGGATTAATCCTCCTAAATCTTTCAAAACTCTCAGCTAGCATGCAGATCCAAACACCCCTTTAAAAACTGAATTCAAAAATTTTCAAAGCAAATGGGTTTAAATCACTTCAAATCTGATTCTAAGCTAACTAGACATGCATATAACAACCAAATAAGTGAACTCAAACACTTAAACAATCAATTAAACAACTTGCATACAATTCATAAATTCACTCAAAATCAGTCACCAAAAATGAAAAATGAAAAAGAAACAATGGACTACCTCAAGGGTCCTACATCCAGGACCCTTAGTGACAGCTAGGTCACCTCCTTTCAGGCTGGGGCCTGAGCTGAACCTTTAACAACAACAAGCTCAACAATCCTGCAAATCAAGAACAAACACAAAGAAAATACACTTCTGATTTTCTAAGACTTTCTTAAAACTCTTGCAACCACTTTGAAACCTTAAACAAGTTTTAAAAACAAGTTGACATTCAGAACTCAAGAACTTTTGGTCCACTTTCACTTCTCAAAAGTTCTTAAAATTTCTGAAAAATCTCAACCCTTTTTAAAACTTTTTGAAAAACTTAAACTCACAAAATTCTTTCACAATTTTAAATGGAACTCAGCCTTAGCATTTTCACCACACACAAACTTTTAAATCTAATAAAAGGAATTACACTTGTATTTCAAACAAACACCAAACTTTATTAATTTAAAAAAAAAGAATTACAAGATGGAAAATGCTAAAAACTGGAACAACTAGAAATAGGACACATGCGTCCTATTTATACAATCTAAGAGAATCATCTAGAAAGACAAATAAAATAATACAGGAAATTGCAACCCTAAACCCTAGAGGATGGAAATGCCAAGTCTGCCCTTTGGTCTTGCTTTTGATTCTGGGTCAAAGTGGATACATGTGAGGATGCCAGCTTGGAGACTTGATTGTGAACGTTGGATTAAGCTTGGGGACCAAGGAGAATCATCCCAAACGTTAATGTGGTTGGGTTTTGGGGTTTGGGGTGAAAACGATGGGCAGGGGAGGGTCCTACCCTCACATGGGTGTGTCCAGGGTCACATCTTTGGTGTGGGATCAAGTGAGGGAGTGTTTAATTTGTGATCTGGAAGGTTTGAACCAAAAACCCTTTGGTTTGTTCTTAATTGGACCTGGTGATAATTAGGGTTTAAGTGGGGGATTAAGGGGGTTTTAATCTGTTTTTGGTAAAAAGATTTTAAATGAAGTGTTTGGGAGGGAAATTAAAGAGAGTGTTGACTGGTCTTTGACCAGTTTAATATTAAAACCGGGTTGGTGGGTTAATGGGATACGGGTTTGGGTAGGGTATTGGGTAAATGGGTGGATCATGGTGACGTGTAAGGACATGAGTGGTGGAGGAGGTTTGGTGGTTTGGCAAACTTGGCCCCCAGTCTTTTCTTTTCTTTCCACTTTGTAAATAAACCCATCAGCGTTTGTTTTACACTTGACAACTTTGGCCAAGTTGTCAAAAGTGGCACAAAGACTTCCACAACTTTTTACAAGGGCCTTTAATGTATATCTTGGATTCTTCAAGGCTGATCTTGTAAAATCTTCAAACAATAAGGACCATACTTGTACAAATGTCATTTGGAGGGTCAATTGTGACAAGTTCTTCAAAGATGAGGGACTAAACTTGACAATCTTCAATTCTTCAAGGGCATTTTTGTAAAATCCAAATTTGGGCCCGGTTCATTGTGCGACTTCGTTTCCCGTGTTCGTTTTTGATTGATTCTTGTGACCTTTTGCCATTTCCTCAATATACGTACCTAAAAATACACAAGTAACAAACACGAGCATATATTTGGTCTATTTGATGATATTTTATGCATTTAAAGCCCGATTTGGACGATGAGACTATGTATAAAAGCAGTCTCATCACTCCCCCATACTAAACCATTGCCGTGCCCTCACACAATGCTAGAATAAAGTATCATAGCATCTCCAAAATTCATTTTTATTCACTTTTATTGAAAGATAAACTAGCTACATTACTACTACTTGTGTTTTAGACATAATGTATGATTTTCATCGCAAAATGGGACGTTTAGGTTCATAGAATAAGAACACGTGAATGCTTCGTTAGAAATAATTTCGTCGTCCTCGATTTTCACTCCAATTCCATGCCAAGCGTGCAACGAGATCATTGTCATTATAAGTTAGTAATGCTAACACTACTCATATGCCCTAATCACGTACTTATTCTCCCATTATTCCTAAGTTGTATCTCTTATATTTTATTATGTCTTAATGATCACGAGGATACATTATTGACTTATGCGATAATAGAGATTTAGGTCTAAAAATAGAGTCCTAACGGTGTAACTAAGACCATCAAATCAATAACCCCTCCTAATAGACAACGATGTTAAAAAATTAAGTTGACAAGAAGAATCGATAAACACGGTTTTATAACGGTTTTGAACATGAGACTTATTACCAAGACTTTTATACGCCCCCTAACGGAAGGACCTTATTATCTTTGGTTTACCTCCATCTTTTATTCAACTTCGCCATGAAGCTTTTATTATGACTTCGGTCTTGCCTTGCCTTTTATTATCCGCCTCATCGGTGGTTTTATTAGCCAAAGACGTATATCCTCACGCTAAAGCGAATTTTGGATCTTTAAAGCTTCGAAGATTAAGGCTTGATTCACTTTCAATTTTGCATAGATTTTAGGCCTTGTGGGGCTTCAAATTGTTTGCTTGATTTAGGTGAGCACTTGAAATCTTATTATTGGGTGAAGCTTTCGATTATTCGGGTTGCCAATACTTCAAAACCGTGACGCTGGCGATACCTTAATGTCTTCCCAATTTAATTACACGGAAGCTACTAGAAAAGACTAGAAACCCAACAATCAAAACTAAACCGCTAAGTCAATACTTATTAAGCAAAAAATATTTACAAGCGAAGGGAGAATAAGCAAACAACGAGAACACATGAGTTTTTGAAAGAATATGAGTACTCTACGTTTAGCATAGTAACTTATAATTAACTCTATCATTTCTCGTCCTCATTTAAGAGACTTAGCCTAATGTGTAGTTAAGGAATCAAAGCTAAGTGCTCAACACGCACGGTCGAGTCAAAAATTACTCTTATTCTCGCCATCGGAAAACCTACATTCGTGTCTTCAAACACTTATAAAACATGAGAAAAATTTTAAAATTTGGCCATTTTTAGCCTTATTTTGCAACAAAAACGAAACGATAAACTTTGGAAAGCGTGAAGGTTTGGCAAGGCAAGTATCTATTCACCCCCCCATACTAAAGTTAAACATTGTCCTCAATGTTTCGAGTCTAGGGGTGCAAACACCCCCATACTAGAGACGTAGTCGAATGCCTAATCTAGCATGGAAAGGGTGTAACCAATAAATTAATAGCCGTTTATGAAGTGTGCTAAAAACCTAAGGTTAGAACAAAAAAGGATATATCATATGGATATTGGGAAAGGCCTCCAAAGCAAACGATCGAGTGCTCCCATGAAACGAACACGAGAGGCTCCCATCGTGAAGATCATGATCTAAAAACCACATATCACAAACAACCACGGAACAAAGGTTGGAAGGGCACAAATCCCCTCACATTAAACTTAATTAGAAAGCAATAATATGTACATGGATAAGCATGGGTCTCCCCCACGAGGCACCTTGTTTTTGATAACCGAGTCAAAAGCTCGACTCGAATCCCCATAAATGTGGTCATTTAGGGATAATCATGGTATGGTCATTTTTTGGTGGAGCTTACATGATAAACAAGGCCCAAAAGCACGTGGAGTACTTTAAAAACCCGATAAACGTATACCGGGGTCAAAGATAGCGTCTTTGTTTTCGGATGAAAGACGAAACAACGCTACTCCAACACAAACCCCAATGGGGTAGAAGAAAATAGGAGAGAAGAAATAGAAGGGTGGGACAATGGGTAAGTCATAACATTGAGCTACTCGAGGTAGACTCGCACCAATCAAATGAAAAGATTTTCCATTTACTGCATCGGTGGAAGACCGAGATTTCCCTATATAAGCAATTCCAGGATCAAATATCTCGTCCTCGGTGGAGAAAGGGGAGGGAACATAAGGGGATTCCCCCACACTAGGTCCACACAAAGCATCGTCAAAAGGAGTAGACGAGCTTGTAGTACTCAATACACGCGGTGATGACGGAGTTAGAGTTATAGAAAAATCTTTTAAATTTAAGTTAAAATCTTTTCCTTTTTCATCTTTTAAACTCTCCTTGTGAAAACCCGATTTAATTATTTCAAAAATATTTGGTGTATCTAAAGCAATGTTAGTCACACTAAAAATTCTCACATTTTGAAATCTTTTTGGTGGTGGTGGTGGCAAGTTTTCAAATCTTTTGTCAACAAAGAAAACCTCCCCATCGGGATCAACGTATTCATCATCCGAAGAATCACTCGAGATTGGAATCATAGGCTTAACACTCTTAACCTCCATCGGCGGAGGGGACGGAACTTCATTTTTCTCAACAACTCCTAAAACTCTATTGGAAATTCTTTTGCAAATGCTTTTGGTGGAATTGACATTGTACAAAGATGTGATAGAATACACATGAGAAAGAGTGGAGTTTTGGGTTGCATTAATGACGAGTTCTTCCTCATTGAAACGAAGAGTGATTTTTCTTGCATGCACATCGATAAGTGCTCTCGAGGTATCCAAAAAAGATCGACCTAAAATTAACGGAACTTTAGGATCGATGGGAATATCAACAACAATGAAGTCCACGGGATAATAGAATTTCCCAACTTTCACAAAGACGTCCTCGGCAACTCCACAAGCTAGAATCGTAGAATGATCGGCCATTTCGATTGACATTCTTGAAGGAGTGAGATTTGGAAGATTGAGCGATTTAAAAATCTCAAGAGGCATCAAATTAATACTAGCACCAAGATCGGCCAAGGCGTAGCATTCTTCCATGTCTTGGATAGCACATGGGATTAAAAACTTTCCATGATCACCGACTTTTTGAGGTATGCGGCTTAGAAAAACCGAAGAACAACTAGACGATTTTTGCAATTTCTCTTTGTTATTCAACATACTTTTGAAATTTGCGGCAAATCGAGGCATCATGACTAAGGCGTCGGCAAAACTTATATTAAAATGCAAGTCATGAAACATTTTCATAAAGAGTTCAAATTGATAATTATTTCGTTCTTGTGCCTTTTCCTTGTCTCATCTTGAAGGGTAGGGTAAAGGTGGTGTGGGTTGGGGCATAGTAGGCATAGGCATCGGCCTTGGAATCTCGGGTTCCATGATTGGTGTAGGTTCAACCGTAGGTGTGGTTTGAGCGGTACTTCTTGGGCTTGTAATTTTCTCCTTTTCAACCACAACCTCGGGTTCTTTCTCTTTTTCCTTCTCCATAGAAGTACTTGGACGAGAAATGGGTTCTTTGAAAGTTTTACCACTTCGTGTAGTAATAACATTCAATTCTCCTTTCGGGTTCACGATGGTATCACTAGGAAGACCACCCGAAGAAGAGGGCTTACACATGATAGCTTCAAACATTTTAGCCATACGGTCTTCAAACTTAGATTGCCTAGCATCCGCTTTTAACAACTCTTGCTTAATCTCATGTTGTCCTTGCTCCATTTTTTGTTGATTTTGTTGGAGACGTGTGACATTTCCTTCCATTTTATTAGCATGAGTTTTAAGTTCATTAGCAAGTTCGTTTTTTAGCTCGTTTTTCAACTCGGATCTTAAGCTAACCATTTCACGTTGCATATTGTCAAACTTAGCATCATTAGCCTTAGCATAATTCAAAAATTCTCCTTGAAGATTTTTGGTGTGATCGTTTTGAAAACCTTGGGCATTGTTTTGAAAATCACGGTTTTGGTTTTGATTAGAAATTTTCCCATTTCCACTTTGGTAATTACCTTTGTTATAATTCCTTTGATTTCCTTGGTAATTTCCACCTTGGTTGTTGTTGCGATAGTTATTAGCATTTTGATTTGGTGGAGCTTGATTTGAACGAGAACCTTGACCGATTTGGTTATAAGTTCCCGTGGCTACAAAAGCATTCGAAGTGTTACCATCCGCGGTAATGCACTCGGAAAGATCATGAGCTCCTCCACACGACAAATAACTCTTAGAAACCGCTTTAACCGAAGCGGAGTTGGAAGCTTCTTGAGCTTTCCAATGGGACATGAGAGTCGAAAACCTATCGAAAAACCGATTTTCCTCATTAGCCTCATCTTGTAAAGCATTGATGCTACGAGACGATGACGAGCCCATTTTGGCAACACTCGGTGTGTGACGAGGGCTATAAACTTTAGACCTATTCTCAATTATGACCAAAGCTTCTTCAACCGTTTTACACAAAAAATTACCACCCGCGGCGGCATTCAAATAATCTCTTTCATGATCGTTAAGTCCATTGTAAAACGTGTCGATTTGGTGTAAGTCGAAAAAACCGTGATGAGGACATTCATGTAACATCTCCTTAACCCTATTCCAAGCCGTAGAAAAACTTTCATTTGATTCTTGTGAAAATTTAGAAATCTCATTTTTCAAATGCGTAGTCTTAGAGGGCGGAAAAAATTGGTTCACAAACTTTGAAACGAGATCCTTCCACGTCAATATAGAATTGGGTGGCTCTTTCTCTAACCAAATTTTAGCGGGCCCCGCTAAGGAATACGGAAAAGCATCATCTTAATCGAGTCATTCGAGACATCCTTAAATTTGCACGTGGCGGTAAGACGATTAAATTGGCGGATATGGTTGTGAGGATTGTCCTTCTCATCACCATGGAATTTGTTGTTTTGGATCATCGACAACAAACCCGTTTTCACCTCAAAATTCTCCGCAAGGATTGCGGGAATCACAATAGCTTCTCCATAACCCTCGGTGGGTGCTTGAAGTAACTCCATCATAGTTCGATTTGCCATGGTAGGTGCTTCTCGTACAATGGGTTCGTCAATAGGAGACTCCTCACTAGAATGAGTTGGAGTGGGAGTTTTGTTCTTTCGTTTACGTGCACGTTTTGCTTGATTACGAGTGAGCATAAACGTCACGTACAACGTGGAGACGAGCAAAGAAGATTCTTTTTGGTATTTTGTGTTTTTTAATTTTTTTGTGGTTTTTGATGGTATTAACTTTTTTGGAAATTGGTGAATGTATTAAGTAGACAAAAAGTCCACAAATCTCCTCCTCAATCAAATCTCTTGATTAAAAAAGGCCTCTAGGAATGAAAACGATCACGTGGAGTGAACGCCTTCGATGACTTTAGAACGATGGTGGAACACCAAATCGTTCAAGAGGGTTTAATCAATATGGAACCAAGAAAATATATATGATATGTAATAATACTTTGGGCGGCAAAACCCTCGATTCACTCTCAAAATCAAATACGCACAAGCAAGCGGAGGAAACGAGGCGGCGCGAAGCACTTAAGAGCCTTTTTCCTTTAGGTCGTGAAATACAACCGCCTTATACCCACCTTATAGTTTGTATTATCAAGATTAAGCTTCACGAAAGTATTTATCTATTTTTGCCTTTTTCTTTGGTTTGAGATTCGAATACAATGATTGGGTAATGACCTCCCAAGTCAAGGTTGTGATTGCTCACGTATTTGGAGTACTTGTGAATTTATTGTTCTACGTATACAATATAGTAATAATATTCACACAAAAACCAAAAAACGATAATACGTATTAGTAGAGTGCTACTAATACAATTACTATTTATGGCTAATATAAAAAACAACAATGGTTCAATCAAAACACAACACGCCTCCCCGGCAGCGGCACCAAAATGATTAGTTGTAAAAATTACACTTGTTTAGGAAAACAAGGTAAAATCGGTAAGTATTAAGTGTCGGTTTAGGAAAACCAAGCACTTATGACCCAATGAGTGGGTATCGTTCTCGAGGAGGCACGTGTGTTGTGTAATGAATTGATGATTGATTGAACCATTGTTGTTTTTTATATTAGCCATAAATAGTAATTGTATTAGTAGCACTCTACTAATACGTATTATCGTTTTTTCGGTTTTTGTGTGAATATTATTACTATATTGTATACGTAGAACAATAAATTCACAAGTACTCCAAATACGTGAGCAATCACAACCTTGACTTGGGAGGTCATTACCCAATCATTGTATTCGAATCTCAAACCAAAGAAAAAGGCAAAAATAGATAAATACTTTCGTGAAGCTTAATCTTTATAATACAAACTATAAGGTGGGTATAAGGCGGTTGTATTTCACGACCTAAAGGAAAAAGGCTCTTAAGTGCTTCGCGCCGCCTCGTTTCCTCCGCTTGCTTGTGCGTATTTGATTTTGAGAGTGAATCGAGGGTTTTTCCGCCCAAAGTATTATTACATATCATATATATTTTCTTGGTTTCATATTGATTAAACCCTCTTGAACGATTTGGTGTTCCACCATCGTTCTAAAGTCATCGAAGGCGTTCACTCCACGTGATCGTTTTCATTCCTAGAGGCCTTTTTTAATCAAGAGATTTGATTGAGGAGGAGATTTGTGGACTTTTTGTCTACTTAATACATTCACCAATTTCCAAAAAAGTTAATACCATCAAAAACCACAAAAAAAATTAAAAAACACAAAATACCAAAAAGAATCTTCTTTGCTCGTCTCCACGTTGTACGTGACGTTTATGCTCACTCGTAATCAAGCAAAACGTGCACGTAAACGAAAGAACAAAACTCCCACTCCAACTCATTCTAGTGAGGAGTCTCCTATTGACGAACCCATTGTACGAGAAGCACCTACCATGGCAAATCGAACTATGATGGAGTTACTTCAAGCACCCACCGAGGGTTATGGAGAAGCTATTGTGATTCCCGCAATCCTTGCGGAGAATTTTGAGGTGAAAACGGGTTTGTTGTCGATGATCCAAAACAACAAATTCCGTGGTGATGAGAAGGACAATCCTCACAACCATATCCGCCAATTTAATCGTCTTACCGCCACGTGCAAATTTAAGGATGTCTCGAATGACTCGATTAAGATGATGCTTTTTCCGTATTCCTTAGCGGGGCCCGCTAAAATTTGGTTAGAGAAAGAGCCACCCAATTCTATATTGACGTGGAAGGATCTCGTTTCAAAGTTTTTGAACCAATTTTTTCCTCCCTCTAAGACTACGCATTTGAAAAATGAGATTTCTAAATTTTCACAAGAATCAAATGAATGTTTTTCTACGGCTTGGAATAGGTTTAAGGAGATGTTACATGAATGTCCTCATCACGGTTTTTCCGACTTACACCAAATCGACACGTTTTACAATGGACTTAACGATCATGAAAGAGATTATTTGAATGCCGCCGCGGGTGGTAATTTTTTGTGTAAAACGGTTGAAGAAGCTTTGGTCATAATTGAGAATAGGTCTAAAGTTTATAGCCCTCGTCACACACCGAGTGTTGCCAAAATGGGCTCGTCATCGTCTCGTAGCATCAATGCTTTGCAAGATGAGGCTAATGAGGAAAATCGGTTTTTCGATAGGTTTTCGACTCTCATGTCCCATTGGAAAGCTCAAGAAGCTTCCAATTCCGCTTCGGTTAAAGCGGTTTCTAAGAGTTGTTTGTCGTGTGGAGGAGCTCATGATCTTTCCGAGTGCATTACCGCGGATGGTAACACTTCGAATGCTTTTGTAGCCACGGGAACTTATAACCAAATCGGTCAAGGTTCTCGTTCAAATCAAGCTCCACCAAATCAAAATGCTAATAACTATCGCAACAACAACCAAGGTGGAAATTACCAAGGAAATCAAAGGAATTATAACAAAGGTAATTACCAAAGTGGAAATGGGCAAATTTCTAATCAAAACCAAAACCGCGATTTTCAAAACAATGCCCAAGGTTTTCAAAACGATCACACCAAATCAGCCTTGAAGAACCCAAGATATACATTAAAGGCCCTTGTAAAAAGTTGTGGAAGTCTTTGTGCCACTTTTGACAACTTGGCCAAAGTTGTCAAGTGTAAAACAAACGCTGATGGGTTTATTTACAAAGTGAAAAGAAAAGAAAAGTCTGGGGGCCAAGTTTGCCAAACCACCAAACCTCCTCCACCACTCATGTCCCTACACGTCACCATGATCCACCCATTTACCCAATACCCTACCCAAACCCGTATCCCATTAACCCACCAACCCGGTTTTAATATTAAACTGGTCAAAGACCAGTCAACACTCTCTTTAATTTCCCTCCCAAACACTTCATTTAAAATCTTTTTACCAAAAACAGATTAAAACCCCCTTAATCCCCCACTTAAACCCTAATTATCACCAGGTCCAATTAAGAACAAACCAAAGGGTTTTTGGTTCAAACCTTCCAGATCACAAATTAAACACTCCCTCACTTGATCCCACACCAAAGATGTGACCCTGGACACACCCATGTGAGGGTAGGACCCTCCCCTGCCCATCGTTTTCACCCCAAACCCCAAAACCCGACCACATTAACGTTTGGGATGATTCTCCTTGGTCCCCAAGCTTAATCCAACGTCCACAATCAAGTCTCCAAGCTGGCATCCTCACATGTATCCACTTTGACCAAGAATCAAAAGCAAGACCAAAGGGCAGACTTGGCATTTCCATCCTTTAGGGTTTAGGGTTGCAATTTCCTGTATTATTTTATTTGTCTTTCTAGATGATTCTCTTAGATTGTATAAATAGGACGCATGTGTCCTATTTCTAGTTGTTCCAGTTTTTAGCATTTTGCATCTTGTAATTCTTTTTTTTAAATTAATAAAGTTTGGTGTTTGTTTGAAATACAAGTGTAATTACTTTTATTAGATTTAAAAAGTTTGTGTGTGGTGAAAATGCTAAGGCTGAGTTCCATTTAAAATTGTGAAAGAATTTTGTGAGTTTAAGTTTTTCAAAAAGTTTTAAAAAGGGTTGAGATTTTTCAGAAATTTTAAGAACTTTTGAGAAGTGAAAGTGGACCAAAAGTTCTTGAGTTCTGAATGTCAACTTGTTTTTAAAACTTGTTTAAGGTTTCAAAGTGGTTGCAAGAGTTTTAAGAAAGTCTTAGAAAATCAGAAGTGTATTTTCTTTGTGTTTGTTCTTGATTTGCAGGATTGTTGAGCTTGTTGCTGTTAAAGGTTCAGCTCAGGCCCCAGCCTGAAAGGAGGTGACCTAGCTGTCACTAAGGGTCCTGGATGTAGGACCCTTGAGGTAGTCCATTGTTTCTTTTTCATTTTTCATTTTTGGTGACTGATTTTGAGTGAATTTATGAATTGTATGCAAGTTGTTTAATTGATTGTTTAAGTGTTTGAGTTCACTTATTTGGTTGTTATATGCATGTCTAGTTAGCTTAGAATCAGATTTGAAGTGATTTAAACCCATTTGCTTTGAAAATTTTTGAATTCAGTTTTTAAAGGGGTGTTTGGATCTGCATGCTAGCTGAGAGTTTTGAAAGATTTAGGAGGATTAATCCTGTTAGACACACTCATAGGGTAGCATAAGGTTGTGTGTTAGATAGTTTTTTAGATTGAACAAGTTTTGAACCAATTTGCAAGCTAAAAATGGTCAATAGCATATAAAATCAGAAACTGCCTTGTCTGTATGATTTTTGAGAGGTTTTGGCTTAATCTTTTGGTCATTGCTAGATTTAAGGTTGTTTAAGGGTGTGCTATAACCTATTTGTGCTTTTGTGGATTTGTATGCAAATTATGAAGGTTTAAAATTCGATTGGGTGCATGTATCTTGCTTCATTGTTCATCAGATAGCAAGTAGGGTTGATCAGTAACTTGTTTGATCTTTGCTGCTTGATTGTGTTGTTGAATTTGTCTGTTTTGTGCATATATTGACTCCTTGTACTCCAATGAGTACAAGGGTGCCCCTTGTGTCCATCAAAACAACACCAAAAGCAAGAATCAAGCTCCTCTTGATTTTTCTTCACAAGTGAATATTTCACACTTGTTCATCAGAAACTTTGCCTCAACTCGGCATGTTTTTGCTCATAATTTGGCTTAATCTTGACAAATTAGGTTTGTGTTTGTGTTTTTGTGCTTAAAAAGGTTACTGTTTGAGTTTAAAAAGTAAAAAAAAAAGAAAGAAAAGTTTTGCAAAACCTCACCTTGCCTGGGCTCGAACACGCGACCTCTCTTATGGAGGAGTAACGTGTTAACCAGTGATCTGGATGGGTTTTTATGTTTACAACTCATTTCATTAGTTACTTAAGTTGATTTTGTTTTGTTCTTATTTAAATAAGCCGTAGCTTATTTAGTCTTTTTCAGCTTATTTATTAAGCTTATTTGGTAGCTAGTATTTTTCCTAGGATAGTATTAGGTTTTAGGATTTTTCTGTTTAAAAATATTATTTTTCCCTTTATTTATTTATTTATTAGGATTATTTTTGGATTTAATGTTAGAAAGTGTATTAAAAATAGTAAAAATCATTTTAAAAATCCAAAAAAATAGTTTTTAGGTTTTAATTTATATTTTTGAGGTTTACATTCAAAAAAGTTTTCAAAAAGTCTAATTTTTAATTTTATTTAATTTTAGGGTTTTTCAACAAATTTAAAAATTAATATAAAATTAATAAAAAGGTTTTAGGAGCTTTAATTTACATTTTTTATCTTAGTTAGAGTATTTAGGATTTTTGATAATTTTTTAGAATTTATTTTTAACTTTTTATTTTTCACAATATTTTAATATTATTTAATTCATAAATATAGAAAGTTTTATTTTTAATTTTTTTTCATTTTTCCTAGGTTATAGACATTAAATTAGGAACTTTGTCATTTTCCAAATCTTTTTTAGGCTTTTCATTTATTTTCTAGATTTAATTTAAGATTTAATAGATTTTAATAGTTTTTAAGTGTTTAAAAATAGTTTAATTTGGTTTTAAAATTTTTAAAAATAGTTTTTAGCTTAATTAGGTCATTTTTGGGGTTTACAAACTTGAAAACCTTGTTTGGGGCTTTTTAATAATTAATTGTGATTTTTAGGGCTTTAATTAGCATTAAAAAGTCATTATTTAATTAATTAAAAGGTTTTAGCAAGTTTGGATTTTTTGTAAACTCTTAGAATTTTATTGTGGATTTTTAGTAATTTTTAGGAATTTTTAGGTTAAAATTTTAAATTTTGTAGTTTTTACGACTTTACGTTTACGCCTTTTTCGTCATAGTTTTAATTCGTTTTCGTAACCGTCCTTCCTTTCCTTTCTCATTTCTTTTCTCTTTTCTTCTTAATAAAATCATCAATCAAATCATTCATTACACAACACACGTGCCTCCTTGGGAAACGAACTTGTTTGGTCATTAGTGCTTGGTTTTCCTAAATCGACACTTAACACTTACCACTACTTTGTTGCATCCTTTTCCTAAAGGTGTATACAATAAACTACATCAGTAGACAATACACTCTTTACAAAGAAGAAAGGTTCTCACCTCATTATAGTACAAATATATGTTGATGACATTATACTTGGTTCAACTTGTCAATCATTGTGTGATGACTTCGCCAAAATCATACATGACGAGTTTGAAATGACTATGATGGGAGAACTTAACTTATTTTTAGGACTCCAAATAAAACAAATGGACGATGGTATTTTCTTTAATCAATCCAAGTATGTTAAAGAAATGCTAAAGAAATTTGGATTAGAAGACTCTAGACCAACGAAGACCCCTATGGCCTCAGATACTAAACTCGCCGTAGATGATGATTGTGAGTCGGTAGACAACACCAAATATAGAAGTATGATTGGTAGTTTATTGTACATAACGGCAAGTCGACCGGATATCATGTTTAGTGTTTGCCTTTGTGCTCGCTTCCAAGAGGCTCCCAAAACCTCTCACCTTGAAGCGGTTAAGCGTATCTTCCGATACATTAAGGGCACTATACTTTTAGGATTATGGTATCCTAAAGGGACCGGCGTAGAAACCATTGTCTACCGTGGACTCGGATCATGCGGGAGACTATGTGGACCAAAAAAGCACTAGTGTAGTTTGTACCTTCATGGGTTGTTGTTTAACTTCTTGTTTCTCTAAGAAACAAACCACTCTTGCTATATCCACCACGGAAGCCGATTATGCGAGTGTCGGTATAGCTTGTCAACAAGCTCTATGGATGAAGCAAGCGCTTGTTAATTACGGGATTTCTCTTGATGATGTTCCCATCATGTGCGACAACAAGGGTGCAATAGACCTTAGCAAGAATCCCGTGCAACATTCGCGAACTAAGCACATAGAGATTCGTCACCATTTTCTAAGGGATAATGTTCAAAAGGGGAACATTTCGATAGAAAAGGTACCCTCGGTAGAAAACTTAGCCGATATCTTCACTAAGCCACTTAAGAGGGAACCTTTTAATTACTTGCGTCTAGGTCTAGCTTTAATGGAACATATTCCTTAATTATGCATTCTAATTAACCGAGTCTCTTTTCTTTTGAGTCTTTTCTTTCTTTGAGCTCTTGAGTATAGTAAACTCTTTTTGGAAAACTTCTCTTCCCTTTCTTAAAACTCTCAAAGTTCTTTTTGAAAATGGTCGAGAAATGTTTTTGCATTGTTAATTCAATCTAAAAACGTTTTTCATAGCTTCTTGCTATTCATAATGAGCTTACATAATTCATATGTATGGGTCTCTTAAATATAGCAAGAACAAAAGGAAATTATGGAGGATCATTGTGTCATGACATTGTGTCTAGTTCTACACACCTGCTACATCGATTTTATTAAAAAAAATCCATGTATTTTAGGTCAAAACCTAGTTTGGTGAGCTCTTGTATGTTTTCTTTGTCTATCTTTGCTTCTTAGCATATCTCCATGATTAGTTAGACTAGAAAAATAGGATTTGCTGAATTAGAAAATCCTCCCTCATCACCAAATTCAACCCACTGTGGGTGGTTCTCTATTGAGACCGCGGTTCCCCAGTGATAAGGAACCACCGGCTGAGGTAAGGAACCGCGCCAAGTACTCTCTTTTTCGGGTATTCCTGAAACTCCAAATTTGTTCCAACACTTTTTGGAATCTTTGTTTCAACCCTTTGACCACCCCCAAATTATCTTGGGATTTCTTTATTTAACCTTAAGCATTTTGCATCCTTTCTCAAATCAAAATGTCTTATTCCCCAAATGAAAGCTTTGATTCGCCTCCATTTTCTCCAATTTCTTTCAATCCCAATTCACCTAAGAACACTCAAAATCACATCTCTTCTCCTTCTAAGAATATTGATTGTGGAACTTCTTATCTTCCACCACTAGCCTTTAGTGTTCTACCTCCTTCACATGATAATGTCATGCATCATGGAACATATTGTCATTGTTGTCAATATCAACATTTTGCTATGGCTCATATCTATGAAGAGTTGAATTACATCAAGAGTCTCTTAGTCAAACCTCCTTTTCACTATAACTATGAGATCTCTACCAAGCCACCACCACCTCCTTCCGCCACTACCTTGTCTTTTATCTAAGCATTGATTGTTTATCTTCAAGACATCTAGTTTAAGCAAATCTTAGAGTTCTAGTTTAACTAGGATTAGATTTATGCTTTTCTTTTGACTTATGTTTGTGTCTCATATATCTTTGTATGATTTATTTCCTTGTATCTTTTATCATGTTTCCTTTTAACATGACTTATCTTGGATCTTTTGTTTCTTCTCTTATTTTTTGTAACCTTTGCTATATCTTGTTGGGTGTCTCTTCTCTACAACTAACCCTTCTATGTAGCTTGTCACCATATATCGATTCCTTGGTGCCCCAAGCAAGGGGGAGTAAGCACCATGGGGCAACATTTGCAAAGTCCGGTTCTTTCCTTCTTCAAAGACTTTTGCAACCTTTTTGCTTCGACAAAGGGGGAGAAATGATAAACTCGTCTTCGAAAGTTTTGTTTTATTAGATGATTGAGTATATGTATTGTCGGAATCAAAAAGGGGGAGATTGTTAATGCAATGATGCATAAAAACGTTACTTGCATTTTTCCGGTCTCGCTTTGTTTTGATTACGACAATATGTAAAAACAAGCATTTACGAAAACAACGAAAAACGAATTCTTGAGTTCAAGTATTTTTCATTTCAACCATTATCACTTAAGGTATGAACAAACAAGTACTTATCCTAACTAAGCAATCAAGGATTTAATCTTTTCTTAAAACTCACTTTTATTAAGTGTGACAAAGTTTTTTTATTAAACTTTCTTTTTAAGAAAATGTTTTATTAAATTAATTATTTGAAAATTTTAAATTTGAAAATGGCATATTCTATCTTGGTTTAGAATATCCTTTCAGGATATTTTAATCCCCAGATTCGAACCAATCCACTAAAAGACAAAAGGGAGCGGACTCTATGCTGGCGGTTCCTTAGCGCCTATAGCGGTTCCTTATCGATAAGGAACCGCGGGCTCCAATAAGGAACCGCGGGAAGATATAGCCGTTGGATGTTTGTCTTATAAATAGTGGACCATTCTCAGACTTTCAATTCACCTCTTTTGCACATACATTTCCAGATTCTTTCATACTTCTTAAATCACTCATATCCTTGATCATTTGTTTGATTACTACTTGTTTAGAAGTGAATCTGTCTCCTCTTATCTTTTCCTCTCAAAGTGCAAAGAAAAGAACACTATCATTCTTGAAGTGTTGTGTCTACCTCAAAGATCCATTGAAGATCCAAACTTATTCATTCATTGTTGTGTTATTGTTGTGAAGATCTAAGTAGTTGTGGCTGTTTGGAAGTTGTGTATGTGTTAAGGTTAATACTTAGTCCTTAAAGTATATTGGTGTAGATGGGTCCTAGCTAAGATTAGGGCTCGACTTTTATCTTAGAATCGGAAATTGGTTATGTAACGCTGTGTACGGTTTCTCCACCTTAAGGAGCTTGTTGATTAGTGAACTCTTAAGTAAGGTGTACTCGAGGAGTGGAGTAGGAACGAGGAGTGAGCTTCGTTGCCGAACCACTATAAATCCTTGGTGTTTGGTTTGATCTTTCCTTCCCTTATCTCTTTACATTTGTTATTCTTTATACTTGTGATTATTGGCTTAGTTGCACTTATACTTGTGATTATTAGTTTAGTTGCACTATACCTTGTTCATATTGTGTATAAGAAGGTTTCACATAAATACTCAAGATTAAATTTTTAAAAAAAGATTTTTATAAATCAATATTTAACAAGAAATTTTAAGAAACTATTCAACCCCCCTTTCTAGTTCCTACAGTTTTAACTTATTAATTATTTACCGTTAAGTAAACAATTTTATCAACCTAAGATTATACAATAAATAAAATCTTAATATATCATATATCTTAATGAAAAATAATCTCGATGTCTAAGTGTGTGACCCATTAGACCCATTAGTCCCACATACTCCCGGTCGTATAAAATACTATCTATAACTTACGCACATCCCAACAGATTCTATAATAAATATAGCCATATTATATCGTATATCTTAATAAAAGATGATCTTGATGTCTAAGTATTTGACCCCTTAGGCACACTTACTCTCGGCCGTATAAAATACTATCTATAACTTACGCAAAACCTACAAGCTCCCACTTGCGGAAGTCTCCGTCATAGCGTACTTTAATACTAACATTGACAGATAGTCTAGCAACACTATCAATGCTCCCAAAAGTACCTAAGTTTGGTTCTGCCAAACTAGCTCAGCATTTATGGTATAAATGAATATTACATACCTTTTGTTACTAACATGGTTAATCATGAATATGGATCATGTCATTTCATGTATTAACAATTATGTTTCTCATTTCAACAATTAATCAAGATTACTAAATGTAAAAAAGAAACTTCTTTACTACGATTTGGCGCGACCATGAAAACATCCAATCAACCCTACCAAGGGCCCAATGTGTATCATACTAATAAGTGTGTAAACACTTATCCTTTTACCATTTAAAACAAGGAAAAACAAGACCTGATCATGTGTTTAATATCGTAAAAGTCAGAATTACACGTGGTTTTGTGTGAAATAGGTACAAAAGATCATACAGGAAGAAAATACGGGATTTCATGGTCATTTATTAAAGAAAAGTCAAGAAAAAAGACAAAGTCAAAGTCAAAGGACCAAAAGTGCAAAAATTCCGAAATTCAAGGGCCTAAATAGAAGATCTATTGAAAACAAGGACCAAAAGTGTAAAAGTTTGAAAGAACAAGGGCTAAAAATGAAGATTTGTTGAAGACATGTGC